>OY804583.1:3427320-4169770 GCA_963680875.1 Bathymodiolus brooksi
AATGTTGTACAATATTGCTTTAAAGTACTTAGACATATTTCTAGAAGAAAATATTAATAAAAAATGATATACATTTTGTAATTTGTATTGAAGCAAAATCAAGAAAATGAAAAACGAATAATACCACACTGTGACATTCAACATAAAATACCACACTGTGACATTCACATAAAATACCAAACTGTGGCATTCACATAAAATACCACACTGTGACATTCAACATAAAATACCTCACTGTGACATTCAACATAAAATACCCCACTGTGACATTCAACATAAAATACCATACTGTGACATTCACATAAAATACCACACTGTGACATTCACATAACATACCATACTGTGACATTCAACTTAAAATACCACACTGTGACATTCAACATAAAATACCCCACTGTGACATTCAACATAAAATACCACACTGTGACATTCACATAACATACCCCACTGTGACATTCACATAAAATACCACACTGTGACATTCACATAAAATACCACACTGTGACATTCACATAATATACCACACTGTGACATTCACATAAAATACCACACTGTGACATTCAACATAAAATACCACACTGTGACATTCACATAAAATACCATACTGTGACATTCATATAAAATACCACACTGTGACATTCACATAAAATACCACACTGTGACATTCAACATAAAATACCTCACTGTGACATTCAACATAGAATACCACACTGTGACATTCAACATAAAATACCATACTGTGCCATTCAACATAAAATACCCCACTGTGACATTCACATAAAATACCACACTGTGACATTCACATAACATACCACACTGTGACATTCAACATAAAATACCATACTGTGACATTCACATAAAATGCCATACTGTGACATTCACATAAAATACCACACTGTGACATTCACATAAAATACCACACTGTGACATTCAACATAAAATACCTCACTGTGACATTCAACATAGAATACCCCGCTGTGACATTCAACATAAAATACCATACTGTGACATTCAACATAAAATACCCCACTGTGACATTCACATAAAATACCACACTGTGACATTCACATAACATACCACACTGTGACATTCACATAAAATACCACACTGTGACATTCAACATAAAATACCCCACTGTGACATTCAACATAAAATACCCCACTGTCACATTCACATAAAATACCACACTGACATTCACATAAAATACCACACTATGACATTCAACATAGAATACCACACTGTGACATTCAACATAAAATACCATACTGTGACATTCAATATAAAATACCACACTGTGACATTCACATAAAATACCACACTGTCACATTCACATAAAATACCACACTGTCACATTCACATAAAATACCCCACTGTGACATTCAACATAGAATACCACACTGTGACATTCAACATAAAATACCCCACTGTGACATTCAACATAAAATACCCCACTGTGACATTCAACATAAAATACCACACTGTGACATTCAATATAAAATATCACACTGTGACATTCACATAAAATACCACACTGTGACATTCAACATAAAATACCCCACTGTGACATTCAATATAAAATACCATACTGTGACATTCACATAAAATACCATATTGTGACATTCACATAAAATACCACACTGTGACATTCAACATAAAATACCACACTGTGACATTCAACATAAAATACCACACTGTGACATTCACATAAAATACCACACTGTGACATTCACATAAAATACCACACTGTAACATTCACATAAAATACCACACTGACATTCACATAAAATATACCACTGTGACATTCACATAAAATACCACACTGTCACATTCACATAAAATACCCCACTAGGACATTCAACATAAAATACCCCACTGTGACATTCACATAAAATACCACACTGTGACATTCACATAAAATACCACACTGTGACATTCACATAAAATACCTCACTGTGACATTCACATAAAATACCACATTGTGACATTCACATAAAATACCACAATGTGACATTCAACATAAAATACCCACTGTGACATTCAATATAAAATACCATACTGTGACATTCACATAAAATACCACACTGTGACATTCACATAAAATACCACACTGTGACATTCAACATAGAATACCACACTGTGACATTCACATAAAATACCACACTGTGACATTCAACATAAAATACCTCACTGTGACATTCAACATAGAATACCCCGCTGTGACATTCAACATAAAATACCATACTGTGACATTCAACATAAAATACCCCACTGTGACATTCACATAAAATACCACACTGTGACATTCACATAACATACCACACTGTGACATTCACATAAAATACCACACTGTGACATTCAACATAAAATACCCCACTGTGACATTCATCATAAAATACCCCACTGTCACATTCACATAAAATACCACACTGTGACATTCAACATAGAATACCACACTGTGACATTCAACATAAAATACCCCACTGTGACATTCAACATAAAATACCCCACTGTGACATTCAACATAAAATACCACACTGTGACATTCAATATAAAATATCACACTGTGACATTCACATAAAATACCACACTGTGACATTCAATATAAAATACCATACTGTGACATTCACATAAAGTACCATATTGTGACATTCACATAAAATACCACACTGTGACATTCAACATAAAATACCACACTGTGACATTCAACATAAAATACCACACTGTGACATTCACATAAAATACCACACTGTGACATTCACATAAAATACCACACTGTGACATTCACATAAAATACCACACTGACATTCACATAAAATATACCACTGTGACATTCACATAAAATACCCCACTGTCACATTCACATAAAATACCCCACTATGACATTCAACATAAAATACCCCACTGTCACATTCACATAAAATACCACACTGTGACATTCACATAAAATACCACATTGTGACATTCACATAAAATACCACAATGTGATATTCAACATAAAATACCCAACTGTGACATTCAATATAAAATACCATACTGTGACATTCACATAAAATACCACACTGTGACATTCACATAAAATACCACACTGTGACATTCAACATAGAATACCACACTGTGACATTCAACATAAAATACCATACTGTGATATTCAACATAAAATACCACACTGTGACATTCACATAAAATACCACACTGTGACATTCACATAAAATACCACACTGTCACATTCACATAAAATACCCCACTGTGACATTCAACATAAAATACCCCACTGTGACATTCAACATAAAATACCACACTGTGACATTCAATATAAAATATCACACTGTGACATTCACATATAATACCACACTGTGATATTCAACATAAAATACCACACTGTGACATTCAATATAAAATACCATACTGTGACATTCACATAAAATACCATATTGTGACATTCACATAAAATACCACACTGTGACATTCAACATAACATACCACACTGTGACATTCAACATAAAATACCACACTGTGACATTCACATAAAATACCACACTGTGACATTCACATAAAATACCACACTGTGACATTCACATAAAATACCACACTGACATTCACATAAAATATACCACTGTGACATTCACATAAAATACCACACTGTCACATTCACATAAAATACCCCACTGTGACATTCAACATAAAATACCCCACTGTGACATTCACATAAAATACCACACTGTGACATTCACATAAAATACCACACTGTGACATTCACATAAAATACCACACTGTGACATTCACATAAAATACCACACTGTGACATTCACATAAAATACCACAATGTGACATTCAACATAAAATACCACACTGTGACATTCACATAAAATACCATACTGTGACATTCACATAAAATACCACACTGTGACATTCAACATCAAATACAACACTGTGACATTCACATAAAATACCACACTGATATTCACACAAAATACCACACTGTGACATTCACATAAAATACCCCACTGTGACATTCACATAAAATACCCCACTGTGACATTCACATAAAATATCCCACTGTGACATTCACATAAAATACCCCACTGTCACATTCATATAAAATACCCCACTGTGACATTCAACATAGAATACAATACTGTGACATTCAACATAAAATACCACACTGTGACATTCAACATAAAATACCATACTGTGACATTCAACATAAAATACCACACTGTGACATTCAACATAAAATACCTCACTGTGACATTCACATAAAATACCATACTGTGACATTCACATAAAATACCACACTGTGACATTCACATAAAATACCACACTGTGACATTCACATAAAATATCCCACTGTGACATTCACATAAAATACCCCACTGTCACATTCACATAAAATAACCCACTGTGACATTCAACATAGAATACCATACTGTGACATTCAACATAAAATACCACACTGTGACATTCAACATAAAATACCACACTGTGACATTCACATAAAATACCACACTGTGACATTCACATAAAATACCACAATGTGACATTCAACATAAAATACCACACTGTGATATTCACATAAAATACAACACTGTGACATTCATATAAAATATCATACTGTGACATTCAACATTAAATACCACACTGTGACATTCAACATAAAATACTACACTGTGACATTCACATAAAATACCAAACTGTGATATTCAACATAAAATACCACACTGTGATGTTCACATAAAATACAACACTCTGACATTCACATAAAATACAACACTCTGACATTCACATAGCATACCACACTGTGACATTCAACATTAAATACCATACTGTGACATTCAACATAAAATACCACACTGTGACATTCACATAAAATATCCCACTGTGACATTCACATAAAATACCCCACTGTGACATTGACATAAAATACCATACTGTGACATTCAACATAGAATACCATACAATGACATTCAACATAAAATACCACACTTTGATATTGACATAAAATACCACACTGTGACATTCACATAAAATACCACACTGTGACATTCACATAAAATACCATACTGTGACATTCACATAAAATACCACACTGACATTCACATACAATATCACACTGTGACATTCACATAGAATACCACACTGTGACATTCACATAAAATACCACACTGTGACATTCACACAAAATATCCCACTGTGACATTCACATAAAATACCCCACTGTCACATTCACATAAAATACCCCATTGTGACATTCAACATAGAATACCACACTGTGACATTCAACATAATATACCACACTGACATTCACATAAAATACCCCACTGTGACATTCAACATAAAATACCCCACTGTGACATTCAACATAAAATACCCCACTGTGACATTCAACATAGAATACCACACTGTGATATTCACATAAAATATCCCACTGTGACATTCAACATAAAATACCCCACTGTGACATTCAACATAGAATACCACACTGTGACATTCACATAAAATACACCACTGTGACATTCAACATAAAATACCCCACTGTGACATTCAACATAAAATACCACACTGTGAAATTCAACATAAAATACCCCGCTGTGACATTCAACATAAAACACCCCACTGTGACATTCAACATAAAACACCCCACTGTGACATTCAACATAAAATACCTCACTGTGACATTCAACATTAAATACCCCACTGTGACATTCAACATAAAATATCCCACTGTGACATTCACATAAAATACCACACTGTGACATTCACATAAAATACCATACTGTGACATTCACATAAAATACCATATTGTGACATTCACATAGAATACCACACTGTGACATTCAACATAAAATACCACACTGTGACATTCAACATAAAATACCACACTGTGACATTCACATAAAATACCACACTGTGACATTCACATAAAATACCACACTGTGACATTCACATAAAATACCACACTGACATTCACATAAAATATACCACTGTGACATTCACATAAAATACCCCACTGCCACATTCACATAAAATACCCCACTATGACATTCAACATAAAATACCCCACTGTGACATTCACATAAAATACCACACTGTGACATTTACATAAAATACCACACTGTGACATTCACATAAAATACCACACTGTGACATTCACATAAAATACCACATTGTGACATTCACATAAAATACCACAATGTGACATTCAACATAAAATACCCAACTGTGACATTCAATATAAAATACCATACTGTGACATTCACATAAAATACCACACTGTGACATTCACATAAAATACCACACTGTGACATTCAACATAGAATACCACACTGTGACATTCAACATAAAATACCATACTGTGATATTCAACATAAAATACCACACTGTGACATTCACATAAAATACCACACTGTGACATTCACATAAAATACCACACTGTCACATTCACATAAAATACCCCACTGTGACATCCAACATAAAATACCCCACTGTGACATTCAACATAAAATACCACACTGTGACATTCAATATAAAATATCACACTGTGACATTCACATAAAATACCACACTGTGACATTCAACATAAAATACCACACTGTGACATTCAATATAAAATACCATACTGTGACATTCACATAAAATACCATATTGTGACATTCACATAAAATACCACACTGTGACATTCAACATAACACTGTGACATTCACATAAAATATCCCACTGTGACATTCACATAAAATACCCCACTGTGACATTGACATAAAATACCATACTGTGACATTCAACATAGAATACCATACTATGACATTCAACATAAAATACCACACTTTGATATTGACATAAAATACCACACTGTGACATTCACATAAAATACCACACTGTGACATTCACATAAAATACCACACTGACATTCACATACAATATCACACTGTGACATTCACATAGAATACCACACTGTGACATCCACATAAAATACCACACTGTGACATTCACACAAAATATCCCACTGTGACATTCACATAAAATACCCCACTGTCACATTCACATAAAATACCCCATTGTGACATTCAACATAGAATACCACACTGTGACATTCAACATAATATACCACACTGACATTCACATAAAATACCCCACTGTGACATTCAACATAAAATACCCCACTGTGACATTCAACATAAAATACCCCACTGTGACATTCAACATAGAATACCACACTGTGATATTCACATAATATATCCCACTGTGACATTCAACATAAAATACCCCACTGTGACATTCAACATAGAATACCACACTGTGACATTCACATAAAATACACCACTGTGACATTCAACATAAAATACCCCACTGTGACATTCAACATAAAATACCACACTGTGAAATTCAACATAAAATACCCCGCTGTGACATTCAACATAAAACACCCCACTGTGACATTCAACATAAAACACCCCACTGTGACATTCAACATAAAATACCTCACTGTGACATTCAACATTAAATACCCCACTGTGACATTCAACATAAAATATCCCACTGTGACATTCACATAAAATACCACACTGTGACATTCACATAAAATACCATACTGTGACATTCACATAAAATACCATATTGTGACATTCACATAGAATACCACACTGTGACATTCAACATAAAATACCACACTGTGACATTCAACATAAAATACCACACTGTGACATTCACATAAAATACCACACTGTGACATTCACATAAAATACCACACTGTGACATTCACATAAAATACCACACTGACATTCACATAAAATATACCACTGTGACATTCACATAAAATACCCCACTGTCACATTCACATAAAATACCCCACTATGACATTCAACATAAAATACCCCACTGTGACATTCACATAAAATACCACACTGTGACATTTACATAAAATACCACACTGTGACATTCACATAAAATACCACACTGTGACATTCACATAAAATACCACATTGTGACATTCACATAAAATACCACAATGTGACATTCAACATAAAATACCCAACTGTGACATTCAATATAAAATACCATACTGTGACATTCACATAAAATACCACACTGTGACATTCACATAAAATACCACACTGTGACATTCAACATAGAATACCACACTGTGACATTCAACATAAAATACCATACTGTGATATTCAACATAAAATACCACACTGTGACATTCACATAAAATACCACACTGTGACATTCACATAAAATACCACACTGTCACATTCACATAAAATACCCCACTGTGACATTCAACATAAAATACCCCACTGTGACATTCAACATAAAATACCACACTGTGACATTCAATATAAAATATCACACTGTGACATTCACATAAAATACCACACTGTGACATTCAACATAAAATACCACACTGTGACATTCAATATAAAATACCATACTGTGACATTCACATAAAATACCATATTGTGACATTCACATAACATACCACACTGTGACATTCAACATAACATACCACACTGTGACATTCAACATAAAATACCACACTGTGACATTCACATAAAATACCACACTGTGACATTCACATAAAATACCACACTGTGACATTCACATAAAATACCACACTGACATTCACATAAAATATACCACTGTGACATTCACATAAAATACCACACTGTCACATTCACATAAAATACCCCACTGTGACATTCAACATAAAATACCCCACTGTGACATTCACATAAAATACCACACTGTCACATTCACATAAAATACCACACTGTGACATTCACATAAAATACCACACTGTGACATTCACATAAAATACCACACTGTGACATTCACATAAAATACCACAATGTGACATTCAACATAAAATACCACACTGTGACATTCAATATAAAATACCATACTGTGACATTCACATAAAATACCATACTGTGACATTCACATAAAATACCACACTGTGACATTCAACATCAAATACAACACTGTGACATTCACATAAAATACCACACTGATATTCACACAAAATACCACACTGTGACATTCACATAAAATACCCCACTATGACATTCAACATAAAATACCCCACTGTGACATTCACATAAAATATCCCACTGTGACATTCACATAAAATACCCCACTGTCACATTCATATAAAATACCCCACTGTGACATTCAACATAGAATACAATACTGTGACATTCAACATAAAATACCACACTGTGACATTCAACATAAAATACCATACTGTGACATTCAACATAAAATACCACACTGTGACATTCAACATAAAATACCTCACTGTGACATTCACATAAAATACCATACTGTGACATTCACATAAAATACCACACTGTGACATTCACATAAAATACTACACTGTGACATTCACATAAAATATCCCACTGTGACATTCACATAAAATACCCCACTGTCACATTCACATAAAATAACCCACTGTGACATTCAACATATAATACCATACTGTGACATTCAACATAAAATACCACACTGTGACATTCAACATAAAATACCACACTGTGACATTCACATAAAATACCACACTGTGACATTCACATAAAATACCACACTGTGACATTCAACATAAAATACCACACTGTGATATTCACATAAAATACAACACTGTGACATTCATATAAAATATCATACTGTGACATTCAACATTAAATACCACACTGTGACATTCAACATAAAATACTACACTGTGACATTCACATAAAATACCAAACTGTGACATTCAACATAAAATACCACACTGTGATGTTCACATAAAATACAACACTCTGACATTCACATAGCATACCACACTGTGACATTCACATAAAATATCATACTGTGACATTCAACATTAAATACCATACTGTGACATTCAACATAAAATACCACACTGGGACATTCACATAAAATATCCCACTGTGACATTCACATAAAATACCCCACTGTGACATTGACATAAAATACCATACTGTGACATTCAACATAGAATACCATACTATGACATTCAACATAAAATACCACACTTTGATATTGACATAAAATACCACACTGTGACATTCACATAAAATACCACACTGTGACATTCACATAAAATACCATACTGTGACATTCACATAAAATACCACACTGACATTCACATACAATATCACACTGTGACATTCACATAGAATACCACACTGTGACATTCACATAAAATACCACACTGTGACATTCACACAAATTATCCCACTGTGACATTCACATAAAATACCCCACTGTCACATTCACATAAAATACCCCATTGTGACATTCAACATAGAATACCACACTGTGACATTCAACATAATATACCACACTGACATTCACATAAAATACCCCACTGTGACATTCAACATAAAATACCCCACTGTGACATTCAACATAAAATACCCCACTGTGACATTCAACATAGAATACCACACTGTGATATTCACATAAAATATCCCACTGTGACATTCAACATAAAATACCCCACTGTGACATTCAACATAGAATACCACACTGTGACATTCACATAAAATACCCCACTGTGACATTCAACATAAAATACCACACTGTGAAATTCAACATAAAATACCCCGCTGTGACATTCAACATAAAACACCCCACTGTGACATTCAACATAAAACACCCCACTGTGACATTCAACATAAAATACCTCACTGTGACATTCAACATTAAATACCCCACTGTGACATTCAACATAAAATACCTCACTGTGACATTCAACATAAAATACACCACTGTGACATTCAACATAAAATACCCCACTGTCACATTCACATAAAATACCTCACTGTGACTTTCAACATAAAATACCATACTGTGACATTCAACATAAAATACCCAACTGTGACATTCAGCATAAAATACCTCACTGTGACATTCAACATAGAATACCATACTGTGACATTCAACAAAAAATACCATACTGTGACAATCACATAAAATTCGTCACTGTGACATTCAACATAAAATACTTCACTGTGACATTCAACATAAAATACCTCACGGTAATATTCAACATAAAATACCCCACTGTGACATTCAACATAAAATACCTCACGGTGACATTGAACATAAAATACCTCACGGTGACATTCAACATAAAATACCACACTGTGACATTTAACATAAAATACCATACTGTGACATTCACATAAAATACCCCACTGTGACATTCAACATAAAATACCTCACTGTGACATTTAACATAAAATATATCACTGTGACATTCAACATAAAATACCCCACCGTGACATTCAACATAAAATACCTCATTGTGACATTCAACATAAAATACCACACTGTGACATTCAACATAAAATACCACATTGTGACATTCAATATAAAATACCATACTGTGACATTCACATAAAATACCATATTGTGACATTCACATAACATACCACACTGTGACATTCAACATAACATACCACACTGTGACATTCAACATAAAATACCACACTGTGACATTCACATAAAATACCACACTGTGACATTCACATAAAATACCACACTGTGACATTCACATAAAATACCACACTGACATTCACATAAAATATACCACTGTGACATTCACATAAAATACCACACTGTCACATTCACATAAAATACCCCACTGTGACATTCAACATAAAATACCCCACTGTGACATTCACATAAAATACCACACTGTCACATTCACATAAAATACCACACTGTGACATTCACATAAAATACCACACTGTGACATTCACATAAAATACCACACTGTGACATTCACATAAAATACCACAATGTGACATTCAACATAAAATACCACACTGTGACATTCAATATAAAATACCATACTGTGACATTCACATAAAATACCATACTGTGACATTCACATAAAATACCACACTGTGACATTCAACATCAAATACGACACTGTGACATTCACATAAAATACCACACTGATATTCACACAAAATACCACACTGTGACATTCACATAAAATACCCCACTATGACATTCAACATAAAATACCCCACTGTGACATTCACATAAAATATCCCACTGTGACATTCACATAAAATACCCCACTGTCACATTCATATAAAATACCCCACTGTGACATTCAACATAGAATACAATACTGTGACATTCAACATAAAATACCACACTGTGACATTCAACATAAAATACCATACTGTGACATTCAACATAAAATACCACACTGTGACATTCAACATAAAATACCTCACTGTGACATTCACATAAAATACCATACTGTGACATTCACATAAAATACCACACTGTGACATTCACATAAAATACTACACTGTGACATTCACATAAAATATCCCACTGTGACATTCACATAAAATACCCCACTGTCACATTCACATAAAATAACCCACTGTGACATTCAACATAGAATACCATACTGTGACATTCAACATAAAATACCACACTGTGACATTCAACATAAAATACCACACTGTGACATTCACATAAAATACCACACTGTGACATTCACATAAAATACCACACTGTGACATTCAACATAAAATACCACACTGTGATATTCACATAAAATACAACACTGTGACATTCATATAAAATATCATACTGTGACATTCAACATTAAATACCACACTGTGACATTCAACATAAAATACTACACTGTGACATTCACATAAAATACCAAACTGTGACATTCAACATAAAATACCACACTGTGATGTTCACATAAAATACAACACTCTGACATTCACATAGCATACCACACTGTGACATTCACATAAAATATCATACTGTGACATTCAACATTAAATACCATACTGTGACATTCAACATAAAATACCACACTGGGACATTCACATAAAATATCCCACTGTGACATTCACATAAAATACCCCACTGTGACATTGACATAAAATACCATACTGTGACATTCAACATAGAATACCATACTATGACATTCAACATAAAATACCACACTTTGATATTGACATAAAATACCACACTGTGACATTCACATAAAATACCACACTGTGACATTCACATAAAATACCATACTGTGACATTCACATAAAATACCACACTGACATTCACATACAATATCACACTGTGACATTCACATAGAATACCACACTGTGACATTCACATAAAATACCACACTGTGACATTCACACAAATTATCCCACTGTGACATTCACATAAAATACCCCACTGTCACATTCACATAAAATACCCCATTGTGACATTCAACATAGAATACCACACTGTGACATTCAACATAATATACCACACTGACATTCACATAAAATACCCCACTGTGACATTCAACATAAAATACCCCACTGTGACATTCAACATAAAATACCCCACTGTGACATTCAACATAGAATACCACACTGTGATATTCACATAAAATATCCCACTGTGACATTCAACATAAAATACCCCACTGTGACATTCAACATAGAATACCACACTGTGACATTCACATAAAATACCCCACTGTGACATTCAACATAAAATACCACACTGTGAAATTCAACATAAAATACCCCGCTGTGACATTCAACATAAAACACCCCACTGTGACATTCAACATAAAACACCCCACTGTGACATTCAACATAAAATACCTCACTGTGACATTCAACATTAAATACCCCACTGTGACATTCAACATAAAATACCTCACTGTGACATTCAACATAAAATACACCACTGTGACATTCAACATAAAATACCCCACTGTCACATTCACATAAAATACCTCACTGTGACTTTCAACATAAAATACCATACTGTGACATTCAACATAAAATACCCAACTGTGACATTCAGCATAAAATACCTCACTGTGACATTCAACATAAAATACCATACTGTGACATTCAACAAAAAATACCATACTGTGACAATCACATAAAATTCGTCACTGTGACATTCAACATAAAATACTTCACTGTGACATTCAACATAAAATACCTCACGGTAATATTCAACATAAAATACCCCACTGTGACATTCAACATAAAATACCTCACGGTGACATTGAACATAAAATACCTCACGGTGACATTCAACATAAAATACCACACTGTGACATTTAACATAAAATACCATACTGTGACATTCACATAAAATACCCCACTGTGACATTCAACATAAAATACCTCACTGTGACATTTAACATAAAATATATCACTGTGACATTCAACATAAAATACCCCACCGTGACATTCAACATAAAATACCTCATTGTGACATTCAACATAAAATACCACACTGTGACATTCACATAGAATACCATACTGTGACATTGAACATAGAATACCACACTGTGACATTCAACATAAAATACCACACTGTGACATTCAACATAAAATACCCCACTGTGACATTCAACATAAAATACCCCACTGTGACATTCAACATAAAATACCACACTGTGACATTCAACATAAAATACCACACTGTGACATTCACATAAAATACCACACTATGACATTCAACATAAAATACCTCACTGTGACATTCAACATAAAATACCACACTGTGACATTCATCATAAAATACCCCACTGTGACATTCAACATAAAATACCACACTGTGACATTCACATAACATACCATACTGTGCCATTCACATAAAATACCACACTGTGACATTCACATAAAATACCCCACTGTCATATTCACATAAAATACCACATTGTGACATTCACATAACATACCACACTGTGCCATTCACATAAAATACCACACTGTGACATTCACATAAAATACCCAACTGTCACATTCACATAAAATACCCCACTGTGACATTCAACATAGAATACCACACTGTGACATTCACATAAAATACCACAATGTGACATTAACATAAAATACCACACTGTGACATTCAACATAAAATACCACACTGTGACATTCAACATAAAATACCACACTGTGACATTCACATAAAATACCACACTGTCACATTCACATAAAATACCCAACTGTCACATTCACATAAAATATCCCACTGTGACATTCAACATAAAATACCACACTGTGACATTCACATAAAATACCCCACTGTGACATTCAACATAAAATAACACACTGTGACATTCACATAAAATACCATACTGTGACATTCAACATAAAATACCACAATGTGACATTCACATAAAATACCACACTGTGACATTCAACATAAAATACCACACTTTGACATTCACATAAAATACCATACTGTGACATTCAACATAGAATACCACACTGTGACATTCACATAAAATACCCCACTGTGACATTCAACATAAAATACCTCACTGTGACATTCACATAAAATACCCCACTGTCACATTCGCATAAAAACCACAATGTGCCATTCAACATAAAATATCACCCTGTGGCATTCAAATAAAATCCCATACTGTGACATTCACATAAAATACCACACTGTAACATTCACATAAAATACCCCACTGTGACATTCAACATGAAATACCACACTGTGACATGTTCCCTGTACACTGTGACATTCACATAAAATACCCCACTGTGACATTCAACATAAAATACCTCACTGTGACATTCACATAAAATACCCCACTGTCCCATTCGCATAAAATACCACAATGTGACATTCAACATAAAATACCACACTGTGACATTCATCATAAAATACCCCACTGTGACATTCAACATAAAATACCACACTGTGACATTCACATAACATACCACACTGTGCCATTCACATAAAATACCACACTGTGACATTCACATAAAATACCCCACTGTCATATTCACATAAAATACCACACTGTGACATTCAATATAAAATATCACACTGTGACATTCACATAAAATACCACACTGTGACATTCAACATAAAATACCACACTGTGACATTCAATATAAAATACCATACTGTGACATTCACATAAAATACCATATTGTGACATTCACATAACATACCACACTGTGACATTCAACATAACATACCACACTGTGACATTCAACATAAAATACCACACTGTGACATTCACATAAAATACCACACTGTGACATTCACATAAAATACCACACTGTGACATTCACATAAAATACCACACTGACATTCACATAAAATATACCACTGTGACATTCACATAAAATACCACACTGTCACATTCACATAAAATACCCCACTGTGACATTCAACATAAAATACCCCACTGTGACATTCACATAAAATACCACACTGTCACATTCACATAAAATACCACACTGTGACATTCACATAAAATACCACACTGTGACATTCACATAAAATACCACACTGTGACATTCACATAAAATACCACAATGTGACATTCAACATAAAATACCACACTGTGACATTCAATATAAAATACCATACTGTGACATTCACATAAAATACCATACTGTGACATTCACATAAAATACCACACTGTGACATTCAACATCAAATACAACACTGTGACATTCACATAAAATACCACACTGATATTCACACAAAATACCACACTGTGACATTCACATAAAATACCCCACTATGACATTCAACATAAAATACCCCACTGTGACATTCACATAAAATATCCCACTGTGACATTCACATAAAATACCCCACTGTCACATTCATATAAAATACCCCACTGTGACATTCAACATAGAATACAATACTCTGACATTCAACATAAAATACCACACTGTGACATTCAACATAAAATACCATACTGTGACATTCAACATAAAATACCACACTGTGACATTCAACATAAAATACCTCACTGTGACATTCACATAAAATACCATACTGTGACATTCACATAAAATACCACACTGTGACATTCACATAAAATACTACACTGTGACATTCACATAAAATATCCCACTGTGACATTCACATAAAATACCCCACTGTCACATTCACATAAAATAACCCACTGTGACATTCAACATATAATACCATACTGTGACATTCAACATAAAATACCACACTGTGACATTCAACATAAAATACCACACTGTGACATTCACATAAAATACCACACTGTGACATTCACATAAAATACCACACTGTGACATTCAACATAAAATACCACACTGTGATATTCACATAAAATACAACACTGTGACATTCATATAAAATATCATACTGTGACATTCAACATTAAATACCACACTGTGACATTCAACATAAAATACTACACTGTGACATTCACATAAAATACCAAACTGTGACATTCAACATAAAATACCACACTGTGATGTTCACATAAAATACAACACTCTGACATTCACATAGCATACCACACTGTGACATTCACATAAAATATCATACTGTGACATTCAACATTAAATACCATACTGTGACATTCAACATAAAATACCACACTGGGACATTCACATAAAATATCCCACTGTGACATTCACACAAATTATCCCACTGTGACATTCACATAAAATACCCCACTGTCACATTCATATAAAATACCACATTGTGACATTCAACATAGAATACCACACTGTGACATTCAACATAAAATACCACACTGGGACATTCACATAAAATATCCCACTGTGACATTCACACAAATTATCCCACTGTGACATTCACATAAAATACCCCACTGTCACATTCACATAAAATACCCCATTGTGACATTCAACATAGAATACCACACTGTGACATTCAACATAATATACCACACTGACATTCACATAAAATACCCCACTGTGACATTCAACATAAAATACCCCACTGTGACATTCAACATAAAATACCCCACTGTGACATTCAACATAGAATACCACACTGTGATATTCACATAAAATATCCCACTGTGACATTCAACATAAAATACCCCACTGTGACATTCAACATAGAATACCACACTGTGACATTCACATAAAATACCCCACTGTGACATTCAACATAAAATACCACACTGTGAAATTCAACATAAAATACCCCGCTGTGACATTCAACATAAAACACCCCACTGTGACATTCAACATAAAACACCCCACTGTGACATTCAACATAAAATACCTCACTGTGACATTCAACATTAAATACCCCACTGTGACATTCAACATAAAATACCTCACTGTGACATTCAACATAAAATACACCACTGTGACATTCAACATAAAATACCCCACTGTCACATTCACATAAAATACCTCACTGTGACTTTCAACATAAAATACCATACTGTGACATTCAACATAAAATACCCAACTGTGACATTCAGCATAAAATACCTCACTGTGACATTCAACATAAAATACCATACTGTGACATTCAACAAAAAATACCATACTGTGACAATCACATAAAATTCGTCACTGTGACATTCAACATAAAATACTTCACTGTGACATTCAACATAAAATACCTCACGGTAATATTCAACATAAAATACCCCACTGTGACATTCAACATAAAATACCTCACGGTGACATTGAACATAAAATACCTCACGGTGACATTCAACATAAAATACCACACTGTGACATTTAACATAAAATACCATACTGTGACATTCACATAAAATACCCCACTGTGACATTCAACATAAAATACCTCACTGTGACATTTAACATAAAATATATCACTGTGACATTCAACATAAAATACCCCACCGTGACATTCAACATAAAATACCTCATTGTGACATTCAACATAAAATACCACACTGTGACATTCAACATAAAATACCACATTGTGACATTCAATATAAAATACCATACTGTGACATTCACATAAAATACCATATTGTGACATTCACATAACATACCACACTGTGACATTCAACATAACATACCACACTGTGACATTCAACATAAAATACCACACTGTGACATTCACATAAAATACCACACTGTGACATTCACATAAAATACCACACTGTGACATTCACATAAAATACCACACTGACATTCACATAAAATATACCACTGTGACATTCACATAAAATACCACACTGTCACATTCACATAAAATACCCCACTGTGACATTCAACATAAAATACCCCACTGTGACATTCACATAAAATACCACACTGTCACATTCACATAAAATACCACACTGTGACATTCACATAAAATACCACACTGTGACATTCACATAAAATACCACACTGTGACATTCACATAAAATACCACAATGTGACATTCAACATAAAATACCACACTGTGACATTCAATATAAAATACCATACTGTGACATTCACATAAAATACCATACTGTGACATTCACATAAAATACCACACTGTGACATTCAACATCAAATACGACACTGTGACATTCACATAAAATACCACACTGATATTCACACAAAATACCACACTGTGACATTCACATAAAATACCCCACTATGACATTCAACATAAAATACCCCACTGTGACATTCACATAAAATATCCCACTGTGACATTCACATAAAATACCCCACTGTCACATTCATATAAAATACCCCACTGTGACATTCAACATAGAATACAATACTGTGACATTCAACATAAAATACCACACTGTGACATTCAACATAAAATACCATACTGTGACATTCAACATAAAATACCACACTGTGACATTCAACATAAAATACCTCACTGTGACATTCACATAAAATACCATACTGTGACATTCACATAAAATACCACACTGTGACATTCACATAAAATACTACACTGTGACATTCACATAAAATATCCCACTGTGACATTCACATAAAATACCCCACTGTCACATTCACATAAAATAACCCACTGTGACATTCAACATAGAATACCATACTGTGACATTCAACATAAAATACCACACTGTGACATTCAACATAAAATACCACACTGTGACATTCACATAAAATACCACACTGTGACATTCACATAAAATACCACACTGTGACATTCAACATAAAATACCACACTGTGATATTCACATAAAATACAACACTGTGACATTCATATAAAATGTCATACTGTGACATTCAACATTAAATACCACACTGTGACATTCAACATAAAATACTACACTGTGACATTCACATAAAATACCAAACTGTGACATTCAACATAAAATACCACACTGTGATGTTCACATAAAATACAACACTCTGACATTCACATAGCATACCACACTGTGACATTCACATAAAATATCATACTGTGACATTCAACATTAAATACCATACTGTGACATTCAACATAAAATACCACACTGGGACATTCACATAAAATATCCCACTGTGACATTCACATAAAATACCCCACTGTGACATTGACATAAAATACCATACTGTGACATTCAACATAGAATACCATACTATGACATTCAACATAAAATACCACACTTTGATATTGACATAAAATACCACACTGTGACATTCACATAAAATGCCACACTGTGACATTCACATAAAATACCATACTGTGACATTCACATAAAATACCACACTGACATTCACATACAATATCACACTGTGACATTCACATAGAATACCACACTGTGACATTCACATAAAATACCACACTGTGACATTCACACAAATTATCCCACTGTGACATTCACATAAAATACCCCACTGTCACATTCACATAAAATACCCCATTGTGACATTCAACATAGAATACCACACTGTGACATTCAACATAATATACCACACTGACATTCACATAAAATACCCCACTGTGACATTCAACATAAAATACCCCACTGTGACATTCAACATAAAATACCCCACTGTGACATTCAACATAGAATACCACACTGTGATATTCACATAAAATATCACACTGTGACATTCAACATAAAATACCCCACTGTGACATTCAACATAGAATACCACACTGTGACATTCACATAAAATACCCCACTGTGACATTCAACATAAAATACCACACTGTGAAATTCAACATAAAATACCCCGCTGTGACATTCAACATAAAACACCCCACTGTGACATTCAACATAAAACACCCCACTGTGACATTCAACATAAAATACCTCACTGTGACATTCAACATTAAATACCCCACTGTGACATTCAACATAAAATACCTCACTGTGACATTCAACATAAAATACACCACTGTGACATTCAACATAAAATACCCCACTGTCACATTCACATAAAATACCTCACTGTGACTTTCAACATAAAATACCATACTGTGACATTCAACATAAAATACCCAACTGTGACATTCAGCATAAAATACCTCACTGTGACATTCAACATAAAATACCATACTGTGACATTCAACAAAAAATACCATACTGTGACAATCACATAAAATTCGTCACTGTGACATTCAACATAAAATACTTCACTGTGACATTCAACATAAAATACCTCACGGTAATATTCAACATAAAATACCCCACTGTGACATTCAACATAAAATACCTCACGGTGACATTGAACATAAAATACCTCACGGTGACATTCAACATAAAATACCACACTGTGACATTTAACATAAAATACCATACTGTGACATTCACATAAAATACCCCACTGTGACATTCAACATAAAATACCTCACTGTGACATTTAACATAAAATATATCACTGTGACATTCAACATAAAATACCCCACCGTGACATTCAACATAAAATACCTCATTGTGACATTCAACATAAAATACCACACTGTGACATTCAACATAAAATACCACATTGTGACATTCAATATAAAATACCATACTGTGACATTCACATAAAATACCATATTGTGACATTCACATAACATACCACACTGTGACATTCAACATAACATACCACACTGTGACATTCAACATAAAATACCACACTGTGACATTCACATAAAATACCACACTGTGACATTCACATAAAATACCACACTGTGACATTCACATAATATACCACACTGACATTCACATAAAATATACCACTGTGACATTCACATAAAATACCACACTGTCACATTCACATAAAATACCCCACTGTGACATTCAACATAAAATACCCCACTGTGACATTCACATAAAATACCACACTGTCACATTCACATAAAATACCACACTGTGACATTCACATAAAATACCACACTGTGACATTCACATAAAATACCACACTGTGACATTCACATAAAATACCACAATGTGACATTCAACATAAAATACCACACTGTGACATTCAATATAAAATACCATACTGTGACATTCACATAAAATACCATACTGTGACATTCACATAAAATACCACACTGTGACATTCAACATCAAATACGACACTGTGACATTCACATAAAATACCACACTGATATTCACACAAAATACCACACTGTGACATTCACATAAAATACCCCACTATGACATTCAACATAAAATACCCCACTGTGACATTCACATAAAATATCCCACTGTGACATTCACATAAAATACCCCACTGTCACATTCATATAAAATACCCCACTGTGACATTCAACATAGAATACAATACTGTGACATTCAACATAAAATACCACACTGTGACATTCAACATAAAATACCATACTGTGACATTCAACATAAAATACCACACTGTGACATTCAACATAAAATACCTCACTGTGACATTCACATAAAATACCATACTGTGACATTCACATAAAATACCACACTGTGACATTCACATAAAATACTACACTGTGACATTCACATAAAATATCCCACTGTGACATTCACATAAAATACCCCACTGTCACATTCACATAAAATAACCCACTGTGACATTCAACATAGAATACCATACTGTGACATTCAACATAAAATACCACACTGTGACATTCAACATAAAATACCACACTGTGACATTCACATAAAATACCACACTGTGACATTCACATAAAATACCACACTGTGACATTCAACATAAAATACCACACTGTGATATTCACATAAAATACAACACTGTGACATTCATATAAAATGTCATACTGTGACATTCAACATTAAATACCACACTGTGACATTCAACATAAAATACTACACTGTGACATTCACATAAAATACCAAACTGTGACATTCAACATAAAATACCACACTGTGATGTTCACATAAAATACAACACTCTGACATTCACATAGCATACCACACTGTGACATTCACATAAAATATCATACTGTGACATTCAACATTAAATACCATACTGTGACATTCAACATAAAATACCACACTGGGACATTCACATAAAATATCCCACTGTGACATTCACATAAAATACCCCACTGTGACATTGACATAAAATACCATACTGTGACATTCAACATAGAATACCATACTATGACATTCAACATAAAATACCACACTTTGATATTGACATAAAATACCACACTGTGACATTCACATAAAATGCCACACTGTGACATTCACATAAAATACCATACTGTGACATTCACATAAAATACCACACTGACATTCACATACAATATCACACTGTGACATTCACATAGAATACCACACTGTGACATTCACATAAAATACCACACTGTGACATTCACACAAATTATCCCACTGTGACATTCACATAAAATACCCCACTGTCACATTCACATAAAATACCCCATTGTGACATTCAACATAGAATACCACACTGTGACATTCAACATAATATACCACACTGACATTCACATAAAATACCCCACTGTGACATTCAACATAAAATACCCCACTGTGACATTCAACATAAAATACCCCACTGTGACATTCAACATAGAATACCACACTGTGATATTCACATAAAATATCCCACTGTGACATTCAACATAAAATACCCCACTGTGACATTCAACATAGAATACCACACTGTGACATTCACATAAAATACCCCACTGTGACATTCAACATAAAATACCACACTGTGAAATTCAACATAAAATACCCCGCTGTGACATTCAACATAAAACACCCCACTGTGACATTCAACATAAAACACCCCACTGTGACATTCAACATAAAATACCTCACTGTGACATTCAACATTAAATACCCCACTGTGACATTCAACATAAAATACCTCACTGTGACATTCAACATAAAATACACCACTGTGACATTCAACATAAAATACCCCACTGTCACATTCACATAAAATACCTCACTGTGACTTTCAACATAAAATACCATACTGTGACATTCAACATAAAATACCCAACTGTGACATTCAGCATAAAATACCTCACTGTGACATTCAACATAAAATACCATACTGTGACATTCAACAAAAAATACCATACTGTGACAATCACATAAAATTCGTCACTGTGACATTCAACATAAAATACTTCACTGTGACATTCAACATAAAATACCTCACGGTAATATTCAACATAAAATACCCCACTGTGACATTCAACATAAAATACCTCACGGTGACATTGAACATAAAATACCTCACGGTGACATTCAACATAAAATACCACACTGTGACATTTAACATAAAATACCATACTGTGACATTCACATAAAATACCCCACTGTGACATTCAACATAAAATACCTCACTGTGACATTTAACATAAAATATATCACTGTGACATTCAACATAAAATACCCCACCGTGACATTCAACATAAAATACCTCATTGTGACATTCAACATAAAATACCACACTGTGACATTCACATAGAATACCATACTGTGACATTGAACATAGAATACCACACTGTGACATTCAACATAAAATACCACACTGTGACATTCAACATAAAATACCCCACTGTGACATTCAACATAAAATACCCCACTGTGACATTCAACATAAAATACCACACTGTGACATTCAACATAAAATACCACACTGTGACATTCACATAAAATACCACACTATGACATTCAACATAAAATACCTCACTGTGACATTCAACATAAAATACCACACTGTGACATTCATCATAAAATACCCCACTGTGACATTCAACATAAAATACCACACTGTGACATTCACATAACATACCATACTGTGCCATTCACATAAAATACCACACTGTGACATTCACATAAAATACCCCACTGTCATATTCACATAAAATACCACATTGTGACATTCACATAACATACCACACTGTGCCATTCACATAAAATACCACACTGTGACATTCACATAAAATACCCAACTGTCACATTCACATAAAATACCCCACTGTGACATTCAACATAGAATACCACACTGTGACATTCACATAAAATACCACAATGTGACATTAACATAAAATACCACACTGTGACATTCAACATAAAATACCACACTGTGACATTCAACATAAAATACCACACTGTGACATTCACATAAAATACCACACTGTCACATTCACATAAAATACCCAACTGTCACATTCACATAAAATATCCCACTGTGACATTCAACATAAAATACCACACTGTGACATTCACATAAAATACCCCACTGTGACATTCAACATAAAATAACACACTGTGACATTCACATAAAATACCATACTGTGACATTCAACATAAAATACCACAATGTGACATTCACATAAAATACCACACTGTGACATTCAACATAAAATACCACACTTTGACATTCACATAAAATACCATACTGTGACATTCAACATAGAATACCACACTGTGACATTCACATAAAATACCCCACTGTGACATTCAACATAAAATACCTCACTGTGACATTCACATAAAATACCCCACTGTCACATTCGCATAAAAACCACAATGTGCCATTCAACATAAAATATCACCCTGTGGCATTCAAATAAAATCCCATACTGTGACATTCACATAAAATACCACACTGTAACATTCACATAAAATACCCCACTGTGACATTCAACATGAAATACCACACTGTGACATGTTCCCTGTACACTGTGACATTCACATAAAATACCCCACTGTGACATTCAACATAAAATACCTCACTGTGACATTCACATAAAATACCCCACTGTCCCATTCGCATAAAATACCACAATGTGACATTCAACATAAAATACCACACTGTGACATTCATCATAAAATACCCCACTGTGACATTCAACATAAAATACCACACTGTGACATTCACATAACATACCACACTGTGCCATTCACATAAAATACCACACTGTGACATTCACATAAAATACCCCACTGTCATATTCACATAAAATACCACACTGTGACATTCACATAACATACCACACTGTGCCATTCACATAAAATACCACACTGTGACATTCACATAAAATACCCAACTGTCACATTCGCATAAAATACCCCACTGTGACATTCAACATAAAATACCACACTGTGACATTCACATAAAATACCACAATGTGACATTAACATAAAATACCACATTGTGACATTCAACATAAAATACCACACTGTGACATTCAACATAAAATACCACACTGTGACATTCACATAAAATACCACACTGTCACATTCACATAAAATACCCAACTGTCACATTCACATAAAATATCCCACGGTGACATTCAACATAAAATACCACACTGTGATATTTAGCATAAAATACCATACTGTGACATTCACATAAAATACCCCACTGTGACATTCAACATAAAATACCTCACTGTGACATTTAACATAAAATATATCACTGTGACATTCAACATAAAATACCCCACCGTGACATTCAACATAAAATACCTCATTGTGACATTCAACATAAAATACCACACTGTGACATTCACATAGAATACCATACTGTGACATTGAACATAGAATACCACACTGTGACATTCAACATAAAATACCACACTGTGACATTCAACATAAAATACCCCACTGTGACATTCAACATAAAATACCCCACTGTGACATTCAACATAAAATACCACACTGTGACATTCAACATAAAATACCACACTGTGACATTCACATAAAATACCACACTATGACATTCAACATAAAATACCTCACTGTGACATTCAACATAAAATACCACACTGTGACATTCATCATAAAATACCCCACTGTGACATTCAACATAAAATACCACACTGTGACATTCACATAACATACCATACTGTGCCATTCACATAAAATACCACACTGTGACATTCACATAAAATACCCCACTGTCATATTCACATAAAATACCACATTGTGACATTCACATAACATACCACACTGTGCCATTCACATAAAATACCACACTGTGACATTCACATAAAATACCCAACTGTCACATTCACATAAAATACCCCACTGTGACATTCAACATAGAATACCACACTGTGACATTCACATAAAATACCACAATGTGACATTAACATAAAATACCACACTGTGACATTCAACATAAAATACCACACTGTGACATTCAACATAAAATACCACACTGTGACATTCACATAAAATACCACACTGTCACATTCACATAAAATACCCAACTGTCACATTCACATAAAATATCCCACTGTGACATTCAACATAAAATACCACACTGTGACATTCACATAAAATACCCCACTGTGACATTCAACATAAAATAACACACTGTGACATTCACATAAAATACCATACTGTGACATTCAACATAAAATACCACAATGTGACATTCACATAAAATACCACACTGTGACATTCAACATAAAATACTACACTTTGACATTCACATAAAATACCATACTGTGACATTCAACATAGAATACCACACTGTGACATTCACATAAAATACCCCACTGTGACATTCAACATAAAATACCTCACTGTGACATTCACATAAAATACCCCACTGTCACATTCGCATAAAAACCACAATGTGCCATTCAACATAAAATATCACCCTGTGGCATTCAAATAAAATCCCATACTGTGACATTCACATAAAATACCACACTGTAACATTCACATAAAATACCCCACTGTGACATTCAACATGAAATACCACACTGTGACATGTTCCCTGTACACTGTGACATTCACATAAAATACCCCACTGTGACATTCAACATAAAATACCTCACTGTGACATTCACATAAAATACCCCACTGTCCCATTCGCATAAAATACCACAATGTGACATTCAACATAAAATACCACACTGTGACATTCATCATAAAATACCCCACTGTGACATTCAACATAAAATACCACACTGTGACATTCACATAACATACCACACTGTGCCATTCACATAAAATACCACACTGTGACATTCACATAAAATACCCCACTGTCATATTCACATAAAATACCACACTGTGACATTCACATAACATACCACACTGTGCCATTCACATAAAATACCACACTGTGACATTCACATAAAATACCCAACTGTCACATTCGCATAAAATACCCCACTGTGACATTCAACATAAAATACCACACTGTGACATTCACATAAAATACCACAATGTGACATTAACATAAAATACCACATTGTGACATTCAACATAAAATACCACACTGTGACATTCAACATAAAATACCACACTGTGACATTCACATAAAATACCACACTGTCACATTCACATAAAATACCCAACTGTCACATTCACATAAAATATCCCACTGTGACATTCAACATAAAATACCACACTGTGACATTCACATAAAATACCCCACTGTGACATTCAACATAAAATACCACACTGTGACATTCACATAAAATACCATACTGTGACATTCAACATAAAATACCACACTGTGACATTCACATAAAATACCACACTGTGACATTCAACATAAAATACCACACTGTGACATTCACATAAAATACCATACTGTGACATTCAACATAGAATACCACACTGTGACATTCACATAAAATAACCCACTGTGACATTCAACATAAAATACCTCACTGTGACATTCACATAAAATACACCACTGTCACATTCGCATAAAATACCACAATGTGACATTCAACATAAAATATCACCCTGTGGCATTCAAATAAAATACCATACTGTGACATTCACATAAAATACCACACTGTAACATTCACATAAAATACCCCACTGTGACATTCAACATGAAATACCACACTGTGACATGTTCCCTGTACACTGTGACATTCACATAAAATACCCCACTGTGACATTCAACATAAAATACCTCACTGTGACATTCACATAAAATACCCCACTGTCCCATTCGCATAAAATACCACAATGTGACATTCAACATAAAATATCACCCTGTGGCATTCAAATAAAATATCATACTGTGACATTCACAAAAAATACCACACTGTAACATTCACATAAAATACCCCACTGTGACATTCAACATAAAATACCATACTGTGACATTCAACATAAAATACCATACTGTGACAATCACATAAAATTCGTCACTGTGACATTCAACATAAAATACTTCACTGTGACATTCAACATAAAATACCTCATGGTAATATTCAACATAAAATACCCCACTGTGACATTCAACATAAAATACCTCACGGTGACATTCAACATAAAATACCACACTGTGACATTCAACATAAAATACCTCACGGTGACATTCAACATAAAATACCACACTGTGACATTTAACATAAAATACCATACTGTGACATTCACATAAAATACCACACTGTGACATTCAACATAAAATACCTCACTGTGACATTTAACATAAAATATATCACTGTGACATTCAACATAAAATACCCCACCGTGACATTCAACATAAAATACCTCATTGTGACATTCAACATAAAATACCACACTGTGACATTCACATAGAATACCATACTGTGACATTGAACATAGAATACCACACTGTGACATTCAACATAAAATACCACACTAAGACATTCAACATAAAATACCCCACTGTGACATTCAACATAAAATACCCCACTGTGACATTCAACATAAAATACCACACTGTGACATTCAACATAAAATACCACACTGTGACATTCACATAAAATACCAAACTATGACATTCAACATAAAATACCTCACTGTGACATTCAACATAAAATACCACACTGTGACATTCATCATAAAATACCCCACTGTGACATTCAACATAAAATACCACACTGTGACATTCACATAACATACCACACTGTGACATTCACATAAAATACCATACTGTGACATTCAACATAAAATACCACACTGTGACATTCACATAAAATACCACACTGGGACATTCAACATAAAATACCACACTGTGACATTCACATAAAATACCATACTGTGACATTCAACATAGAATACCACACTGTGACATTCACATAAAATACCCCACTGTGACATTCAACATAAAATACCTCACTGTGACATTCACTTAAATACCCCACTGTCACATTCGCATAAAATACCACAATGTGACATTCAACATAAAATATCACCCTGTGGCATTCAAATAAAATACCATGCTGTGACATTCACATAAAATACCACACTGTAACATTCACATAAAATACCCCACAGTGACATTCAACATGAAATACCACACTGTGACATGTTCCCTGTACACTGTGACATTCACATAAAATACCCCACTGTGACATTCAACATAAAATACCTCACTGTGACATTCACATAAAATACCACACTGTCCCATTCGCATAAAATACCACAATGTGACATTCAACATAAAATACCACACTGTGACATTCATCATAAAATACCCCACTGTGACATTCAACATAAAATACCACACTGTGACATTCACATAACATACCAAACTGTGCCATTCTCATAAAATACCACACTGTGACATTCACATAAAATACCCCACTGTCATATTCACATAAAATACCACACTGTGACATTCACATAACATACCACACTGTGCCATTCACATAAAATACCACACTGTGACATTCACATAAAATACCCAACTGTCATATTCAACATAAAATACCACACTGTGACATTCACATAAAATACCACAATGTGACTTTAACATAAAATACCACACTGTGACATTCAACATAAAATACCACACTGTGACATTCAACATAAAATACCACACTGTGACATTCACATAAAATACCATACTCTGACATTCAACATAGAATACCACACTGTGACATTCACATAAAATACCCCACTGTGACATTCAACATAAAATACCTCACTGTGACATTCACATAAAATACCCCACTGTCACATTCGCATAAAATACCACAATGTGACATTCAACATAAAATATCACCCTGTGGCATTCAAATAAAATACCATACTGTGACATTCACATAAAATACCACACTGTAACATTCACATAAAATACCCCACTGTGACATTCAACATGAAATACCACACTGTGACATGTTCCCTGTACACTGTGACATTCACATAAAATACCCCACTGTGACATTCAACATAAAATACCTCACTGTGACATTCACATAAAATACCCCACTGTCCCATTCGCATAAAATACCACAATGTGACATTCAACATAAAATAACACCCTGTGGCATTCAAATAAAATATCATACTGTGACATTCACATAAAATACCACACTGTAACATTCACATAAAATACCCCACTGTGACATTCAACATAAAATACCATACTGTGACATTCAACATAAAATACCATACAGTGACATTCAACATAAAATACCATACTGTGACATTCAACATAAAATACCATACTGTGACATTCAACATAGAATACCACACTGTGACATTCAACATAGAATACCACACTGTGACATTCAACATAGAATACCACACTGTGACAATCAACATAGAATACCACACTGTGACATTCACATAAAATACCCCACTGTGACATTCAACATAACATACCATACTGTGACATTCAACATAAAATACCATACTGTGACATTCAACATAAAATACCATACTGTGACATTCAACATAAAATACCATACTGTGACATTCAACATAGAATACCACACTGTGACATTCAACATAAAATACCAAACTGTGACATTCAACATAAAATACCATACTGTGACATTCACATAAAATACCACACTGTGACATTCAACATAAAATACCCCACTGTGACATTCAACATAGAATACCACACTGTGACATTCAGCATAAAATACCATAATGTGACATTCACATAAAATACCACACTGTGACATTCAACATAAAATACCCCACTGTGGAATTCAACATAAAATACCTCACTGTGATATTCACACAAAATACCACACTGTGACATTCAACATAAAATACCACACTTTGACATTCAACATAAAATACCACACTGTGACAGTCAACATAAAATACCATACTGTGACATTCACATAAAATACCACACTGTGACATTTAACATAAAATACCCCACTGTGACATTCAACATAAATCACCATACTGTGACATTCACATAAAACACCACACTGTGACATTCACATAACATACCACACTGTGACGTTCACATAAAATACCACAATGTGATATTCAACATAAAATACCATACTGTGACATTGACATAAAATACCACACTGTGACATTCAACATAAAATACCACACTTGTGACATTCACATAAAATACCACAATGTGACATTCACATAAAATACCATACTGTGACATTCACATAAAATACCACCACACTGTGATATTCATATAAAATACCACACTGTGACATTCAACATAAAATACCACACTGTGACATTCACATAGCATACCAAACTGTGACATTCACATAAAATACCCCACTGTCACATTCACATAAAATACCCCACTGTGACATTCACATAGCATACCACACTGTGCCATTCAAATAAAATACCACACTGTGACATTCACATAAAATACCCCACTGTCATATTCACATAAAATACCACACTGTGACATTCACATAACATTACACACTGTGACATTCACATAAAATACCACACTGTGACATTCAACAATGCATACCACACTGTGACATTCACATAAAATACCACACTGTGACATTCACATAAAATACCACATTGTGACATTCATATAAAATACCACATTGTGACATTCAACATAAAATACCACACTGTGACATTCACATAGCATACCACACTGTGGCATTCACATAAAATACCACACTGTGACATTCATATAAAATACCACATTGTGACATTCACATAAAATACCCCACAGTCACATTCACATAAAATACCCCACTGTGACATTCACATAACATACCTCACTGTGCCATTCACATAAAATACCACAATGTGACATTCACATACAATACCCCACTGTCATATTCACATAAAATACCACACTGTGACAATCACATACCATTACACACTGTGACATTCACATACAATACCATACTGTCACATTCACATAAAATACCCAACTGTCACATTCACATAAAATACCCCACTGTGACATTCAACATAAAATACCACACTGTCACATTCACATAAAATACCACACTGTGACATTAACATAAAATACCACACTGTGACATTCAACATAAAATACCACACTGTGACATTCAACATAAAATACCACACTGTGACATTCACATAAAATACCACACTGTGACATTCACATAGCATACCACACTGTGACATTCACATAAAATACCACTCTGTGACATTCACATAAAATACCCCACTGTCACATTCACATAAAATACCCCACTGTCACATTCACATAACATACCACACTGTGCCATTCACATAAAATACCACACTGTGACATTCACATAAAATACCCCACTGTCATATTCACATAAAATACCACACTGTGACATTCACATAACATTACACACTGTGACATTCACATAAAATACCACACTGTGACATTCAACAATGCATACCACACTGTGACATTCACATAAAATACCACACTGTGACATTCACATAAAATACCACACTGTGACATTCACATAAAATACCACACTGTGACATTCATATAAAATACCACATTGTAACATTCATCATAAAATACCACACTGTGACATTCACATAGCATACCACACTGTGACATTCACATAAAATACCACACTGTGACATTCATATAAAATATCACATTGTGACATTCACATAAAATACCCCACTGTCACATTCACATAAAATACCCCACTGTGACATTCACATAACATACCACACTGTGCCATTCACATAAAATACCACACTGTGACATTCACATAAAATACCCCACTGTCATATTCACATAAAATACCACACTGTGACATTTACATAACATTACACACTGTGACATTCACATAAAATACCATACTGTCACATTCACATAAAATACCCAACTGTCACATTCACATAAAATAGCCCACTGTGACATTCAACATAAAATACCACACTGTGACATTCACATAAAATACCACACTGTGACATTAACATAAAATACCACACTGTGACATTCAACATAAAATACCACACTGTGACATTCAACATAAAATACCACACTGTCACATTCACATAAAATACCACACTGTCACATTCACATAAAATACCCAACTGTCACATTCACATAAAATATCCCACTGTGACATTCAACATAAAATACCACACTGTGACATTAACATAAAATACCCCACTGTGACATTCAACATAAAATACCACACTGTGATATTCACATAAAATACCACACTGTGACATTCATATAAAATACCACATTGTGACATTCACATAAAATACCCCACAGTCACATTCACATAAAATACCCCACTGTGACATTCACATAACATACCAAACTGTGCCATTCACATAAAATACCACACTGTGACATTCACATACAATACCCCACTGTCATATTCACATAAAATACCACACTGTGACATTCACATAACATTACACACTGTGACATTCACATAAAATACCATACTGTCACATTCACATAAAATACCCAACTGTCACATTCACATAAAATACCCCACTGTGACATTCACATAGCATACCACACTGTGCCATTCACATAAAATACCACACTGTGACATTCACATAAAATACCCCACTGTCATATTCACATAAAATACCACACTGTGACATTCACATAACATTACACACTGTGACATTCACATAAAATACCACACTGTGACATTCAACAATGCATACCACACTGTGACATTCACATAAAATACCACACTGTGACATTCACATAAAATACCACACTGTGACATTCATATAAAATACCACATTGTGACATTCAACATAAAATACCACACTGTGACATTCACATAGCATACCACACTGTGGCATTCACATAAAATACCACACTGTGACATTCATATAAAATACCACATTGTGACATTCACATAAAATACCCCACAGTCACATTCACATAAAATACCCCACTGTGACATTCACATAACATACCACACTGTGCCATTCACATAAAATTCCACACTGTGACATTCACATACAATACCCCACTGTCATATTCACATTAAATACCACATTGTGACATTCACATAACATTACACACTGTGACATTCACATAAAATACCCAACTGTCACATTCACATAAAATACCCCACTGTGACATTCAACATAAAATACCACACTGTGACATTCAACATAAAATACCACACTGTGACATTCAACATAAAATACCACACTGTGACATTCACATAAAATACCACACTGTGACATTCACATAGCATACCACACTGTGACATTCACATAAAATACCACTCTGTGACATTCACATAAAATACCCCACTGTCACATTCACATAACATACCACACTGTGCCATTCACATAAAATACCACACTGTGACATTCACATAAAATACCCCACTGTCATATTCACATAAAATACCACACTGTGACATTCACATAACATTACACACTGTGACATTCACATAAAATACCACACTGTGACATTCAACAATGCATACCACACTGTGACATTCAACATAAAATACTACACTGTGACATTCACATAAAATACCACACTGTGACATTCACATAAAATACCACACTGTGACATTCACATAGCATACCACACTGTGACCTTCACATAAAATACCACACTGTGACATTCATATAAAATACCACATTGTGACATTCACATAAAATACCCCACTGTCACATTCACATAAAATACCCCACTGTGACATTCACATAACATACCACACTGTGCCATTCACATAAAATACCACACTGTGACATTCACATAAAATACCCCACTGTCATATTCACATAAAATAACACACTGTGACATTTACATAACATTACACACTGTGACATTCACATAAAATACCATACTGTCACATTCACATAAAATACCCAACTGTCACATTCACATAAAATACCCAACTGTGACATTCAACATAAAATACCACACTGTGACATTCACATAAAATACCACACTGTGACATTAACATAAAATACCACACTGTGACATTCAACATAAAATACCACACTGTGACATTCAACATAAAATACCACACTGTGACATTCACATGAAATACCACACTGTCACATTCACATAAAATACCCAACTGTTACATTCACATAAAATATCCCACTGTGACATTCAACATAAAATACCACACTGACATTAACATAAAATACCCCACTGTGACATTCAACATAAAATACCACACTGTGACATTCACATAAAATACCATACTGTGACATTCAACATAAAATACCACACTGTGACATTCACATAAAATACCACACTGTGACATTCAACATGAAATACCACACTGTGACATTCACAAAAAAAATACCCCACTGTGACATTCAACATGAAATACCACACTGTGACATGTTCCCTGTACATGTTTGATTATTCCCTGAACATGTTTGATTGTTCCCTGTACATCTTTGATTGTTCCCTGTACATGTTTGATTGATGTTTGATTGTTCCCTGTAGATGTTTGATTGTTCCCTGTACATGTTTGGTTTTTCCCTTTGCATGTTTTATTGTTCCCTGTACATGTTTGATTATTTCATGTACATGTTTGATTGTTCCCTGTACATGTTTGATTGTTCCCTGTACATGTTTGATTGTTCCCTGTACATGTTTGATTGTTCCCTGTACATGTTTGATTGTTTCCTGCACATGTTTGATTGTTCCTTGTACATGTTTGATTGTTCCCTGCACATGTTTGATTGTTCCCTGTACATGTTTGATTGTTCCCTGTACATGTTTCATTGTTGCCTGTACATGTTTGATTGTTCCCTGTACATGTTTAATTGTTCCCTGTACATGTTTGATTGTTCCCTGTACATGTTTGATTGTTCCCTGTACATATTCAATTGTTCCCTGTACATGTTTGATTGTTGCCTGTACATGTTTGATTGTTCCCTGTACATGTTTGATTGTTCCCTGTACATCTTTGATTGTTCCCTGTACATATTCAATTGTTCCCTGTACATGTTTGATTGTTCCCTGTACATGTTTGATTGTTCCCTGTACATGTTTAATTGTTCCCTGTATATGTTTGATTGTTGCCTGTACATGTTTAATTGTTCCCTGTACATGTTTAATTGTTCCCTGTACATGTTTAATTGTTGCCTGTACATGTTTAATTGTTCCCTGTACATGTTTAATTGTTCCCTGTACATGTTTGATTGTTTCCTGCACATGTTTGATTGTTCCCTGTACATGTTTAATTGTTCCCTGTACATGTTTAATTGTTCCCTGTACATGTTTGATTGTTCCCTGTACATGTTTGATTGTTCCCTGTACATGTTTGATTGTTCCCTGTACATGTTTGATTGTTTCCTGCACATGTTTGATTGTTCCCTGTACATGTTTGATTGTTCCCTGTACATGTTTGATTGTTTCCTGCACATGTTTGATTGTTCCCTGTACATGTTTGATTGTTTCCTGCACATGTTTGATTGTTCCCTGTACATGTTTGATTGTTCCCTGTACATGTTTGATTGTTTCCTGTACATGTTTGATTGTTCCCTGTACATGTTTGATTGTTTCCTGCACATGTTTGATTGTTCCTTGTACATGTTTGATTGTTCCCTGCACATGTTTGATTGTTCCCTGTACATGTTTGATTGTTCCCTGTACATGTTTCATTGTTGCCTGTACATGTTTGATTGTTCCCTGTACATGTTTAATTGTTCCCTGTACATGTTTGATTGTTCCCTGTACATGTTTGATTGTTCCCTGTACATATTCAATTGTTCCCTGTACATGTTTGATTGTTGCCTGTACATGTTTGATTGTTCCCTGTACATGTTTGATTGTTCCCTGTACATCTTTGATTGTTCCCTGTACATATTCAATTGTTCCCTGTACATGTTTGATTGTTCCCTGTACATGTTTGATTGTTCCCTGTACATGTTTAATTGTTCCCTGTATATGTTTGATTGTTGCCTGTACATGTTTAATTGTTCCCTGTACATGTTTAATTGTTCCCTGTACATGTTTAATTGTTCCCTGTACATGTTTGATTGTTCCCTGTACATGTTTAATTGTTCCCTGTACATGTTTAATTGTTCCCTGTACATGTTTGATTGTTCCCTGTACATGTTTAATTGTTCCCTGTACATGTTTGATTGTTCCCTGTACATGTTTGATTGTTCCCTGTACATGTTTAATTGTTCCCTGTACATGTTTAATTGTTCCCTGTACATGTTTGATTGTTCCCTGTACATGTTTAATTGTTCCCTGTACATGTTTAATTGTTCCCTGTACATGTTTGATTGTTCCCTGTACATGTTTAATTGTTCCCTGTACATGTTTGATTGTTCCCTGTACATGTTTAATTGTTCCCTGTACATGTTTAATTGTTCCCTGTACATGTTTAATTGTTCCCTGTACATGTTTAATTGTTCCCTGTATATGTTTGATTGTTGCTTGTACATGTTTAATTGTTCCCTGTACATGTTTAATTGTTCCCTGTACATGTTTAATTGTTCCCTGTACATGTTTGATTGTTCCCTACACATGTTTGATTGTTTCCTGTACATGTTTGATTGTTCCCTGTACATGTTTGATTGTTCCCTATACATGTTTAATTGTTCCCTGTACATGTTTGATTGTTCCCTGTACATGTTTGATTGTTCCTTGTACATGTTTGATTGTTCCCTGTACATGTTTGATTGTTCACTGTACATGTTTAATTGTTCCCTGTACATGTTTGATTGTTCCCTGTACATGTTTAATTGTTCCCTGTACATGTTTAATTGTTCCCTGTACATGTTTGATTGTTCCCTGTACATGTTTAATTGTTCCCTGTACATGTTTAATTGTTCCCTGTACATGTTTGATTGTTCCCTGTACATGTTTGATTGTTCCCTGTATATGTTTGATTGTTCCCTGTACATGTTTGATTGTTCCCTGTACATGTTTGATTGTTCCCTGTTTGATTGTTCCCTGTACATGTTTGATTGTTTCCTGTACATGTTTGATTGTTCCCTGTACATGTTTGATTGTTCCCTGTACATGTTTAATTGTTCCCTGTACATGTTTGATTGTTCCCTGTACATGTTTGATTGTTCCTTGTACATGTTTGATTGTTCCCTGTACATGTTTGATTGTTCACTGTACATGTTTAATTGTTCCCTGTACATGTTTGATTGTTCCCTGTACATGTTTAATTGTTCCATGTACATGTTTGATTGTTCCCTGTATATGTTTGATTGTTCCCTGTACATGTTTGATTGTTCCCTGTTTGATTGTTCCCTGTACATGTTTGATTGTTTCCTGTACATGTTTGATTGTTCCCTGTACATGTTTGATTGTTCCCTGTACATGTTTAATTGTTCCCTGTACATGTTTGATTGTTCCCTGTACATGTTTGATTGTTCCTTGTACATGTTTGATTGTTCCCTGTACATGTTTGATTGTTCACTGTACATGTTTAATTGTTCCCTGTACATGTTTGATTGTTCCCTGTACATGTTTAATTGTTCCATGTACAGGTTTGATTGTTCCCTGTACATGTTTGATTGTTCCCTGTACATGTTTAATTGTTCCCTGTACATGTTTAATTGTTCCATGTACATGTTTGATTGTTTCCTGTACATGTTTAATTGTTCCCTGTACATGTTTGATTGTTCCCTGTACATGTTTGATTGTTCCATGTACATGTTTGATTGTTCCCTGTACATGTTTAATTGTTCCCTGTACATGTTTAATTGTTCCCTGTAGATGTTTAATTGTTCACTGTACATGTTTGATTGTTCCCTGTACATGTTTGATTGTTCCCTGTACATGTTTGATTGTTCCTTGTACATGTTTGATTGTTCCCTGTACATGTTTGATTGTTCACTGTACATGTTTAATTGTTCCCTGTACATGTTTGATTGTTCCCTGTACATGTTTGATTGTTCCCTGTACATGTTTAATTGTTCCATGTACATGTTTGATTGTTCCCTGTACATGTTTAATTGTTCCCTGTACATGTTTGATTGTTCCCTGTACATGTTTGATTGTTCCCTGTACATGTTTGATTGTTCCCTGTACATGTTTAATTGTTCCCTGTACATGTTTGATTGTTCCCTGTACATGTTTAATTGTTCCCTGTACATGTTTGATTGTTCCCTGTACATGTTTAATTGTTCCCTGTACATGTTTAATTGTTCCCTGTACATGTTTAATTGTTCCCTGTATATGTTTGATTGTTCCCTGTACATGTTTAATTGTTCCCTGTACATGTTTAATTGTTCCCTGTACATGTTTGATTCCTCCCTGTACTGTTCGATTGTTCCCTGTCCATGCTTGATTGTTCCCTGTACATGTTTAATTGTTCCCTGTACATGTTTGATTGTTCCCTGTACATGTTTAATTGTTCCCTGTACATGTTTAATTGTTCCCTGTACATGTTTAATTGTTCCCTGTATATGTTTGATTGTTCCCTGTACATGTTTAATTGTTCCCTGTACATGTTTAATTGTTCCCTGTACATGTTTGATTCCTCCCTGTACTGTTCGATTGTTCCCTGTCCATGCTTGATTGTTCCCTGTACATGTTTAATTGTTCCCTGTACATGTTTAATTGTTCCCTGTAGATGTTTAATTGTTCCCTGTACATGTTTGATTGTTCCCTGTACATGTTTGATTGTTTATTGTACATGTTTGATTGTTCCCTGTACATATTCAATTGTTCCCTGTACATGTTTAATTGTTCCCTGTACATGTTTGATTGTTCCCTGTACATGTTTGATTGTTTATTGTACATGTTTGATTGTTCCCTGTACATATTTAATTGTTCACTGTACATGTTTGATTGTTCCCTGTACATGTTTGATTGTGCCCTGTACATGTTTGATTGTTCCCTGTACATGTTTGATTGTTCCCTGTATTGCTCGATTGTTCCTTGTACATGTTTGATTATTCCCTGTACATATGTTTGATTCCTCCCTGTACTGTTCGATTGTTCCCTGTCCATGTTTGATTGTTCCCTGTACATGTTTGATTGTTCCCTTTACATGTTTGATTGTTCATTGTACATGTTTGATTGTTCCCTGTACATATTTAATTGTTCACTGTACATGTTTAATTGTTCCCTGTACATGTTTGATTGTTCCCTGTACATATTTAATTGTTCACTGTACATGTTTGATTGTTCCCTGTACATGTTTGATTGTTTATTGTACATGTTTGATTGTTCCCTGTACATGTTTGAATGTTCCCTGTACATGGGTTATTCTTCCCTGTACATGTTTGATTGTTCATTGTACATGTTTGATTGTTCCCTGTACATATTTAATTGTTCACTGTACATGTTTGATTGTTCCCTGTACATGTTTGATTGTTTATTGTACATGTTTGATTGTTCCCTGTACATGTTTGATTGTTCCCTGTACATGTTTAATTGTTCCTTGTACATGTTTGATTGTTCCCTGTACATGTTTGATTGTTCCCTGTACATGTTTAATTGCTCCCTGTACATGTTTAATTGTTCCTTGTACATGTTTGATTGTTCCCTGTACATGTTTGATTGTTCCCTGTTTGATTGTTCCTTGTACATGTTTGATTGTTCCCTGTACATGTTTGATTGTTCCCTGTACATGTTTGATTGTTCCCTGTACATGTTTGATTGTTCCTTATACATGTTTGATTGTTCACTCTACATATGTTTGATTGTTCCCTGTACATGTTTGATTGTTCCCTGTACATGTTTGATTGTTCATTGTACATGTTTGATTGTTCCCTGTACATATTTTTGATTGTTCCCTGTACATGTTTGATTGTTCCCTGTTTGATTGTTCCTTGTACATGTTTGATTGTTCCCTGTACATGTTTGATTGTTCCCTGTACATGTTTGATTGTTCCCTGTACATGTTTGATTGTTCCCTGTACATGTTTGATTGTTCCTTATACATGTTTGATTGTTCACTCTACATATGTTTGATTGTTCCCTGTACATGTTTGATTGTTCCCTGTACATGTTTGATTGTTCCTTATACATGTTTGATTGTTCACTCTACATATGTTTGATTGTTCCCTGTACATGTTTGATTGTTCCCTGTACATGTTTGATTGTTCATTGTACATGTTTGATTGTTCCCTGTACATATTTTTGATTGTTCCCTGTACATATTCAATTGTTCCCTGTACATGTTTGATTGTTGCCTGTACATGTTTAATTGTTCCTTGTACATGTTTGATTGTTCACTCTACATATGTTTGATTGTTCCCTGTACATGTTTGATTGTTCCCTGTACATGTTTGATTGTTCCCTGTACATGTTTGATTGTTCCTTGTACATGTTTGATTGTTCCCTGTACATGTTTGATTGTTCCCTGTACATGTTTGATTGTTGCTTGTACATGTTTAATTGTTCCCTGTACATGTTTGATTGTGCCCTGTACATGTTTGATTGTTCCCTGTATATGTTTGATTGTTCCCTGTACATGTTTGATTATTCCCTGTACATATATTTGATTCCTCCCTGTACTGTTCGATTGTTCCCTGTCCATGTTTGATTATTCCCTGTACATGTTTGATTGTTCCCTATACATGTTTGATTGTTTATTGTACATGTTTGATTGTTCCCTGTACATGTTTGATTGTTCCCTGTACATGGGTTATTCATCCCTGTACATGTTTGATTGTTCATTGTACATTTTGATTGTTCCATGTACATGTTTAATTTTTCCCTGTAGATGTTTGATTGTTCCCTGCACATGTTTGATTGTTCCCTGTACATGTTTAATTGTTCCTTGTACATGTTTGATTGTTCCCTGTACATGTTTGATTGTTCCCTGTACATGTTTAATTGTTTCTTGTACATGTTTGATTGTTCCCTGTTTGATTGTTCCCTGTACATGTTTGATTGTTCCCTGTACATATTTGATTGTTCCCTACACATGTTTGATTGTTCCTTGTACATGTTTGATTGTTCCCTGCACATGTTTGATTGTTCCCTGTACATGTTTGATTGTTCCCTGTACATGTTTAATTGTTCCTTGTACATGTTTGATTGTTCCCTGTACATGTTTAATTGTTCCTTGTACATGTTTGATTGTTCCCTGTTTGATTGTTCCCTGTACATGTTTGATTGTTCCTTGTACATGTTTGATTGTTCCCTGCACATGTTTGATTGTTCCCTGTACATGTTTAATTGTTCCTTATACATGTTTGATTGTTCACTCTACATATGTTTGATTGTTCCCTGTACATGTTTGATTGTTCATTGTACATGTTTAATTGTTCCCTGTACATATTTTTGATTGTTCCCTGTACATATTTAATTGTTCACTGTACATGTTTGATTGTTCCCTGTACATGTTTGATTGTTTATGGTACATGTTTGATTGTTCCCTGTACATGTTTAATTGTTCCCTGTACATGTTTGATTGTTCCCTGTCCATGCTTGATTGTTCCCTGTACATGTTTAATTGTTCCCTGTACATGTTTAATTGTTCCCTGTAGATGTTTAATTGTTCACTGTACATGTTTGATTGTTCCCTGTACATGTTTGATTGTTCCCTGTACATGTTTGATTGTTCCTTGTACATGTTTGATTGTTCCCTGTACACGTTTGATTGTTCCCTGTACATGTTTGATTGTTCCCTGTACATATTTAATTGTTCACTGTACATGTTTGATTGTTCCCTGTACATGTTTGATTGTTCCCTGTACATGTTTGATTGTTCCCTGTACATGTTTGATTGTTCCCTGTACATATGTTTGATTGTTCCCTGTTTAATTTTTCCCTGTACATGTTTGATTGTTCCCTGTACATGTTTGATTGTACACTGTACATGTTTGATTGTTCACTGTACATGTTTGATTGTTCCCTGTACATGTTTGATTGTTTATGGTACATGTTTGATTGTTCCCTGTACATGTTTAATTGTTCCCTGTACATGTTTGATTGTTCCCTGTACATGTTTAATTGTTCCCTGTACATGTTTAATTGTTCCCTGTACATGTTTGATTGTTCCCTGTACATGTTTAATTGTTCCCTGTACATGCTTGATTGTTCCCTGTACATGTTTAATTGTTCCCTGTACATGTTTAATTGTTCCCTGTACATGCTTGATTGTTCCCTGTACATGTTTAATTGTTCCCTGTACATGTTTAATTGTTCCCTGTAGATGTTTAATTGTTCACTGTACATGTTTGATTGTTCCCTGTACATGTTTGATTGTTTATTGTACATGTTTGATTGTTCTCTGCATATGTTTGATTGTTCCCTGTACATATTTAATTGTTCACTGTACATGTTTGATTGTTCCCTGTACATGTTTGATTGTTCCCTGTACATGTTTGATTGTTCCCTGTACATGTTTGATTGTTCCCTGTACATATGTTTGATTGTTCCCTGTTTAATTTTTCCCTGTACATGTTTGATTGTTCCCTGTACATGTTTGATTGTACACTGTACATGTTTGATTGTTCCCTGTACATGTTTGATTGTTCCCTGTACACGTTTGATTGTTCCCTGTACATGTTTGATTGTTCACTGTACATGTTTGATTGTTCCCTGTACATGTTTGATTGTTCCCTGTACATGTTTGATTGTTCCCTGTACATGTTTGATTGTTCCCTGTACATATGTTTGATTGTTCCCTGTTTAATTTTTCCCTGTACATGTTTGATTGTTCCCTGTACATGTTTGATTGTACACTGTACATGTTTGATTGTTCCCTGTACATGTTTGATTGTTCCCTGTACATGTTTGATTGTTCCCTGTACACGTTTGATTGTTCCCTGTACATGTTTGATTGTTTCCTGTGCATGTTTGATTGTTTCCTGTACATGTTTGATTGTACACTGTACATGTTTGATTGTACACTGTACATGTTTGATTGTTCCCTGTACATGTTTGATTGTTCCCTGTACATGTTTGATTGTTCCCTGTACACGTTTGATTGTTCCCTGTACATGTTTGATTGTTTCCTGTACATGTTTGATTGTTCCCTGTACATGTTTGATTGTTCCCTGTACACGTTTGATTGTTCCCTGTACATGTTTGATTGTTTCCTGTGCATGTTTAATTGTTCCCTACACATGTTTGATTGTTCCCTGCACATGTTTGATTGTTCCCTGTACATGTTTGGTTGTCCCCTGTGCATGTTTGGTTGTTCCCTGTACATATTTGGTTGTTCCCTGTACATGTTTGATTGTTCCCTGTACATGTTTGGTTGTTCCCTGTGCATGTTTGATTGTTCCCTGTACATGTTTGATTGTTCCCTGTACATGTTTTATTTTTTCCTGTACATGTTTGATTGTTCCCTGTACATGTTTGATTGTTCCATATGCATGTTTGATTGTTTCCTGTACATGTTTGATTGTTCCTTGTACATGTTTGATTGTTCCCTGTGCATGTTTGATTGTTCCATGTACATGTTTGATTGTTCCTTGTACATGTTTGATTGTTCCCTGTACATGTTTAATTGTTCCCTGTACATGTTTGATTGTTTCCTGTACATGTTTGATTGTTCCCTGTACATGTTTAATTGTTCCCTGCACATGTTTGATTGTTCCCTGCACATGTTTGATTGTTTCCTGTACATGTTTGATTGTTTCCTGTACTTGTTTGATTGTTCCCTGTACATGTTTGATTGTTCCCTGTACATGTTTGATTGTTTCCTGTACATGTTTAATTGTTCCCTGTACATGTTTGATTGTTTCCTGTACATGTTTGATTGTTCCCTGTACATGTTTGATTGTTCCCTGTGCATGTTTGATTGTTTCCTGCACATGTTTGATTGTTCCCTGTATATGTTTGATTTTTCCCTGCACATGTTTGATTGTTCCCTGTTTGATTGTTTCCTGTACATGTTTGATTGTTTCCTGTACATGTTTTATTGTTCCCTGTACAAGTTTGGTTGTTCCCTGTACATGTTTTATTGTTCCCTGTACATGTTTGGTTGTTCCCTGTACATGTTTGATTGTTTCCTGTGCATGTTTAATTGTTCCCTACACATGTTTGATTGTTCCTTGTACATGTTTAATTGTTCCCTGCACATGTTTGATTGTTCCCTGTACATGTTTGATTGTTCCATATGCATGTTTGATTGTTTCCTGTACATGTTTAATTGTTCCCTGTACATGTTTGGTTGTTCCCTGTACATGTTTAATTGTTCCCTGTACATGTTTGATTGTTTCCTGTACATGTTTAATTGTTCCCTGTACATGTTTGATTGTTCCATATGCATGTTTGATTGTTTCCTGTACATGTTTAATTGTTCCCTGTACATGTTTGGTTGTTCCCTGTACATGTTTAATTGTTCCCTGTACATGTTTGATTGTTCCCTGTACATGTTTTATTGTTCCCTGTACATGTTTAATTGTTGCCTGTACATGTTTAATTGTTCCTTGTACATGTTTGATTGTTTCCTGTACATGTTTGATTGTTCACTGTACATGTTTAATTGTTCCATGTACATGTTTGATTGTTCCCTGCACATGTTTGATTGTTCCCTGTACATGTTTAATTGTTACCTGCACATGTTTGATTGTTTCCTGTATATGTTTGATTGTTCCTTGTACATGTTTGATTGTTCCCTGTACATGTTTGATTGTTCCCTGTACATGTTTAATTGTTCCCTGTACATGTTTGATTGTTCCCTGTACATGTTTGGTTGTTCCCTGTACATGTTTGATTGTTCCCTGTACATGTTTTATTGTTCCCTGTACAAGTTTGGTTGTTCCCTGTACATGTTTGGTTGTTCCCTGTACAAGTTTGGTTGTTCCCTGTACATGTTTGGTTGTTCCCTGTACAAGTTTGGTTGTTCCCTATACATGTTTGATTGTTTCCTGTGCATGTTTAATTGTTCCCTACACATGTTTGATTGTTCCTTGTACATGTTTAATTGTTCCCTGCACATGTTTGATTGTTCCCTGTACATGTTTAATTGTTCCCTGTACATGTTTGGTTGTTCCCTGTACATGTTTAATTGTTCCCTGTACATGTTTGGTTGTTCCCTGTACATGTTTGATTGTTTCCTGTACATGTTTAATTGTTCCCTGTATATGTTTGATTGTTCCCTGTACATGTTTTATTGTTCCCTGTACATGTTTAATTGTTGCCTGTATATGTTTGATTGTTCCCTGTACATGTTTAATTGTTGCCTGTACAAGTTTGGTTGTTCCCTGTACATGTTTGATTGTTCCCTGCACATGTTTGATTGTTACCTGTATATGTTTGATTGTTCCCTGTACATGTTTAATTGTTACCTGCACATGTTTGATTGTTTCCTGTATATGTTTGATTGTTCCTTGTACATGTTTGATTGTTCCCTGTACATCTTTGATTGTTCCCTGTACATGTTTGATTGTTCCCTGTGCATGTTTGATTGTTCCCTGTACATCTTTGATTGTTCCCTGTACATGTTTGATTGTTCCATGTACATGTTTGATTGTTCCCTGTACATCTTTGATTGTTCCCTGTACATGTTTGATTGTTCCCTGTACATGTTTGATTGTTCCCTGTACATGTTTGATTGTTTCCTGTACATGTTTAATTGTTTCCTGTACATGTTTGATTGTTTCATGTACATGTTTGATTGTTTCATGTACATGTTTGATTGTTCCCTGTACATGTTTGATTGTTCCCTGTGCATGTTTGGTTGTTCCCTGTACATGTTTGATTGTTCCCTGTACATCTTTGATTGTTCCCTGTACATGTTTGATTGTTTCATGTACATGTTTGATTGTTCCCTGTACATGTTTGATTGTTCCCTGTGCATGTTTAATTGTTTCCTGTACATGTTTGATTGTTCCCTGTACATGTTTGATTGTTCCCTGTACATGTTTGGTTGTTCCCTGCACATGTTTGATTGTTCCCTGTACATGTTTGATTGTTTCCTGTACTTGTTTGATTGTTCCCTGTACATGTTTAATTGTTACCTGCACATGTTTGATTGTTCCCTGTACATGTTTAATTGTTCCCTGTACATGTTTGATTGTTTCCTGTACATGTTTGATTGTTCCCTGCACATGTTTGATTGTTCCCTGTACATGTTTGATTGTTCCCTGTACATGTTTGGTTGTTCCCTGTACATGTTTGATTGTTCCCTGTACATGTTTGATTGTTCCCTGTACATGTTTGATTGTTCCCTGTACATGTTTGGTTGTTCCCTGTACATGTTTGATTGTTCCCTGTACATGTTTGATTGTTCCCTGTACATGTTTGATTGTTCCCTGTACATGTTTGATTGTTCCCTGTACATGTTTGGTTGTTCCCTGTTCATTTTTGATTGTTCCCTGTACATGTTTAATTGTTACCTGCACATGTTTGATTGTTCCCTGTACATGTTTGATTGTTCCCTGTACAAGTTTGGTTGTTCCCTGTACATGTTTGATTGTTCCTTGTACCGGTACATGTTTGATTGTTCCCTGTACAAGTTTGGTTGTTCCCTGTACATGTTTGATTGTTCCCTGTACATGTTTGATTGTTCCCTGTACATCTTTGGTTGTTCCCTGTACATGTTTAATTGTTCCCTGTTCATGTTTGGTTGTTCCCTGTTCATTTTTGATTGTTCCCTGTACATGTTTTATTGTTCCCTGTACATGTTTTATTGTTCCCTGTGCATGTTTGATTGTTCCCTGTACATGTTTAATTGTTCCCTGTACATGTTTAATTGTTCCCTGTACATGTTTGATTGTTCCCTGTACATGTTTAATTGTTCCCTGTACATGTTTGATTGTTCCCTGTACATGTTTGATTGTTCCCTGTACATGTTTGATTGTTCCCTGTACATGTTTAATTGTTCCCTGTACATGTTTAATTGTTCCCTGTACATGTTTGATTGTTTCCTGTACATGTTTGATTGTTTCCTGTACATGTTTGATTGTTCCCTGTACATGTTTAATTGTTCCCTGTGCATGTTTGGTTGTTCCCTGTACATGTTTGATTGTTCCCTGTACATGTTTGATTGTTCCCTGTACATGTTTGATTGTTCCCTGTGCATGTTTAATTGTTCCCTGTGCATGTTTGATTGTTCCCTGTACATGTTTGATTGTTTCCTGTACATGTTTGATTGTTCCCTGTACATGTTTGATTGTTCCCTGTGCATGTTTAATTGTTCCCTGTACTTGTTTGATTGTTCCCTGTACATGTTTTATTGTTCCCTGTGCATGTTTGATTGTTCCCTGTGCATGTTTGGTTGTTCCCTGTACATGTTTGATTGTTCCCTGTACATGTTTTATTGTTCCCTGTGCATGTTTGATTGTTCCCTGTACATGTTTGATTGTTCCCTGTACATGTTTGATTGTTCCCTGTGCATGTTTAATTGTTCCCTGTACATGTTTGATTGTTCCCTGTACATGTTTGATTGTTCCCTGTACATGTTTAATTGTTCCCTGTACATGTTTGATTGTTCCCTGTGCATGTTTGATTGTTCCCTGTACATGTTTAATTGTTCCCTGTACATGTTTGATTGTTCCCTGTACATGTTTGATTGTTCCCTGTGCATGTTTAATTGTTCCCTGTACATGTTTGATTGTTCCCTGTACATGTTTGGTTGTTCCCTGTACATGTTTGATTGTTCCTTGTACATGTTTTATAGTTCCCTGCACATGTTTGATTGTTCCCTGTACAAGTTTGGTTGTTCCCTGTACATGTTTGATTGTTCCTTGTACCGGTACATGTTTGATTGTTCCCTGTACAAGTTTGGTTGTTCCCTGTACATGTTTGATTGTTCCCTGTACATGTTTGATTGTTCCCTGTACATGTTTGATTGTTCCCTGTACAAGTTTGGTTGTTCCCTGTACATCTTTGGTTGTTCCCTGTACATGTTTAATTGTTCCCTGTTCATGTTTGGTTGTTCCCTGTTCATTTTTGATTGTTCCCTGTACATGTTTTATTGTTCCCTGTACATGTTTTATTGTTCCCTGTGCATGTTTAATTGTTCCCTGTACAGGTTTGATTGTTCCCTGTACAAGTTTGGTTGTTCCCTGTACATGTTTGATTGTTCCATGTACATGTTTGATTGTTCCCTGTATATGTTTGATTGTTCCCTGTACATGTTTGATTGTTCCCTGTGCATGTTTGATTGTTCCCTGTACATGTTTGATTGTTCCCTGTACATGTTTGATTGTTCCCTGTACATATGTTTGATTGTTCCCTGTACATGTTTGATTGTTCCCTGTACATGTTTGATTGTTCGCTGTACATGCTTGATTGTTCCCTGTACATGATTAATTGTTCCCTGTACATATGTTTGATTGTTCCCTGTACATGTTTGATTGTTCCCTGTACATGTTTGATTGTTCGCTGTACATGTTTGATTGTTCCCTGTACATATTTGATTGTTCCCTGTACATATGTTTGATTGTTCCCTGTACATGTTTGATTGTTCCCTGTACATGTTGGATTGTTCCCTGTTCCCATTTTCATCTGGTTCCCTTTTTACATATTACAATATACAACTATATTTAAAGTAAAAGCAAGCCACAGTCGCTGGTTGCTGTTCTTCATTGTCTTTTAAAAATAAAGTTCTAAAATAGTCGCGTGTCAGTACATTCTCTTCAAACTTCAGTTAGCTGGATGTCAAATAAAATCAAAGTGCTCAAAGTACTTAATGGAAGATTGCTTTAAAAGATTCCAGGGATAGATTATTAATGCAGTGCCAATTATTCGTTTTTTCCCACGATCTTTACCCTTATCAAAATTACTTCATTACTACAGCAATATAACAGCCATCCTACATTTATCTCCTTATATTTTATGTTTCTTGTAACTTTAATTACAGACAATTTGTCAGATTTATCTTGCAGTATTAATTTTCTCTATACAGAATTACATTCAAACAAAACATTTCTTCATGGAGATTATAAATACATTTAAACAAAGTATTGCAAATATTTTCGACGGCACAACCGTCTTCGTCAGTTGCAAAACATAAACTGCTAAGATCATTTTTAGTATTTTTTTACGACGTCATAATATCACGATTAGATGTTATGACGTCTTGTTGTTTTTTTGTATCTCTTAGCAGTTTATGTTTTGCAACTGACGAAGACGGTTGTGCCGTCAAAAATTTTTGCAATACTTTGTTTAAATGTATACAGAATTAGATATATTACAAAAATTGTGTTTGGATTATCTCCCTTTGAACATAATGTGGAAAGTTTATGGTCAAAGGGAGATAATCGGGTCAGAATCAAATTTCTGTGGTACATTTTTTTGTTTTTACCCTTGGTAAAGATTGCAATGCAATCTTCTCAAAAATCACACAAGTTACATATAAATAAAACTTTGGTTTAGTTTAGTTTATTAGTCTACATTTTTAATTTCTTTTATATTTACAGTGCCTGAAAATTTAAAAGATATGGTGATTCCAAATCCTCATAGTAAAAAGCTTCAATATTTCAATTGTCTGTTTTACGAGTTGTCATGATGAAGAATCATACAATCTAATGGCCCCAACCGTTTGGAAGGAGTACTTTTTGCAGCAGAGATTTTATCGATGGGAATTGAAGTCGGAGGTAGATGCTGTCATTTCTAAAATTAGTAATGTGATTGATGAAAAAGGACTGGACGAACAGGCATACCTTTGCCACATGATACAAATTCAACTGATGTCAAAAGAGCCGAGAATACAAAAGAATTTATTTCAAACATGCTGACTCAAACCGACTGTTTGAAGAAGAAGGTATCAAATCTGAGATCAAATTTATTTAATCCTGAAACATTGACTGTAAAACCATATCAAACATCAGAATTAGAATTTCATGATAGCCTTCTGAAAGGAATTGAAGGATCAACAAAGACTTTGACACGAAAGTTAGATAATGCATACATGCCAACTCTACCGATTTACGCGGTAGTCTACCGATTTTTTAAGTCTTCTACCGCCTACCGATTTTAGATGTTTTCCTACCGATTTTAAAAAAAATGTAAAAATTTGTTTATCGTGAATTGTTGATTATTCTTGTAGATTTCTTAGACGTATAAATGTGTACAAATCCAAATTATTTAGGCCCTTTCCGTAATCGTTTCCCTCTTAAATTTGTACCGGAAACTTCCATTGGTCAATTCGTTATCATTAAGCCAATCAGAAACTGTATTTAAAATAAAGTTTTGAAGCACTACATTTTGAACTTATGACTCCTAAACATATATATACAGTAGAACTTCGCTCGCTCGAACTCGAAGGTACTGTCAAAATATGTTCGAGCTATCGGAAGTTCGAGCCACCGAGGTCCCGTAATTTTAGACAGAAAACAATCTTGTTCTGACCCGGGACAGTTTCATTACCTATATATGATAACTGATGCACAGTAAAACTGGCCTTTCTCGTAAAAAATATTTAATCATTTAAGTTCAAGTGCAAGTTCTTTATTCACTCGGACACATATATACAAGTGTAACAAGCGGAATATTTTACAAAATATTTTACATAATGACGGATATAACTAACCTAAAATAATACAGCCTCAGAATATAATTACAAAACATTTTGCAATTTAGATATAAATAAGACAATTTTTTCAGAAACTCAACATTACACAAAGATAACAGGCCTTTCATTTTGTACATGTTTGCATATCTAGTATAATAAATTGGAATAAATTTACATCTAAGCCTTTGTACATCAGCAGAGGTACATTCAAATATAAAATGAAATTCAGTACCTAAACCAACATTACACAGATGACAAATACGTTCTTCTCTGGGAGTATTCGGCCATCTTCCAGTTTCTATTGGAAGCTTAATGTTATTGCATCTAAACTTTGTTATCATGTTTCTCTCATGTGGTAATAATTTTAATAAGTATTTCTCTAAATTAAATTCATTTTTAAATATGCCATAAAATTCTCCCCTAGAAGAGTTCTCAATTTGGTTAAAGCAGTTTTGAATATATTGATCAGTCAGATTTTGCTTAACAATAAATTGTAGTTGCACTGAATGAACTGGCTGTTGTTGGTTCCATAGATAATTAAGCCCAGATTTCTCAAAATTTGATTTGATAAAATTTAGCCACTTAAATTGAACATTATCAATAATACTCAAATTAAACATAATCTTATATAAAATACAACTAAATTTCTTCTTGTTTGAAATAAGTCTATTCCAAAAATTTACAATCCTTAATGTTATACATAATATATCTGTAGGTGTTCTACCAAGTTCTCCGTGTGTCATACAATTTGGAGTAGTGGTTCTAACACCTAAAATATTTCCACAGAACTGAAGATGAAGTTTTTCTAGTTGCTTAGTGTTCTCATAACCCCATATTTCAGAGCCATAAGTAAGTATTGGAAGTATAAGTGTATCAAACAATTTAAATTGTAAATCTATTGGAATCGATATATTTCTCAATTTTCTATACAATCAATATAAAGCTTTGCGAGCTTGATCCATCAATTTAGCTCTTGCCTTCACAAAAGAGCCGTTATAATTAAATATAACACCTAGATATGAATAAGAGTCTTTAATTTGTAAATTCTCTCCACATAGCTTAAAAATAGGTTGATTTTTTTATTTTCTTTTACAAAATATTATTACTTTAGTCTTTTGCAAGTTAACCTTCAATTTCCAATGATGACAATACTTTTCAAATATAGCCAAAGCAGACTTACACATTTCTAAAAGTTTTCCTCCAAAATTATTTGGTCTGCATTCACACTGAGTATATCTTTTTAAGGAAATATTATTATCAAGTAAAACTTGGTAGTCGTAGCAATATGATATCTAAATAGGCCATCTTCTACATTTACATCCATAACATTCAAAAAAGTTTCATCTGGTTCTGAAAAAATCTTCAAAAAAACCCAGTTTTAGCATTAAAATCTCCAACAAGTGCACATTTCATGTCTTTTTCTATAAAATTTACTATTTCATTTTCAATATCTAAAAATGCATTTATTGATGAATATAGAGAGTTTTCAGGTAGGGTGTATACACATCCCAATAAAAGGTCATTATTAAATACTTAAATTTAATATGATTTTTAAGATTATTTTTATATACAACAACAATACCTCCAGATTTATGCTTAAATATTTTTCTATTTTTTGCAACATAGCTAAAACCATCTGGGATATTTAAAATGTCATATTTGTCAGTTTTTGTCTCTATAAAAATACATACTGTATATCATGTGTTGTAATTAACGGTATAAATTTAAGTAATAAAAGTTTTGACTTGATACCACAAACATTTTATTTCTGAAAATTTAAGTTTCTGTTTTTTAGACCTTGGGGCATTTTCATCAGTCGCTTCTCTTGCTTGCCTGTCCTATTGATAGTGGTTGTCCGGGTTTCTAGGAGGGGGAAAGCGCATATGAGGTTCTCCGTTTCCAGGTTGAAGCGCATCTTTGCAATTTCATATGTGAATATTAGCATGTTTTTTTATCAACTTAGCTGTGAATGTGAAAAAATTGTGAAAAATAAGTGATTTAAGTCTCAAATATATTAGTAAATCTTCCTTGTTTTCAACAATAAACCAGGAAATGTGTTTTCCGCTTTAATAGTAAAACATACTCGACAATAGGCACTCATAATTGATGATATCTTATTGTAACACACACAAGAGATGACGTGGATTAAATGATTTTAAGTAACATAACCCCGCTAATTTATATTGAAGTGTATTTATCAAGCCAGTAGATTGATTAATCATATATATATGTACATTTGTATGTAAGCACATTCAACGTACATCTGTCAATTAAATTGCGATGTTCGAGTTTGATATGGTAAAACTCGTGATTTTATTATGATTCTCTATTATAGATGGGACCATTTATTAAGTTCGACTGTTCGAGGTATCAGTGTTCGAGCGAAAGATTTTTTTTAGTTTAAAAATATATGGAAAATTGGCGGGACTTTCCGCTTTTAGTCTCTCGAGGGTTGGCATGTATGTGATTATAGGACTGGGTGTATACATGTATGTTAATGTGATATAAATATGATAAACTATAAAACCATGCAGAAGTCTAACATAATGACAACTTTAAGGCATTAACATCACAAAGCTGGTTTTTGTACGAATACCTGCCAGTCGCTTAGGGGGGAAAAACTTATTTTGATTTCCCTTTCTTATAAGGACCCTCCCCTTTTTTTTTAGGATTGTCAGACAACAAAATATACGAGATTTAGATTCATTTTCTTCAAGTTAATCGATAAGTACCCGCTAGGATGATATATTTTATTTATTCTTGCAGGTCTAAGATGTTTTGTAAACAGTACTATTTGCGAGGTAGTCCGAGATTTCTCTGCCGTCTGGCGGCTTTTATGGACTTGCTGTAGCACGGACTATTTGCGAGGTTGTGTCACAATATCCTTGGAAGTTGGAACTACCATAGCTGAATATTCACACGATCTCTTATTATTTTCAAAATCTACGGGATACATGTAGTCAAAAATTATTTTCCTAACCAACAAATTCACGAAAACTTCCTTACAACCGTGACGATATGTACACAACTGCCACGATGAATAAACTGCGTCATCGTGTTTACAAATGCAACGTCTTGTTTACGTCTTTTTAACTCCGATTGATTTATAATATTGTTTGATCATAAATTTTGCCAATTTAATCCAACTAAATTTTACAAATATAAACAATTTAACCTCCTAAAAATCCCCCCTTTAAGAACTTTTCATTTTATAAAACATGCACATCATCATTCATAGCGAAAGCGGGGGAAATCCGGAATAAATATAGACCCGTGCTAAAATAGACCCGTGTTCAAATGTTGCCGCATCCCAACGCCCCTGACTGTTGACACTCCCTTTAACCCGAATAATCCAGTCGTTAAATTACGCTCCAGCTGGTCGCTACATCCAGCGATAGTGCCGATAGAGGGCGCAGTATTATTCAAGTTACACTCCCTTAAGACAGACTCCTAAAATACCTTGGCAACGCTACTTTCACTTCTGAAAATCATGCGCAATGGATACTTTCGATGTAAATAAAAACATCGTCTGCTAGAAAACTAGAAAACATGGCCATGGACCAAGTACAGGTTGTGATGGCTAAGCGTAAACCAAACTGGTCGGAAAGTGAATTGCTTGCGCTTTCCGATGCAGTGGATCTAACATTTCAATCATCCGCGGTCAATTTGGCCCAGGGTTAACTGCCAGAGACAAAAAAATACGTGTTGGGTCGAAGTTGCCGAAAGGTAAAAGCTTTCCCTGTGAGATTAAGGATGATTTACATATTATATATCCCCCGTCATATCCCTTATTTTAATTTCCATTACTTGTTTCTATTTTGTGACACTATATTTCTATATACACTATGGTCAGGTTTCCTTGGTCGAATAGCTTGAGCCAATATATATACACAAGTCCGACCCCACTCGAGCAGTGTCCGGAAAATAGACGCACACGTCTCCGTCAGACTTAATTATTATCTAGCTAGTCCTACTTATTAACTCGAACTTTTTTGTGCATTTCCCATTTGACATGTAATGATGTTTGACCTACATTTTGTAAGTTGATTGATTGTTAGTTGTTTAACGTCCAGTCGTAAATAAGTCGGATCAGTCAAAAACTAAAACAGACAATGTACTTAGGGACCGACCATTTAACTTGCAGGGGGGGGGTTATGGTTTTTTGTTCCGTTCAGCAATTTTTTTTCTTACAACACGAGAGTTAGAATATTAATTTTTTTCCCCCAGAATTTAACATTAGGTTATATGACAAAAACTCTGAATCATATTATTTTTTTTTCATCCACCAAAATCAGAATATTTTTTTCAGCAACATTGGGAATCAATATTATTTTAGAAAGAAACCATAACCCTGCCAGCAACCTTTTTTGTTCGACAAGATGTCTTCAGCAGCAAAGACACCAGCTGCCAAGAAATCCACTGCAAAGAAGGCTGTAAAATCACAAAAAAAAAAACATTAATAGGCAGCACCAAAACCAAAGAAGAAGTAAAGATGTTGAGCTTCATTTATCAAAAAACAGCCCTTTTAAGGGCTACCAAATTTTCTCAAAAAGAATCTTAAAATGTTGTGCATCAGTTAAAAAAGCTTAATCCACCCAAACTCTGTAAAGTTTCTTTCCGTTATCTTCTGATTCATATTATTTCAGTTCTTAAAATATTTCAGTTTTGATCAATATGAACATGAGACTTCTAAACTGACAAACTTTATAGGTACAACTTTATATAGATAAATAATATGATGGGATACATGAACATGAGACATTGATATCAGGAAGACTGCAACAAAAATATGGAATTTATGAACATGAGACACCAAAAACTGAAAATCATTAAAAAAAACATATACGCCAAAATGTTGCGAAAAAACACAATCGTTAAAATGTCGTCACGCATAAAATCCCTTGGACTTTCAAAAGTTGGCAGATATGACAACCACAAGAAGCAGTACAATTCATTATAGATAATGAATTAACAAGAAAAACAAGTGATGTGATTGGTGGATTACATTTATTGGAATATTAAATAAATTATATATTAAATTATAATCATGATAATACACACAATTAATAATAAACAATACATGTATGCATTAAGCACAGTGACCTAATGGGCCAATTGGCCTAAGTCACTATTAATGAAATGCAATTTCAGAGTCTGTACTATAAATGAAAAAAAAAATAGTAAAATACATACATTCTTGTCACAGGAGACTTTCCAACATGTCCAACTTTAATATTAAATAATTTAAATTCCTTGTCTGAAAATTTTTGTTTATTTCAAATGAAAAACTTTTTTCTGCTATTTGACTATTTCTTAATTTTTCATATATTTTAAAGTGTAAATGCAGTTAGTATGTCTTGTATAGCCAGAACTGTGGCGGAATGCAAAAAGAAATGGCAAGACGTGCAGGGGACGACAAAGAAAAAGGAAGCAGCTAGGAGGACAAATGCTTGTGCCACTGGTGGAGGTCCAGCTCCTGTTTGTAATCTAAGTACTTGGGAGTCAGCAGTAAGTATACAACGTTAATTATTTCAAATGTTTGACAAACAGATATGGTTTAAAAAAAACCTAACAAATTGTCTACTTATAATTAGAAAATATATACATACAGTGTCGGCAAATATCAAGTTTATTTCTACAATGTTTAGAAACTGGTAGAATTGCAAGCTTCATCGAGCATTATTTTGTGGTTGCAGTATAAATATAGAGAACAAAACTCTGGTCAAAAGAGTTACAATAGGCCTAACTGAAAGTGAATTGTATTTCTTCACAAAACTTAACATGATACAAAACATTAACTAATATTTATAACAGAGAACACACAATGAAAATATGACAACACTTGGCTTTCATCTTAATCATTTAATATGAAAAGACCACAAACAATTTATATCTATCAGGGGCGAATCCAGGATATGAAGTTAGGGGGGAGGCATGTGACACTTTTGGACAAAAAAAAACAACTCAAAAAAGGATTTTTAGGGAGGCGCACGCCTCCGCCTGAATCCGCCCCTGTCGATAGCCATATACTGTTGAGACATATATATAGAATTTGGGTCCAGAATTAAAAAAATAAATAAAATAAGTTATATAGTGTATGTTTAATTTTAGAGCCCCCTGGCATGGTTTATTACTATTTTTAGGCCATACTGACATTTTCCAAAAGTTAAATACATGTTACATTTTGTATATAATATATATAGAAAATTTGTGGAAAATGTTAATATGACCTAAAATAGTAATAAAACATGCCAGGGGGTTCTAAAATTAAACATACACTCTAGATAACTTATTTTAATGGGGGGGGGGAAATCCTGGACCCAGGTGCCTGTGAGAAAACTGAAGTGCAAATCAAGAATGGACCACAGTCACTTGAACTTTCAAAAATTAGGGAAAAAAATAAGAAAAACTTCGAAAAATGTTGGTCATCTTGATGCTCACTGCTGGTTATCCAAAAGCTCTGATCCCTTTCCATGTTCCAAACAATATTCCTTCCACATCAACATGGCCGGTCTGCACTAGACACAAGTAGGACTTTATTCCTTTTAGCATCGACTCAAGGTGTCTCTTGCAGATTGGTGAAGAATCACCTGATATATATGTATATGTTCTCTCTCATCACCCCCCCCCCCCCCCCCCCCCCCATATACATGTGAGTAAGTGTATGTACGTTTATGTGCATATATCTCTTTTCCTGCCCGAGTGTGCCTGCACCACAATTATTGATATTTCACCGCGAATATTTAAGTTAATATATTGTTGTTGTGTATCAATCATAATTGTTATTTGTATATGCCCTCCTGGGGCCCTGATTTGGTTAATAAACTTATTCTATTCTATTCTATTCTATATAATAATTTATTTTTTTTTCCTAATAGGCTAGTTGAAACTTCTGGCGACTGTGAATGGACTGATAACATTGAGTACACAAGACACAGGATGAAGACAAACAATACAGATACATAAAACACACACACACACTATCCGCCCCACTCCCACATGTTGTCCCCAATTTTCCGCCCCACTCTCAAAGCACCCTCCCCATCCGATATCCTGACCACGGGCTACATCTCTGTTCATGCCCGCTCCCCCTATTTTTTATGTTGCTACATTTATAAGTTTAATATTGGCACGAGTGATAGTTTAACATCTTTAAATATATTGATAGAGATATTGATTATGCAATATTTATTTTTTTCATTTTCGATAAATCACAATCATCCGGCTAAGGGAATTCCCCGTATACACCCAGGAAGTTTTAGCTTGGATTAGTCTATTTAAAACTGGGTCAACAAAATTAATACAATTCAGAAAAAAACATCACAATATAAAAATATAAATTATTTTTAAAATATTTCACCACTTTACACAAGATGTACCCCCCATTCTAAGTCAGAGATTGTAACATTATTAGGTCAGAATTTACAATTAATATCAAGTTTCCAAAAACTAACACCCGTGAAAGTAAATAAACTCTTCCATTGTATAAAAAGTTGTTGCCGACACGATGTGAGGACTTTAGTAAACACAATTTAACTGTGTATAACTATGGCGTTTTCTAGCTCCATTAAAAGAGCACAAAATCCAAAACTTTGTGAACTCTGTAAAACTGACATTAATATTCAATGGAAGTGTGTGGAGTGCAATAAGTTCATATGCGACAGATGTAAGAATATTCACCTGAATGTACAAACGAACATTCAGCACCAGATTATTGATATTAAATCGCTATTTCAAGATGTACAACCGAAAATAATAACGGACAATATCCCGTGTACAGAACATACGACAAAGATGACATTTCTGTTCTGTAGAACCTGTGATCAACTTGTGTGTGCAGATTGTATTTTATCTAAACACAACAAACACAACTTTGAACCCATAGAAAAAATTCTCCCGGAAAAATTGGATAAACTTAAAGGAGCGGAGGCGAGATATAGTAAAGATTTAACTCTCTGTCGGGCAAAAGTTAATGAATTCCAAATCAGTGAAACTAAATATGAGTCTTTATTTGATGAAACAATAACAACAATTAAAAAAAGAGAAAAACAATTAATAGATGGAATCACTAAACATTCTGAAAAACTACAAAATGAAATAGAACTGGAAAGAAAAACTGTTAAACAGACATTCTGTGACATGAAGAGACAGGCCGACCAAGCCGAAAAAACAATTATACTCCACCAAGATGAAATCATGGCAGCTTTGAAATCTATCCAAGGAAGTACAATATTTACAACAGCTACAAAATCTAAGAAAATGATGTCGGACTTGAATTTTAATCAAATTCCTTCTGAAATTAAATGTTTTATTCCAGGGAAAGAAACAGTCAATGATATACCAAACTTATTTGGATCACTTCAGAAAATGAAAATACCACAAGTACAATCAGACATTGATTTAGAGGTTGTTAATTCATACACTACAGATTTATCAGGTATTCATAACATAATTACTGTTGATGACAAATCAACATGGGTTAATGATTATAGTAAACAAGTCATAAGACAAATAAACATTGACAATGACAACATTACAACCACAAAGCAGATTTCTTGTTATATCTTTGACATGACATTGACATCAAACAATGACCTACTTCTGTCTGGTAACGGTTCAGATATAAAACTCTTGACAAAGTCAGGAGAAATAAAACCATTCTTCTCAGTGTCACCCTTGTTAACCCTGGGAATCCATGTGACTAGTGACAATACTATTATAGTAGGTGTCAGAGAACATGGTGATCTCTACACACCTACAGACAAAAGTACAAGGGCACTACTTATCTTTGGTATGGATGGTAAACAACAACATACTTATCAATATGACAGTAACAAACACAGACTGTTTACTGGACCACGACGTATCACAACAAATAATAACAAAGACATAGTTGTTGTTGACGTGACATCACGTGATACTGGGAGGGTGGTGGTTGTAGGGAGGGAGGGGGGTTTAAGGTGGACATATACAGGACATTCTAAGATAAATGTTACTACACAATTTGATCCTCGTGATGTAGTAACAACAACAGCAGGACACATTATTGTGTGTGACCATAGAACACATGCCCTCCATGTTTTATCTGAACAAGGAGATATATTGACATGTAAAGTGATGGAGGACACAGGGATTAAATATCCTGTATCACTTGACATTGACATGAGGGGACAATTATGGGTGGGTTGTTATAAACAGTCAGGAGCAACAATACACAAAGTAAAACTTCTTTAATGAATCAAGTTTTATTTATATTTGACAGCTGACATTTTTCTTTTTGACGTCTGCCATTTTTTTTTCAAATTAAATGGAGTTTTATAATAATTTAGAAACTGACATTTTATTTCAATGAAATTGTATGATAATTTGACAGCTGACATTTTTCATTTTAAAATGTGGTTTTATAATAATTTAGATGGCTGACATTTTTATTTTTTAAAAGAAGTTGTTTATATGTTTGGATTCCTGACATTTTTTATTTTATAAATGGGGTTTTAAAATAATTTGGACTCTTGAATTTTTTAATGGGGTTGTTACAACTTGTATGATAATTTATTTTCTAAATGAAGTTTTAAATAATAATTTGGACAGTTAACATTTTGATTTTTAAAAGAAATTTAGACAGATGACAAAATAAGATTATTTGAAGACTGTTTGTCAATTTTATTTTTTAAATAAGTTTGTACTGTATGTATGATAAATCTGGACATTAAAAGTGTATGAATTGATATACCTACAAAAGATGTCATTCTATGTATATTATTTATATTTATTTGTGTTTTATTTTTTATAAATGATATATTGATCCCAAATTCAGAAGTGGGGAAGATGTGCATTTTTTTTTTACTTCAAAAGATTCCAAAAGTATTGTAAAAACATCATAAGAATATAATAAACAGAGATATAACAACTAAATACTATTTATATTTATTATATTTTACACTTGTATCTTAAGTTTGGACTTTTATTAGGCCAAAAAAAAAATGTGTGTTTACTGTCGCATGTCAAAAAAATCTAGGGTCGGTCGGGCATTAATGTTTTTACTATCGGCAAAACCGGAAATGGTCGTTCCAGAATCTGATTCCGGTATTTCATTTTCGAAATTTCCGGTAAGCCGTCATTTGTCGAAGCTGTTTTATGACGAGTTACACAGTTTTTCTACCTTCTTTGCTCTCAATTTCGACAAAAAACTAGCGGTTGAATAAATAAAACATTGCTGCTGATGAAACAACAAAGAATTCTTTGTAAAAATTGATAGGGTCGCTAGCAAAAATTAGGGTCGAATAATTGCCGATTAAAAAGGTTAGGGTCGGCGGCTGAAAAATAGGGTCGGTTGGGTGACCGTAAACACACATTTTTGTTTTGGCCTTATTACACATCGTTTATGGAAAGAAAGTTTAAACATTGATGGTGGTGAAAATCCAGGTTCTGGCTTGAGATGGGCACACAAATGTGAGTGTTTAAACCAGTGAATGGGTTGGTTGGTTTATGGTGTTTAATGCCACTTTCAAAAATATTTCAGTTGTATCATTGTGTTCAGTTTTATTGGTGGAGAAAACGAGAGAAAACCACAGACCTGTTGCAAGTAACTGACAATTAAGTTTATCACATATTGTTGTATCAAGTACACCTCGCCATGAACAGGGTTTGACCTCTCAACTTTAGTGGTGATAGGCATTGATTGCATAGGTACATGTAGTTGTAAATCCAGCTACCTTACAACCACAATGCCCCTACCAGTTCTGGCTTGAGATGGGCACACAAATGTGAGTGTTTAAGCCAGTGAATGGGTTGGTTGGTAAATGGTGTTTAATGCCACCTTCAACAATATTTCAGTTGTGTTCAGTTTTATTGGTGGAGGAAACTGGAGAAAACCACACACCTGTTGCAAGTAACTGACAAACTTTATCACATATTGTTGTATCAAGTACACCTTGCCATGAGCAGGGTTTGACCTCTCAACTTTAGTGATGATAGGCATTGATTGCACTCGTAGTTGTAAATCCAGCTACCTTGCGATCACGACCACAACGCCCCTACCAGTGAATGGGATTCCAACCCCCTCTTGATATTAAATGGAAGTTCAATGTGATGTAGATATAAACAATACAAAAACACAACCTGCACAGATTCACTTCCACCCAGATATCCATCTTGTTCTAGTCTGTGTATCATTATGTTAAGCTGTCGAAGCGACTTTTTTAGTTGATTTTTATTCTGAAAACAATGAAAATTTCGTCCTAAGTTCATACATTTGTATTCTTGAAAGAAAGTTACCATATTTATGAAGAAAAATCTGAAATTTATTTGATGTGGCTAAAATGTTGAATAAAAATAAATATAGGGAACAATAAAAAAAAATCCCATTACATGTACATCTAGATTTGTCAGTTTGCTTCTAGTTAGACTGAACTTGAGTTGATAAAACAGTAACTAGCTATCAGATGTATACTCTGGTTTCCTTCACAAATAAAACTGACCTCCATGTTATACGTTATACCTGACACATTGTTGAAAGTCGTTAAACACCAATAAAACTGACCGCCATATTATACGTCATAGCTGAAATATTGTTGACTGGCGTTGACCATGTTCTACGCTATAACTAACATTGTTGAAAGTGGCGTTCAACACCAATAAAACTGGTCACCATGTTGTACGTAATAACTGACATGCTATTGAAAGTGTCCTTCAACACCAAAAAAACTGTTCACCAGGCTATACGTTATAGCCAACATATTGTTGAAAGTGGCGTTCAACATCCATAAAACTGGTCGCCATGTTGTACGTTATAAGTGACATATTGTTGAAAGTGGTGTTAAGCCTGCACCAATAAAACTGGTCACCATGTTCTACATGTATGTTATAACTGACATATTGTTGAAAGTGATGTTAAACACCAATAAAACCGGTCACCATGTTCTACGTTATAACTGACATATTGTTGAAAGTGGCGTTCAACACCAATAACACTGTTCACTATGTTATAACTGACATTGTTGAAAGTGGTGTTAAGCACCAATAAAACTGGTCACCATGTTCTACGTTATACCTGACACATTGTTGAAAGTGGCATTAAATACCAATAAAACTGGTCGTCATGTTGTATGTTATAACTGACATATTGTTGAAAGTGGTGTTAAACACCAATAAAACTGGTCACCATGTACATTATAACTGACATATTGTTGAAAGTGGTGTTAAACACCAATAAAACTGGTCACCATGTACATTATAACTGACATATTGTTGAAAGTGGTGTTAAACACCAATAAAACTGGCCACCGTGTTATACATTATAACTGACATATTTTTGAAAGTGGAGTTAAACACCAATAAAACTGACCACCATGTATGGTATACATTATAACCGACATATTGCTTAAAGTGGTGTTAAACACCAGTAAAAATGTCCACCATGTAGATGTTCTGCATTATAACTGACATACACAGTATTGTTTAAAGTGTCCAAATGAGGTGTTGTCATCACTTTTCGTCAGTCGTCTGTAAACCTATCACTTTTCAAACTTTTTCTCACAAACCAATGAACCAAATGCAGTCACAAGTACAAAAATGTACAAATGCCTCTACTTTTGATTGATTTTTTGCTCACCTGGCCCTTCGACCAAGATGGCCCCCATAGCCGAACTTAGCTTAACATAGGACCCTATTGGAAATTCACATAAAAAAATCTTCTCAGAAACCTCTGGGCCAATTGCAACAAAACTTTGGTGGAATCCTTGGATGGCCCCCTTCCAAAATTGTGTCCGGTGATCCCGACTTCCATCCAAAATGGCCACCAAGTTAAAATAGAAAAAAGGGGAGATGAAATTTTAAAAGAATCTTCTCTTCTGAAACTACTGAGCCAATCTCAACCAAACTTTGCTGAAATGATCCTTGGGTGGTCCCCTTCCAAAATTGTGTCCGGCATATCATACCTCCGACCAAGATGGCTGCCACAGCCGAACTAATTTAACAAAAATCTTCTTGTCTGAAACCATTTGCTCAATAAGAACTAAATGTTGATGAAATAGTCATTGAATGGTTCTCTTCTAAAAATATGTCAGGCGGTTTGGCCCTTCGACCAAGATGGCCCCCACAGCCGAACTAATTAGATTAACATAGGACCCTATGGGAAATTCACATAAAAATCTTCTCCTCAGAAACCACTGGGCCAATTGAAACCAAACTATGATGGAATGATCCTTGGATGGCTCCCTTCCAAAATTGGGTCCGGTGATTGCGACTTCCAACCAAGATGGCCGCCAAGCTAAAAATAGAAAAAAGGGGGGATGAAATTTAAAAAAAATCTCTTCCTCTGTAACTACTGAGCCAATCTCAACCAAACTTTGCTGAAATGATCCTTGGGTGGTCCCCTTCCAAAATTATGTCTGGCATTTCAGACCTCCGACCAAGATGGCCACCACAGCCGAGCTTAATTTAACATAGGACCCTATGGGAAATTCCCATAAAAATCTTCTTGTTTGAAACCATTTGCTCAATAAGAACTAAATGTTGATGAAATAGTCATTGGATGGTTTTCTTCCAAAAATATGTCGGGCAGTTCGGCCCTTCGACCAAGATGGCCCCCACAGCCGAACTTAGTTTAACATAGGAACCTATGGGAAATTCACATAAAAATACCACAAGTACAATCAGACATTGATTTTGAGGTTGTTAATTCATACACTACAGATTTATCAGGTATCTACAACATAATTACTGTTGATGACAAATCAACATGGGTTAATGATTGTAATAAAGAAGTCATAAGACAAATAAACAATGACAACATTACAACCACAAAGCAGATTTCTTGTTATATCTTTGACATGACATTGACATCAAACAATGACCTACTTCTGTCTGTGTGTAACAGTTCAGATATAAAACTCTTGACAAAGTCAGGAGAAATAAAACCATTCTTCTCAGTGTCATCATCCTTGTTAACCCGGGGAATCCATGTGACTAGTGACAATACTATTATAGTAGGTGTCAAAGAACCTGGTGATAATTACTACACACCTACAGACAAAAGTACAAGGGCACTACTTATCTTTGGTATGGATGGTAAACAACAACATACTTATCAATATGACAGTAACAAACACAGACTGTTTACTAGACCACTAAGTATCACAACAAATAATAACAAAGACATAGTTGTTGTTGATGATACATCACGTGATACTGGGAGGGTGGTGGTTGTAGGGAGGGAGGGGGGTTTAAGGTGGACATATACAGGACATTCTAAGATAAATGTTACTACACAATTGAATCCTCGTGATGTAGTAACAACAACAGCAGGACACATTATTGTGTGTGACCAGAGATCACATGCCCTCCATGTTTTATCTGAACAAGGAGATATATTGACATGTAAAGTAATGGAGGACACAGGGATTAAATATCCTTTATCACTTGACATTGACATGAGGGGACAATTATGGATGGGTTGTGTTAAACAGTCAGGAGCAACAATACACAAAGTAAAACTTCTTTAATGAATCAAGTTTTATTATTTATATTTGACAGCTGACATTTTTCTTTTTCACACAGGTCTGCCATTTTTATTTTTTTAAATTAAATGGAGCTTTATAATAATTTAGAAACTGACAATTTATTTCAATGAAATTGTATGATAATTTGACAGCTGACATTTTTCATTTTAAAATGTGGTTTTATAATAATTTAGATGGCTGACATTTTTATTTTTTAAAAGTTGTATAATAAATTTGGACAGCTGACATTTTTATTTTCTAAATGAAGTTTTATAATAATTTACTTTAGACACCTGACATTTTTATATTTTAATGGAGTTCTATAATAATTTGGACAGCTGACATTTTTATTTTCTAAATGAAGTTTTAAATGATAATTTAGACAGCTAACATTTTTATTTTTAAAAGAAGTTGTATATTAAATAATTTAAACAGATGACAAAATAAGATTGTTTGATATATTTGAAGACCTGACAATTTTATTTTTTAAATAAGTTTGTACATGTATCCTGGTGGTATCATATTTTGTATGTACAGGGGGTACATGTATGGACAAATTACATTTTCAGATAATTGTATGATTTATTTGGAGACCTGACATTTTTATCTTTTTAAATGATGATGTATGATAAATCTGGACATTAAAAGTGTATGAATTGATATGCCTACAAAAGATGTCATTCTATGTATATTATTTATATTTATTTGTGTTATATTTTTTATAAGAAAGAAAGTTGGTTTGATGTTTTGATCCCCAAATTCAAAAGATTTCAAAAGTATTGTTAAAACATCATAAGAATACATTGTATAATAAACAGAGATATAACAACTAAATACTATTTATAATTTATTATATTTTACACTTGACAACTTGGTATCTCAAGTTTGGACTTTCATTATTACACATCATTTATGAAAAGAAAATTTAAACATTGATGGTGGTGAAAATCCAGGTCTTGAGATGGGCACAAAAATGTGACAGTGTTTAAGCCAGTGAATGGGTTGGTTGGTTTATGGTGTTTAGTGCCACTTTGAACAATATTTCAGTTGTATCGTGTTCAGATTTATTGGTGGAGGAAACTGGAGAAAACCACAGACCTGTTGCATGTAACTGACAATTAACTTTATCACATATTGTTGTATCAAGTACACCTCGCCATGAACAAGATTTGACCTCTCAACTTTAGTGGTGATAGGCATTGATTGCACAGGTAGTTGTAAATGCAGTTACAGCTACCTTATGATCACGACCACAACACTCCTACCAGTGAATGGGATTCCCAGCCCCCTCTTGATATTAAATGGAAGTTCAATGTGATGTAGATATAAACAATACAAAAACACAACCTGCACAGATTCACTTCCACCCAGATATCCATCTTGTTCTAGTCTGTGAATCATTATGTTAAGCTGTCGGAGCAACCTTTTTAGTTGATTTTTATTCTGAAAACAATGAAAATTTTACCTATGTTCATATTCTTGAAAGAAAGTTACCATATTTATGAAGAAAAATTTATTTGGTGTGGCTAAAATGTTAAATAAAAATAAATATAGGGAACAATAAAAAAAATCCCACTACCATTACATGTAGATTTGTCAGTTTGTTTCCAGTTAGACTGAACTTGAGTTGATAAAACAGTTACTAGTTGTTAGATGTATACTCTAGTTTCCTCCACAAATAAAACTGTTGAACAGAAGGTGAAGTTGATAAAACAGTTACTAGTTGTCAGATGTATACTCTAGTTTCCTCCACAAATAAAACTGTTAGACAGAAGGTGAAGTTGATAAAACAGTTACTAGTTGTCAGATGTATACTCTAGTTTCCTCCACAAATAAAACTGTTAGACAGAAGGTGAACTTGATAAAACAGTTACTAGTTGTCAGATGTATACTCTAGTTTCCTCCACAAATAAAACTGTTAGACAGAAGGTGAAGTTGATAAAACAGTTACTAGTTGTCAGATGTATACTCTAGTTTCCTCTACAAATAAAACTGTTGAACAGAAGGTGAACTTGATAAAGCTGTTACTAGTTGTCAGATGTATATATACTCTAGTTTCCTCCACAAATAAAACTATTAGACAGAAGGTGAACTTGAGTTGATAAAACAGTTACTTACATGTAGTTGTCAAATAAAACTGTTGCTAATTAGTTGTCAGATGTTAGACAGAAGGTGAACTTGATAAAACAGTTACTAGTTGTCAGATGTATACTCTAGTTTCCTCCACAAATAAAACTGTTAGACAGAAGGTGAACTTGATAAAACAGTTACTAGTTGTCAGATGTATACTCTAGTTTCCTCCACAAATAAAACTGTTAGACAGAAGGTGAAGTTGATAAAACAGTTACTAGTTGTCAGATGTATACTCTAGTTTCCTCCACAAATAAAACTGTTAGACAGAAGGTGAAGTTGATAAAACAGTTACTAGTTGTCAGATGTATACTCTAGTTTCCTCCACAAATAAAACTGTTGAACAGAAGGTGAACTTGATAAAGCTGTTACTAGTTGTCAGATGTATATATACTCTAGTTTCCTCCACAAATAAAACTGTTAAGACAGAAGGTGAACTTGAGTTGATAAAACAGTTACTTACATGTAGTTGTCAAATAAAACTGTTGCTAATTAGTTGTCAGATGTTAGACAGAAGGTGAACTTGATAAAACAGTTACTAGTTGTCAGATGTATACTCTAGTTTCCTCCACAAATAAAACTGTTAGACAGAAGGTGAACTTGATAAAACAGTTACTAGTTGTCAGATGTATACTCTAGTTTCCTCCACAAATAAAACTGTTAGACAGAAGGTGAAGTTGATAAAACAGTTACTAGTTGTCAGATGTATACTCTAGTTTCCTCCACAAATAAAACTGTTGAACAGAAGGTGAACTTGATAAAACAGTTACTAGTTGTCAGATGTATACTCTAGTTTCTTCCACAAATAAAACTGTTAGACAGAAGGTGAACTTGATAAAACAGTTACTAGTTGTCAGATGTAAACTCTAGTTTCCTCCAGAAATAAAACAGTTACTAGTTGTCAGATGTATACTCTAGTTTCCTCCACAAATAAAACTGTTAGACAGAAGGTGAACAGAATAAAACAGTTACTAGTTGTCAGATGTATACTCTAGTTTCCTCCACAAATAATACTGACCACCATGTTATGTATTCTACATGACATCTTGTTAAAAGGCATTAAAAACCAATAAAACTGGTCACCATGTTATATGTTATACCTGACATCTTGTTGAAAGTGGCATTAAACACCAATAAAACTGGCCATCATGTTATACATTATAACTGACATATACAATGTACATATGTAACTGACATATTGCTGAAAGTGGCGGTCAGCGTAAATAAAAGTGGTAACCATGTTATCAGCTATAACTGACATATTGTTGAAAGTGACATTAAACACCAATAAAACTGGTCACCATGTTATACGTTATAACTGACATATTGCTGAAAGTGGCGTTAACCACCAATAAAACTGGTAACCATGTTATCAGTTATAACTGACATATTGCTGAAAGTGGCGTTAAGCATCCATAAAACTGGTCACTTTGTTATCCGTTATAACTGACATATTGTTGAAAGTGGCATTAAGCGTCAATAAAACTGGTAACCATGTTATCAGTTATTACTGACATATTATTGAAAGTGACATTAAACACCAATAAACTGGCCACCATGTAATATGCTATAATTTAACTGACACATTGTTGAAAGTGGCACTAAACACCAATAAAACTGGTCATCATGCTATAACTGATATGTTGTTGAAACATAAGTAGTGTTAAACATCAATGAAAATGGTCACCACATTATACATTATAACTGACATACATGTATCGTTGAAAGTGTCATTAAACACCAATAAAACTGGTCACCATGTTATACGTTATAACTGAGAAACTGTTGAAAGTGGCATTAAACACCAATAAAAATGACCAGCATGTTTTAAATACAAAATGTACCTTATAACAGACATATTGTTGAAAGTGGCGTTAAACACCAATAAAACTGGCCACCATGTTATAACTGATATGTTGTTGAAAATAAAGTGGCGTTAAACACCAATAAACTGGCCACCATGTTATATGTTGTAACTGATATATTGTTGAAAGTGGTGTTAAACACAAATAAAACCGGCGATCATGTTATACTTTATAACTGACATATTGTTGAAAGTGGCATTAAGCAGCAATAAAACTGGTCACCATGTTATACGTTATAACTGACGTATTATTAAAGTGGCCTTAAACACCAATAAAACTGATCACCATGTTATACACTACTACTGACATATTGTTGAAAGTGGCGCTAAGCACTAACAAAACTGGTCACCATGTTATCCGCTATAACTGACATATTTTTGAAAGTGGTGTTAATCACCAATAAAACTGGTCACCATGTTATCAGTTATAACTGACATAGTGTTGAAAGTGGCGTCATAACTGACACATTGTTGAATGTGGCATTAAGTACCAATAAAACTGGTCACCAGGTTATATATTATAGCTGACATACTGTTAAAAGTGGCGCTAAACACCAATAAAACTGGCCACCATGTAATACTTTACAACTGACATATTGTTGAAAGTGGCATTAAACACCAATAAAACTGGCTATCACGTTATCCGTTATAACTGACATATTGTTGAAAGTGGCACTAAGCACCAATATTACTGGTCACCATGTTATACGTTATACCTGACCTTAAACATCACTATTTTATACATTAAACCTGATACATTGTTGAAATTGGTGCTAAACACCAAAAAAAGTGGTCACCATGTTGTACGAACTAACAAACGTATTATTGAAATTGGCGTCAAGCACCAATAAAACTTGTCACCATGTTATACGTTATAACTGACATCTTGTTGAAAGTGGCATTAAACACCCACAAAAACTGGTCACCATGTTATCCGTTATAGCTGACATATTGTTGAAAGTGACCTTAAACACCAATAAAACGGTTCACTATTTTATACATTAAACCTTATATATTGTTGAAAGTGGTGCTAAACACCAAAAAAAACAAACTGGTCACCATGTTGTACGAACTAACCATGTTATATATTATAACTGACATATTGTTGAAAGTGGCATTAAGCTCTAATAAAACTGGTCACCATGTTATATGTTGTAACTGATATATTGTTGAAAGTGGTGTTAAACACAAATAAAACCGGCGATCATGTTATACTTTATAACTGACATATTGTTGAAAGTGGCATTAAGCAGCAATAAAACTGGTCACCATGTTATACGTTATAACTGACGTATTATTAAAGTGGCCTTAAACACCAATAAAACTGATCACCATGTTATACACTACTACTGACATATTGTTGAAAGTGGCGCTAAGCACTAACAAAACTGGTCACCATGTTATCCGCTATAACTGACATATTTTTGAAAGTGGTGTTAATCACCAATAAAACTGGTCACCATGTTATCAGTTATAACTGACATAGTGTTGAAAGTGGCGTCATAACTGACACATTGTTGAATGTGGCATCAATAAAACTGGTCACCAGGTTATATATTATAGCTGACATACTGTTAAAAGTGGCGCTAAACACCAATAAAACTGGCCACCAGGTTATATATTATAGCTGACATACTGTTAAAAGTGGCACTAAACACCAATAAAACTGGCCACCATGTAATACTTTACAACTGACATATTGTTGAAAGTGGCATTAAACACCAATAAAACTGGCTATCACGTTATCCGTTATAACTGACATATTGTTGAAAGTGGCACTAAACACCAATATTACTGGTCACCATGTTATACGTTATACCTGACCTTAAACATCACTATTTTATACATTAAACCTGATACATTGTTGAAATTGGTGCTAAACACCAAAAAAAGTGGTCACCATGTTGTACGAACTAACAAACGTATTATTGAAATTGGCGTCAAGCACCAATAAAACTTGTCACCATGTTATACGTTATAACTGACATCTTGTTGAAAGTGGCATTAAACACCCACAAAAACTGGTCACCATGTTATCCGTTATAGCTGACATATTGTTGAAAGTGACCTTAAACACCAATAAAACGGTTCACTATTTTATACATTAAACCTTATATATTGTTGAAAGTGGTGCTAAACACCAAAAAAAACAACTGGTCACCATGTTGTACGAACTAACCATGTTATATATTATAACTGACATATTGTTGAAAGTGGCATTAAGCTCTAATAAAACTGGTCACCATGTTATATGTTGTAACTGATATATTGTTGAAAGTGGTGTTAAACACAAATAAAACCGGCGATCATGTTATACTTTATAACTGACATATTGTTGAAAGTGGCATTAAGCAGCAATAAAACTGGTCACCATGTTATACGTTATAACTGACGTATTATTAAAGTGGCCTTAAACACCAATAAAACTGATCACCATGTTATACACTACTACTGACATATTGTTGAAAGTGGCGCTAAGCACTAACAAAACTGGTCACCATGTTATCCGCTATAACTGACATATTTTTGAAAGTGGTGTTAATCACCAATAAAACTGGTCACCATGTTATCAGTTATAACTGACATAGTGTTGAAAGTGGCGTCATAACTGACACATTGTTGAATGTGGCATTAAGTACCAATAAAACTGGTCACCAGGTTATATATTATAGCTGACATACTGTTAAAAGTGGCGCTAAACACCAATAAAACTGGCCACCAGGTTATATATTATAGCTGACATACTGTTAAAAGTGGCGCTAAACACCAATAAAACTGGCCACCATGTAATACTTTACAACTGACATATTGTTGAAAGTGGCATTAAACACCAATAAAACTGGCTATCACGTTATCCGTTATAACTGACATATTGTTGAAAGTGGCACTAAACACCAATATTACTGGTCACCATGTTATACGTTATACCTGACATATTGTTGAAAGTGACCTTAAACATCACTATTTTATACATTAAACCTGATACATTGTTGAAATTGGTGCTAAACACCAAAAAAAGTGGTCACCATGTTGTACGAACTAACAAACGTATTATTGAAATTGGCGTCAAGCACCAATAAAACTTGTCACCATGTTATACGTTATAACTGACATCTTGTTGAAAGTGGCATTAAACACCCACAAAAACTGGTCACCATGTTATCCGTTATAGCTGACATATTGTTGAAAGTGACCTTAAACACCAATAAAACGGTTCACTATTTTATACATTAAACCTTATATATTGTTGAAAGTGGTGCTAAACACAAAAAAAAACAAACTGGTCACCATGTTGTACGAACTAACCATGTTATATATTATAACTGACATATTGTTGAAAGTGGCATTAAGCTCTAATAAAACTGGTCACCATGTTATATGTTGTAACTGATATATTGTTGAAAGTGGTGTTAAACACAAATAAAACCGGCGATCATGTTATACTTTATAACTGACATATTGTTGAAAGTGGCATTAAGCAGCAATAAAACTGGTCACCATGTTATACGTTATAACTGACGTATTATTAAAGTGGCCTTAAACACCAATAAAACTGATCACCATGTTATACACTACTACTGACATATTGTTGAAAGTGGCGCTAAGCACTAACAAAACTGGTCACCATGTTATCCGCTATAACTGACATATTTTTGAAAGTGGTGTTAATCACCAATAAAACTGGTCACCATGTTATCAGTTATAACTGACATAGTGTTGAAAGTGGCGTCATAACTGACACATTGTTGAATGTGGCATCAATAAAACTGGTCACCAGGTTATATATTATAGCTTACATACTGTTAAAAGTGGCGCTAAACACCAATAAAACTGGCCACCAGGTTATATATTATAGCTGACATACTGTTAAAAGTGGCACTAAACACCAATAAAACTGGTCACCATGTTATACGTTATACCTGACCTTAAACATCACTATTTTATACATTAAACCTGATACATTGTTGAAATTGGTGCTAAACACCAAAAAAAGTGGTCACCATGTTGTACGAACTAACAAACGTATTATTGAAATTGGCGTCAAGCACCAATAAAACTTGTCACCATGTTATACGTTATAACTGACATCTTGTTGAAAGTGGCATTAAACACCCACAAAAACTGGTCACCATGTTATCCGTTATAGCTGACATATTGTTGAAAGTGACCTTAAACACCAATAAAACGGTTCACTATTTTATACATTAAACCTTATATATTGTTGAAAGTGGTGCTAAACACCAAAAAAAACAAACTGGTCACCATGTTGTACGAACTAACCATGTTATATATTATAACTGACATATTGTTGAAAGTGGCATTAAGCTCTAATAAAACTGGTCACCATGTTATATGTTGTAACTGATATATTGTTGAAAGTGGTGTTAAGCACAAATAAAACCGGCGATCATGTTATACTTTATAACTGACATATTGTTGAAAGTGGCATTAAGCAGCAATAAAACTGGTCACCATGTTATACACTACTACTGACATATTGTTGAAAGTGGCGCTAAGCACTAACAAAACTGGTCACCATGTTATCCGCTATAACTGACATATTTTTGAAAGTGGTGTTAATCACCAATAAAACTGGTCACCATGTTATCAGTTATAACTGACATAGTGTTGAAAGTGGCGTCATAACTGACACATTGTTGAATGTGGCATTAAGTACCAATAAAACTGGTCACCAGGTTATATATTATAGCTGACATACTGTTAAAAGTGGCGCTAAACACCAATAAAACTGGCCACCAGGTTATATATTATAGCTGACATACTGTTAAAAGTGGCGCTAAACACCAATAAAACTGGCCACCATGTAATACTTTACAACTGACATATTGTTGAAAGTGGCACTAAACACCAATATTACTGGTCACCATGTTATACGTTATACCTGACATATTGTTGAAAGTGACCTTAAACATCACTATTTTATACATTAAACCTGATACATTGTTGAAATTGGTGCTAAACACCAAAAAAAGTGGTCACCATGTTGTACGAACTAACAAACGTATTATTGAAATTGGCGTCAAGCACCAATAAAACTTGTCACCATGTTATACGTTATAACTGACATCTTGTTGAAAGTGGCATTAAACACCCACAAAAACTGGTCACCATGTTATCCGTTATAGCTGACATATTGTTGAAAGTGACCTTAAACACCAATAAAACGGTTCACTATTTTATACATTAAACCTTATATATTGTTGAAAGTGGTGCTAAACACCAAAAAAAACAAACTGGTCACCATGTTGTACGAACTAACCATGTTATATATTATAACTGACATATTGTTGAAAGTGGCATTAAGCTCTAATAAAACTGGTCACCATGTTATATGTTGTAACTGATATATTGTTGAAAGTGGTGTTAAGCACAAATAAAACCGGCGATCATGTTATACTTTATAACTGACATATTGTTGAAAGTGGCATTAAGCAGCAATAAAACTGGTCACCATGTTATACGTTATAACTAACGTATTATTAAAGTGGCCTTAAACACCAATAAAACTGATCACCATGTTATACACTACTACTGACATATTGTTGAAAGTGGCGCTAAGCACTAACAAAACTGGTCACCATGTTATCCGCTATAACTGACATATTTTTGAAAGTGGTGTTAATCACCAATAAAACTGGTCACCATGTTATCAGTTATAACTGACATAGTGTTGAAAGTGGCGTCATAACTGACACATTGTTGAATGTGGCATTAAGTACCAATAAAACTGGTCACCAGGTTATATATTATAGCTGACATACTGTTAAAAGTGGCGCTAAACACCAATAAAACTGGCCACCAGGTTATATATTATAGCTGACATACTGTTAAAAGTGGCGCTAAACACCAATAAAACTGGCCACCATGTAATACTTTACAACTGACATATTGTTGAAAGTGGCATTAAACACCAATAAAACTGGCTATCACGTTATCCGTTATAACTGACATATTGTTGAAAGTGGCACTAAACACCAATATTACTGGTCACCATGTTATACGTTATACCTGACCTTAAACATCACTATTTTATACATTAAACCTGATACATTGTTGAAATTGGTGCTAAACACCAAAAAAAGTGGTCACCATGTTGTACGAACTAACCATGTTATATATTATAACTGACATATTGTTGAAAGTGGCATTAAGCTCTAATAAAACTGGTCACCATGTTATATGTTGTAACTGATATATTGTTGAAAGTGGTGTTAAACACAAATAAAACCGGCGATCATGTTATACTTTATAACTGACATATTGTTGAAAATGGCATTAAGCAGCAATAAAACTGGTCACCATGTTATACGTTATAACTGACGTATTATTAAAGTGGCCTTAAACACCAATAAAACTGATCACCATGTTATACACTACTACTGACATATTGTTGAAAGTGGCGCTAAGCACTAACAAAACTGGTCACCATGTTATCCGCTATAACTGACATATTTTTGAAAGTGGTGTTAATCACCAATAAAACTGGTCACCATGTTATCAGTTATAACTGACATAGTGTTGAAAGTGGCGTCATAACTGACACATTGTTGAATGTGGCATTAAGTACCAATAAAACTGGTCACCAGGTTATATATTATAGCTGACATACTGTTAAAAGTGGCGCTAAACACCAATAAAACTGGCCACCAGGTTATATATTATAGCTGACATACTGTTAAAAGTGGCGCTAAACACCAATAAAACTGGCCACCAGGTTATATATTATAGCTGACATACTGTTAAAAGTGGCGCTAAACACCAATAAAACTGGCCACCATGTAATACTTTACAACTGACATATTGTTGAAAGTGGCATTAAACACCAATAAAACTGGCTATCACGTTATCCGTTATAACTGACATATTGTTGAAAGTGGCACTAAACACCAATATTACTGGTCACCATGTTATACGTTATACCTGACCTTAAACATCACTATTTTATACATTAAACCTGATACATTGTTGAAATTGGTGCTAAACACCAAAAAAAGTGGTCACCATGTTGTACGAACTAACCATGTTATATATTATAACTGACATATTGTTGAAAGTGGCATTAAGCTCTAATAAAACTGGTCACCATGTTATATGTTGTAACTGATATATTGTTGAAAGTGGTGTTAAACACAAATAAAACCGGCGATCATGTTATACTTTATAACTGACATATTGTTGAAAGTGGCATTAAGCAGCAATAAAACTGGTCACCATGTTATACGTTATAACTGACGTATTATTAAAGTGGCCTTAAACACCAATAAAACTGATCACCATGTTATACACTACTACTGACATATTGTTGAAAGTGGCGCTAAGCACTAACAAAACTGGTCACCATGTTATCCGCTATAACTGACATATTTTTGAAAGTGGTGTTAATCACCAATAAAACTGGTCACCATGTTATCAGTTATAACTGACATAGTGTTGAAAGTGGCGTCATAACTGACACATTGTTGAATGTGGCATCAATAAAACTGGTCACCAGGTTATATATTATAGCTGACATACTGTTAAAAGTGGCGCTAAACACCAATAAAACTGGCCACCAGGTTATATATTATAGCTGACATACTGTTAAAAGTGGCGCTAAACACCAATAAAACTGGCCACCATGTAATACTTTACAACTGACATATTGTTGAAAGTGGCATTAAACACCAATAAAACTGACTATCACGTTATCCGTTATAACTGACATATTGTTGAAAGTGGCACTAAGCACCAATATACTGGTCACCATGTTATACGTTATACCTGACATATTGTTGAAAGTGACCTTAAACATCACTATTTTATACATTAAACTGATACATTGTTGAAATTGGTGCTAAACACCAAAAAAAGTGGTCACCATGTTGTACGAACTAACAAACGTATTATTGAAATTGGCGTCAAGCACCAATAAAACTTGTCACCATGTTATACGTTATAACTGACATCTTGTTGAAAGTGGCATTAAACACCCTCAAAAACTGGTCACCATGTTATCCGTTATAGCTGACATATTGTTGAAAGTGACCTTAAACACCAATAAAACGGTTCACTATTTTATACATTAAACCTTTTATATTGTTGAAAGTGGTGCAAAACACCAAAAAAAACAAACTGGTCACCATGTTGTACGAACTAACCATGTTATATATTATAACTGACATATTGTTGAAAGTGGCATTAAGCTCTAATAAAACTGGTCACCATGTTATATGTTGTAACTGATATATTGTTGAAAGTGGTGTTAAACACAAATAAAACCGGCGATCATGTTATACTTTATAACTGACATATTGTTGAAAGTGGCATTAAGCAGCAATAAAACTGGTCACCATGTTATACGTTATAACTAACGTATTATTAAAGTGGCCTTAAACACCAATAAAACTGATCACCATGTTATACACTACTACTGACATATTGTTGAAAGTGGCGCTAAGCACTAACAAAACTGGTCACCATGTTATCCGCTATAACTGACATATTTTTGAAAGTGGTGTTAATCACCAATAAAACTGGTCACCATGTTATCAGTTATAACTGACATAGTGTTGAAAGTGGCGTCATAACTGACACATTGTTGAATGTGGCATTAAGTACCAATAAAACTGGTCACCAGGTTATATATTATAGCTGACATACTGTTAAAAGTGGCGCTAAACACCAATAAAACTGGCCACCAGGTTATATATTATAGCTGACATACTGTTAAAAGTGGCGCTAAACACCAATAAAACTGGCCACCATGTAATACTTTACAACTGACATATTGTTGAAAGTGGCATTAAACACCAATAAAACTGGCTATCACGTTATCCGTTATAACTGACATATTGTTGAAAGTGGCACTAAACACCAATATTACTGGTCACCATGTTATACGTTATACCTGACCTTAAACATCACTATTTTATACATTAAACCTGATACATTGTTGAAATTGGTGCTAAACACCAAAAAAAGTGGTCACCATGTTGTACGAACTAACCATGTTATATATTATAACTGACATATTGTTGAAAGTGGCATTAAGCTCTAATAAAACTGGTCACCATGTTATATGTTGTAACTGATATATTGTTGAAAGTGGTGTTAAACACAAATAAAACCGGCGATCATGTTATACTTTATAACTGACATATTGTTGAAAGTGGCATTAAGCAGCAATAAAACTGGTCACCATGTTATACGTTATAACTGACGTATTATTAAAGTGGCCTTAAACACCAATAAAACTGATCACCATGTTATACACTACTACTGACATATTGTTGAAAGTGGCGCTAAGCACTAACAAAACTGGTCACCATGTTATCCGCTATAACTGACATATTTTTGAAAGTGGTGTTAATCACCAATAAAACTGGTCACCATGTTATCAGTTTTAACTGACATAGTGTTGAAAGTGGCGTCATAACTGACACATTGTTGAATGTGGCATTAAGTACCAATAAAACTGGTCACCAGGTTATATATTATAGCTGACATACTGTTAAAAGTGGCGCTAAACACCAATAAAACTGGCCACCAGGTTATATATTATAGCTGACATACTGTTAAAAGTGGCGCTAAACACCAATAAAACTGGCCACCAGGTTATATATTATAGCTGACATACTGTTAAAAGTGGCGCTAAACACCAATAAAACTGGCCACCATGTAATACTTTACAACTGACATATTGTTGAAAGTGGCATTAAACACCAATAAAACTGGCTATCACGTTATCCGTTATAACTGACATATTGTTGAAAGTGGCACTAAACACCAATATTACTGGTCACCATGTTATACGTTATACCTGACCTTAAGCATCACTATTTTATACATTAAACCTGATACATTGTTGAAATTGGTGCTAAACACCAAAAAAAGTGGTCACCATGTTGTACGAACTAACCATGTTATATATTATAACTGACATATTGTTGAAAGTGGCATTAAGCTCTAATAAAACTGGTCACCATGTTATATGTTGTAACTGATATATTGTTGAAAGTGGTGTTAAGCACAAATAAAACCGGCGATCATGTTATACTTTATAACTGACATATTGTTGAAAGTGGCATTAAGCAGCAATAAAACTGGTCACCATGTTATACGTTATAACTGACGTATTATTAAAGTGGCCTTAAACACCAATAAAACTGATCACCATGTTATACACTACTACTGACATATTGTTGAAAGTGGCGCTAAGCACTAACAAAACTGGTCACCATGTTATCCGCTATAACTGACATATTTTTGAAAGTGGTGTTAATCACCAATAAAACTGGTCACCATGTTATCAGTTATAACTGACATAGTGTTGAAAGTGGCGTCATAACTGACACATTGTTGAATGTGGCATTAAGTACCAATAAAACTGGTCACCAGGTTATATATTATAGCTGACATACTGTTAAAAGTGGCGCTAAACACCAATAAAACTGGCCACCAGGTTATATATTATAGCTGACATACTGTTAAAAGTGGCGCTAAACACCAATAAAACTGGCCACCATGTAATACTTTACAACTGACATATTGTTGAAAGTGGCATTAAACACCAATAAAACTGGCTATCACGTTATCCGTTATAACTGACATATTGTTGAAAGTGGCACTAAACACCAATATTACTGGTCACCATGTTATACGTTATACCTGACCTTAAACATCACTATTTTATACATTAAACCTGATACATTGTTGAAATTGGTGCTAAACACCAAAAAAAGTGGTCACCATGTTGTACGAACTAACCATGTTATATATTATAACTGACATATTGTTGAAAGTGGCATTAAGCTCTAATAAAACTGGTCACCATGTTATATGTTGTAACTGATATATTGTTGAAAGTGGTGTTAAACACAAATAAAACCGGCGATCATGTTATACTTTATAACTGACATATTGTTGAAAGTGGCATTAAGCAGCAATAAAACTGGTCACCATGTTATACGTTATAACTGACGTATTATTAAAGTGGCCTTAAACACCAATAAAACTGATCACCATGTTATACACTACTACTGACATATTGTTGAAAGTGGCGCTAAGCACTAACAAAACTGGTCACCATGTTATCCGCTATAACTGACATATTTTTGAAAGTGGTGTTAATCACCAATAAAACTGGTCACCATGTTATCAGTTATAACTGACATAGTGTTGAAAGTGGCGTCATAACTGACACATTGTTGAATGTGGCATTAAGTACCAATAAAACTGGTCACCAGGTTATATATTATAGCTGACATACTGTTAAAAGTGGCGCTAAACACCAATAAAACTGGCCACCAGGTTATATATTATAGCTGACATACTGTTAAAAGTGGCGCTAAACACCAATAAAACTGGCCACCATGTAATACTTTACAACTGACATATTGTTGAAAGTGGCATTAAACACCAATAAAACTGGCTATCACGTTATCCGTAATAACTGACATATTGTTGAAAGTGGCACTAAACACCAATATTACTGGTCACCATGTTATACGTTATACCTGACATATTGTTGAAAGTGACCTTAAACATCACTATTTTATACATTAAACCTGATACATTGTTGAAATTGGTGCTAAACACCAAAAAAAGTGGTCACCATGTTGTACGAACTAACAAACGTATTATTGAAATTGGCGTCAAGCACCAATAAAACTTGTCACCATGTTATACGTTATAACTGACATCTTGTTGAAAGTGGCATTAAACACCCACAAAAACTGGTCACCATGTTATCCGTTATAGCTGACATATTGTTGAAAGTGACCTTAAACACCAATAAAACGGTTCACTATTTTATACATTAAACCTTATATATTGTTGAAAGTGGTGCTAAACACCAAAAAAAAACAAACTGGTCACCATGTTGTACGAACTAACCATGTTATATATTATAACTGACATATTGTTGAAAGTGGCATTAAGCTCTAATAAAACTGGTCACCATGTTATATGTTGTAACTGATATATTGTTGAAAGTGGTGTTAAACACAAATAAAACCGGCGATCATGTTATACTTTATAACTGACATATTGTTGAAAGTGGCATTAAGCAGCAATAAAACTGGTCACCATGTTATACGTTATAACTAACGTATTATTAAAGTGGCCTTAAACACCAATAAAACTGATCACCATGTTATACACTACTACTGACATATTGTTGAAAGTGGCGCTAAGCACTAACAAAACTGGTCACCATGTTATCCGCTATAACTGACATATTTTTGAAAGTGGTGTTAATCACCAATAAAACTGGTCACCATGTTATCAGTTATAACTGACATAGTGTTGAAAGTGGCGTCATAACTGACACATTGTTGAATGTGGCATTAAGTACCAATAAAACTGGTCACCAGGTTATATATTATAGCTGACATACTGTTAAAAGTGGCGCTAAACACCAATAAAACTGGCCACCAGGTTATATATTATAGCTGACATACTGTTAAAAGTGGCGCTAAACACCAATAAAACTGGCCACCATGTAATACTTTACAACTGACATATTGTTGAAAGTGGCATTAAACACCAATAAAACTGGCTATCACGTTATCCGTTATAACTGACATATTGTTGAAAGTGGCACTAAACACCAATATTACTGGTCACCATGTTATACGTTATACCTGACCTTAAACATCACTATTTTATACATTAAACCTGATATATTGTTGAAAGTGGTGCTAAACACCAAAAAAAAACAACTGGTCACCATGTTGTACGAACTAACCATGTTATATATTATAACTGACATATTGTTGAAAGTGGCATTAAGCTCTAATAAAACTGGTCACCATGTTATATGTTGTAACTGATATATTGTTGAAAGTGGTGTTAAACACAAATAAAACCGGCGATCATGTTATACTTTATAACTGACATATTGTTGAAAGTGGCATTAAGCAGCAATAAAACTGGTCACCATGTTATACGTTATAACTGACGTATTATTAAAGTGGCCTTAAACACCAATAAAACTGATCACCATGTTATACACTACTACTGACATATTGTTGAAAGTGGCGCTAAGCACTAACAAAACTGGTCACCATGTTATCCGCTATAACTGACATATTTTTGAAAGTGGTGTTAATCACCAATAAAACTGGTCACCATGTTATCAGTTATAACTGACATAGTGTTGAAAGTGGCGTCATAACTGACACATTGTTGAATGTGGCATTAAGTACCAATAAAACTGGTCACCAGGTTATATATTATAGCTGACATACTGTTAAAAGTGGCGCTAAACACCAATAAAACTGGCCACCAGGTTATATATTATAGCTGACATACTGTTAAAAGTGGCGCTAAACACCAATAAAACTGGCCACCAGGTTATATATTATAGCTGACATACTGTTAAAAGTGGCGCTAAACACCAATAAAACTGGCCACCATGTAATACTTTACAACTGACATATTGTTGAAAGTGGCATTAAACACCAATAAAACTGGCTATCACGTTATCCGTTATAACTGACATATTGTTGAAAGTGGCACTAAACACCAATATTACTGGTCACCATGTTATACGTTATACCTGACCTTAAACATCACTATTTTATACATTAAACCTGATACATTGTTGAAATTGGTGCTAAACACCAAAAAAAGTGGTCACCATGTTGTACGAACTAACCATGTTATATATTATAACTGACATATTGTTGAAAGTGGCATTAAGCTCTAATAAAACTGGTCACCATGTTATATGTTGTAACTGATATATTGTTGAAAGTGGTGTTAAGCACAAATAAAACCGGCGATCATGTTATACTTTATAACTGACATATTGTTGAAAGTGGCATTAAGCAGCAATAAAACTGGTCACCATGTTATACGTTATAACTGACGTATTATTAAAGTGGCCTTAAACACCAATAAAACTGATCACCATGTTATACACTACTACTGACATATTGTTGAAAGTGGCGCTAAGCACTAACAAAACTGGTCACCATGTTATCCGCTATAACTGACATATTTTTGAAAGTGGTGTTAATCACCAATAAAACTGGTCACCATGTTATCAGTTATAACTGACATAGTGTTGAAAGTGGCGTCATAACTGACACATTGTTGAATGTGGCATTAAGTACCAATAAAACTGGTCACCAGGTTATATATTATAGCTGACATACTGTTAAAAGTGGCGCTAAACACCAATAAAACTGGCCACCAGGTTATATATTATAGCTGACATACTGTTAAAAGTGGCGCTAAACACCAATAAAACTGGCCACCATGTAATACTTTACAACTGACATATTGTTGAAAGTGGCATTAAACACCAATAAAACTGGCTATCACGTTATCCGTTATAACTGACATATTGTTGAAAGTGGCACTAAACACCAATATTACTGGTCACCATGTTATACGTTATACCTGACCTTAAACATCACTATTTTATACATTAAACCTGATACATTGTTGAAATTGGTGCTAAACACCAAAAAAAGTGGTCACCATGTTGTACGAACTAACCATGTTATATATTATAACTGACATATTGTTGAAAGTGGCATTAAGCTCTAATAAAACTGGTCACCATGTTATATGTTGTAACTGATATATTGTTGAAAGTGGTGTTAAACACAAATAAAACCGGCGATCATGTTATACTTTATAACTGACATATTGTTGAAAGTGGCATTAAGCAGCAATAAAACTGGTCACCATGTTATACGTTATAACTGACGTATTATTAAAGTGGCCTTAAACACCAATAAAACTGATCACCATGTTATACACTACTACTGACATATTGTTGAAAGTGGCGCTAAGCACTAACAAAACTGGTCACCATGTTATCCGCTATAACTGACATATTTTTGAAAGTGGTGTTAATCACCAATAAAACTGGTCACCATGTTATCAGTTATAACTGACATAGTGTTGAAAGTGGCGTCATAACTGACACATTGTTGAATGTGGCATTAAGTACCAATAAAACTGGTCACCAGGTTATATATTATAGCTGACATACTGTTAAAAGTGGCGCTAAACACCAATAAAACTGGCCACCAGGTTATATATTATAGCTGACATACTGTTAAAAGTGGCGCTAAACACCAATAAAACTGGCCACCATGTAATACTTTACAACTGACATATTGTTGAAAGTGGCATTAAACACCAATAAAACTGGCTATCACGTTATCCGTTATAACTGACATATTGTTGAAAGTGGCACTAAACACCAATATTACTGGTCACCATGTTATACGTTATACCTGACATATTGTTGAAAGTGACCTTAAACATCACTATTTTATACATTAAACCTGATACATTGTTGAAATTGGTGCTAAACACCAAAAAAAGTGGTCACCATGTTGTACGAACTAACAAACGTATTATTGAAATTGGCGTCAAGCACCAATAAAACTTGTCACCATGTTATACGTTATAACTGACATCTTGTTGAAAGTGGCATTAAACACCCACAAAAACTGGTCACCATGTTATCCGTTATAGCTGACATATTGTTGAAAGTGACCTTAAACACCAATAAAACGGTTCACTATTTTATACATTAAACCTTATATATTGTTGAAAGTGGTGCTAAACACCAAAAAAAACAAACTGGTCACCATGTTGTACGAACTAACCATGTTATATATTATAACTGACATATTGTTGAAAGTGGCATTAAGCTCTAATAAAACTGGTCACCATGTTATATGTTGTAACTGATATATTGTTGAAAGTGGTGTTAAACACAAATAAAACCGGCGATCATGTTATACTTTATAACTGACATATTGTTGAAAGTGGCATTAAGCAGCAATAAAACTGGTCACCATGTTATACGTTATAACTAACGTATTATTAAAGTGGCCTTAAACACCAATAAAACTGATCACCATGTTATACACTACTACTGACATATTGTTGAAAGTGGCGCTAAGCACTAACAAAACTGGTCACCATGTTATCCGCTATAACTGACATATTTTTGAAAGTGGTGTTAATCACCAATAAAACTGGTCACCATGTTATCAGTTATAACTGACATAGTGTTGAAAGTGGCGTCATAACTGACACATTGTTGAATGTGGCATTAAGTACCAATAAAACTGGTCACCAGGTTATATATTATAGCTGACATACTGTTAAAAGTGGCGCTAAACACCAATAAAACTGGCCACCAGGTTATATATTATAGCTGACATACTGTTAAAAGTGGCGCTAAACACCAATAAAACTGGCCACCATGTAATACTTTACAACTGACATATTGTTGAAAGTGGCATTAAACACCAATAAAACTGGCTATCACGTTATCCGTTATAACTGACATATTGTTGAAAGTGGCACTAAACACCAATATTACTGGTCACCATGTTATACGTTATACCTGACCTTAAACATCACTATTTTATACATTAAACCTGATATATTGTTGAAAGTGGTGCTAAACACCAAAAAAAAACAACTGGTCACCATGTTGTACGAACTAACCATGTTATATATTATAACTGACATATTGTTGAAAGTGGCATTAAGCTCTAATAAAACTGGTCACCATGTTATATGTTGTAACTGATATATTGTTGAAAGTGGTGTTAAACACAAATAAAACCGGCGATCATGTTATACTTTATAACTGACATATTGTTGAAAGTGGCATTAAGCAGCAATAAAACTGGTCACCATGTTATACGTTATAACTGACGTATTATTAAAGTGGCCTTAAACACCAATAAAACTGATCACCATGTTATACACTACTACTGACATATTGTTGAAAGTGGCGCTAAGCACTAACAAAACTGGTCACCATGTTATCCGCTATAACTGACATATTTTTGAAAGTGGTGTTAATCACCAATAAAACTGGTCACCATGTTATCAGTTATAACTGACATAGTGTTGAAAGTGGCGTCATAACTGACACATTGTTGAATGTGGCATTAAGTACCAATAAAACTGGTCACCAGGTTATATATTATAGCTGACATACTGTTAAAAGTGGCGCTAAACACCAATAAAACTGGCCACCAGGTTATATATTATAGCTGACATACTGTTAAAAGTGGCGCTAAACACCAATAAAACTGGCCACCAGGTTATATATTATAGCTGACATACTGTTAAAAGTGGCGCTAAACACCAATAAAACTGGCCACCATGTAATACTTTACAACTGACATATTGTTGAAAGTGGCATTAAACACCAATAAAACTGGCTATCACGTTATCCGTTATAACTGACATATTGTTGAAAGTGGCACTAAACACCAATATTACTGGTCACCATGTTATACGTTATACCTGACCTTAAACATCACTATTTTATACATTAAACCTGATACATTGTTGAAATTGGTGCTAAACACCAAAAAAAGTGGTCACCATGTTGTACGAACTAACCATGTTATATATTATAACTGACATATTGTTGAAAGTGGCATTAAGCTCTAATAAAACTGGTCACCATGTTATATGTTGTAACTGATATATTGTTGAAAGTGGTGTTAAGCACAAATAAAACCGGCGATCATGTTATACTTTATAACTGACATATTGTTGAAAGTGGCATTAAGCAGCAATAAAACTGGTCACCATGTTATACGTTATAACTGACGTATTATTAAAGTGGCCTTAAACACCAATAAAACTGATCACCATGTTATACACTACTACTGACATATTGTTGAAAGTGGCGCTAAGCACTAACAAAACTGGTCACCATGTTATCCGCTATAACTGACATATTTTTGAAAGTGGTGTTAATCACCAATAAAACTGGTCACCATGTTATCAGTTATAACTGACATAGTGTTGAAAGTGGCGTCATAACTGACACATTGTTGAATGTGGCATTAAGTACCAATAAAACTGGTCACCAGGTTATATATTATAGCTGACATACTGTTAAAAGTGGCGCTAAACACCAATAAAACTGGCCACCAGGTTATATATTATAGCTGACATACTGTTAAAAGTGGCGCTAAACACCAATAAAACTGGCCACCATGTAATACTTTACAACTGACATATTGTTGAAAGTGGCATTAAACACCAATAAAACTGGCTATCACGTTATCCGTTATAACTGACATATTGTTGAAAGTGGCACTAAACACCAATATTACTGGTCACCATGTTATACGTTATACCTGACCTTAAACATCACTATTTTATACATTAAACCTGATACATTGTTGAAATTGGTGCTAAACACCAAAAAAAGTGGTCACCATGTTGTACGAACTAACCATGTTATATATTATAACTGACATATTGTTGAAAGTGGCATTAAGCTCTAATAAAACTGGTCACCATGTTATATGTTGTAACTGATATATTGTTGAAAGTGGTGTTAAACACAAATAAAACCGGCGATCATGTTATACTTTATAACTGACATATTGTTGAAAGTGGCATTAAGCAGCAATAAAACTGGTCACCATGTTATACGTTATAACTGACGTATTATTAAAGTGGCCTTAAACACCAATAAAACTGATCACCATGTTATACACTACTACTGACATATTGTTGAAAGTGGCGCTAAGCACTAACAAAACTGGTCACCATGTTATCCGCTATAACTGACATATTTTTGAAAGTGGTGTTAATCACCAATAAAACTGGTCACCATGTTATCAGTTATAACTGACATAGTGTTGAAAGTGGCGTCATAACTGACACATTGTTGAATGTGGCATTAAGTACCAATAAAACTGGTCACCAGGTTATATATTATAGCTGACATACTGTTAAAAGTGGCGCTAAACACCAATAAAACTGGCCACCAGGTTATATATTATAGCTGACATACTGTTAAAAGTGGCGCTAAACACCAATAAAACTGGCCACCATGTAATACTTTACAACTGACATATTGTTGAAAGTGGCATTAAACACCAATAAAACTGGCTATCACGTTATCCGTTATAACTGACATATTGTTGAAAGTGGCACTAAACACCAATATTACTGGTCACCATGTTATACGTTATACCTGACATATTGTTGAAAGTGACCTTAAACATCACTATTTTATACATTAAACCTGATACATTGTTGAAATTGGTGCTAAACACCAAAAAAAGTGGTCACCATGTTGTACGAACTAACAAACGTATTATTGAAATTGGCGTCAAGCACCAATAAAACTTGTCACCATGTTATACGTTATAACTGACATCTTGTTGAAAGTGGCATTAAACACCCACAAAAACTGGTCACCATGTTATCCGTTATAGCTGACATATTGTTGAAAGTGACCTTAAACACCAATAAAACGGTTCACTATTTTATACATTAAACCTTATATATTGTTGAAAGTGGTGCTAAACACCAAAAAAAACAAACTGGTCACCATGTTGTACGAACTAACCATGTTATATATTATAACTGACATATTGTTGAAAGTGGCATTAAGCTCTAATAAAACTGGTCACCATGTTATATGTTGTAACTGATATATTGTTGAAAGTGGTGTTAAACACAAATAAAACCGGCGATCATGTTATACTTTATAACTGACATATTGTTGAAAGTGGCATTAAGCAGCAATAAAACTGGTCACCATGTTATACGTTATAACTAACGTATTATTAAAGTGGCCTTAAACACCAATAAAACTGATCACCATGTTATACACTACTACTGACATATTGTTGAAAGTGGCGCTAAGCACTAACAAAACTGGTCACCATGTTATCGCTATAACTGACATATTTTTGAAAGTGGTGTTAATCACCAATAAAACTGGTCACCATGTTATCAGTTATAACTGACATAGTGTTGAAAGTGGCGTCATAACTGACACATTGTTGAATGTGGCATTAAGTACCAATAAAACTGGTCACCAGGTTATATATTATAGCTGACATACTGTTAAAGGTGGCGCTAAACACCAATAAAACTGGCCACCAGGTTATATATTATAGCTGACATACTGTTAAAAGTGGCGCTAAACACCAATAAAACTGGCCACCATGTAATACTTTACAACTGACATATTGTTGAAAGTGGCATTAAACACCAATAAAACTGGCTATCACGTTATCCGTTATAACTGACATATTGTTGAAAGTGGCACTAAACACCAATATTACTGGTCACCATGTTATACGTTATACCTGACCTTAAACATCACTATTTTATACATTAAACCTGATACATTGTTGAAATTGGTGCTAAACACCAAAAAAAGTGGTCACCATGTTGTACGAACTAACCATGTTATATATTATAACTGACATATTGTTGAAAGTGGCATTAAGCTCTAATAAAACTGGTCACCATGTTATATGTTGTAACTGATATATTGTTGAAAGTGGTGTTAAACACAAATAAAACCGGCGATCATGTTATACTTTATAACTGACATATTGTTGAAAGTGGCATTAAGCAGCAATAAAACTGGTCACCATGTTATACGTTATAACTGACGTATTATTAAAGTGGCCTTAAACACCAATAAAACTGATCACCATGTTATACACTACTACTGACATATTGTTGAAAGTGGCGCTAAGCACTAACAAAACTGGTCACCATGTTATCCGCTATAACTGACATATTTTTGAAAGTGGTGTTAATCACCAATAAAACTGGTCACCATGTTATCAGTTATAACTGACATAGTGTTGAAAGTGGCGTCATAACTGACACATTGTTGAATGTGGCATCAATAAAACTGGTCACCAGGTTATATATTATAGCTGACATACTGTTAAAAGTGGCGCTAAACACCAATAAAACTGGCCACCAGGTTATATATTATAGCTGACATACTGTTAAAAGTGGCGCTAAACACCAATAAAACTGGCCACCATGTAATACTTTACAACTGACATATTGTTGAAAGTGGCATTAAACACCAATAAAACTGGCTATCACGTTATCCGTTATAACTGACATATTGTTGAAAGTGGCACTAAACACCAATATTACTGGTCACCATGTTATACGTTATACCTGACATATTGTTGAAAGTGACCTTAAACATCACTATTTTATACATTAAACCTGATACATTGTTGAAATTGGTGCTAAACACCAAAAAAAGTGGTCACCATGTTGTACGAACTAACAAACGTATTATTGAAATTGGCGTCAAGCACCAATAAAACTTGTCACCATGTTATACGTTATAACTGACATCTTGTTGAAAGTGGCATTAAACACCCACAAAAACTGGTCACCATGTTATCCGTTATAGCTGACATATTGTTGAAAGTGACCTTAACACCAATAAAACGGTTCACTATTTTATACATTAAACCTTATATATTGTTGAAAGTGGTGCTAAACACCAAAAAAAAACAACTGGTCACCATGTTGTACGAACTAACCATGTTATATATTATAACTGACATATTGTTGAAAGTGGCATTAAGCTCTAATAAAACTGGTCACCATGTTATATGTTGTAACTGATATATTGTTGAAAGTGGTGTTAAACACAAATAAAACCGGCGATCATGTTATACTTTATAACTGACATATTGTTGAAAGTGGCATTAAGCAGCAATAAAACTGGTCACCATGTTATACGCTATAACTGACGTATTATTAAAGTGGCCTTAAACACCAATAAAACTGATCACCATGTTATACACTACTACTGACATATTGTTGAAAGTGGCGCTAAGCACTAACAAAACTGGTCACCATGTTATCCGCTATAACTGACATATTTTGAAAGTGGTGTTAATCACCAATAAAACTGGTCACCATGTTATCAGTTATAACTGACATAGTGTTGAAAGTGGCGCTGAGCACCAATAAAACTGGTCACCATGTTATCCGTCATAACTGACACATTGTTGAATGTGGCATTAAGCACCAATAAAACTGGTCACCAGGTTATATATTATACGTTATAACTGACATCTTGTTGAAAGTGGCATTAAACACCCACAAAAACTGGTCACCATGTTATCCGTTATAGCTGACATATTGTTGAAAGTGACCTTAAACACCAATACAACGGTTCACTATTTTATACATTAAACCTTATATATTGTTGAAAGTGGTGCTAAACACCAAAAAAAAACTGGTCACCATGTTGTACGAACTAACCATGTTATATATTATAACTGACATATTGTTGAAAGTGGCATTAAGCTCTAATAAAACTGGTCACCATGTTATACGTTATATATTATAACTGTGGTATTATTGAAAGTGGCGTTAAACACCAATAAAACTGGTCACCATGGTATTTGATAAAATTTGTCAGAGACATACGACAGTTGATTGGTTTTCACCGGGCACTCCGGTTTCTTCCACCAATAAAACTGACCGCCACGATATAACTGAAATATTGGTCAATCTTGCTGTTAGATTTGCTAAGCAGCATACCACCACGCATATAGTCAGGTTGTTAAACGTATATACATAAACAGTGCATGTCTGACTATTCCGTACCCACTCCCTCCTAAAATTTGACCACAAAGACATGTTCACTAATTACAAGAGAGCGTCATAATCCCACACAAGTTGGCTAAATGTTTTCAGTATAGTATGTATGTGACCATTCCATCCCTTCCACGTGTTAACTGCAAGTCATGTGTAATGATTCCAAGACAACATTGCCACCCACCACTAGTGATGGGAATCGGTAACATTTTCAAGATCGATGATCGTTATATCAACATCGACCGATGATCGATCTTCGGTGACAATTGCCTGCTAAATGTATTTACTGACTATAATTAATCAAATAGTCTTTATTTCAAGAGTATGATTGACAAAAGTAAAGATATGAATAAAATTGTATCATAAATCTATAAACTATAATTTTTCCATGAGTAAACATTAACTTTAAAATAGAACAAAACAATAGATCGTTTCCCATATGTGTAACACCTGATATAGATAGATAGATAAATAATAAACTAGTCCAAATATGTGTTTGACAAAAGTAAAGATTTGAATAAAATCAAATAATATATTTACAAACTACAATTTTTCCATTTGTAAACATTAACATAGAACAAAACAAAAGATCGTTTTCCATATGTGTAACACCTGATATAAAATGGACTATTCCGGGGAGTAGATAAATAATAGACTAGTCCAAATATGTGTATTGACCGAGTGTTAAAAGTACCCTTGGACAAAATTGCCAGATGTTTGACAGTATGAGGGCAAAAAAAACCCAGCTGGGATAAAACTGCAATATTTTTGTCAGTATGGAGACAGAAAAAAAAACCCCCAACCAAATTAAAGAACAAAGTTAAGCATATATATTTTAGACACTATAGAATCAGAATCGACCACAAGGTTTAAGAATCGATCATCGGATCGTATGATGAGGTCCGACTGATAAGTCGATGTTTCTGATGATCGGTACACCACTACCCACCACCCCCAAATCCGTGGGCTGAATATATAAACAATAAGATTCATGCCACTTTCATACCTTCTCCGATCTCCCTCCCAAGGGTTAACCATACAGGTGTATTTATTTCAACACAAGACACCACGCCCAGGACCTAGACATGCTGTAATGTTGTAAATATTACAATGGCACACCCCCCTCTTTCCCATTGGGTGACCACATGTGTGACAAATCTTGTTACTTAAATTAATCATTTTGCTAATGAACCTGTACAAAATATGAGCATTTTTTTCTGATGTAAATTTCAGAGCACCTTTTTCTTAGAATTACCTCATCATTATTCTAAAATTGCAAAAATAATATTCAATTTAAAATAAATTTTGAAATCAAATGCATTGTATCATGGCCTTTGAATTTTCAGAATTCAGAGAAGACTTTTTAAAAATGTTGTTTTGCAGTTAAAAACCCTAACCTGATTAAATCGTTTTATGACTGTCATTGAGCCAACAATATATTGTCACGATGTTTTGTATTAAATATCTCACTTCTAAAATAGTGTTTAAATTTTAACTAACAATCACCATTTCTTTTTGTGAAGGGACATCAACATGATAGCTGCTAGGCGACTTCAAGCTATATACATGTATATATACATTTTATTTGTAATATACAATGACGAAATGTTCCATATGAACGATTTAACTGAACAATCTTGATTAAAGCACGTTTTATACAAACTTTCTTAACCTTGGCATGCCCTTGTTTTTACAATATCAAGTTTCCATGTATTAAAGTATATTTACAAACTTACCCCCCTTTTTTATTACCTTAACAAATAAATAGAAAACACCAAATTTGTATACTAGAAGCGTACTAAATTTCGCTTAATTGGTTTTCATTGGTATATATTTGTTGATTTTCCTAAATCAAAAATACTTACTGACCACCCTATCTTATCAACCACACAGGCATTCATGGCACGCAAGTACTCCGCCCTCGCCCCCTTTTCCCACCTTTTTTAACTTTCTGTTTACAAGCATGGTATTTATTTTCAATAAACATTTCTTTATTATTTCATCTCCTTTTCCTTATTTTAACTTGCTCGTGTCCTTATTCGTACCATCTTATGTTAACAACAACTTGCATGTGTCTACCCTATATATACTCTTATTATCTACAGAGTATAGGATCGACACAAATCGATATTGATCACATGACTATTATGGATTTATAAGATTATTATTTATTCATCTGGTGGAGGGGGGGGGGGGGTAACAGATTTCTAACTTTCTACAATGTATATGGGGGGGGGGGGGGGGGGGAGTGGAGAGAAAGACTACCATATTTCTACAATGTATATGATTCATGCTGATTGATTGATTGAGTGAGTGATTGTTGTTTAACGCCAAGTGAGTATTTTTCCAGCCATATCATGACGAGAACAAGATACATTTTGATGTGATGATGTTGACAGCTTTATACTAAACTAATTTGGATTTTTAAAGTGCTAGGTCACCGAAACAACTGTGTGCGAGCTCCACGCAGACACATTATTTGGATTCCGAGCCAACTAATCTTTGTTCTTTTTCCTTACTGTCGCGTGGTTATCAGAGAAACAACAAATATCAATGTTGTAATCTTTGGTTTGACCCAACCGGGACTCTAACTCACGATCTGTCGGACTTATTGTGACCACAATTACCCCTTTGTTATCTCAAGCAAAGCTACACATTCAAAGTAAACGCAAGAAGAAAAGCTTGAGATACCAACGGGGTAATTAGAAGCCATTACCGAAGTATCAGAAATTACAAAAAGCAAACAAACAAACAAACAAACAATGATCAGAATAACGAGTACAACAAAAAAATGGTCCACAAAACACTACATATCAAGCAAAAGATTGAGCAACACGAAACTCGTGCTGAAAACCGGGAAAGAACATCTGTACGACACGAAACTCGTGCTGAAAACCGGGAAAGAACATCTGTATTCATTTGTAGGAACATTTCAACAGCATCTGTATGTGGATTTCAATAAATTCGATATTCGAGGGTCAGAAAAATGATATCATTATAAGAGGTGTAACAAGCAAAACCTAGCAGGTGCAGTGCACAGTGCCGGATTTTTCATTGTGCTTAGGTGTGCTTAAGCACAGGGCCCCGTTGGCCAGGTGACCCATCTTCCTGCCAAATAATGTTTTGTACGATGGATATTTGCTTAAGTGGTGCAATTTTAAATTTGAAGTCGTTCTGTTTCGGAACGATTCCAAACATAATGATAGATTTGATTGTCTATGGGAATGTGCCACAAAGCAGGCAGCCATGACAGTGGCTCAGTGGCATAGAAACCAAATTATTAGGGGGCTTCTGGTTATTGACAAACACCACTGTCTACATACTCTGTCCTTGCAAACAAGCTCTTACTCGCGCTCAAGGTTACAGGCAAGGTTACTGATAGTGATACTATCTTGATATTTTGTTTGATGTATTCTCAGTCTCAAGGTTACAGGCAAGGTTACTGATAGTGATACTGTCTTGATATTTTGTTTGATGTATTCTCAGTCTCAAGGTTACAGGCAAGGTTACTGATAGTGATACTGTCTTGATATTTTGTTTGATGTATTCTCAGTCTCAATACTAGTCATTATGTTGCCAGCAATGTATGGTTAATAATTTTTTTTTCTCAAACTCATGTTATTTTTACTGTATTTTAAAATGGCTAATTATGAGTTATTTTACTTGTGTACATAAATGTTTCATAGAATTTAGTTGTTAAATACAGGTTTATTTTCATTAAATTAGTTTTACATCAAATAAAGCATATACATTTACTATTTCTATAATACAATTCCTAAACTTATTTATTAGTAAAAAATAAAATAAGCTTTTTCATCAAATGGTTATTGGGGTCCCCCCAAAATAAATAAGAGTAAAAGTGGTCCATGGGGAATAAAAGGTTGAGAACCATTGCGTTAAATGAAGCTTAGATTGAATTGCATGATGTTGACTATAATGACTGCCCTGTCTGTTCTCTTTTGATCAAGTTTGACAATTTCATCATGTGACCTGTGTAAGATAGTGTTGGGCGGGTTGGGGATTTAGGTAACATATAATAGCTTCGAGTTTGTTGCAGACGCAGTGTACATATTTGACCTAATATAACGTTATATTTTAACTTTTCCTAAATTTCCTGAGCATGTATGTCTGACTGTCTGTATAGGCTTACCGGGTCTACCTCCTTCAGTGCCGAAGTAAGGGGCCTCATAACTTAACTAGCACAGGGCCTCATTTGTCCTAATTCCGGCACTGGCAGTCCACGGGGATTATGGAATTGTAGCTAATAGCATCAAGGGTGACAATGAGGAGGAGGAGGGGAGACTGATCACAATCCGTGGCTAGCGAAGATTCCTCCACCAGTTTGAATAACAATGCCTTGTCTCAATATACACTCACAATGTTCCTTGTCTCAAAACTATAATGATAAAAGGTAAAATTCAAAATGAAAATATCAAGGTAATATATACACAAATCGTTCGTTTTGTTGATATCAAATGGTGGAATATTTAAATTTGCTTTTCATAACACCAAACCAAGGGAGACCATTCAAATTCAATTAGAGTAATACATTATTCTTTCTACTTCTCACCTCAAGGGCGCAGGACATTTACGCCTATTTTTCTACGGTGTGAAAGGACATTTACGCCTCTTATTACTAACCCATTTGCGCCTCCTATTTTATCTTACCTGTATATTCAAAATATTGGAGACAAACAGAGGAAATAAAAATATAATTTGAGATGGTTACTCATATCGTTTTCATACAAGTCTGAAAAACGGAGAACTTTCATGGAGATGTCAGGTTAGAATGACTGCAGACGCAGAAACATCATGTATCATCCATATCAAATATGACCATAATCATGAAGGTGATGACCGCAAACTGAAACGCCAGGAATTAGGAATAAATGCAAAACAAAAAGCAACAGATGACCCAACTGCAAGACCATCCAAAATTATAAGGAAAAAATTGACTTCAATTGATGAAAATTTTCTACATCAAGATGATCTGAAAAACGTTTCTAAGGTTAATTAACGTGAGCGTCGGAAGAGACACCCAACACTGCCTAAGTCATGGGAAGACCTCACGCTACTATTTCAAACATATCCTGCTCAACATCCTACTTCCACCTCCCCGTGCTGAGCAGGGGACAACAGACAAAGTCCTGTTCAACATCCTACTTCCACCTCCCCATGCTGAGCAGGGGACAACAGACAAAGTGCTGAGCAGGGGACAACAGACAAAGTGCTGAGCAGGGGACAACAGACAAAGTGCTGAGCAGGGGACAACAGACAAAGTGCTGAGCAGGGGACAACAGACAAAGTCTACCAAACGGAAAAGGTAGACAAATTTAGATAAAAAGTCCAAATGTGCTGTCGTTTTACAGAAATGTGTATTTGAAAGGGCGCAATTTACCGTACTAATGATATAATGGACAGGACAGATAATAGGCTATCTACAGGGTGGCGGTTCTATACCATCACTAATTACTGAATGCTTTGGTTCTGGTGACATATTCAAATTAGGTAATCACATGACAGTGAAATGTAAATAAAAAACCACAGGTGTTGTTGTTATTGTTTACACTGGAAGTTGGTAGCAACAAGCATACTAACTCCCTCTGCACATATCCACATTTGGTACAAATATTTAACATAGAGACCTAATGGGCAACTATTTGGAAAATAGTGTCAAAATTCTGAAATTATTTGTCGGAGTAGGTAGATGATATACAAGTAAATGTGTTTTAGGCCAAACGGACTAACAAGGATAACAATTACTTTTAAACAATTTACGTTGGGTTTCATATTTTTTTTAAGAATAGTGATCAGCAGACTATACTTTCCGTGAATAGTGATTGGTAAAAAGTATGCTTCGTGAACCGTGATGAAGACCCTATCTCCCATTCATCTTTGTGAATGAGCAATAAATTTTAATTCGTTTTCAAATGTTGTTTTTTTTTACTATTACAAGTGCCATTCTATAAAGAATTATGAGAGACTATATAAATTTCAATAAATTAAAACTTTAAATCATGTCTATAAAACATTTCAGTTCTGTAAAAACTTAACTTTCAATCAAGAATATAAAAAACTATTTCTTCTACCTTAAATATTAAAAAGAAACCATCATAAAGAAAGATAATTAAAAAGTTGGCATGCGGTGAAATATTTCTCCAATTACGAATTATACCTCAAAAAACGGCATTGTCATAATTTGGTCTTAATTTATGATACAAGGATGTGCTTTGCAAAGTTTTGACCTTTTTATCTAAGACATCAGCATATCTGGCATGCATCCAGGATATGTACAATGAAAGATGAACACAGGATTTACACAGACATCGTGTTCTTTGTATTTGATCTCGATCTACTTTATTAGGTTTAAATAAAATACCTTGTCTTTTGTATGAACAATTATTTATATACACAACTATATGGTTTAAAGGGAATATATTACTTGGCTCTATTTTAAGCTTGTCTTATTATTTGTTATGTTAATTTGTCAAGTACGCACATGTGTTTACCAAGAAGCTAATTGTATTGATTGATCAATTAAAAAGTAATATTTTTTTTTTATTAGAATTACCATGCAGAGTCAGTGTGTTTTAAATCGGTCATCCAATCAGGACGCTCATTATTCTTGTCCAAGATAAAAATACAACGCTAAAGTAAATTTACCTGTGGTTTCAGAGTAGAAGATTTTTAGAAATCTAACATAAAATTTCCCCACTTCAACTCGTAAATTTACATAGAAATCGGAGATATTTCGTCATAAAACTTCACACATGGTTTTGTCTATCATATTTCTTGAAGACAAACATAAAATTTTATAGCATTTATCAATATTTTATGAGTATCAACAGTTTTTTCAACACCGTATCTGTTTCTCGATACAGCCGCCCGATTACAGTGACCCGTGACCCAGATTAGCAGATCTCAGCAGTTTTTTCTGAATAAGGTTGTTTAATTAGACTTGAATTTATTTTTATTTAATATCGAAATAACTGATTTTCATCAGGCTTTTGTTCCATGTAAATGAATATGAGATTGCTATATCCATTTCTGGGATAAATCTATCTTATTGAAATTAGATCTCCTCGCCTACATCCATCCCCCTTTTTTCGCTAAAGAAAACTAATTATCAAGCAACCGTTCTTCTATTAAACTATGACAACTTGGTAAAAGGGGAATAACTGGTATAGTATTTTTAATGTATCATTATGGTAGCAAATTTTCATGGCTATCATTTGGAAAACCTTTGTGGTTTACGAAAATTTCGTTCCGGATGTAAAAAAGTAGCTAATTTTCATGGTAGCTAATTATGATTATAGGAAACCGGAAATAACAAAATGAACATGTTTTTGGTCAAATATCGTGAATATTACACCTGAAACGGTGGGTTTAAGTATTCTTTATTGATCAGTTATATTAACGGAAAACTCCAGTCAGTTGAACAATTGTTACAATTCAATACAATACAATAAGCTTTATTTTAAGTCGGAAAGAATCAACAGTTGTAACACAAGCTCCATAGTGAGCTTTTAAATCCGACATTCAATACATTGTAACTTTTATTCGTAAATAACTAATTATTAAACAAACAACACCTTTATTAATATTGATATACCCAATTAGAAGTATAAATATTTGACACATTAACTAAATTCAAAAATGCCATTCGAAAGGAAAAATCAGATAACTGATGCTACAGAAACAATTATAAGCGATGCATTTTCATATAGTGAAAATTTATAAAGATAAAGAAGTCAAGAAAAATGTCAAAAATATTTTTTTATCAATGTGTAACGTAAAAGTGTTTTTGACATTTACATTCACTGACTATGGTACTGTTTTGACAACTATTTTACCTATTTTGTTCCTGTATTTAAATACTGTTATAGTGACAGCCGGAGACTTTGAGCCGTAATGAGAGCGGGAGATTTGGCGCTTTAAAATCTGATTCAACCCACCATTTCATTAGAAATGCCTGTACCAAGTCAGATAATACAAAACGTATCCCGAAACATTTTTATTATGGTCCCCGAAAACTTACTATTATTCTTACCCATCTTCGTAACTCGGATTCATTTCTAAATTACGATATATCAAAGGTTAATATAATAAATGATGCTACTTGTTCCCGTGGAGCTCCACGGGAAGATGCATATCATTTTTTTTTACTTGTCCAAACTATGCTGAAATAAGACTTACTATGATGAACAATTTAAATTGGGTACAGACACTCGATTTGAATCTACTAACATGTGGGTCTGATGATTTGACATCCGAAGAAAATATCAATATCTTCAAACACGTTTTCAATTTTAATTATTAAATCTGCAGAGAGATTCCTTGTAGTACAATTACTCGATAAGTATCTACTCTCCAACCTCGCATCCATCCAACCCAACCTTTTTATTAACTCATTAATTGTTTACAATATATTGCTATATGTATTATATGCATGCTCAGAATGATCATTATACTATGTGAATTAATTGTATTAATGGGAGAAGACTTCATAAGTTGGCAAAACTTGTGTCCTATCCCTTTTGTTAATTTAACAAATAAGATCATCATAAACTATATACATTTAACCATGGTATTGTCTGTCTTCTCATTATCTTTTTACATTTAACCATGGTATTGTCTGTCTTCTCATTATCTTTTTACACTTAACCATGGTATTGTCTGTCTTCTCATTATCTTTTTACATTTAACCAAGGTATTGTTTGTCCTCTCATTATCTTTTTACATTTAACCAAGGTATTGTTTGTCCTCTCATTATCTTTTTACATTTAACCAAGGTATTGTTTGTCCTCTCATTATCTTTTTACATTTAACCAAGGTATTGTCTGTCTTCTCATTATCTTTTTACATTTAACCATGGTATTGTTTGTCCTCTCATTATCTTTTTACACTTAACCATGGTATTGTCTGTCTTCTCATTATCTTTTTACATTTAACCATGGTATTGTCTGTCTTCTCATTATCTTTTTACATTTAACCATGGTATTGTTTGTCTTCTTATTATCTTTTTACATTTAACCATGGTATTGTCTGTCTTCTCATTATCTTTTCACACTTAACCAAGGTATTGTCTGTCTTCTCATTATCTATTTACATTTAACCATGGTATTGTTTGTCTTCTTATTATCTTTTTACATTTAACCATGGTATTGTCTGTCTTCTCATTATCTTTTTACATTTAACCATGGTATTGTTTGTCCTCTCATTATCTTTTTACATTTAACCATGGTATTGTCTGTCTTCTCATTATCTTTTTACATTTAACCATGGTATTGTTTGTCCTCTCATTATCTTTTTACATTTAACCATGGTATTGTTTGTCCTCTCATTATCTTTTTACATTTAACCATGGTATTGTCTGTCTTCTCATTATCTTTTTACATTTAACCATGGTATTGTTTGTCCTCTCATTATCTTTTTACATTTAACCATGGTGTTGTCTGTCCTCTCATTATCTTTTTACATTTAACCATGGTATTGTCTGTCCTCTCATTATCTTTTTACCTTTAACCATGGTATTGTCGGTCTTCTTATTATCTTTTTACATTTAACCATGGTATTGTCTGTCCTCTCATTATCTTTTAACATTTAACCAAGGTATTGTTTGTCCTCTCATTATCTTTTTACATTTAACCATGGTATTGTCTGTCCTCTCATTATCTTTTTACCTTTAACCATGGTATTGTCGGTCTTCTTATTATCTTTTAACATTTAACCAAGGTATTGTTTGTCCTCTCATTATCTTTTAACATTTAACCAAGGTATTGTTTGTCCTCTCATTATCTTTTTACATTTAACCAAGGTATTGTTTGTCCTCTCATTATCTTTTAACATTTAACCAAGGTATTGTTTGTCCTCTCATTATCTTTTTACATTTAACCATGGTATTGTCTGTCCTCTCATTATCTTTTTACATTTAACCATGGTATTGTCTGTCTTCTCATTATCTTTTTACATTTAACCATGGTATTGTTTGTCCTCTCATTATCTTTTTACATTTAACCATGGTATTGTCTGTCCTCTCATTATCTTTTTACATTTAACCAAGGTATTGTCTGTCTTCTCATTATCTTTTTACATTTAACCAAGGTATTGTTTGTCCTCCCATTATCTTTTTACATTTAACCATGGTATTGTTTGTCCTCTCATTATCTTTTTACATTTAACCATGGTATTGTCTGTCTTCTCATTATCTTTTTACATTTAACCAAGGTATTGTTTGTCCTCTCATTATCTTTTTACATTTAACCAAGGTATTGTTTGTCCTCTCATTATCTTTTAACATTTAACCAAGGTATTGTTTGTCCTCTCATTATCTTTTTACATTTAACCATGGTATTGTCTGTCTTCTTATTATCTTTTTACATTTAACCAAGGTATTGTTTGTCCTCTCATTATCTTTTAACATTTAACCAAGGTATTGTTTGTCCTCTCATTATCTTTTTACATTTAACCATGGTATTGTCTGTCCTCTCATTATCTTTTTACATTTAACCAAGGTATTGTCTGTCTTCTCATTATCTTTTTACATTTAACCAAGGTATTGTTTGTCCTCTCATTATCTTTTTACATTTAACCATGGTATTGTTTGTCCTCTCATTATCTTTTTACATTTAACCATGGTAGTGTCTGTCTTCTCATTATCTTTTTACATTTAACCAAGGTATTGTTTGTCCTCTCATTATCTTTTTACATTTAACCAATGTATTGTTTGTCCTCTCATTATCTTTTAACATTTAACCAAGGTATTGTTTGTCCTCTCATTATCTTTTTACATTTAACCATGGTATTGTCTGTCTTCTTATTATCTTTTTACATTTAACCAAGGTATTGTCTGTCCTCTCATTATCTTTTTACATTTAACCAAGGTATTGTCTGTCTTCTCATTATCTTTTTACATTTAACCAAGGTATTGTTTGTCCTCTCATTATCTTTTTACACTTAACCATGGTATTGTTTGTCCTCTCATTATCTTTTTACATTTAACCATGGTATTGTCTGTCTTCTCATTATCTTTTTACATTTAACCATGGTATTGTTTGTCCTCTCATTATCTTTTTACCTTTAACCAAGGTATTGTCTGTCTTCTCATTATCTTTTTACATTTAACCAAGGTATTGTCTGTCTTCTCATTATCTTTTTACATTTAACCAAGGTATTGTCTGTCTTCTCATTATCTTTTTACATTTAACCATGGTATTGTCTGTCTTCTCATTATCTTTTTACATTTGACCAAGGTATTGTTTGTCCTCTCATTATCTTTTTACATTTGACCATAGTATTGTTTGTCCTCGCATTATCTTTTTACATTTAACCAAGGTATTGTCTGTCTTCTCATTATCTTTTTACATTTAACCATGGTATTGTCTGTCCTCTCATTATCTTTTTACATTTAACCATGGTATTGTCTGTCTTCTCATTATCTTTTTACATTTAACCATGGTATTGTTTGTCCTCTCATTATCTTTTTACCTTTAACCAAGGTATTGTCTGTCCTCTCATTATCTTTTAACATTTAACCAAGGTATTGTCTGTCTTCTCATTATCTTTTTACATTTAACCAAGGTATTGTTTGTCCTTTCATTATCTTTTTACATTTAACCATGGTATTGTTTATCCTCTCATTATCTTTTTACATTTAACCAAGGTATTGTTTGTCCTCTCATTATCTTTTTACATTTAACCATGGTATTGTCTGTCTTCTCATTATCTTTTTACATTTGACCATGGTATTGTTTGTCCTCGCATTATCTTTTTACATTTAACCATGGTATTGTCGGTCTTCTCATTATCTTTTTACATTTAACCAAGGTATTGTTTGTCCTTTCATTATCTTTTTACATTTAACCAAGGTATTGTTTGTCCTTTCATTATCTTTTTACATTTAACCATGGTATTGTTTATCCTCTCATTATCTTTTTACATTTAACCATGGTATTGTCTGTCCTCTCATTATCTTTTTACATTTAACCATGGTATTGTCTGTCTTCTCATTATCTTTTTACATTTGACCATGGTATTGTTTGTCCTCTCATTATCTTTTTACATTTAACCATGGTATTGTTTGTCCTCTCATTATCTTTTTACATTTAACCATGGTATTGTCTGTCCTCTCATTATCTTTTTACATTTGACCATGGTATTGTCTGTCCTCTCATTATCTTTTTACATTTGACCATGGTATTGTTTGTCTTCTCAGTAACTTTTTACATTTAACAATGGTATTGTCTGTCTTCTGATATCTTTTTGGTATCTTCAATCTTTTCTTACATGGCCTTGTAAATATGGGGCCGTTGTGGTCGCGATCATATGGTAGTTGGATTTATAACTACCTAAGTAATCAATGCCTATTACCACTAACGTTGTGAGTTTGAACCCCGTTCATGGCGAGGTGCACTCGATACCACATTATGTGATAAAATTTGTCAATAAAGTTTGTCAGGTCGGTGGTTTTCTCTGGTTACTACGGTTTCCTCCACTAATAAAACTGACTGCCATGATATAACTTAAATACTGTTTAAAGTGGCATTAAACGCATAAACCAACCAAACCAACTTATTAAGGTTCCCTAGAGGAACATTTCTGCAAAGTTTGAATGCAGCTTTTCTTGAAAAGAAGTAAAAATGTCTGGTCCAATCAGAAGCCAGAACGACCATCTTGGATTTCAAACCCTTCTGAAAAAGTATGAACACTTCTAAGTACCTCTAGATGAACATTTCTGACCAATCTAGTGAGCTAATATGATAGTTTTTGGGGGGAAAAGTAAAAAAAATGTCTCCACAAATCAGAAGCCGGGGTGGCCATGTAGGATATCAAATCACTCTACAAAGTAAAAACTGGACGAACACTAGAGGTCATTTGTGGTAAGTCTGGTGAATTTACATGCAGTAGTTCCGGAGAGATCGAGCGAGTGATTGTTGTTTAGCGCCAATTCAGCAATTGTTCAGCTATATTATAACGAGAGCAAGTTAAATTTCAATGAGATGATAATGAGGTCTGATATGTACTAGACCAACACGCTTAATTGTATTTAAATTTTCATAGTGCTAGCTCACTGAAACAACAGCTGTACACATATAGACATGTGGCCTTTCGGACACATTATTCCGATTCCGAGCCAAACAGTCTTTGCTCTTTCTCCTTAATGCTGTCTGTTTAGCGGAGAAGCAACACATACCAATTTCAGTCTTTGGTTTTACCTGACCGAGGCTCAAACCCACAATATACCGCACTCAAGGCAAACACGCTAACCATTACACCACTGATGCGGTTAGTAGCTAGTTCAGGAGAAGCTGAAAATGTCTCTGCCAATCAGAGACCAATGTAGCCATCATTCTCTATCCAGAGTTGTCGTTCCTGCTATGCTAGACTCTATCTCTGTCAACGCCCATTCTACAAGATTCTTGTAAAAGTTAGAAACAGTAAAAATGTACTTAAAATTGTTTTAATTATTGTAAATATCAATAAAGATGAAAATAAATCACTCATTTCAAATCAATTCTCTCCTAAAAATGATTTTCCCACCCACTTCTTGGAGAACTATTTTGCGGAGGTAAAAATTAAAAAGGATCACAAATCATTTTTAAGAGAGAATCGTTTTAAAAATATAGAACATTTCATGAGGACACCTAGAGGAACATTTGTGGTAAGCATAAGCTATGGTTAGGGTTAGGGAACATTTGTGGTAAGCATAGGCTAGGGTTAGGGTTAGGGAACATTTGTGGTAAGCACAGGCTAGGGGTAGGGAACATTTGTGGTAAGTATAGGCTTAGGGGTAGCGAACATTTGTGGTAAGTATAGGATTAGGGAACATTTGTGGTAAGTATAGGTTAGGGTTAGGGAACATTTGTGGTAAGCATAGGCTAGGGATAGGGAACATTTGTTGTAGGAATAGGCTAGGGTTAGAGTTAGGGAACACTTGTGGTAAGTATAGGCTAGGGTTAGGGAACATTTGTGGTAAGGATAAGCTAGGGTTAGGGTTAAGGAACATTTGTGTTAAGCATAGGCCAGGGTTAGGGTTAGGGAACATTTGTGGTAAGCATAGGCTAGGGAACATTTGTTGTAAGAATAGGTTAGGGTTATTGAACATTTGTGGTAAGTATAGGCTAGGGTTAGGGAACATTTGTGGTAAGTAAAGGCTAGAGTTAGGGTTAGGGAATATTTATGGTAAGTATAGGCTAGGGTTAGGGAACATTTGTGGTAAGCATAGGCTAGGGTTAGGGAACATTTGTGGTAAGCATAGGCTAGGGTTAGGGAACATTTGTGGTAAGCATAGGCTAGGGTAAGGGTTAGGGAACATCTGTGGTAAGCATAGGCCAGGGTTAGGGAACATTTGTAGTAAGTATAGATTAGGGTTAGGGTTAATGAACATTTGTGGTAAGTATAGATTAGGGTTAGGGAACATTTGTGTTAAGCATAGGCTGGGGTTAGGATTAGGGAACATTTGTGGTAAGCATAGGCTAGGGTTAGGGAACATTTGTGGTAAGTATAGGTTAGGGAACACTTGTGGTAAGTACAGGTTAGGGTTAGGGTTATGGTACATTTGTGGTAAGAATAGGCTAGGGTTAGGGTTATGGAACATTTATGGTAAGCATAGGCTAGGGGACATTTGTGGTAAGTATAGGCTAGGGGACATTTGTGGTAAGTACAGGTTAGGGTTAGGGTTATGGTACATTTGTGGTAAGAATAGGCTAGGGTTAGGGAACATTTGTGGTAAGTATAGGCTAGGGTTAGGGAACATTTGTGGTAAGCATAGGCTAGGGTTAGGGAACATTTGTGGTAAGCATAGGCTAGGGTTAGGGAACATTTGTGGTAAATATAGGTTAGATTTAGGCAACATTTGTGGTAAGCATAGGCTAGGGTTAGGGAACATTTGTGGTAAGTATAGGTTAGGGTTAGGGAACAGTTGTGGTAAGCATAGGCTAGGGCTAGGGAACATTTGTGGTACGCATAGGTTAGGGTTAGGGATAGAGAACATTTGTGGTAAGCATAGGCTAGGGAACATTTGTGGTAAGCATAGGCTAGGGTTAGGGAACTTTTGTGGTAAGCATAGGATAGGGTTAGGGAACATTGGTAATCATAGGTTAGGGTTAGGGAACATTTGCATTAAGCATAGGCTAGGGTTAGGGAACATTTGTGGAAAGCATAGGCTAGGGTTAGGGTTAGGGAACATTTGTGGTAAGTATAGGCTAGGGTTAGGGAATATTTGTGGTAAGCATAGGCTAGGGTTAGGGAACATTTGTGGTAAGCATAGGCTAGGGTTAGGGAACATTTGTGGTAAGTACAGGTTAGGGGTAGGGAACATTTGTGGTAAGAATAGGCTAGGGTTAGGGAACATTTGTGGTTAGCATAGGCTAGGGTTAGGGACATTTGTGGTAAGCATAGGCTAGGGTACATTTGTGGTAAGTACAGGTTAGGTTTAGGGAACATTTGTGGTAAGCATAGGCTAGGTTTATGGAATATCTGTGGTAGGTTAGGGTTAGGGAACATTTGTGGTAAGCATAGGCTAGGGTTAGGGAACATTTGTGGTAAGTATTGGCTAAGCTTAGGGAACATTTGTGGAAAGCATAGGCTAGGGTTAAGGAACATTTGTGGTAAGCATAGGGCTAGGGATAGGGTTAGGCAACATTTGTGGTAAGAATAGGCTAGGGTTAGGGAAATTTTGTGGTAAGTATAGGCTAGGGTTAGGGAACATTTTTGGTAAGCATAGGTTAGGATTAGGGTTAGGGAACACTTGTGGTAAGCATAGGCTAGAGTTAGGGAACATTTGTGGTAAGCATAGGCTAGGGTTAGGGAACATTTGTGGTAAGTATAGGTTAGGGTTAGGGAACATTTGTGGTAAGCATAGGCTAGGGTTAGTGATAGGGTTAGGGACCATTTGTGGTAAGCATAGGCTAGGATTAGGGAAGATTTGTGGTAAGTATAGGTTAGATTTAGGGAACATTTATGTTAAGTATAGGCTAGGGTAAGGGTTAGGAAACATTTGTGGTAAGCATAGGCTAGGGTTAGGGAACATTTGTGGTAAGTATAGGCTAGGGTTAGGGAACATTTGTGGTAAATATAGGCTAGGGGACATTTATGGTAAGCATAGGCTAGGGTTAGGGTTAGGGAACATTTGTGGTAAGCATAGGCTAGGGTTAGGGAACATTTGTGGTAAGCATAGGCTAGGGTTAGGGAACATTTGTGGTAAGTATAGGTTAGGGTTAGGGAACAGTTGTGGTAGGCATAGGCTAGGGATAGGGAACATTTGTGGTAAGCATAGGTTAGGGTTAGGGATAGAGAACATTTGTGGTAAGCATAGGCTAGGGAACATTTGTGGTAAGCATAGGCTAGGGTTAGGGAACTTTTGTGTTAAGCATAGGATAGGGTTAGGGAACATTGGTAATCATAGGTTAGGGTTAGGGAACATTTGCATTAAGCATAGGCTAGGGTTAGGGAACATTTGTGGAAAGCATAGGCTAGGGTTAGGGTTAGGGAACATTTGTGGTAAGTAGAGGTTAGGGTTAGGGAATATTTGTGGTAAGCATAGGCTAGGGTTAGGGAACATTTGTGGTAAGCATAGGCTAGGGTTAGGGAACATTTGTAGTTAGCATAGGCTAGGGTTAGGGACATTTGTGGTAAGCATAGGCTAGGGTACATTTGTGGTAAGTACAGGTTAGGTTTAGGGAACATGTGTGGTAAGCATAGGCTAGGTTTATGGAATATCTGTGGTAGGTTAGGGTTAGGGAACATTTGTGGTAAGCATAGGCTAGGGTTAGGGAACATTTGTGGTAAGTATTGGCTAAGCTTAGGGAACATTTGTGGAAAGCATAGGCTAGGGTTAAGGAACATTTGTGGTAAGCATAGGGCTAGGGATAGGGTTAGGGAACATTTGTGGTAAGAATAGGCTAGGGTTAGGGAAATTTTGTGGTAAGTATAGGCTAGGGTTAGGGAACATTTTTGGTAAGCATAGGCTAGGATTAGGGTTAGGGAACACTTGTGGTAAGCATAGGCTAGAGTTAGGGAACATTTGTGGTAAGCATAGGCTAGGGTTAGGGAACATTTGTGGTAAGTATAGGTTAGGGTTAGGGAACATTTGTGGTAAGCATAGGCTAGGGTTAGTGATAGGGTTAGGGACCATTTGTGGTAAGCATAGGCTAGGATTAGGGAAGATTTGTGGTAAGTATAGGTTAGATTTAGGGAACATTTATGTTAGGTATAGGCTAGGGTAAGGGTTAGGGAACATTTGTGGTAAGCATAGGCTAGGGTTAGGGAACATTTGTGGTAAGTAAAGGCTAGGGTTAGGGAACATTTGTGGTAAGTAAAGGCTAGGGTTAGGGAACATTTGTGGTAAGTATAGACTAGGGAATATTTGTGGTAAGTATAGGCTAGGGTTAGGGTTAGGGAACATTTGTGGTAAGCATAGGCTAGGGTTAGGGTTAGGGAATATTTGTGGCAAGTATGGTGACTCGGGATGCAGTGGTTCTGAAGAAGAAGTTCACAGTGTGAAAAGTTTACCACATATAGACGGATGCCAGACACTTTTGAAAATAACAGCTCAGTTGAGACTCTGGCTCAGCTGAGCTACAAAAACACTCACTGAGCTTTATTCAGAACCAACAAGATGAACTCTGAGCTAATGCTCACTTATGATACCCCTGCATATATGTTCAATGTGTATAAAAACCAACCAAGTCAGCAAACAGGAAGTAGGAATCTGATGGGTCCAAAAATGCTAACCACGATATGGGGTACCAATATGAAGCTTGTGGCCAAATATCAGATTCCTGTTATCAATAGTTGCTGAGAAAAATATGACAAAATATGTGCATATATGTTAAATGTGTATAAAAGCCAACTAAGTCGGCAAACAGGAAGTAGGAATCTGACGGGTCAAAAAACGCTTCCCACAAAATGGGGTACTTATATGAAGCTTGTGACGAAATATCAGATTTCTGCCATCAATATAAGCTGAGAAAAATGTGACGAAAAATGAGCATATATGGGTCCCAAAAATGCTTCCCACAATATGGCATACCTATATGAAGCTTGTGACCAAATATCAGATTCCTGTCATCAATATTTGCTGAGAAAAATGCAACGAAAAATGTGCATATATGTTAAATGTGTATAAAAGCCAACTAAGTCGGCAAACAGGAAGTAGGAATCTGACGGGTCAAAAAACGCTTCCCACAAAATGGGGTACCTATATGAAGCTTGTGACCAAAAATCAGATTTGTGTCATCAATAGTTGCTGAGAAAAATGTGACGAACAAATGTGCATATATCATATGTTCAATGTGTATAAAAACCAACTAAGTCAGCAAACAGGAAGTGGGAATCTGACGGGTCCAAAAACACTACCCACAATATGGTATACCTATATGAAGCTTGTGACTAAATATCAGATTTCTGCCATCGATAGTTGCTGAGAAAAATGCGACGAAAAATATCTTGGATGGACGGAAGGACGGACAGAAGTAAAACAGTATACCCCCCTCCCCCTCAGGGGGTATAATGATTATTGTGTTCAAAATTCAGAGGGATCCGTCAACTAGAAAAAACTAAAAGTGTCACATGTACATGTACACCATTCTGTCAACAGATGGACGACGACAACAAACACCTTAACAGAAATTAATTTTGCCGTAGTATAAAAATGACTCAATGTTATTTCACCAGAAATTAGTTTTGGGTTTTATAAAAATGACTCAATGTTACTTCACCAGATATTAGTTATGCGGTTGTATAAAAATGACTCAATAATACTTCACCAGAAATTAGTTTTGCTGTAGTATAAAAATGACTCAATGTTACTTCACCAGATATTAGTTATGCGGTTGTATAAAAATGACTCAATAATACTTCATGACGACAACGACACCATAACAGATATTATTTTACGGTTGTATAAAAATGACTCAATAATACTGCTACTGACATTTATTAGTCACTGTCATCATCATCATCATGACCTTGACCTCTAGAGAATAGTTTGTTGATAAATGACGTTCTAGCTGCCAGTGATTTTTTATTCACCATTTCTGTTTCTGACACTTTTTGTTTTTTACTCTTTTTATCTTTTTTCCCGTCTACCATTTTTCTTTTTCTTTTGTTAAAAATTTCCTCTTCTGTCAATCTTTGAGAAAACTCTATAGATTTATCCTTGGTTTCCTCTATTTCTTCCACTAATTCTCCTCTTTTCATTTTTCTTTCTTTTATTCTTTTCATTGTCTGATTTCTTTCTGCATTTTGAATATAAAAGTTAGCTTCCCGTTTGACCTGTGTTATCTCTGTTCTCATTCTCTGTTTATGCACAGCTCTCTCATAAGCCAGTCTCTCATTTAGATGTGCCCATTTAAATCTACAATATATATATATTTTTTAAATCATTTCAAGATGGAGGATAATACTTCTCATTTATTATGTAGATAGGTGTGATTTATGGGGATTTATTCGTGAAATAAATTCCGGTATCTCACATGTGAGATATCAGTTTTTTCCCGCCGGAACTACTTTTAAACAAATATATGTGTGTTATCGGTTACATCCCTTGTTGTGTTACTGTGAATACACACAAGATTGTAAACTGAAACAATTAAACTGATGAAAATAAAGTTGTAGCACTTTAATAAATTATTGGAATTGTTTCATTTTATTTATACATTAAAATCTAGCACTTGTTTATTCTAAATCGAATCATTTCATTAGCATAACACAAATCAAAATTCTGTGAAATGTTGTTGACGACTTTGTCACATAAACAACATGGCGCCATATGACGACTTCCAGTTTAAAATGTAAAGATCAGGCATTCTTTGGTGTGGTGTTCACTTCAATTTTGATAAAATATAACTACAATAAGTATGCAAGGTAGGCACTTTAATTATTTTTATGTATTGTAGTAAATGTGACATGTAGGATTTCACGTTTTCAAAACTCAGAAACTTGTCCTTCATTTAAATTTAATTGAAGCAGTAACACTTGTTGGCATGTGTGGCCATATTGATTACACACTATCATTGCTCGTAGATTCATACGTGTGGAATGAAATATACAAATAAAATAAAAATATATAAGAAATTTTGGAAGTCTATATAATAAACAGTATAACTAAATCATACATTCTGAATATCAAAATAAGACCACTTGTGACCGAATACCGGGGTATGCATTAACGACTAAACTCATGGGTGGCAAAAGTTCCGCCCACTCGTTTAATCCTTATGCATACTTCGGTCACTCGTGGTCTTATTTTGACATTCAAAATCTACGATTAGTTATACTATATGTATTTTGAATATCCCCCCTACCCCCAAATAATAAATATTATGGTCTTTAATAGGAGTGTAATGATATACCGAATGACGATACATCGCAATATTTCATTGACCACACGGTACATGGTACAATGGGTGCCCCTTACGATATTGATGACACGATACGACTGGGTGCTCCTTACGATATTGATGCCATGGTACGACTGGGTGCTCCTTACGACATTGGAGATATTGTTTCAACAGATTATTTCTTTAGTACCAAAAACTGTTAAAATCAAATATTAATTTTAATCTTCACGGACGTATGTGGCAAATCCTTAAGAAAAAAAAATGGCGACGTAATACCAACAAAATTTAGACTGCAACAACAAATTTACATGCATTTTCAAACAATAAAAAAAAAATCAAAGGTATACAAAATGTCACAATATGTATCGTCACTTGTCTAAAATATCGTGATACGTATCGTGATAAAAATTATGTATCGTTACACTCTTAGTTTTTAAGGAAATTCACTCCTTCTATGTCATAGCTGTTGATCAGTATATTTCTAGCTCCAGAAATGTACGGTTGCTAGGTACTTTTTAAAACATTAAAGAACAACAAATAGACCAGGGACCCTATTCACTGTTCCTTACAGTGTAAAAATAGGGACGATTAAAGTCAATTTATACCCTAAGCACAGGCCAACATTAGTGCCCCCGCACCTTCCACTGACATAATGTAAAAACTAACACGACCCCTTGATGCCAATACTTGACATAATTTTAAAATGCCTAATGGTTTTTTTTAATTGATGGTGTGCTTAATCTCTGCTTAATTTATGGTGTGCTAATGGTTCTGTGGTGTTAGTCCGAAGGTCCATTAGTCCGAAGGTTCGTTAGTCCGAAGGTCCATTAGTCCGAAGGTCCATTAGTCCGAAGGTTCGTTAGTCCGAAGGTCCGTTTGTCGGCCACCCATACCATTGAACTCCGACTTACAAAGACTGCGGTATTCGCAGGAAACCGAAGACGCATGCTTTGAGGTTTGGTGGCTCAAAAAGGGAAACTTGTGTCCCCCCCCCCCCCCCCCCCCAATAAATAACCGATTTATGGAATGATCAAGATAAATTTACACCTACTGCTTATCCCCAAAAGACCCCATCTCTATATCTAACCAATGAAATGGCGATTTCACATGACGGTTAACCCCTGAAAGAGGGGTTAATCAAGGGATACTGGTTTGTTAACTTAGGGGTGGGAAAGGGACATATATGTAAAATTAGAATATAAACACATATTTGAAGTTAACTCCAAATGACTTTCCAAAATGCCTTGTGCAAACATGTATCTTAAAGTAGTGTTACTAGAAATTAAGGTACAAAACAACAAAGTACCGAAATTGCAGGAAATAATGATTTTTTTTCTAGTTTAACCCGTACATTTTTTCCTATATGTAATATGCATAAAACATTTGTTAGATGATCTTTTATGATATTATATTATTTTTTGTTTCTGATGCGTGTATACCTAAGTACCAATCTTTGGAATTTCTACACTAACAAGACTGTTTATTCCTCTACAGTATACCACTTGGTTAAAATCTCTAAGGAGACCCCCATCTGGTAAAGGGTACTTTCAAGCCATGGAACATGGTATTCTAGAATTACATAGATGTATAATTTGGTACGCGTATGCTTAAGTTGTTGCGGTAATTGATTGGAGTTTTCAATATTCCATAATAATTGGTATATATATTTGAGGTAACACTCCGTATTTTGTGACCATCAGTTGTACATTAGAACGTCCGTTTAATGATTTGATGTATTCTCTTTTTAATGGAATGTACTTGTCCCTCACAAAACTTAATTTCAGATGTGCTTTTATATTTTCTAATCCCTTTCTCAGAGATCGTCTCTTTTGTGTCGTACCCAAAGGAACTCTTTCAGTATTTCGTAAAGGGTAAATGACAAGTCTAAGACTATTTTGAAGTGTTTGTTAAGCAAAAAAATCCCAGTTGTTAATTGGATCAACAATGGGTCTTAAAAATAATCTTTGACTAAATATCTTTTAAATCTAAAGCATATTTGGTTAAGATCAGAGTTTTAGTGGAGGGTTTACTTCATTGGAATGATTTCCATATACAAAAAATGTATTTGAGAGAAGACTCGTTTTTTTTGTTTTTTTTTAGACTTAGCACGCTTGGATCCATAATTACAATTTTTGGCGTGTTTTCTACAAAATGTTTTAAGTTTTACCTATATTTGCCGATTACACATTTTTTTCGCTAGCAAAAGCCGGGCGTACAGCCTACAACCCACCTGGATAGGCCACTGCTTAGTTAGGATGTGAATATGAGTATCTTGCTTCTCTTACTTAATTTGATAAAAGACTGAATATTAAATAAATTCAACACTGTTCGATACCTATCCTTTGGTCGAAAAACAAGACTAACGGACCTTAATAAGTTCGCACTAATGGACCTTCGGACTAATGAACCTTCGGAGTAATGGACCTTCGAACTATCGAGCGGTCACCGTGCTAATATCTGGCTGATAAAATAAATTGCCTTGTGGTCGGATTTTTGTGGTGCCCTTTGCCCCTTGATGCCCTAAGCACATGCTTATTTTGCCTTAGGGTATTATTCCAACCCTAAGTAATTAAAGAGGAATGACTCATAACATCTAACAATGTATAATTTTAGAATCAAGTCAGTAATGAGTAAATAGTCTATTGGGATTTTGCTTAGCATTTCATGTAACATTTGTGTATCCTTGTAGCAGTCATTCCCAATGTCCAGTAAAAAATTGTTTGGTCCAGTAAATGGTTATTCATTACTGGACCAAGTGACCAGTAGGAATCTGAGTACCTCCTCTGTGGAGTATGTGAATGTCCTGTAAACTTGATGCTGGGTCCAGTAATTTGTACTCCTTTACTGGACAGAATCTATATTCAACTTTAATTTACCTTGGGAAACACTATTGTAGTATAAAATTTGATAAGGTCCAACTGAAAAGTCATGAGTCTCTAGTGTATTCTTTGTTATTTCTTGTAAACCTGGACCAACCTAGGTGAGTTACAAGAACCTCTGTTATCTATTTATAGATGAGTCCTGGACCAACCTAGGTGAGTTACAAGAACCTCTTATCTATTTATAGATGAGTCCTGGACCAACCTAGGTGAGTTACAAGAACCTCTGTTTTCTATTTATAGATGAGTCCTGGACCAACCTAGGTGAGTTACAAGAACTTCTGTTATCTATTTATAGATGAGTCCTGGACCAACCTAGGTGAGTTACAAGAACCTCTGTTATCTATTAATAGATGAGTCCTGGACCCACCTAGGTGAGTTACAAGAACCTCTGTTATCTATTTATAGATGAGTCCTGGACCAACCTAGGTGAGTAACAAGAACCTCTGTTATCTATTTATAGATGAGTCCTGGACCCACCTAGGTGAGTTACAAGAACCTCTGTTATCTATTTGTAGATGAGTCCTGGACCAACCTAGGTGAGTTACAAGAACCTCTGTTATCTATTTATAGATGAGTCCTGGACCAACCTAGGTGAGTAACAAGAACCTCTGTTATCTATTTATAGATGAGTCCTGGACCAACCTAGGTGAGTTACAAGAACCTCTGTTATCTATTTATAGATGAGTCCTGGACCAACCTAGGTGAGTTACAAGAACCTCTGTTATCTATTTATAGACGAGTCCTGGACCAACCTAGGTGAGTTACAAGAACCTCTGTTATCTATTTATAGATGAGTCCTGGACCAACCTAGGTGAGATACAAGAACCTCTGTTATCTATTTATAGATGAGTCCTGGACCAACCTAGGTGAGTTACAAGAACCTCTGTTATCTATTTATAGATGAGTCCTGGACCAACCTAGGTGAGTTACAAGAACCTCTGTTATCTATTTATAGATGAGTCCTGGACCCACCTAGGTGAGTTACAAGAACCTCTGTTATCTATTTATAGATGAGTCCTGGACCAACCTAGGTGAGTTACAAGAACCTCTGTTATCTATTTATAGATGAGTCCTGGACCAACCTAGGTGAGTTACAAGAACCTCTGTTATCTATTTATAGATGAGTCCTGGACCCACCTAGGTGAGTTACAAGAACCTCTGTTATCTATTTGTAGATGAGTCCTGGACCAATCTAGGTGAGTTACAAGAACCTCTGTTATCTATTTATAGATGAGTCCTGGACCAACCTAGGTGAGTAACAAGAACCTCTGTTATCTATTTATAGATGAGTCCTGGACCAACCTAGGTGAGTTACAAGAACCTCTGTTATCTATTTATAGATGAGTCCTGGACCAACTTAGGTGAGTTACATGAACCTCTGTTATCTATTTATAGATGAGTCCTGGACCAACCTAGGTGAGTTACAAGAACCTCTGTTATCTATTTATATTTAAATGTTATACCTATGTAAGTATTTTAGATTCCAGATTTCATCATACCACCGACTTTTCTTTTTCCCTCCAATCTGTGCATTATTTAATTTTGAGGCTACTGTCTTCGCTACTTTTTTATCTTCAAATTCTATCCAACCTTCAGAAAACATTCTTCCTTTCTTTGTGTTTGCAGCTTTGTCTAAAATCATAATTTGTAACTGTATACATGTTATAGTATATGAATTAAGAACAATTTCTTCATTGTATATATATATATCATGGAAGCCAGAATGTGTTTTGAGTTTTAACATGGGTTGGCGGATACCAGTATTTTTTAGTATTTTATCCCGAGCCGAAGTCGAGGAATATAATTTACTAATAACCGCCATCCCGAGCCGAAGGCGAGGAATAAAATTTACTAATAACCACCAACCCAACTGTCTAACAGTAACAGTACAAATATGGTAGTATACTTTGATTGGAATTGGAAGACAGTAATTTATATTTACGTTTGCGGACAATGTTGCACACAATTTATACTGCTAAATTCGAGCAGACGATAATTCATCAACATGTTATAGTACATTTCTCCATTGTATATACTGTATACAATGTATATATAATAATATTTAAGAAATAAATCATGGAAGCCAGAATGTGTTTTGAGTTTTAATATGGGTTGGGGATATTAGTATTTTATCCTGAGCCGAAGTCGAGGAATAAAATTTACTAATATCCGCCAACCCAACTGTCTAACAGTACAAATATGGTAGTATACTTTGATTGGAAGACAGTAATTTATATTTACGTTTACGGACAATGTCGCACACAATTTATGCTGCCAAATTCGAGCAGACGATAATTCATCAACATATACTTTTACGAGTGAAAATCTGTCATATTGATGGAGCACCCGTAACAATAATATTGTGTTTGCATGTTTTAATTGCACGTCGCATGTTATTAATTTTGGATAAATGTTAATTATTTTCAGTGAATATAGATGTTTAAAACGTTAACAACCGTGTAAATAATATTATTTTGTGATTTTATCACCTGGCTTAAATGTGTATCGTGCATGTGCTAATGAGATTTTGTCATCTGATTGATTGCTCGTTTGTTTGAAAATTGAAAGAAGAATGTCAAGTTAGAATTCAATATGTATGTATCATTATGAAAAGTAAGTTAAAACAGTGATGGTCAACAATTTCTCCAATATCAACAAAATGAACAACCACCTCACATCTCATTGGTATACACATATTTTATTGGTATAACTGACATATACAAACAGAACAACAATTGTACAACAGCATTCAGAAACAAACAAATGCTTAAATCTATTTCCTGTTCTCAAACAGTTGAATAATAATAATAAAAAAAACCCATAGCATATGGCATTGTAAATACAGGTCTTGGCTTGGGACTGTAACAAGGTTAAACTGTTGAATGTCATCTCAACCTCCCTCTCTCATATAACATGTTGTATTTATCACGGTAAAGTCTGGAATATCCAAGTGATTATAGGACTGGGTGTATACATCTTCTTGGTAAAGTCTAGAATATCTAAGTAATTATAGGACTGGGTGTATATGTTAGCGGCAATAAGTGAAATCAGGAATTAAGCTTAAATCCTAGGATTTAAGCTTAATGCCTGAAATATATGTCCAGGCATTAGGCTTAATGCCTAAAACACAAAAAACATAGATATAATACATTTATTAATATTATAAGTCAGTAAAACATTGACAATTTTATATTAAAACGAGATATTTAAAATGTCAAAATAATTTGATCTTAGCCAAAAGTTCATTGTACTGCTCTCTTGGGTATATATTCCTAGTTTTCTTCGACTCAAACTTATTTCGTAAAGCCACAAGAAATTTTTGCTCAGGAGAAGACATCTTGTCACATGTGTTATTTAACTACTTATAATCCAGATCAAGAAACGAAGAGGTCTGGGGGCATAGAGCATTTAAAGGCATGTTAAACAAAGAAATTTTACTTATCCAATAAAATCATTTGAACAATTAAGTGAGCAAAATTCAAATCTAGATGTGTCCAGTTGAAACCAGCCAAGCCACTGAAGATTGAATTTTATTTTGGGAAAATATCTTGAAATTATTCTACATGTATAATAAAATAATTCTGTCATCAACCTTTTTTTCATTTTTAGGCAAAACAATACATTTTTAGACAATATCTAATTTTATTCAATTTATAAGACAGATTGAAATACAGAATAATTTGAAAAATTGAGCATGCATTTGTCAGAATTCATAAAACTGAATTTCACCTATTGCCTAAAATTGAATTCGGCAATAGGTGAAAAATTCATCAATTCATTTCAGGAAATAAGCTTAATGCCTGAAATTTTAGGCATTAAGCCTAATGCCCAGGCAATAGCTTATTGCCTAGGATTTAAGCTTAATGCCTGATTTCACTTATTGCCACTAACATATACATCTTCTTGGTAAAGTCTAGAATATCTAAGTAATTATAGGACTGGGTGTATACATCTTCTTGGTAAAGTCTAGAATATCTAAGTGATTATAGGACTGGGTGTATACATCTTCTTGGTAAAGTCTGGAATATCTAAGTAATTATAGGACTGGGTGTATACATCTTCTTGGTAAAGTCTAGAATATCTAAGTGATTATAGGACTGGGTGTATACATCTTCTTGGTAAAGTCTAGAATATCTAAATAATTATAGGACTGGATGTATACATCTTCTTGGTAAAGTCTAGAATATCTAAGTGATTGTAGGACTGGGTGTGTACATGCATCTTCTTATGTTTTTATTTTCATTTTACTGACTACAGGTAGTTTTAAATCAAGAATTCAGAGGACACTTCACATAAAAAATTGGTCAAAAAGTCAATAATAAATCTCCATAGAAACAGAAATAAAATCCCTACACAGGTACAAGTACATACAGAACCACTCATTTATTTATACATGTACATTGTATATGTATAAAGGATACAATGTACATGATTGTTAAAATTATGGGGGGAGGGGTCATGGTCATGATCATATGGTAGTTGGATTTACAACTACCTATGCAATCAGTGCCTATAACCACTAACATTGTGAGTTTGTTGAATCTTGCTCATGGTGAGGTGTACTTGATACAACATCATGTCATAAAGTTTGTCAGTGACTTGTGACAGGTTTGTGGTTTTCTCCTGGTACTCCAGTTTCCTCCACCAATAAAACTGGCCATCATGATATTACTAAAATATTGTTGAAAGTGGTGTTAAACACCATAATTCAAACCCTTGAAATTATGTTGTGTCCGATTCTTTGAGATGCACTTTAGTTTGACACCTGTATTAAGAGGTCACCTTTGGGACAAAGAAAAAGTGACCTTATAAGACAAGTGACCTCTTAAAAGAGAGTTTTCTATGACGGGACAAGAAAAAGGTGACTGCTTTAATAAATAGAGGTGACCGCATGGGCTGATTTGACTAGTTTTAATTTCCTGACTAATGCCGGTAATGGCGCAGTAATGCAGTTGATTGCTGTGCAGTTGAGGTGGCATTACACTGGTATATCAACAAGGCTGTACACTATTTATTAAATGTTCTTGGACGTTATTTACTAGAAAAAATAGTATCATATTTGTCATGAGCTGGTACATGTAGTGGTACTGTTAAATACATTGTAACTTGCCGGAAAGTAAACATCAGTACGTTGATGGTTTTCCGTAACCAAAGAAGAAGAAGAAGAAGAACTTAAAATATATTAAAAGTCTTCAACTAATTGAAGATTCCGCCAATAACACTTCATAATGTATAATTACTATATTTTCTTCTGCTTAGCTAAATCTAAAAGTTTTTCTTAGTTCTAAAAATCACTCACCATCAGGCTGAAGGAATATCTTTCCTACTTCACCATACATATTGAACATGTTTCTTATAATGCTGACATTCATAAGAGCTGGTACACGACTCAAATAAATGATTCCCGGTTCTTTAGCTTTTTTCTTCACTTTGATCTTTTTCTCTTGTTTTTCGGGAGTTAACTTTTCGTCAGAAATGATACAATTTTCGTTAGAAAACATGTGTGGATTGTTTTTGTGATCCATGCATGTTGTTATTGTTCGGAAGTAGCAAAACTCCTCTAGATTTTTCAAGTCGTTGAACATTAAACAGTTACTTCCCTTGTAACTGGTTCTGTTTACTTTCACTCGATGAGTCAAGGGAGAAAAGAGATTCAATGATGAAGTAAAACGGATTATTTTAGCGGCAAAAAAGTAATTTGCCTCTGTACTATAGTTTCCCTTGGAGTTCTTATAATATAAAAAGGTAAAATGTTTAATCGAAATACTCCATAGTCTGTTAAATGATGTCGCATATATATGCATGGCAATCAGGGGGTGAATTTAGAGGAATACCAATTTAGAGTTGGGACGTCATAAAATTTGCACACAGACAGGAGTCGGAAGTTGTATCAATAATAAGCTTAAGGTAGCCCTATATTATAAGGGGCACCGATTTCCAGTCAATTCGGCCCCAGGTCAAATCGGACCCAGTCAAAACGGCCTCACAGTGAAAGTCAAATTTACTGTTATTTTCATATCCTCGTGTATTGTAAAGTCGAGACCCTAAGACTATCTGGTCTCAAAACATTTCTAAAATAACTGCAACTATTCTATAAATAACATAATCAAGAATAAACATACCTGTAGTCTCTTTTGGTACCGATTACATTATTTTTGCATCCTTAGCAAGTGATTAAAAATCCATTTGAAACTTGGAGGGTATTTCCACCATGTTTTGTAGAATAAATGAAAGATGATACCAATTCAATTTTTTCAACTATAATTAAGATAACTATTTGTAATAACAATCACAGCTAAAAACATTTTTTTTCAGTGTCATATAATATAAAAAAAATCTGGCATTCACCAAAATTGTCTATTTTGTCTCAGCAGAATTTTTTTTTCAAATAAAGTTTATTCAGCTGTTCATTTTAGTTCACTTTTTCAAAGTCAAATGTCATGACAATTACAATGAACACAATAGAAATAAATACATTTAAAATCAACTGGAAAAAGTTGAATTATTTTTTTCTTTTTCCTCTAAGCACTTATTTCTGTGTGTAGCTGTGCAATCTATGGAGGTCCATGGACAGGAGCACTAGATTTAAGCTGTCCATGGATCCCCACAGCCACTTAAGAATATTTTAAACACAATGCATACATAAAAATTTGTCACCCCTTCTTATCACTCTCTGTGTAGTGCAATAAACCAAGTGAACCCAATGTGAACATCTATCACATTGTGCCCACTTGGCAAATACCAATGATATACTTTTTCTCAGTTCTTCAGGTGTAAATTTTTTACACACACAACAAAGTTCAGACTCTTCAATTTCTGATTCACCTGAAGACTCTGACTGAGAATCATCTACATAGATATGAGATGGACTTGGTTGCTGTGAATCATTTACATTTTTACATTTTTGAGTCTGAACTTTTTTAGATTTTGAACTTTTGTTTTGTGTTTTTTTGTTTACACGTTTTACAGATTTCTTTGCACTTTTACCCTTAGATGAAGAACTACCCTTTGAAAAGTGATTAACAAGTTTTTGCTGTACAGGACTTTCAGTAATGGCTTGACCTGATGTGATTTTACTGGAACAGTTACGAACAGGTTTATGTGAAGATTCACATTTCACAGCACAAATTTTGTTCAGCTTGTCATTAAGAAAAGAACTAGATGATTTCGCAAGAGTGTCAGACTGTTGAGATAAGTTAATATTGTCATGACCACCACTAGATGTACATGTACTGGCATTTAAACAAGCATCACCGGATTCATCAATGTGGATTGCAACATCAGAGTAAACACCATTAATGTTATCACCTTCATTAGTAACACTAGACTGAAAAACTTCAGCTGGCAACACACTAAAACTGCTAATTACATTTCTATCAACGGGATAAATGCCTGTTTTACGAAATGCGGACTGAAGATTTACTGCAGATAGTGCTAGGGTATATGTTTCACAAGCAAGTTTACATACATCATAGCGAGAGATAGAAGCAGGAACAGTTCTCATCAACTTTTGACATTTGTTATTATATATCTTTTGGAAAGGACCAAAACAGGCAACATCAAGAGGCTGTAATATATGCGACGTATGTGCAGGGAGAACAAATAAAATAATTTTCTGTTCTTTAGCCCAGTCTATGAGATCGACAGAGATGTGAGATTTGTGACCATCAAAAATCAAAAGAAGATACTGATGTGGTTCTCTGCGTGGGATAACCTTAATGAAGTGGTCTTTCAGATAATCACGAAAGACAGAAGAGTTAGACCATCCCGAATCAGACATTGTACCATTGGCACCCGGAGAAGCATCCTTCAGTAGATCGGGCATCATTCTCTTTCCTGGGAAAACAAAGTACGGTGGAATAGCCACTCCACTAGCACTACCACAACCAAGAACAGTTATTGTTTTAGATTTACCAGTTGTGATACTTTGCGGGTAGAAATCTCTACCCGCAACAATATGGGACGGTGTGTGGTTGGTAGAAATGCCCTTTTCGTCGACATTGAAAATTAGATGTGGACCATTTTGAAGTTCGTACTTGTCTATGATATGTTCTAATTGATTGAAATAATTTTGAACATTAGCGTCAGAAGTACTTTTAGCACGGCTTACTTCCAGGGATCTTGGGTTAACCACACGCAATTCCGGCCACCTTTTCATAAAACCATGAAACCAGTTCAATGTTAATGGTTTTTCAACAGTTCTTTTGCCAAGAGTAACAGTATAATCAGAGGCAATGTCAACAATTTCTTTTCTGTTATACCCATAGCCAATTTTGGCAACTTCTAATAAATGTTTAACTAATTTATTTTCCTCATCAAGTGACAGAATTGGTGATTTCCCCATATTACAACAGTCAATATCAACACGACCGGAAACACGATCACGCAATGTAGTTTCAGGTACTTCATATTTTTTAGCAGCAGTCAAAACAGGTAGGTTTTCATTTTTTATGGCTATATATGCAGATGTCAGTTTATTCGGATCATATACTCTGTAATTCTGTGACATTTTTACTGGATTTAACTACAAAAAAGGAAAAAAGCCCATTTTTTTTTTCATTTTGATTAATTGGGACCCCCTTCAAATAAATAGAACAAAACACAATAATTAAAATACATTTTATTAAAACATATTTTTAATAAATGATAATAACAAAATTCACATAGAAGTGGAACACAATTTTGTAATGTAAAAGAAAACAAAAACTCATGTCAAAAAAATTTATTAGAAAATCCATCCCTCTCAAACCAAATAATTTTTCTTTAATGTCTGTTTGCGCAGTGCCGACGTGTAGTCATCAGAGTTTTGATGGATCGTCGTACTATGTAGATGTAGATGTAGACATGAACTTGTTCCCGCAGTCCATGCCTATGGTCATGGACGGTTAATCCATCATGTAGATATAGAAATCGGCCACATAATAAAAAAAAATGATGTATTAAAAAAAAAGGGCTATAAAAAGATTCGCCTTATTCGATCTCTTAAAAAGTTTATATTCCGATACCAAGAGAAATATATTCCGTCTCTGCAGAGACGATAATAAATGATGCATTTTCATATAGTGAAAATGTATAAAGATAAGGAGTCAACAAAAATGTCAAAAATGTTTTTTTTTATCAATGTGTGACGTAAAAGTGTCTTTGAAATTTACTTCCACTGAATTTGGTACTGCTTTGACAACTATTTTACCTATTTTGTTCCAGTATTGTTATAAATACTGTTATAGTGACAGCCGGAACCTTTGAGCTGTAATGAAAGCGGGAGGTTTGGCACTTTAAAATCTGATTCAACCCACCATTTCTTTAGAAATACCTGTACCAAGTCAGGGTCATTACGGTTTTCACAGTTTTCCGGTTGTTCACTGATTTTGTCTGTTTATATATAATTATGAGTTTTGACTTTCCCTTTGTAAGATTGTTTGGAGTACGGTAATTTTGTTATTACCCTTATTTAATATGAATTAATATTTTTGGTTAAAAGATTTATGTATAATTTTGTTTTTATTAGTTCACCTGGACCAAAGGTCCAGGTGAACTATTGCCATCACTTGGCGTCCGTCGTCTGTAAACTTTTCACATTTCAAGCTTCTTCTCCGAAACCACTGGGCCGATTGGAACCAAACTTAGCTGATTGGCTGAAATTTCAAAGATCTTCTTCTCTGTAACTAATGAACTGACTGAACCCAAACTGTAAATGAATGATCATTGGAATGTCCTTTACCAAATTGCTTTTTTTTTTGCCGATCGGAAATCCAAGATGGCCGCCATCGCAGGACATAGATTAACATTGGACCCTATGGGAAAATGTTCAAATGCCTTCTTCTCAGAAACTACAAATATGATTAAAGCCAAACTGTACATGAATGTTCATTGGATGGTCCTCTACAATCTTAAGGTTTTTTGTTCCGATATGAAATTCAAAATGGCGGCTAGGGCAGGACTTAGTTTAACATTGGACCCTATGGGAAAAATGTTTCAAAATGCTTCTTCTCTGAAACCACTTGGACAATTGAAACCAAACTGCCCAGGAATGATCATTGGAAGGTCCTCTGTTTTTTATGTCGATCGGAAATCCAAGATGGCCGCCACCGCAATACATCTATAGATTAACATTGGACCCTATGGGAAAATGTTCAAATGCCTTCTTCTCAGAAACTACAAATATGATTAAAGCCAAACTGTACATGAATGTTTATTGGATGGTCCTCTACAAACTTTACGTTTTTTGTTCCGATATGAAATTCAAAATGGCGGCTACGGCAGGACTTAGTTTAACATTGGACCCTATGGGAAAAATGTTTCAAAACGCTTCTCTGAAACCACATGGACAATTGAAACCAAACTGCCCAGGAATGATCATTGGAAGGTCCTCTACAAAGTATCTGTTTTTTTATGCCGATCAAAAATTCAAGATGGCCGCCACCGCAGGACATAGATTAACATTGGACCCTATGGGAAAATGTTCAAATGCCTTCTTCTCAGAAACTACAAATATGATCAGAGCCAAACTGTACATGAATGTTCATTGGATGGTCCTCTACAAACTGTACGTTTTTTGTTCCGATATGAAATTCAAAATGGCGGCTACGGCAGGACTTAGTTTAACATTGGACCCTATGGGAAAAATGTTTCAAAACGCTTCTTCTCTGAAACCACTGGGACAATTGAAACCAAACTGCCCAGGAATGATCATTGGAAGGTCCTCTACAAAGTTTCTGTTTTTTTATGCCGATCGAAAATTCAAGATGGCGACCACCGCAGGACATAGATTAACATTGGACCCTATGGGAAAATGTTCAAATGGCTTCTTCTCAGAAACTACAAATATGATCAAAGCCAAACTGTACATGAATGTTCATTGGATGGTCCTCTACAAACTTTACGTTTTTTGTTCCGATATGAAATTCAAAATGGCGGCTACGGCAGGACTTAGTTTAACATTGGACCCTATGGGAAAAATGTTTCAAAACGCTTCTTCTCTGAAACCACTTATATAAATGAAACCAAACTGCCCAGGAATGATCATTGGAAGGTCCTCTACAAAGTGTGTGTTTTTTATGCCGATCGGAAATCCAAGATGGCCACCACCGCAGGACATACCCGGTAGATTAACATTGGACCCTATGGGAAAATGTTCAAATGCCTTCTTCTCAGAAACTACAAATATGATTAAAGCCAAACTGTACATGAATGTTCATTGGATGGTCCTCTACAAACTTTACGTTTTTTGTTCCGATATAAAATTCAAAATGGCGGCTATGGCAGGACTTAGTTTAACAATGGACCCTATGGGAAAAATGTTTCAAAACGCTTCTTCTCTGAAACCACTTGGACAATTGAAACCAAACTGCCCAGGAATGATCATTGGAAGGTCCTCTACAAAGTTTCTGTTTTTTTATGCCGATCGAAAATTCAAGATGGCCACCACCGCAGGACATAGATTAACATTGGACTCTATGGGAAAATGTTCAAATGCCTTCTTCTCAGAAACTACAAATATGATCAAAGCCAAACTGTACATGAATGTTCATTGGGTGGTCCTCTACAAACTTTACGTTTTTTGTTCCGATATGAAATTCAAAATGGCGGCTACGGCAGGACTTAGTTTAACATTGGACCCTATGGGGAAAATGTTTCAAAACGCTTCTTCTCTGAAACCACTTGGATAATTGAAACCAAACTGCCCAGGAATGATCATTGGAAGGTCCTCTACAAAGTGTGTGTTTTTTATGCCGATCGGAAATCCAAGATGGCCACCATCGCAGGACATAGATTATCATTGGACCCTATGGGAAAATGTTCAAATGCCTTCTTTTCAGAAACTACAAATATGATTAAAGCCAAACTGTACATGAATGTTCATTGGATGGTCCTCTACAAACTTTACGTTTTTTGTTCTGATATGAAATTAAAAATGGCGGCTAGGGCAGGACTTAGTTTAACATTGGACCCTATGGGAAAAATGTTTCAAAACGCTTCTTCTCTGAAACCACTTGGACAATTGAAACCAAACTGCCCAGGAATGATCATTGGAAGGTCCTCTGTTTTTAATGCCGATCGGAAATCCAAGATGGTTGCCACCACAGGTCATAGTATCATAGATGCCAACCATTACGATTTTTCAGTAATTGTTACGAATTTCGAGCCAAAATTGCGGTGTTGGAGTCAACAGTCTACTTGTTACGGATTTCCGATTATTGCCGGCCCGTAGCCGTTCCCCATTTAAATATCATTGTGATGATTTAGACGCTTCATTGTATGTTAAAATCGCGTAATGATAAGCGCTTGAGGGATTTCGATTATTTAATCCTTTAGGGATTCTCGGGACTATCTATAGTAGAAAACGATATATCCATTTCTTGTTCAATCCCGAGTATTTAATGAACACAGCACGTTTTTGCCAATTTCGCGATGTCTGAAGGAACAAGTGAAGCTTCTGCAGCGAAGAAAATAAAATTGGGACAACGATTTCGTCCCGAATATTCTTCTCTTGCCTTATGAAATTGACACAGGAACATTATGCCTATTGCAAATAATGCAAACAAGACTTGTTCATTCACCACGGTGGTCGGGATGAACACACATATACAACAAAACAGTTCAAAAGTGCCAAGTCAACAACATATCAGGCACTCCAGAATTAGACATTAATTATTCCATGGGAGGGTGAGGGAGGGCCACTTCAGGAAATTTTCATTTCTATTGACAGTAAGTTGAAACATAGAATACATCTGTAAGTGAACATACATGTATTAAAACTTGACTTTTTATTTCCTTTTGTTGCTCATCAATTTTGCATCTAGTTGTCACAAATAAAGGAAATCATTTGCTCATCACTTTGTGCCTAGTCTGTAGTACGATTATGGTAAAATTTTATGAAAAATTATGATTACTGAAAAAAATCACAAATTACTGACATCTCAACTTTTTGTTACTGATTGCACCAAAAAGGGGTTGGCATCTATGTAGTATTAACACAGGACCATATGGGGAAAATACAGAAATATATTCTTCTCTGAAGCTATTGCACTGATTGAACCTAAACTGTGCATCAATCATTGGAAGGTCCTTTACAAACTTTGTGTTTTTTAAGTTGATCGTAATTCCAAGATGACTACCACTGCAGGACATAGTTTTTACATAGGACCAATTGGTTCTTTTTATAACCAGGTGAACGATACCGGCTCTTGAGAGCCTCTGGTTGATGAACATTTTCTTTTTAAATTTTAATGATTAATTTATGACTGATATAATTAAAGTAATATTACACCAGTTTGGGTTGAAAAAAAATTTTCCCTGAAAATTCCATATGGAATACGGCGGTACCTTAACTAAGCTACTCATGCATGTTTCAAGTCGAAATATGTTCCCAACAACTAGAAATCTGCAAATCCGTGTGCATGTTTGCCGTCCTCGCCATTGTTGTGGAGACTAATTAACTTTCTGTTGCTTTGTTCCGATGATTGCCGATCATTATACCTCGTGAAGAAAAGTTTTGGTCCGATGATTGCCGATCAAAAAAAGAAAAGATAAACGGGTGTGTTCGATTTGCATTTTAATTATCTCCCTTTTTGAAACCTGGCTGTCAAAAGTAGACATTTATTTTTATGTTGATATGTTTTATTGATATATTTTGTAATGATAAGGCTATTTGTAATATATTTATCGTATTTAAACACTGACAACCTTCTGCAAATAAAATTTGTTAAGAAATTTGCAGAATTAGAATAATAACCATACCATTGTCAAGGCGACGAATGTTTTATATAATGTTTAATATTTACATTTTCAATTTGTTCAAGGAACCATTGGCTATTATCAGTATTACAAGTCGAGAGGTCCTCATATCCTGGTATTGACTTCTTATGTAGTAATCAATTGTTTTATTATACCGAAATAAACTGGATAAGGCTGTTACCTTGTCTTTTGTCATTGTCTTATAATTTTTACTCTTCTAATAGAGTACAGAAATAATTCACCGTATACATAATCATGTTTCAATCATGTCAAAACTTCCGGTGTACATGTAGTAATGAATGTCACCTGTGCATGAACAATTTCCTAAAATGATGGTATTGTATGCTTCAGATTATAAACTTGGATAATGTTCAAGTGTTTTATACACATCCAGGGAAGGGGGCGTCGTGATCGTGATAGTATGGTAGTGGGATCTACAACAATATGTGATAAAGTTTGTCAGTTACTTGTGACAGGTCGATGGTTTTCTCCGGGTTACAGCAAATAAAGCACAAATATTAACATATGTTTTTCAAGGCTGTTGAACGATCTTAATCGAATGATTTCGATTTCTGTGATGAAAGTAAAACAAAATACAAATTAATTTCTTTGTATTGATATAATCTTCAAAGAGGTCAGTAGTTATGTCAATCAAAAGTTTCTTTGAAGTTTTTATGAATGTATCGTCAAAATACCAATTAATCAGGTATTGTCTTAAACGGACAATTCTTCTTAGAATACTTTTACACAATTGTAAATATGTGCATGTAACACCAATCAATCATGGTCGAAATGATCTCTAAACATAGGAGGGGAATAGGGGTCTAGACAGGTATTTGTAATAAAAAAAAATTAACTTTCGCATGACCACTTCAATATTATACGATTTGATCTGGGGCCGATTTGACTTGAGGCCGATTTGACTGGGGATGATTTGACCTGGGGTCGATTTGACCTGTTACCGGGGCACCTAACCTGACCTAATTGCGGAACCGCAAATATCAGAAAATTGGCCAAGGACCATAAGAGCTATGATTCCGCAGTTAAGGGGCACCTCGAAGATCCAGCGATCTTCAAGGTGCCCTTATGCCTTATTATTGATAGAACTTTTGACTCCTGTGATTTGTAAAACGTATTTTGAAGATTGTGATGACTGATGTTCCCTTACTTAGTGCACAAGGACTTGTTCCCGGCCACTAAATTTGCCCCTCTGATTTTTTTTTCACTGTCAATGTATTACCCACTTAAAAATCATAAACGCGATGACTTCACTTTTCCAATACTAATAATAGGCATGAACTTCCCCTTCAATCAATCAATGGCTTCATCAATAAACCAGCATCACCAGCGTATGGTGTTTACAAGTCATTGCTACAAACATTCTACTGGTCGAGGACCAATTATCACCATTTTTTTTTCTTGTTTTTGTCAGATTATTTCTATGTAGTCCAATCACAGGGACTTGTTGTAATTTTTTTTTATCCCTCGACTACTCTTAAAAAACCACAAGGGAGGAATCTCAAATGTCAAATTTTCATAGTGATACAAGACACTTTTTCAAAATAGTTTTGTGTTGGTGCCTTGACCTGGTACCCCTTTGAAGCATAATAAATATATTTTTGATATTCCGATTCCTTTTTTAGCTCACCTGACCCAAAGGGTCAGGTGAGCTATTGCCATCACTTGGCGTCTGTCGTCGTCGTCCGTACGTCGTAAACTTTTTCAAAAATCTTCTCCTCTGAAAGTACAAGACCAATGGAAACCAAACTTGGTCTGAATCATTACTAGGGTGTCTAGTTTCAAAATTGTGTCCGGTGATGCCGTGCACCAACCAACATGGCCGCTGTTACTAAAAATAGAACATATGGTAAAATTGCAGGTTTTGGGTAATAACTCAAAAACCGTTAATAATATCAAAAATCTGACATGGGGTAAAAATGATCAGCACATCAAGATCTACCTACCCTGCAATTTTGAAGTAAATCTGATTGCCCATCTTGGAGTTATTGCCCTTTTTTCATCAAATTTGTAAAATTTTAATACTTTTCGTCTTATATTTCAAAAACTGTAAGAGATAAAGGTTAACTTTAAATTGCAAAAATGTCCGGCATATCAAGATCTACCCTCCCTGCAATTTTGAAGTAAATCCCATTACCCATTTTGGAGTTATTTCCCTTTTTTCATCAAAATTTTAAAACTTTTCGTCTTATATTTCAAAAACTATAAGAGATAAAGGTTAACTTTAAATTGCAAAAATGTGCGACATATCAAGATCTACCCACCCTGCAATTTTGAAGTAAATCCCATTACCCATTTTGGAGTTATTTTCCTTTTTTCATCAAATTTTCAAAATTTTAATACTTTTCGTCCTTTATTTCAAAAACTATAAGAGACAGGTGGTAAGTTGAAACAGCAAACATGTTCAGCATGTCAAGATCTACCTATCCTGCAATATTGAAGTAAATTTGATTTCCCATCTTGGAGTTATTGCCCTTTTTTCATCATTTTTTTTTTTTAATTTTAATACTTTTCGTCTTATATTTCAAAAACTATTTAGAAATAGATGTTAAGTTTAAATTGCAAAAATGTGCAGCATGTCAAGATCCACCTACCCTGCAATTTTGAAGTAAATCCCATTACCCATTTTGACCAATTATGCAAATTAGAAAAAAGGGGGGATGAAATTTAAAAAAAATCTTCTCCTCTGAAACTACTGAGCCAATCTCAACCAAACTTTGCTGAAATGATCCTTAGGTGGTCCCCTTTCAAATTGGTGTCTGTCAGCGCAGTCCTGTATCCAAGATGGCCACCATTACTATAAATAGAAATTTCTTCAAATGGCCAAAACTGCTCTATTTTAAGCCAGAAAGTGCCCAAATTTGAACTGTATAAGCATAATGATGAGCTTTTTAACATATATTACGGGAATTTTTATGAACTTTGAACTTTTGCCTATTTTGACCGATTATGCAAATTAGAAAAAAGGAGGGATGAAATTAAAAAAAAATCTTCTCTGAAACTACTAAGCCAATCTCAACCAAACTTTGCTGAAATGATCCTTGGGTGGTCCCCTTTCAAAATTGTGTCCGTCAGCACCATCCTGTATCCAAGATGGCCGCCATTACTAAAAATAGAAATTTCTTCAAATGGCCAAAACTGCTCTATTTTAAGCCAGAAAGTGCCCAAATTTGAACTGTATAAGCATAATGATGAGCTTTTTAAAATATATTACGGTAATTTTTATGAACTCTGAACTTTTGCCTATTTTGACCAATTATGCAAATTAGAAAAAAGGGGGGATGAAATTTAAAAAAAATCTTCTCCTCTGAAACTACTAAGCCAATCTTAACCAATCTTTGCTGAAATGATCCTTGGGTGGTCCCCTTTCAAAATTGTGTCCGTCAGCACCGTCTTGTATCCAAGATGGCCGCCATTACTAAAAATAGAAATTTCTTCAAATGGCCAAAACGGCTCTATTTTAAGCCAGAAAGTGCCCAAATTTGAACTGTAGAAGCATAATGATGAGCTTTTTAACATATATTACGGATTTTTTATGAACTTTGAACTTTTGCCTATTTTGACCGATTATGCAAATTAGAAAAAAGGGGGGATGAAATTAAGTAAAAATCTTCTCCTCTGAAACTATTGAGCCAATCTCAACCAAACTTTGCTGAAATGATTCTTGGGTGGTCCTCTTCCAAAATTGTGTTCCGCATTTCAGAACACCGACCAAGATGGCCGCCACAGCCGAACTTAATTTAACATAGGACCCTATGGGAAATTCCCATAAACATCTCCTTGTCTGAAACCATTTGATCAATAAGAACAAAATTTTGATGAAATAGTCATTGGATGGTTCTCTTCCAAAAATGTGTTCGGCGGTTCGGCCCTTCGATCAATTTTTTTTTTATAATTTTAATACTTTTCGTGTTATATTTCAAAAACTATAAGAGATAGATGTTAAGTTTAAATTGCAAAAATGTGCACCATGTCGATATCTACCTACCCTGCAATTTTGAAGTAAATATGATTACCCATCTTGGAGTTCTTGCCCTTTTTTTCCATTAAATTAAAAAAAAAATTAATACTTTTCGTCTTATATTTCAAAAACTATAAGAGATAAAGGTTAAGTTTAAATTGCAAAAAATTGTAGCATGTCAAGATCTTCCTACCCTGCAATTTTGAAGTAAATCCCATTACCCATTTTGGAGTTGTTGCCCTTTTTTCATCAAAATGTTCTCAATTTTAATACTATCATCTTATATCTCAAAAACTATTAGAGATAGACGGAAAGTTTAAACTGCAAAAATGTTCAGCATGTCAAGATCTACAAAAAATTTCCCACAGTTAAAAATGTGCGACAACTGTGTGAAGATTTATTCCTCTTGAAATGCATTTTTTTGTTGACTCACTGCTTTTGGTTACTCAAATAATCAAAGGGAAGCAACTCTATTACATAATGTGAAGTAGGAAAAGCTAAATTTTGAGAATCATTGACATATATGTTTTTTTACAGCAATTTTGATAACTTACATTAAAGGGGGAACCCCTGCCCAAATTTTTTTGTAGAAGGGGTCTGCAATGACGAAGGCTACATTTGTTAATTTTTTTCACCGAAGTTATCAAGTTTTATTGACTGATGTTGTTATTATACCCAGGTGAGCTATACAGGCTCCTGGGAGCCTCTAGTTCCATCATCTTTACCTAACTGCAATTTTTAACAGATCGTGAATTTGCAGGTTTTGTCTCAAAGGTGACCTCTTAATACAGGTTTGACTGTATTTAAAAAATAAATTCAAGACTTTGATTCAGACCAGTAAATTCAAATTTTTATTTCGAGGACAGATGTTATTTGTAAAAAGATATCAAGGTTTTTATCATTGCATGGCTATTCTTACTATGTACAGTCAAACCTGTATTAAGAGGTCACCCTTGGGACAAAGAATAAGTGGCCTTATAAGACATGTGACCTCTTAAAAGAGGTTCAATTCATATGAAATTTTCTATGACAAGACCAGAAAAAAGTGACCTTTCAATACAAGTGACTGCTTAATAGAGGTGACCACATGAGGAGGTTTGACTTAATAGAGGTGACCACATGAGGAGGTTTGACTTAATAGAGGTGACCACATGAGGAGGTTTGACTTAATAGAGGTGACCACATGAGGAGGTTTGACTTAATAGAGGTGACCACATGAGCAGGTTTGACTTACATAAAATGTAATAGAGGTGACCACATGAGGAGGTTTGACTTAATAGAGGTGACCACATGAGGAGGTTTGACTTAATAGAGGTGACCACATGAGCAGGTTTGACTTACATAAAATGTAATAGAGGTGACCACATGAGCAGGTTTGACTTACATAAAATGTAATAGAGGTGACCACATGAGGAGGTTTGACTTAATAGAGGTGACCACACGAGGAGGTTTGACTTAATAGAGGTGACCACATGAGGAGGTTTGACTTAATAGAGGTGACCACATGAGGAGGTTTAACTGTATATGTACAGACATGTATGTTAAAGAAAATATGGTGCAATTCATATAGAAACAATACATTCAACATTTTTAGATCGTGAGTTGTATATTTGTATAATTTACTAGATGGAGACTCCTGAAAAGGGGGATTATGGTGTTTAATGCCACTTTCATCAATATTTAAGCTATATCGTGGTGGTCAGTTTTATTGGTGGAGGGAAGCGGAGGACCTGGAGAAAACCAACATAAATCATTGAACTATATATATTCTTCATGCAATAGTCTGTATCACTATGATAATGAGATGAAGAGTTTTATGATCTATATGAAGGACTTGTATTTTTTTCATTTCAGATATATGATGTTCATTCGACTTGTCTTCATTGTTAGTTCAGTTGTCATGGTAATACAAGGAGATATACAGAGTGATGTTGAGCTACAGAAAGATGTCATCGTGGTTGGTAGTGGCATTGCAGGATTAGCAGCCGCTAGGACGTTAGTTAATACTGGAAAGTTTTCTGTTAATATTCTGGAAGCCAAACGGGAAAGATATGGTGGCAGAATATTTACAGATCGTAAATCGTTGAAAAATGCTCGAGGTACTAATATTATATCATATATAGAATATATACAGTGTCTTTATGTATAGTGTTTTTAGTGTAGTTCTTGTGGCTCAATCTTTAGCGTGCTCACCTTCAATGGGGTAGATCGTGGGTTCGCGCCCCAGTCGGGTCAATCCAAAGACTTTAAAATTGGTATGTGTTGCTTCTCCGCTAAGCACGCAGCATTAAGGAGAAAGAGCAAAGACCGGTTGGCTCGTAATTAGAATAATGTGTTTCAGTGAGCTAAATGTAGCACTATAAAAATCCAACTCAGCGTGTTGGTCTAGAACAAAGCGGACCTCATTCTCATTTCATTGAGAATAAACTCGTTCTCGCCATGATATAGCTGAAAAATTGCTGAATTTGCATTAAACAACAATTACTGACTATCTAAGTGTTTAGTGGGGTTAGTGTTTAGTATTATGTGTAGTGTATTGTACATCATTGTTTGACCTTTTGTCCTTTTTCTTTTTTTTTCATTATATTTTCTGTCCTTTGATTTACGGCTTCTGATTACCCCTTCGATATTTTCAAACTTTTCTGAAATACTGCTAAATCTCAGTTTATTTATGAGTTTTCTGTCAACAGTTCCTCGATCTGTGCAGCATTGTATTTATCACCAAAAAAAAAAATGGAAAAAAAGCTGAATATCAACAAGAAAAGAGAGACACATGTACAACGGGGTCATTTAAAAAAAACACCTGCAAAATCTTGACATCATAAATTAAATACTTAGCCCCTTATTGTGAAGTTATAAACAATAATACTGACGGTGAGTGTATGAAGTAATAATTTATACAGTTACTGACAGTGAGTGTATGAAGTAATAATATATACAGTTACTGACGGTGAGTTATTATGAAGTAATAATTTATACAGTTACTGACGGTGAGTGTATGAAGTAATAATATATACAGTTACTGACGGTGAGTGTATGAAGTAATAATTTATACAGTTACTGACGGTGAGTGTATGAAGTAATAATTTATACAGTTACTGACGGTGAGTGTATGAAGTAATAATTTATATAGTTACTGACGGTGAGTGTATGAAGTAATAATATATACAGTTACTGACGGTGAGTGTATGAAGTAATAATTTATACAGTTACTGACGGTGAGTGTATGAAGTAATAATTTATACAGTTACTGACGGTTAGTGTATGAAGTAATAATTTATACAGTTACTGACAGTGAGTGTATGAGTAATAATATATACAGTTACTGACGGTGAGTGTATGAAGTAATAATTTATACAGTTACTGATGGTGAGTGTATGAAGTAATAATTTATACAGTTACTGACGGCGAGTGTATGAAGTAATAATTTATACAGTTACTGACGGTGAGTGTATGAAGTAATAATTTATACAGTTACTGACGGTGAGTGTATGAAGTAATAATATATACAGTTACTGACAGTGAGTGTATGAAGTAATAATTTATACAGTTACTGACGGTGAGTGTATGAAGTAATAATTTATACAGTTACTGACGGTGAGTGTATGAAGTAATAATTTATACAGTTACTGACGGTGAGTGTATGAAGTAATAATATATACAGTTACTGACGGTGAGTGTATGAAGTAATAATTTATACAGTTACTGACGGTGAGTGTATGAAGTAATAATATATACAGTTACTGACGGTGAGTGTATGAAGTAATAATTTATACAGTTACTGACGGTGAGTGTATGAAGTAATAATTTATACAGTTACTGACGGTGAGTGTATGAAGTAATAATTTATACAGTTACTGACGGTGAGTGTATGAAGTAATAATATATACAGTTACTGACGGTGAGTGTATGAAGTAATAATTTATACAGCTACTGACGGTGAGTGTATGAAGTAATAATTTATACAGTTACTGACGGTGAGTGTATGAAGTAATAATATATACAGTTACTGACGGTGAGTGTATGAAGTAATAATTTATACAGTTACTGACGGTGAGTGTATGAAGTAATAATTTATACAGTTACTGACGGTGAGTGTATGAAGTAATAATATATACAGTTACTGACGGTGAGTGTATGAAGTAATAATTTATACAGTTACTGATGGTGAGTGTATGAAGTAATAATTTATACAGTTACTGACAGTGAGTGTATGAAGTAATAATATATACAGTTACTGACGGTGAGTTATTATGAAGTAATAATTTATATAGTTACTGACGGTGAGTGTATGAAGTAATAATTTATACAGTTACTGACTGTGAGTGTATGAAGTAATAATTTATACAGTTACTGACGGTGAGTGTATGAAGTAATAATTTATACAGTTACTGACGGTGAGTGTATGAAGTAATAATATATACAGTTACTGACGGTGAGTGTATGAAGTAATAATTTATACAGTTACTGACGGTGAGTGTATGAAGTAATAATTTATACAGTTACTGACGGTGAGTGTATGAAGTAATAATTTATATAGTTACTGACGGTGAGTGTATGAAGTAATAATATATACAGTTACTGACGGTGAGTGTATGAAGTAATAATTTATACAGTTACTGACGGTGAGTGTATGAAGTAATAATTTATACAGTTACTGACGGTTAGTGTATGAAGTAATAATTTATACAGTTACTGACGGTGAGTGTATGAGTAATAATATATACAGTTACTGACGGTGAGTGTATGAAGTAATAATTTATACAGTTACTGATGGTGAGTGTATGAAGTAATAATTTATACAGTTACTGACGGCGAGTGTATGAAGTAATAATTTATACAGTTACTGACGGTGAGTGTATGAAGTAATAATTTATACAGTTACTGATGGTGAGTGTATGAAGTAATAATATATACAGTTACTGACGGTGAGTGTATGAAGTAATAATTTATACAGTTACTGACGGTGAGTGTATGAAGTAATAATTTATACAGTTACTGACGGTGAGTGTATGAAGTAATAATTTATACAGTTACTGACGGTGAGTGTATGAAGTAATAATATATACAGTTACTGACGGTGAGTGTATGAAGTAATAATTTATACAGTTACTGACGGTGAGTGTATGAAGTAATAATATATACAGTTACTGACGGTGAGTGTATGAAGTAATAATTTATACAGTTACTGACGGTGAGTGTATGAAGTAATAATTTATACAGTTACTGACGGTGAGTGTATGAAGTAATAATTTATACAGTTACTGACGGTGAGTGTATGAAGTAATAATATATACAGTTACTGACGGTGAGTGTATGAAGTAATAATTTATACAGCTACTGACGGTGAGTGTATGAAGTAATAATTTATACAGTTACTGACGGTGAGTGTATGAAGTAATAATATATACAGTTACTGACGGTGAGTGTATGAAGTAATAATTTATACAGTTACTGACGGTGAGTGTATGAAGTAATAATTTATACAGTTACTGACAGTGAGTGTATGAAGTAATAATATATACAGTTACTGACGGTGAGTGTATGAAGTAATAATTTATACAGTTACTGACGGTGAGTGTATGAAGTAATAATTTATACAGTTACTGACGGTGAGTGTATGAAGTAATAATTTATATAGTTACTGACGGTGAGTGTATGAAGTAATAATTTATACAGTTACTGATGGTGAGTGTATGAAGTAATAATTTATACAGTTACTGACTGTGAGTGTATGAAGTAATAATTTATACAGTTACTGACGGTGAGTATATGAAGTAATAATATATACAGTTACTGACGGTGAGTGTATGAAGTAATAATTTATACAGTTACTGACGGTGAATGTATGAAGTAATAATTTATACAGTTACTGACGGTGAGTGTATGAAGTAATAATTTATATAGTTACTGACGGTGAGTGTATGAAGTAATAATTTATACAGTTACTGATGGTGAGTGTATGAAGTAATAATTTATACAGTTACTGACTGTGAGTGTATGAAGTAATAATTTATACAGTTACTGACTGTGAGTGTATGAAGTAATAATTTATACAGTTACTGACGGTGAGTGTATGAAGTAATAATTTATACAGTTACTGACAGTGAGTGTATGAAGTAATAATTTATAGTTACTGACGGTGAGTGTATGAAGTAATAATTTATACAGTTACTGACGGTGAGTGTATGAAGTAATAATTTATACAGTTACTGACGGTGAGTGTATGAAGTAATAATATATACAGTTACTGACGGTGAGTGTATGAAGTAATAATTTATACAGTTACTGACGGTGAGTGTATGAAGTAATAATTTAAACAGTTACTGACGGTGAGTGTATGAAGTAATAATTTATACAGTTACTGACGGTGAGTGTATGAAGTAATAATATATACAGTTACTGACGGTGAGTGTATGAAGTAATAATTCACACAGTTACTGACGGTGAGTGTATGAAGTAATAATTTATACAGTTACTGACGGTGAGTGTATGAAGTAATAATTTATACAGTTACTGACGGTGAGTGTATGAAGTAATAATATATACAGTTACTGAAGGTGAGTGTATGAAGTAATAATTTATACAGCTACTGACGGTGAGTGTATGAAGTAATAATTTATACAGTTACTGACGGTGAGTGTATGAAGTAATAATATATACAGTTACTGACGGTGAGTGTATGAAGTAATAATTTATACAGTTACTGACGGTGAGTGTATGAAGTAATAATTTATACAGTTACTGACGGTGAGTGTATGAAGTAATAATATATACAGTTACTGACAGTGAGTGTATGAAGTAATAATTTATACAGTTACTGACGGTGAGTGTATGAAGTAATAATTTATACAGTTACTGACAGTGAGTGTATGAAGTAATAATTTATATAGTTATTGACGGTGAGTGTATGAAGTAATAATTTATACAGTTACTGACGGTGAGTGTATGAAGTAATAATTTATACAGTTACTGACGGTGAGTGTATGAAGTAATAATTTATACAGCTACTGACGGTGAGTGTATGAAGTAATAATTTATACAGTTACTGACGGTGAGTGTATGAAGTAATAATATATACAGTTACTGACGGTGAGTGTATGAAGTAATAATTTATACAGTTACTGACGGTGAGTGTATGAAGTAATAATTTATACAGTTACTGACGGTGAGTGTATGAAGTAATAATATATACAGTTACTGACGGTGAGTGTATGAAGTAATAATTTATACAGTTACTGACGGTGAGTGTATGAAGTAATAATTTATACAGTTACTGACAGTGAGTGTATGAAGTAATAATATATACAGTTACTGACGGTGAGTTATTATGAAGTAATAATTTATATAGTTACTGACGGTGAGTGTATGAAGTAATAATTTATACAGTTACTGACTGTGAGTGTATGAAGTAATAATTTATACAGTTACTGACGGTGAGTGTATGAAGTAATAATTTATACAGTTACTGACGGTGAGTGTATGAAGTAATAATATATACAGTTACTGACGGTGAGTGTATGAAGTAATAATTTATACAGTTACTGACGGTGAGTGTATGAAGTAATAATTTATACAGTTACTGACGGTGAGTGTATGAAGTAATAATTTATATAGTTACTGACGGTGAGTGTATGAAGTAATAATTTATACAGTTACTGATGGTGAGTGTATGAAGTAATAATTTATACAGTTACTGACAGTGAGTGTATGAAGTAATAATTTATATAGTTATTGACGGTGAGTGTATGAAGTAATAATTTATATAGTTATTGACGGTGAGTGTATGAAGTAATAATTTATACAGTTACTGACGGTGAGTGTATGAAGTAATAATTTATACAGTTACTGACGGTGAGTGTATGAAGTAATAATTTATACAGCTACTGACGGTGAGTGTATGAAGTAATAATTTATACAGTTACTGACGGTGAGTGTATGAAGTAATAATATATACAGTTACTGACGGTGAGTGTATGAAGTAATAATTTATACAGTTACTGACGGTGAGTGTATGAAGTAATAATTTATACAGTTACTGACGGTGAGTGTATGAAGTAATAATATATACAGTTACTGACGGTGAGTGTATGAAGTAATAATTTATACAGTTACTGACGGTGAGTGTATGAAGTAATAATTTATACAGTTACTGACAGTGAGTGTATGAAGTAATAATATATACAGTTACTGACGGTGAGTTATTATGAAGTAATAATTTATATAGTTACTGACGGTGAGTGTATGAAGTAATAATTTATACAGTTACTGACTGTGAGTGTATGAAGTAATAATTTATACAGTTACTGACGGTGAGTGTATGAAGTAATAATTTATACAGTTACTGACGGTGAGTGTATGAAGTAATAATATATACAGTTACTGACGGTGAGTGTATGAAGTAATAATTTATACAGTTACTGACGGTGAGTGTATGAAGTAATAATATATACAGTTACTGACGGTGAGTGTATGAAGTAATAATTTATACAGTTACTGACGGTGAGTGTATGAAGTAATAATTTATACAGTTACCGACGGTTAGTGTATGAAGTAATAATTTATACAGTTACTGACGGTGAGTGTATGAGTAATAATATATACAGTTACTGACGGTGAGTGTATGAAGTAATAATTTATACAGTTACTGATGGTGAGTGTATGAAGTAATAATTTATACAGTTACTGACGGCGAGTGTATGAAGTAATAATTTATACAGTTACTGACGGTGAGTGTATGAAGTAATAATTTATACAGTTACTGATGGTGAGTGTATGAAGTAATAATATATACAGTTACTGACGGTGAGTGTATGAAGTAATAATTTATACAGTTACTTACGGTGAGTGTATGAAGTAATAATTTATACAGTTACTGACGGTGAGTGTATGAAGTAATAATTTATACAGTTACTGACGGTGAGTGTATGAAGTAATAATATATACAGTTACTGACGGTGAGTGTATGAAGTAATAATTTATACAGTTACTGACGGTGAGTGTATGAAGTAATAATATATACAGTTACTGACGGTGAGTGTATGAAGTAATAATTTATACAGTTACTGACGGTGAGTGTATGAAGTAATAATTTATACAGTTACTGACGGTGAGTGTATGAAGTAATAATTTATACAGTTACTGACGGTGAGTGTATGAAGTAATAATATATACAGTTACTGACGGTGAGTGTATGAAGTAATAATTTATACAGCTACTGACGGTGAGTGTATGAAGTAATAATTTATACAGTTACTGACGGTGAGTGTATGAAGTAATAATATATACAGTTACTGACGGTGAGTGTATGAAGTAATAATTTATACAGTTACTGACGGTGAGTGTATGAAGTAATAATTTATACAGTTACTGACAGTGAGTGTATGAAGTAATAATATATACAGTTACTGACGGTGAGTGTATGAAGTAATAATTTATACAGTTACTGACGGTGAGTGTATGAAGTAATAATTTATACAGTTACTGACGGTGAGTGTATGAAGTAATAATTTATATAGTTACTGACGGTGAGTGTATGAAGTAATAATTTATACAGTTACTGATGGTGAGTGTATGAAGTAATAATTTATACAGTTACTGACTGTGAGTGTATGAAGTAATAATTTATACAGTTACTGACGGTGAGTATATGAAGTAATAATATATACAGTTACTGACGGTGAGTGTATGAAGTAATAATTTAAACAGTTACTGACGGTGAATGTATGAAGTAATAATTTATACAGTTACTGACGGTGAGTGTATGAAGTAATAATTTATATAGTTACTGACGGTGAGTGTATGAAGTAATAATTTATACAGTTACTGATGGTGAGTGTATGAAGTAATAATTTATACAGTTACTGACTGAGTGTATGAAGTAATAATTTATACAGTTACTGACTGTGAGTGTATGAAGTAATAATTTATACACTTACTGACGGTGAGTGTATGAAGTAATAATTTATACAGTTACTGACAGTGAGTGTATGAAGTAATAATTTATAGTTACTGACGGTGAGTGTATGAAGTAATAATTTATACAGTTACTGACGGTGAGTGTATGAAGTAATAATTTATACAGTTACTGACGGTGAGTGTATGAAGTAATAATATATACAGTTACTGACGGTGAGTGTATGAAGTAATAATTTATACAGTTACTGACGGTGAGTGTATGAAGTAATAATTTAAACAGTTACTGACGGTGAGTGTATGAAGTAATAATTTATACAGTTACTGACGGTGAGTGTATGAAGTAATAATATATACAGTTACTGACGGTGAGTGTATGAAGTAATAATTCATACAGTTACTGACGGTGAGTGTATGAAGTAATAATTTATACAGTTACTGATGGTGAGTGTATGAAGTAATAATTTATACAGTTACTGACGGTGAGTGTATGAAGTAATAATATATACAGTTACTGAAGGTGAGTGTATGAAGTAATAATTTATACAGCTACTGACGGTGAGTGTATGAAGTAATAATTTATACAGTTACTGACGGTGAGTGTATGAAGTAATAATATATACAGTTACTGACGGTGAGTGTATGAAGTAATAATTTATACAGTTACTGACGGTGAGTGTATGAAGTAATAATTTATACAGTTACTGACGGTGAGTGTATGAAGTAATAATATATACAGTTACTGACAGTGAGTGTATGAAGTAATAATTTATACAGTTACTGACGGTGAGTGTATGAAGTAATAATTTATACAGTTACTGACAGTGAGTGTATGAAGTAATAATTTATATAGTTATTGACGGTGAGTGTATGAAGTAATAATTTATACAGTTACTGACGGTGAGTGTATGAAGTAATAATTTATACAGTTACTGACGGTGAGTGTATGAAGTAATAATTTATACAGTTACTGACGGTGAATATATGTAGTAATAATATATACAGTTACTGACGGTGAGTGTATGAAGTAATAATTTATACAGTTACTGACGGTGAGTGTATGAAGTAATAATTTATATAGTTACTGACGGTGAGTGTATGAAGTAATAATATATACAGTTACTGACGGTGAGTGTATGAAGTAATAATTTATACAGTTACTGACGGTGAGTGTATGAAGTAATAATTTATACAGTTACTGACGGTTAGTGTATGAAGTAATAATTTATACAGTTACTGACAGTGAGTGTATGAGTAATAATATATACAGTTACTGACGGTGAGTGTATGAAGTAATAATTTATACAGTTACTGATGGTGAGTGTATGAAGTAATAATTTATACAGTTACTGACGGCGAGTGTATGAAGTAATAATTTATACAGTTACTGACGGTGAGTGTATGAAGTAATAATTTATACAGTTACTGACGGTGAGTGTATGAAGTAATAATATATACAGTTACTGACAGTGAGTGTATGAAGTAATAATTTATACAGTTACTGACGGTGAGTGTATGAAGTAATAATTTATACAGTTACTGACGGTGAGTGTATGAAGTAATAATTTATACAGTTACTGACGGTGAGTGTATGAAGTAATAATATATACAGTTACTGACGGTGAGTGTATGAAGTAATAATTTATACAGTTACTGACGGTGAGTGTATGAAGTAATAATATATACAGTTACTGACGGTGAGTGTATGAAGTAATAATTTATACAGTTACTGACGGTGAGTGTATGAAGTAATAATTTATACAGTTACTGACGGTGAGTGTATGAAGTAATAATTTATACAGTTACTGACGGTGAGTGTATGAAGTAATAATATATACAGTTACTGACGGTGAGTGTATGAAGTAATAATTTATACAGCTACTGACGGTGAGTGTATGAAGTAATAATTTATACAGTTACTGACGGTGAGTGTATGAAGTAATAATATATACAGTTACTGTTGGTGAGTGTATGAAGTAATAATTTATACAGTTACTGACGGTGAGTGTATGAAGTAATAATTTATACAGTTACTGACGGTGAGTGTATGAAGTAATAATATATACAGTTACTGACGGTGAGTGTATGAAGTAATAATTTATACAGTTACTGACGGTGAGTGTATAAAGTAATAATTTATACAGTTACTGACAGTGAGTGTATGAAGTAATAATATATACAGTTACTGACGGTGAGTTATTATGAAGTAATAATTTATATAGTTACTGACGGTGAGTGTATGAAGTAATAATTTATACAGTTACTGACTGTGAGTGTATGAAGTAATAATTTATACAGTTACTGACGGTGAGTGTATGAAGTAATAATTTATACAGTTACTGACGGTGAGTGTATGAAGTAATAATTTATACAGTTACTGACGGTTAGTGTATGAAGTAATAATTTATACAGTTACTGACAGTGAGTGTATGAGTAATAATATATACAGTTACTGACGGTGAGTGTATGAAGTAATAATTTATACAGTTACTGATGGTGAGTGTATGAAGTAATAATTTATACAGTTACTGACGGCGAGTGTATGAAGTAATAATTTATACAGTTACTGACGGTGAGTGTATGAAGTAATAATTTATACAGTTACTGACGGTGAGTGTATGAAGTAATAATATATACAGTTACTGACAGTGAGTGTATGAAGTAATAATTTATACAGTTACTGACGGTGAGTGTATGAAGTAATAATTTATACAGTTACTGACGGTGAGTGTATGAAGTAATAATTTATACAGTTACTGACGGTGAGTGTATGAAGTAATAATATATACAGTTACTGACGGTGAGTGTATGAAGTAATAATTTATACAGTTACTGACGGTGAGTGTATGAAGTAATAATATATACAGTTACTGACGGTGAGTGTATGAAGTAATAATTTATACAGTTACTGACGGTGAGTGTATGAAGTAATAATTTATACAGTTACTGACGGTGAGTGTATGAAGTAATAATTTATACAGTTACTGACGGTGAGTGTATGAAGTAATAATATATACAGTTACTGACGGTGAGTGTATGAAGTAATAATTTATACAGCTACTGACGGTGAGTGTATGAAGTAATAATTTATACAGTTACTGACGGTGAGTGTATGAAGTAATAATATATACAGTTACTGTTGGTGAGTGTATGAAGTAATAATTTATACAGTTACTGACGGTGAGTGTATGAAGTAATAATTTATACAGTTACTGACGGTGAGTGTATGAAGTAATAATATATACAGTTACTGACGGTGAGTGTATGAAGTAATAATTTATACAGTTACTGACGGTGAGTGTATAAAGTAATAATTTATACAGTTACTGACAGTGAGTGTATGAAGTAATAATATATACAGTTACTGACGGTGAGTTATTATGAAGTAATAATTTATATAGTTACTGACGGTGAGTGTATGAAGTAATAATTTATACAGTTACTGACTGTGAGTGTATGAAGTAATAATTTATACAGTTACTGACGGTGAGTGTATGAAGTAATAATTTATACAGTTACTGACGGTGAGTGTATGAAGTAATAATATATACAGTTACTGACGGTGAGTGTATGAAGTAATAATTTATACAGTTACTGACGGTGAGTGTATGAAGTAATAATTTATACAGTTACTGACGGTGAGTGTATGAAGTAATAATTTATATAGTTACTGACGGTGAGTGTATGAAGTAATAATATATACAGTTACTGACGGTGAGTGTATGAAGTAATAATTTATACAGTTACTGACGGTGAGTGTATGAAGTAATAGTTTATACAGTTACTGACGGTTAGTGTATGAAGTAATAATTTATACAGTTACTGACGGTGAGTGTATGAGTAATAATATATACAGTTACTGACGGTGAGTGTATGAAGTAATAATTTATACAGTTACTGATGGTGAGTGTATGAAGTAATAATTTATACAGTTACTGACGGCGAGTGTATGAAGTAATAATTTATACAGTTACTGACGGTGAGTGTATGAAGTAATAATTTATACAGTTACTGATGGTGAGTGTATGAAGTAATAATATATACAGTTACTGACGGTGAGTGTATGAAGTAATAATTTATACAGTTACTGACGGTGAGTGTATGAAGTAATAATTTATACAGTTACTGACGGTGAGTGTATGAAGTAATAATTTATACAGTTACTGACGGTGAGTGTATGAAGTAATAATATATACAGTTACTGACGGTGAGTGTATGAAGTAATAATTTATACAGTTACTGACGGTGAGTGTATGAAGTAATAATATATACAGTTACTGACGGTGAGTGTATGAAGTAATAATTTATACAGTTACTGACGGTGAGTGTATGAAGTAATAATTTATACAGTTACTGACGGTGAGTGTATGAAGTAATAATTTATACAGTTACTGACGGTGAGTGTATGAAGTAATAATATATACAGTTACTGACGGTGAGTGTATGAAGTAATAATATATACAGTTACTGACGGTGAGTGTATAAAGTAATAATTTATACAGCTACTGACGGTGAGTGTATGAAGTAATAATTTATACAGTTACTGACGGTGAGTGTATGAAGTAATAATATATACAGTTACTGACGGTGAGTGTATGAAGTAATAATTTATACAGTTACTGACAGTGAGTGTATGGAGTAATAATATATACAGTTACTGACAGTGAGTGTATGAAGTAATAATTTATACAGTTACTGAAGGTGAGTGTATGAAGTAATAATTTATAGTTACTGACGGTGAGTGTATGAAGTAATAATTTATACAGTTACTGACGGTGAGTGTATGAAGTAATAATTTATACAGTTACTGACGGTGAGTGTATGAAGTAATAATATATACAGTTACTGACAGTGAGTGTATGAAGTAATAATTTATACAGTTACTGACGGTGAGTGTATGAAGTAATAATTTATACAGTTACTGACGATGAGTGTATGAAGTAATAATATATACAGTTACTGACGGTGAGTGTATGAAGTAATAATATATACAGTTACTGACGGTGAGTGTATGAAGTAATAATTTATACAGTTACTGACGGTGAGTGTATGAAGTAATAATTTATACAGTTACTGATGGTGAGTGTATGGAGTAATAATATATACAGTTACTGACAGTGAGTGTATGAAGTAATAATTTATACAGTTACTGACGGTGAGTGTATGAAGTAATAATTTATAGTTACTGACGGTGAGTGTATGAAGTAATAATTTATACAGTTACTGACGGTGAGTGTATGAAGTAATAATTTATACAGTTACTGACGGTGAGTGTATGAAGTAATAATATATACAGTTACTGACGGTGAGTGTATGAAGTAATAATTTATACAGTTACTGACGGTGAGTGTATGAAGTAATAATTTATACAGTTACTGACGGTGAGTGTATGAAGTAATAATATATACAGTTACTGACAGTGAGTGTATGAAGTAATAATTTATACAGTTACTGACGGTGAGTGTATGAAGTAATAATTTATAATTACTGACTGTGAGTGTATGAAGTAATAATTTATACAGTTACTGACGGTGAGTGTATGAAGTAATAATTTATACAGTTACTGACGGTGAGTGTATGAAGTAATAATATATACAGTTACTGATGGTGAGTGTATGAAGTAATAATTTATACAGTTACTAACGGTGAGTGTATGAAGTAATAATTTATACAGTTACTGACGGTGAGTGTATGAAGTAATAATTTATACAGTTACTGACGGTGAGTGTATGAAGTAATAATTTATACAGCTACTGTTGGTGAGTGTATGAAGTAATAATTTATACAGTTACTGACGGTGAGTGTATGAAGTAATAATATATACAGTTACTGACGGTGAGTGTATGAAGTAATAATTTATACAGTTACTGACGGTGAGTGTATGAAGTAATAATTTATACAGTTACTGACGGGGAGTGTATGAAGTAATAATATATACAGCTACTGACGGTGAGTGTATGAAGTAATAGTTTATACAGTTACTGACGGTTAGTGTATGAAGTAATAATTTATACAGTTACTGACGGTGAGTGTATGAGTAATAATATATACAGTTACTGACGGTGAGTGTATGAAGTAATAATTTATACAGTTACTGATGGTGAGTGTATGAAGTAATAATTTATACAGTTACTGACGGCGAGTGTATGAAGTAATAATTTATACAGTTACTGATGGTGAGTGTATGAAGTAATAATATATACAGTTACTGACGGTGAGTGTATGAAGTAATAATTTATACAGTTACTGACGGTGAGTGTATGAAGTAATAATTTATACAGTTACTGACGGTGAGTGTATGAAGTAATAATTTATACAGTTACTGACGGTGAGTGTATGAAGTAATAATATATACAGTTACTGACGGTGAGTGTATGAAGTAATAATTTATACAGTTACTGACGGTGAGTGTATGAAGTAATAATATATACAGTTACTGACGGTGAGTGTATGAAGTAATAATTTATACAGTTACTGACGGTGAGTGTATGAAGTAATAATTTATACAGTTACTGACGGTGAGTGTATGAAGTAATAATTTATACAGTTACTGACGGTGAGTGTATGAAGTAATAATATATACAGTTACTGACGGTGAGTGTATGAAGTAATAATATATACAGTTACTGACGGTGAGTGTATAAAGTAATAATTTATACAGCTACTGACGGTGAGTGTATGAAGTAATAATTTATACAGTTACTGACGGTGAGTGTATGAAGTAATAATATATACAGTTACTGACGGTGAGTGTATGAAGTAATAATTTATACAGTTACTGACAGTGAGTGTATGGAGTAATAATATATACAGTTACTGACAGTGAGTGTATGAAGTAATAATTTATACAGTTACTGACGGTGAGTGTATGAAGTAATAATTTATAGTTACTGACGGTGAGTGTATGAAGTAATAATTTATACAGTTACTGACGGTGAGTGTATGAAGTAATAATTTATACAGTTACTGACGGTGAGTGTATGAAGTAATAATATATACAGTTACTGACAGTGAGTGTATGAAGTAATAATTTATACAGTTACTGACGGTGAGTGTATGAAGTAATAATTTATACAGTTACTGACGATGAGTGTATGAAGTAATAATATATACAGTTACTGACGGTGAGTGTATGAAGTAATAATATATACAGTTACTGACGGTGAGTGTATGAAGTAATAATTTATACAGTTACTGACGGTGAGTGTATGAAGTAATAATTTATACAGTTACTGATGGTGAGTGTATGGAGTAATAATATATACAGTTACTGACAGTGAGTGTATGAAGTAATAATTTATACAGTTACTGACGGTGAGTGTATGAAGTAATAATTTATAGTTACTGACGGTGAGTGTATGAAGTAATAATTTATACAGTTACTGACGGTGAGTGTATGAAGTAATAATTTATACAGTTACTGACGGTGAGTGTATGAAGTAATAATATATACAGTTACTGACGGTGAGTGTATGAAGTAATAATTTATACAGTTACTGACAGTGAGTGTATGAAGTAATAATTTATACAGTTACTGACGGTGAGTGTATGAAGTAATAATATATACAGTTACTGACAGTGAGTGTATGAAGTAATAATTTATACAGTTACTGACGGTGAGTGTATGAAGTAATAATTTATAATTACTGACTGTGAGTGTATGAAGTAATAATTTATACAGTTACTGACGGTGAGTGTATGAAGTAATAATTTATACAGTTACTGACGGTGAGTGTATGAAGTAATAATATATACAGTTACTGATGGTGAGTGTATGAAGTAATAATTTATACAGTTACTAACGGTGAGTGTATGAAGTAATAATTTATACAGTTACTGACGGTGAGTGTATGAAGTAATAATTTATACAGTTACTGACGGTGAGTGTATGAAGTAATAATTTATACAGCTACTGTTGGTGAGTGTATGAAGTAATAATTTATACAGTTACTGACGGTGAGTGTATGAAGTAATAATATATACAGTTACTGACGGTGAGTGTATGAAGTAATAATTTATACAGTTACTGACGGTGAGTGTATGAAGTAATAATTTATACAGTTACTGACGGGGAGTGTATGAAGTAATAATATATACAGCTACTGACGGTGAGTGTATGAAGTAATAATTTATTGTTACTGACGGTGAGTGTATGAAGTAATAATATATACAGTTACTGACGGTGAGTGTATGAAGTAATAATTTATACAGCTACTGACGGTGAGTGTATGAAGTAATAATTTATACAGTTACTGACGGTGAGTGTATGAAGTAATAATATATACAGTTACTGACGGTGAGTGTATGAAGTAATAATTTATACAGTTACTGACGGTGAGTGTATGAAGTAATAATTTATACAGTTACTGACGGTGAGTGTATGGAGTAATAATATATACAGTTACTGACAGTGAGTGTATGAAGTAATAATTTATACAGTTACTGACGGTGAGTGTATGAAGTAATAATTTATAGTTACTGACGGTGAGTGTATGAAGTAATAATTTATACAGTTACTGACGGTGAGTGTATGAAGTAATAATTTATACAGTTACTGACGGTGAGTGTATGAAGTAATAATATATACAGTTACTGACGGTGAGTGTATGAAGTAATAATTTATACAGTTACTGACGGTGAGTGTATGAAGTAATAATTTATACAGTTACTGACGGTGAGTGTATGAAGTAATAATATATACAGTTACTGACGGTGAGTGTATGAAGTAATAATATATACAGTTACTGACGATGAGTGTATGAAGTAATAATTTATACAGTTACTGATGGTGAGTGTATGAAGTAATAATTTATACAGTTACTGATGGTGAGTGTATGGAGTAATAATATATACAGTTACTGACAGTGAGTGTATGAAGTAATAATTTATACAGTTACTGACGGTGAGTGTATGAAGTAATAATTTATAGTTACTGACGGTGAGTGTATGAAGTAATAATTTATACAGTTACTGACGGTGAGTGTATGAAGTAATAATTTATACAGTTACTGACGGTGAGTGTATGAAGTAATAATATATACAGTTACTGACGGTGAGTGTATGAAGTAATAATTTATACAGTTACTGACGGTGAGTGTATGAAGTAATAATTTATACAGTTACTGACAGTGAGTGTATGAAGTAATAATATATACAGTTACTGACGGTGAGTGTATGAAGTAATAATTTATACAGTTACTGACGGTGAGTGTATGAAGTAATAATTTATAGTTACTGACGGTGAGTGTATGAAGTAATAATTTATACAGTTACTGACGGTGAGTGTATGAAGTAATAATTTATAGTTACTGACGGTGAGTGTATGAAGTAATAATTTATACAGTTACTGACAGTGAGTGTATGAAGTAATAATTTATACAGTTACTGACGGTGAGTGTATGAAGTAATAATATATACAGTTACTGACAGTGAGTGTATGAAGTAATAATTTATACAGTTACTGACGGTGAGTGTATGAAGTAATAATTTATAATTACTGACGGTGAGTGTATGAAGTAATAATTTATACAGTTACTGACGGTGAGTGTATGAAGTAATAATTTATACAGTTACTGACGGTGAGTGTATGAAGTAATAATATATACAGTTACTGATGGTGAGTGTATGAAGTAATAATTTATACAGTTACTGACGGTGAGTGTATGAAGTAATAATTTATACAGTTACTGATGGTGAGTGTATGAAGTAATAATTTATACAGTTACTGACGGTGAGTGTATGAAGTAATAATTTATACAGTTACTGACGGTGAGTGTATGAAGTAATAATTTATACAGTTACTGACGGTGAGTGTATGAAGTAATAATTTATACAGTTACTGACGGTGAGTGTATGAAGTAATAATTTATACAGTTACTGACGGTGAGTGTATGAAGTAATAATTTATACAGTTACTGATGGTGAGTGTATGAAGTAATAATTTATACAGTTACTGACGGTGAGTGTATGAAGTAATAATATATACAGTTACTGACGGTGAGTGTATGAAGTAATAATTTATACAGTTACTGACGGTGAGTGTATGAAGTAATAATTTATACAGTTACTGACGGGGAGTGTATGAAGTAATAATATATACAGCTACTGACGGTGAGTGTATGAAGTAATAATTTATAAGTTACTGACGGTGAGTGTATGAAGTAATAATATATACAGTTACTGACAGTGAGTGTATGAAGTAATAATTTATAGTTACTGACGGTGAGTGTATGAAGTAATAATTATACAGTTTACTGACGGTGAGTGTATGAAGTAATAATTTATACAGTTACTGACGGTGAGTGTATGAAGTAATAATATATACAGTTACTGACGGTGAGTGTATGAAGTAATAATTTATACAGTTACTGATGGTGAGTGTATGAAGTAATAATTTATACAGTTACTGACAGTGAGTGTATGAAGTAATAATTTATCAGTTACTGACGGTGAGTGTATGAAGTAATAATTTATACAGTTACTGACGGTGAGTGTATGAAGTAATAATATATACAGTTACTGACGGTTGAGTGTATGAAGTAATAATATATACAGTTACTGACGGTGAGTGTATGAAGTAATAATTTATACAGTTACTGACGGTGAGTGTATGAAGTAATAATTTATACAGTTACTGACGGTGAGTGTATGAAGTAATAATTTATACAGTTACTGATGGTGAATGTATGAAGTAATAATTTATACAGTTACTGACGGTGAGTGTATGAAGTAACAATATATACAGTTACTGACGGTGAGTGTATGAAGTAATAATTTATACAGTTACTGACGGTGAGTGTATGAAGTAATAATTTATACAGTTACTGACAGTGAGTGTATGAAGTAATAATTTATACAGTTACTGACGGTGAGTGTATGAAGTAATAATTTATACAGTTACTGACGGTGAGTGTATGAAGTAATAATTTATACAGTTACTGACAGTGAGTGTATGAAGTAATAATATATACAGTTACTGACAGGTGAGTGTATGAAGTAATAATTTATACAGTTACTGACGGTGAGTGTATGAAGTAATAATTTATACAGTTACTGACGGTGAGTGTATGAAGTAATAATTTATACAGTTACTGACGGTGAGTGTATGAAGTAATAATATATACAGTTACTGACGGTGAGTGTATGAAGTAATAATTTATACAGTTACTGACGGTGAGTGTATGAAGTAATAATTTATACAGTTACTGACGGTGAGTGTATGAAGTAATAATATATACAGTTACTGACGATGAGTGTATGAAGTAATAATATATACAGTTACTGACGGTGAGTGTATGAAGTAATAATTTATACAGTTACTGACGGTGAGTGTATGGAGTAATAATTATACAGTTACTGACAGTGAGTGTATGAAGTAATAATTTATACAGTTACTGACGGTGAGTGTATGAAGTAATAATTTATACAGTTACTGACGGTGAGTGTATGAAGTAATAATTTATACAGTTACTGACAGGTGAGTGTATGAAGTAATAATTTATACAGTTACTGACGGTGAGTGTATGAAGTAATAATTTATACAGTTACTGACGGTGAGTGTATGAAGTAATAATTTATACAGTTACTGACGGTGAGTGTATGAAGTAATAATTTATACAGTTACTGACGGTGAGTGTATGAAGTAATAATTTATACAGTTACTGACGGTGAGTGTATGAGTAATAATTTATACAGTTACTGACGGTGAGTGTATGAAGTAATAATATATACAGTTACTGACGGTGAGTGTATGAAGTAATAATTTATACAGCTACTGTTGGTGAGTGTATGAAGTAATAATTTATACAGTTACTGACGGTGAGTGTATGAAGTAATAATATATACAGTTACTGACGGTGAGTGTATGAAGTAATAATTTATACAGTTACTGACGGTGAGTGTATGAAGTAATAATTTATACAGTTACTGACGGGGAGTGTATGAAGTAATAATATATACAGTTACTGACGGTGAGTGTATGAAGTAATAATTTATAGTTACTGACGGTGAGTGTATGAAGTAATAATATATACAGTTACTGACAGTGAGTGTATGAAGTAATAATTTATAGTTACTGACGGTGAGTGTATGAAGTAATAATTTATACATTTACTGACGGTGAGTGTATGAAGTAATAATTTATACAGTTACTGACGGTGAGTGTATGAAGTAATAATATATACAGTTACTGACGGTGAGTGTATGAAGTAATAATTTATACAGTTACTGATGGTGAGTGTATGAAGTAATAATTTATAGTTACTGACGGTGAGTGTATGAAGTAATAATTTATACAGTTACTGACGGTGAGTGTATGAAGTAATAATATATACAGTTACTGACGTTGAGTGTATGAAGTAATAATATATACAGTTACTGACGGTGAGTGTATGAAGTAATAATTTATACATTTACTGACGGTGAGTGTATGAAGTAATAATTTATACAGTTACTGACGGTGAGTGTATGAAGTAATAATTTATACAGTTACTGATGGTGAATGTATGAAGTAATAATTTATACAGTTACTGACGGTGAGTGTATGAAGTAACAATATATACAGTTACTGACGGTGAGTGTATGAAGTAATAATTTATACAGTTACTGACGGTGAGTGTATGAAGTAATAATTTATACAGTTACTGACAGTGAGTGTATGAAGTAATAATTTATACAGTTACTGACGGTGAGTGTATGAAGTAATAATTTATACAGTTACTGACGGTGAGTGTATGAAGTAATAATATATACAGTTACTGACGGTGAGTGTATGAAGTAATAATTTATACAGTTACTGACAGTGAGTGTATGAAGTAATAATTTATACAGTTACTGACGGTGAGTGTATGAAGTAATAATTTATACAGTTACTGACGGTGAGTGTATGAAGTAATAATTTATACAGTTACTGACGGTGAGTGTATGAAGTAATAATTTATACAGTTACTGACGGTGAGTGTATGAAGTAATAATTTATACAGTTACTGACGGTGAGTGTATGAAGTAATAATTTATACAGTTACTGACGGTGAGTGTATGAAGTAATAATTTATACAGCTACTGACGGTGAGTGTATGAAGTAATAATTTATACAGTTACTGACGGTGAGTGTATGAAGTAATAATATATACAGTTACTGACGGTGAGTGTATGAAGTAATAATTTATACAGTTACTGACGGTGAGTGTATGAAGTAATAATTTATACAGTTACTGACGGTGAGTGTATGAAGTAATAATATATACAGTTACTGACAGTGAGTGTATGAAGTAATAATTTATACAGTTACTGACGGTGAGTGTATGAAGTAATAATTTATAGTTACTGACGGTGAGTGTATGAAGTAATAATTTATACAGTTACTGACGGTGAGTGTATGAAGTAATAATTTATACAGTTACTGACGGTGAGTGTATGAAGTAATAATATAACAGTTACTGACGGTGAGTGTATGAAGTAATAATTTATACAGTTACTGACGGTGAGTGTATGAAGTAATAATTTATACAGTTACTGACGTGAGTGTATGAAGTAATAATATATACAGTTACTGACGGTGAGTGTATGAAGTAATAATTTATACAGTTACTGACGGTGAGTGTATGAAGTAATAATTTATACAGTTACTGACGGTGAGTGTATGAAGTAATAATTTATACAGTTACTGATGGTGAGTGTATGAAGTAATAATATATACAGTTACTGACGGTGAGTGTATGAAGTAATAATTTATACAGTTACTGACGGTGAGTGTATGAAGTAATAATTTATACAGTTACTGACGGTGAGTGTATGAAGTAATAATTTATACAGTTACTGACGTGAGTGTATGAAGTAATAATTTATACAGTTACTGACGGTGAGTGTATGAAGTAATAATATATACAGTTACTGACGGTGAGTGTATGAAGTAATAATATATACAGTTACTGACGGTGAGTGTATGAAGTAATAATTTATACAGTTACTGACGGTGAGTGTATGAAGTAATAATATATACAGTTACTGACAGTGAGTGTATGAAGTAATAATTTATACAGTTACTGACGGTGAGTGTATGAAGTAATAATTTATACAGTTACTGACTGTGAGTGTATGAAGTAATAATTTATACAGTTACTGACGGTGAGTGTATGAAGTAATAATTTATACAGTTACTGACGGTGAGTGTATGAAGTAATAATATATACAGTTACTGACGGTGAGTGTATGAAGTAATAATTTATACAGTTACTGACGGTGAGTGTATGAAGTAATAATTTATACAGTTACTGACGGTGAGTGTATGAAGTAATAATATATACAGTTACTGACGGTGAGTGTATGAAGTAATAATTTATACAGTTACTGACGGTGAGTGTATGAAGTAATAATTTATACAGTTACTGACGGTGAGTGTATGAAGTAATAATTTATACAGTTACTGACGGTGAGTGTATGAAGTAATAATTTATAGTTACTGACGGTGAGTGTATGAAGTAATAATTTATACAGTTACTGACGGTGAGTGTATGAAGTAATAATATATACAGTTACTGACGGTGAGTGTATGAAGTAATAATATATACAGTTACTGACGGTGAGTGTATGAAGTAATAATTTATACAGTTACTGACGGTGAGTGTATGAAGTAATAATTTATACAGTTACTGACGGTGAGTGTATGAAGTAATAATTTATACAGTTACTGATGGTGAATGTATGAAGTAATAATTTATACAGTTACTGACGGTGAGTGTATGAAGTAATAATATATACAGTTACTGACGGTGAGTGTATGAAGTAATAATTTATACAGTTACTGACGGTGAGTGTATGAAGTAATAATTTATACAGTTACTGACGGTGAGTGTATGAAGTAATAATTTATACAGTTACTGACGGTGAGTGTATGAAGTAATAATTTATACAGTTACTGACGGTGAGTGTATGAAGTAATAATTTATACAGTTACTGACAGTGAGTGTATGAAGTAATAATATATACAGTTACTGACAGGTGAGTGTATGAAGTAATAATTTATACAGTTACTGACGGTGAGTGTATGAAGTAATAATTTATACAGTTACTGACGGTGAGTGTATGAAGTAATAATTTATACAGTTACTGACGGTGAGTGTATGAAGTAATAATATATACAGTTACTGACGGTGAGTGTAGAAGTAATAATTTATACAGTTACTGACTGTGAGTGTATGAAGTAATAATTTATACAGTTACTGACGGTGAGTGTATGAAGTAATAATATATACAGTTACTGACGGTGAGTGTATGAAGTAATAATTTATACAGTTACTGACGGTGAGTGTATGAAGTAATAATTTATACAGTTACTGACGGTGAGTGTATGAAGTAATAATTTATACAGTTACTGACGGTGAGTGTATGAAGTAATAATTTATACAGTTACTGACGGTGAGTGTATGAAGTAATAATTTATACAGTTACTGACGGTGAGTGTATGAAGTAATAATATATACAGTTACTGACGGTGAGTGTATGAAGTAATAATTTATACAGTTACTGACGGTGAGTGTATGAAGTAATAATTTATACAGTTACTGACGGTGAGTGTATGAAGTAATAATTTATACAGTTACTGACGGTGAGTGTATGAAGTAATAATTTATACAGTTACTGACGGTGAGTGTATGAAGTAATAATATATACAGTTACTGACGGTGAGTGTATGAAGTAATAATTTATACAGTTACTGACGGTGAGTGTATGAAGTAATAATTTATACAGTTACTGACGTGAGTGTATGAAGTACATAATTTATACAGTTACTGATGTATGAAGTAATAATATATACAGTTACTGACGGTGAGTGTATGAAGTAATAATTTATACAGTTACTGATGGTGAGTGTATGAAGTAATAATTTATACAGTTACTGACGGTGAGTGTATGAAGTAATAATTTATACAGTTACTGACGGTGAGTGTATGAAGTAATAATATATACAGTTACTGACGGTGAGTGTATGAAGTAATAATTTATACAGCTACTGACGGTGAGTGTATGAAGTAATAATTTATACAGTTACTGACGGTGAGTGTATGAAGTAATAATATATACAGTTACTGACGGTGAGTGTATGAAGTAATAATTTATACAGTTACTGACGGTGAGTGTATGAAGTAATAATTTATACAGTTACTGACGGTGAGTGTATGGAGTAATAATATATACAGTTACTGACAGTGAGTGTATGAAGTAATAATTTATACAGTTACTGACGGTGAGTGTATGAAGTAATAATTTATAGTTACTGACGGTGAGTGTATGAAGTAATGATTTATACAGTTACTGACGGTGAGTGTATGAAGTAATAATTTATACAGTTACTGACGGTGAGTGTATGAAGTAATAATATATACAGTTACTGACGGTGAGTGTATGAAGTAATAATTTATACAGTTACTGACGGTGAGTGTATGAAGTAATAATTTATACAGTTACTGACGATGAGTGTATGAAGTAATAATATATACAGTTACTGACGGTGAGTGTATGAAGTAATAATATATACAGTTACTGACGGTGAGTGTATGAAGTAATAATTTATACAGTTACTGACAGTGAGTGTATGAAGTAATAATTTATACAGTTACTGATGGTGAGTGTATGGAGTAATAATATATACAGTTACTGACGGTGAGTGTATGAAGTAATAATTTATACAGTTACTGACGGTGAGTGTATGAAGTAATAATTTATAGTTACTGACGGTGAGTGTATGAAGTAATAATTTATACAGTTACTGACGGTGAGTGTATGAAGTAATAATTTATACAGTTACTGACGGTGAGTGTATGAAGTAATAATATATACAGTTACTGACGGTGAGTGTATGAAGTAATAATTTATACAGTTACTGACGGTGAGTGTATGAAGTAATAATTTATACAGTTACTGACGGTGAGTGTATGAAGTAATAATATATACAGTTACTGACAGTGAGTGTATGAAGTAATAATTTATACAGTTACTGACGGTGAGTGTATGAAGTAATAATTTATAATTACTGACTGTGAGTGTATGAAGTAATAATATATACAGTTACTGACAGTGAGTGTATGAAGTAATAATTTATACAGTTACTGACGGTGAGTGTATGAAGTAATAATTTATAATTACTGACGGTGAGTGTATGAAGTAATAATTTATACAGTTACTGACGGTGAGTGTATGAAGTAATAATTTATACAGTTACTGACGGTGAGTGTATGAAGTAATAATATATACAGTTACTGATGGTGAGTGTATGAAGTAATAATTTATACAGTTACTGACGGTGAGTGTATGAAGTAATAATTTATACAGTTACTGACGGTGAGTGTATGAAGTAATAATTTATACAGTTACTGACGGTGAGTGTATGAAGTAATAATTTATACAGTTACTGACGGTGAGTGTATGAAGTAATAATTTATACAGTTACTGACTGTGAGTGTATGAAGTAATAATTTATACAGTTTCTGACGGTGAGTGTATGAAGTAATAATTTATACAGTTACTGACGGTGAGTGTATGAAGTAATAATATATACAGTTACTGACGGTGAGTGTATGAAGTAATAATATATACAGTTACTGACGGTGAGTGTATGAAGTAATAATTTATACAGCTACTGTTGGTGAGTGTATGAAGTAATAATTTATACAGCTACTGTTGGTGAGTGTATGAAGTAATAATATATACAGTTACTGACGGTGAGTGTATGAAGTAATAATTTATACAGTTACTGATGGTGAGTGTATGAAGTAATAATTTATACAGTTACTGACGGTGAGTGTATGAAGTAATAATATATACAGCTACTGACGGTGAGTGTATGAAGTAATAATTTATACAGTTACTGACGGTGAGTGTATGAAGTAATAATATATACAGTTACTGACGGTGAGTGTATGAAGTAATAATTTATAGTTACTGACGGTGAGTGTATGAAGTAATAATTTATACAGTTACTGACGGTGAGTGTATGAAGTAATAATATATACAGTTACTGACGGTGAGTGTATGAAGTAATAATTTATACAGTTACTGACGGTGAGTGTATGAAGTAATAATATATATAGTTACTGACGGTGAGTGTATGAAGTAATAATTTATACAGTAACTGACGGTGTGTGTATGAAGTAATAATTTATACAGTTACTGACGGTGAGTGTATGAAGTAATAATTTATACAGTTACTGACGGTGAGTGTATGAAGTAATAATATATACAGTTATTGACGGTGAGTGTATGAAGTAATAATTTATACAGTTACTGACGGTGAGTGTATGAAGTAATAATTTATACAGTTACTGACGGTGAGTGTATGAAGTAATAATTTATACAGTTACTGACGGTAAGTGTATGAAGTAATAATATATACAGTTACTGATGGTGAGTGTATGAAGTAATAATTTATACAGCTACTGACGGTGAGTGTATGAAGTAATAATTTATACAGTTACTGACGGTGAGTGTATGAAGTAATAATATATACAGTTACTGACGGTGAGTGTATGAAGTAATAATTTATACAGCTACTGACGGTGAGTGTATGAAGTAATAATTTATACAGTTACTGACGGTGAGTGTATGAAGTAATAATATATACAGTTACTGACGGTGAGTGTATGAAGTAATAATTTATACAGTTACTGACGGTGAGTGTATGAAGTAATAATTTATACAGTTACTGACGGTTAGTGTATGAAGTAATAATTTATACAGTTACTGACGGTGATTGTATGAGTAATAATATATACAGTTACTGACGGTGAGTGTATGAAGTAATAATTTATACAGTTACTGATGGTGAGTGTATGAAGTAATAATTTATACAGTTACTGACGGCGAGTTTATGAAGTAATAATATATACAGTTACTGACAGTGAGTGTATGAAGTAATAATTTATACAGTTACTGACGGTGAGTGTATGAAGTAATAATTTATAGTTACTGACGGTGAGTGTATGAAGTAATAATTTATACAGTTACTGACGGTGAGTGTATGAAGTAATAATATATACAGTTACTGACGGTGAGTGTATGAAGTAATAATTTATACAGTTACTGACAGTGAGTGTATGAAGTAATAATTTATACAGTTACTGACTGTGAGTGTATGAAGTAATAATATATACAGTTACTGACGGTGAGTGTATGAAGTAATAATTTATACAGTTACTGACGGTGAGTGTATGAAGTAATAATTTATAGTTACTGACGGTGAGTGTATGAAGTAATAATTTATACAGTTACTGACGGTGAGTGTATGAAGTAATAATTTATACAGTTACTGACGGTGAGTGTATGAAGTAATAATATATACAGTTACTGACAGTGAGTGTATGAAGTAATAATTTATACAGTTACTGACGGTGAGTGTATGAAGTAATAATTTATAGTTACTGACGGTGAGTGTATGAAGTAATAATTTATACAGTTACTGACGGTGAGTGTATGAAGTAATAATTTATACAGTTACTGACGGTGAGTGTATGAAGTAATAATATATACAGTTACTGACGGTGAGTGTATGAAGTAATAATTTATACAGTTACTGACGGTGAGTGTATGAAGTAATAATTTATACAGTTACTGACGGTGAGTGTATGAAGTAATAATATATACAGTTACTGACGGTGAGTGTATGAAGTAATAATTTATAGTTACTGACGGTGAGTGTATGAAGTAATAATTTATACAGTTACTGACGGTGAGTGTATGAAGTAATAATTTATACAGTTACTGACGGTGAGTGTATGAAGTAATAATATATACAGTTACTGACGGTGAGTGTATGAAGTAATAATTTATACAGTTACTGACGGTGAGTGTATGAAGTAATAATTTATACAGTTACTGACGGTGAGTGTATGAAGTAATAATATATACAGTTACTGACGGTGAGTGTATGAAGTAATAATTTATACAGTTACTGACGGTGAGTGTATGAAGTAATAATTTATACAGTTTCTGACGGTGAGTGTATGAAGTAATAATTTATACAGTTACTGACGGTGAGTGTATGAAGTAATAATATATACAGTTACTGACGGTGAGTGTATGAAGTAATAATTTATACAGCTACTGTTGGTGAGTGTATGAAGTAATAATTTATACAGCTACTGTTGGTGAGTGTATGAAGTAATAATATATACAGTTACTGACGGTGAGTGTATGAAGTAATAATTTATACAGGTACTGATGGTGAGTGTATGAAGTAATAATTTATACAGTTACTGACGGTGAGTGTATGAAGTAATAATTTATACAGTTACTGACGGTGAGTGTATGAAGTAATAATTTATACAGTTTCTGACGGTGAGTGTATGAAGTAATAATTTATACAGTTACTGACGGTGAGTGTATGAAGTAATAATATATACAGTTACTGACGGTGAGTGTATGAAGTAATAATTTATACAGCTACTGTTGGTGAGTGTATGAAGTAATAATTTATACAGCTACTGTTGGTGAGTGTATGAAGTAATAATATATACAGTTACTGACGGTGAGTGTATGAAGTAATAATTTATACAGGTACTGATGGTGAGTGTATGAAGTAATAATTTATACAGTTACTGACGGTGAGTGTATGAAGTAATAATATATACAGCCACTGACGGTGAGTGTATGAAGTAATAATTTATACAGCTACTGACGGTGAGTGTATGAAGTAATAATTTATACAGTTACTGACGGTGAGTGTATGAAGTAATAATATATACAGTTACTGACGGTGAGTGTATGAAGTAATAATTTATACAGTTACTGACGGTGAGTGTATGAAGTAATAATTTATACAGTTACTGACGATGAGTGTATGAAGTAATAATTTATATAGTTACTGACGGTGAGTGTATGAAGTAATGATTTATACAGTTACTGACGGTGAGTGTATGAAGTAATAATTTATACAGTTACTGACGGTGAGTATATGAAGTAATAATATATACAGTTACTGACGGTGAGTGTATGAAGTAATAATTTATACAGTTACTGACAGTGAGTGTATGAAGTAATAATTTATACAGTTACTGACGGTGAGTGTATGAAGTAATAATTTATACAGTTACTGACGGTGAGTGTATGAAGTAATAATTTATACAGTTACTGAAGGTGAGTGTATGAAGTAATAATTTATACAGTTACTGACAGTGAGTGTATGAAGTAATAATATATACAGTTACTGACGGTGAGTGTATGAAGTAATAATTTATACAGTTACTGACGGTGAGTGTATGAAGTAATAATTTATACAGTTACTGACGGTGAGTGTATGAAGTAATAATTTATACAGTTACTGACGGTGAGTGTATGAAGTAATAATATATACAGTTACTGATGGTGAGTGTATGAGTAATAATTTATACAGTTACTGACGGTGAGTGTATGAAGTAATAATTTATACAGTTACTGACGGTGAGTATATGAAGTAATAATATATACAGTTACTGACGGTGAGTGTATGAAGTAATAATTTATACAGTTTCTGACGGTGAGTGTATGAAGTAATAATTTATACAGTTACTGACGGTGAGTGTATGAAGTAATAATATATACAGTTACTGACGGTGAGTGTATGAAGTAATAATTTATACAGCTACTGTTGGTGAGTGTATGAAGTAATAATTTATACAGCTACTGTTGGTGAGTGTATGAAGTAATAATATATACAGTTACTGACGGTGAGTGTATGAAGTAATAATTTATACAGGTACTGATGGTGAGTGTATGAAGTAATAATTTATACAGTTACTGACGGTGAGTGTATGAAGTAATAATATATACAGCCACTGACGGTGAGTGTATGAAGTAATAATTTATACAGCTACTGACGGTGAGTGTATGAAGTAATAATTTATACAGTTACTGACGGTGAGTGTATGAAGTAATAATATATACAGTTACTGACGGTGAGTGTATGAAGTAATAATTTATACAGTTACTGACGGTGAGTGTATGAAGTAATAATTTATACAGTTACTGACGATGAGTGTATGAAGTAATAATTTATATAGTTACTGACGGTGAGTGTATGAAGTAATGATTTATACAGTTACTGACGGTGAGTGTATGAAGTAATAATTTATACAGTTACTGACGGTGAGTATATGAAGTAATAATATATACAGTTACTGACGGTGAGTGTATGAAGTAATAATTTATACAGTTACTGACAGTGAGTGTATGAAGTAATAATTTATACAGTTACTGACGGTGAGTGTATGAAGTAATAATTTATACAGTTACTGACGGTGAGTGTATGAAGTAATAATTTATACAGTTACTGAAGGTGAGTGTATGAAGTAATAATTTATACAGTTACTGACAGTGAGTGTATGAAGTAATAATATATACAGTTACTGACGGTGAGTGTATGAAGTAATAATTTATACAGTTACTGACGGTGAGTGTATGAAGTAATAATTTATACAGTTACTGACGGTGAGTGTATGAAGTAATAATTTATACAGTTACTGACGGTGAGTGTATGAAGTAATAATATATACAGTTACTGATGGTGAGTGTATGAGTAATAATTTATACAGTTACTGACGGTGAGTGTATGAAGTAATAATTTATACAGTTACTGACGGTGAGTATATGAAGTAATAATATATACAGTTACTGACGGTGAGTGTATGAAGTAATAATTTATACAGTTACTGATGGTGAGTGTATGAAGTAATAATTTATACAGTTACTGACGGTGAGTGTATGAAGTAATAATTTATACAGTTACTGACGGTGAGTGTATGAAGTAATAATTTATACAGTTACTGACGGTGAGTGTATGAAGTAATAATTGATACAGTTACTGACGGTGAGTGTATGAAGTAATAATATATACAGTTACTGACGGTGAGTGTATGAAGTAATAATTTATACAGTTACTGATGGTGAGTGTATGAAGTAATAATTTATACAGTTACTGACGGTGAGTGTATGAAGTAATAATTTATACAGTTACTGACGGTGAGTGTATGAAGTAATAATATATACAGTTACTGACGGTGAGTGTATGAAGTAATAATTTATACAGCTACTGACGGTGAGTGTATGAAGTAATAATTTATACAGTTACTGACGGTGAGTGTATGAAGTAATAATATATACAGTTACTGACGGTGAGTGTATGAAGTAATAATTTATACAGTTACTGACGGTGAGTGTATGAAGTAATAATTTATACAGTTACTGACGGTGAGTGTATGAAGTAATAATATATACAGTTACTGATGGTGAGTGTATGAGTAATAATTTATACAGTTACTGACGGTGAGTGTATGAAGTAATAATTTATACAGTTACTGACGGTGAGTATATGAAGTAATAATATATACAGTTACTGACGGTGAGTGTATGAAGTAATAATTTATACAGTTACTGACGGTGAATGTATGAAGTAATAATTTATACAGTTACTGACGGTGAGTGTATGAAGTAATAATTTATACAGTTACTGACGGTGAGTGTATGAAGTAATAATTTATACAGTTACTGACGGTGAGTGTATGAAGTAATAATTGATACAGTTACTGACGGTGAGTGTATGAAGTAATAATATATACAGTTACTGACGGTGAGTGTATGAAGTAATAATTTATACAGTTACTGACGGTGAGTGTATGAAGTAATAATTTATACAGTTACTGACGGTGAGTGTATGAAGTAATAATTTATACAGTTACTGACGGTGAGTGTATGAAGTAATAATATATACAGTTACTGACGGTGAGTGTATGAAGTAATAATTTATACAGCTACTGACGGTGAGTGTATGAAGTAATAATTTATACAGTTACTGACGGTGAGTGTATGAAGTAATAATATATACAGTTTCTGACGGTGAGTGTATGAAGTAATAATTTATACAGTTATTGACAGTGAGTGTATGAAGTAATAATTTATACAGTTACTGACGGTGAGTGTATGAAGTAATAATTTATACAGTTACTAACGGTGAGTGTATGAAGTAATAATATATACAGTTACTGACGGTGAGTGTATGAAGTAATAATTTATACAGTTACTGACGGTGAGTGTATGAAGTAATAATTTATAGTTACTGACGGTGAGTGTATGAAGTAATAATTTATACAGTTACTGACGGTGAGTGTATGAAGTAATAATATATACAGTTACTGACTGTGAGTGTATGAAGTAATAATTTATACAGTTACTGACGGTGAGTGTATGAAGTAATAATTTATACAGTTACTGACGGTGAGTGTATGAAGTAATAATTTATACAGTTACTGACGGTGAGTGTATGAAGTAATAATTTATAGTTACTGACGGTGAGTGTATGAAGTAATAATTTATACAGTTACTGACGGTGAGTATGAAGTAATAATTTATACAGTTACTGACGCTGAATGTATGAAGTAATAATATATACAGTTACTGACGGTGAGTGTATGAAGTAATAATATATACAGTTACTGACGGTGAGTGTATGAAGTAATAATATATACAGTTACTGACGGTGAGTGTATGAAGTAATAATTTATACAGTTACTGACGGTGAGTGTATGAAGTAATAATTTATACAGTTACTGGCGGGGAGTGTATGAAGTAATAATATATACAGCTACTGACGGTGAGTGTATGAAGTAATAATTTATACAGTTACTGATGGTGAGTGTATGAAGTAATAATATATACAGTTACTGACGGTGAGTGTATGAAGTAATAATTTATAGTTACTGACGGTGAGTGTATGAAGTAATAATTTATACATTTACTTACGGTGAGTGTATGAAGTAATAATTTATACAGTTACTGACGGTGAGTGTATGAAGTAATAATATATACAGTTACTGACGGTGAGTGTATGAAGTAATAATTTATACAGTTACTGACGGTGAGTGTATGAAGTAATAATTTATACAGTTACTGACGGTGAGTGTATGAAGTAATAATTTATACAGTTACTGACGGTGAGTGTATGAAGTAATAATTTATACAGTTACTGACAGTGAGTGTATGAAGTAATAATATATACAGTTACTGACGGTGAGTGTATGAAGTAATAATATATACAGTTACTGACGGTGAGTGTATGAAGTAATAATTTATACATTTACTGACGGTGAGTGTATGAAGTAATAATTTATACAGTTACTGACGGTGAGTGTATGAAGTAATAATTTATACAGTTACTGATAGTGAATGTATGAAGTAATAATTTATACAGTTACTGACGGTGAGTGTATGAAGTAATAATATATACAGTTACTGACGGTGAGTGTATGAAGTAATAATTTATACAGTTACTGATGGTGAGTGTATGAAGTAATAATTTATACAGTTACTGACGGTGAGTGTATGAAGTAATAATATATACAGTTACTGACAGTGAGTGTATGAAGTAATAATTTATACAATTGATGCACTTTAACTCAACAAATTGTACAGTTGCAGGAATATAGAATTTTTAATTCCTTATACATGTAGTTTATAAAAGTACGTAAAATAGTTGATTCTGATCATTAGTAAACATGGTAAAACAAATTTATATTAGAAATTTCAAAGAATTTTTGTTCTACTATAAAGAACCAGCTTATTTTTAATTGAATGAAAAGAGATACCATCGTCAGTTACCATGGTAACCTACAAGGGATTGTGATCACTTACAATAAGTGATATCACCTCCACATCTTCAAGCGTTTTTTTTTTTTTTTTTCAATGGTATTTAATGCCACATTCAACAATATTTCAGTTAAATCGTGGTGGTCAGGGTTATTGGAGGAACCCGAAGTACCCAGAGAAAGACACCCGACCTGTCACAAGTTACTGACAAACTTTATCATATAATGTTGTATACCTTGCCCTGATCAAGATTTGAAATCACAACATATGTGGTGATGGTCACTGATTGCATAGGTAGTTGTAAATCCAACTACCATACGATCACGGCCATGACGGCCCATCAAACGGTTTGAATCAGATGGTACCTTTAAATGAAACAAGTCTTTTGATTTTATTTTTATATGCATGTCATGTAAAATGTGATATTTTCACAGGAGTGGAGGTGGATTTAGGTGCTAACTGGTTGAATTCCATGGTAGTGAAAAATCCACTTGCTAAGATAGTGGCAAATGGTGATTTAGAAGTCAAATCGGCAGGCAATGTTCAACTTCATTTCCCAAAAAGAGGCCAGGTCTTTACTGGAGAAGATGCCAACAAAATATTTACAGAATTTTATCAAGTATGCGTTAATTTAACTTTTCTAATACTATCTAATTAAATTCAGAAATTTTGTATTTATTTATTTTTATTTTTATTGTGTTTTATCTCCGGCCATGGACAAGCAACTGGTAAACTTATTACTTTCGGCTGCGAGTTGAGTGCACCCTTTTTTGTAATTTACAAAGCCGGCTGCAAACCCATGCCGTATTGGTGATGAGCTTGTATGAGTTGTTTGGTAATCCAACTACCTAACTCATTGAGCCACCCGGGACCCAGCAATATTTTGTGTATAATTTTTCTTTTGCGATACGCTGACTTCTTAAGATATCTCGTTTAGAGTCAAGTCAGGTAAACTTTCATTATTTTTTTTACCATGCAATCATACTCCTGATAGTGATACATGTAGCTAGATAATAGACAACAGTTCTTGATTTGTTTAGGCCTGTTCAATTTGAATAATATCCTGTTCATATAAAATGAAGTGAAAACCATTTCATAACAGTGTAAACAGTATAATGACAGAGTGAATGTTATTAGATACTAAGAATGTATTGATTATGGAAGGTCCGTCGTGTTCTTTCTACGAACTAAGAATGTATTGATTGTGGAAGGTCCGTCGTGTTCTTTCTACGAGCTAAGAATGTAGTGATTGTGGAAGGTCCGTCGTGTTCTTTCTACGAGCTAAGAATGTTTGATTGTGGAAGGTCCGTCGTGTTCTTTCTACGAGCTAAGAATGTATTGATTGTGGAAGGTCCGTCGTGTTCTTTCTACGAGCTAAGAATGTATTGATTGTGGAAGGTCCGTCGTGTTCTTTCTACGAGCTAAGAATGTATTGATTGTGGAAGGTCCGTCGTGTTCTTTCTACGAACTAAGAATGTATTGATTGTGGAAGGTCCGTCGTGTTCTTTCTACGAGCTAAGAATGTAGTGATTGTGGAAGGTCTGTCGTGTTCTTTCTACGAGCTAAGAATGTATTGATTGTGGAAGGTCCATCGTGTTCTTTCTACGAGCTAAGAATGTATTGATTGTGGAAGAAGGTCCGTCGTGTTCTTTCTACGAGCTAAGAATGTATTGATTGTGGAAGGTCCGTCGTGTTCGTGATTGTGACAGAATGACAGTTGAATTTACAACTACCTATGAAATCAGTGCCTATCACCACTAAAGTTAAGTTGTGGTGAATCCCACTCATGGTGAGGTGTATTCTATATAACATTATATATATATATATATATATATATATCATAAAGTTTGTCAGTGACCTACGACAGATTGGTAGTTTTCTACAGGTACTCTGGTTTTCTCCACCAACACTCATGGTGAGGTGTATTCTATATAACATTATATATATATATATATCATAAAGTTTGTCAGTGACCTGTGACAGATTGGTAGTTTTCTACAGGTACTCTGGTTTCCTCCACCAATAAAACTGACCACAACAACATACATGTAGCTGAAATATTGTTGAAGGTGGCGTTAAACACCATAACACTAACACTGTATTGATTGTGGTCCCTTACAGATTTGTATATTAAAACATTTGAACACGGTATGAAGGAAATGAGATAATTTTATCATTTTTTTCCATATTAAAAATTTAGGTAACCATGACGGCCACTAAGAAGATAGTGGACAGTGGTAAGGACACAGATCTAAAGAAAGCGATCAACAGTGTTCTACATGACCTTAATACTACAGCAGAGAAGATACTGCTGTCGTCCATCTTGGATTCTCACTATACCATGTCCTTACCTAACCATTCAACAAGACAGTTTAGTCCTAAGAAAGAGTTTGGTTGGGACACAGCAGTTGTGGATGGATTTGATCAGATAGTTGACATGTAAGATTAGTCTTGAATTTTTGTTATAGAAAAATATTGCATTATGGGTAAATGCTCAACATTCCTTGTTAGTTAAGATAATTTTTGGTGTGAACAAAACAGTATTTTGATGGGTCGTTTAGATATACAAAGTAGCATATATATTTTTTACAAATTTAGCTCAAATAACATTCTGACATTCAAAATATTACTATACGGCACAGATTTTGTTACATCACAACTTTCTTTCAAACATTTCATTAAGCAATCTCTTTCTCTCTCCACATTCACAACGATTGCTCTATTTTTTTTTTCAGCACACCATTTTTGGCCTGAAATCTAATTGTTTTAATTGTACAGTTCACAGTGAGTGAGTGATTTTTGTTTAACGCCAATTCAGCAATTTTTCAGCTATATTGTGGCGAGAACAAGTTAATTTTCAATGAGATGATGATGAAGTCTGCTTTGTACTAGACCAACATGCTGAGTTGGATTTTTATAATACTAGCTCATTGAAACAACAGTCAATGGGTAGTAATGTCGCTCCACTCGGACAAATTATTTTGATTCAGAGCTCACCAGTCTTTGCTCTTTCCCCTTAATGCTGCATGCGTAGGTGAGAAGCAACAAATACCAATTTTATAGTCTGCAGTTCCCTACAATATGAAACAAACGTCTTAACTTTAATGTATTCCCCAATGGAGTTGTGTATTTATGAACCAAGACATCAAAGGGTTTTTTTGCATTCCAAACTGATGATGTCATGAACCAACAAAAGTACATCTTGTATCGCACATGATACAAGGTTTTGAATCTGATAGGTTGTATGTAATGGTTTTTGTTTGATGGTGTTTAACGCCACTTCAACAATATTTCAGTTATATCGTAGTGGTCAATTTTATAGCTGGAGGAAACCCGGAGAAAACCACCGACCTGTTGCAAGTCACTGACAAACCTTATCACATATTGTTGTACACCTCGCCCTGATCGAGATTCGAACTAACAGCATCAGTGGCGATAGGCACTGATTGCATAGGTAGTTGTACATCCAACTACTATACGATCACGGCCATGACAGCCCCCTGTATCTAATGGTTGAAATCCTGTATTGGTATAGAATACATACTTAATGTTAGATCAAGTATAATAATCATTATCTTCTGTGACAATTATATAAAAAGTACACTATTTAGTCTTGCAGGTGGATCACAAAGAGAAGGAGCGCTGGCCATAGAATTAAGGAAATCAGTACGGCAGATTGCCGTTGACAAGAAGAAGAAGAAAGTATTGGTTCGTACTAGAGATTTAAAACAGTATGAAGCTGACGCTGTTGTGGTTGCCTTACCTCTAGGAGTTTTGAAGATGGACACAGTTTTGTTTGATCCACCATTACCAAAGGGTTGGAAAAAATCCATAGAAAGTCTTGGTAATGCTTGTAATTAACATTGTACAGACAACATTTTACAATCCATTGTTTGATTATATTTCAATTACTTACACTGTGTTATATTTAAGTGTGTGTTTTTCAAAAACAGGACTACTATACCCCACAGTGAATGTAGAGACTGCCCTTGTATGTCCTATTGTCTGTCCATCTGTTCTACTGTTGTATGTCCTATTGTCCATACATCTGTTCCACTGTTGTATGTCCTATTGTCCATACATCTGTTCCACTGTTGTATGTCCTATTGTCCATACATCTGTTCCACTGTTGTATGTCCTATTGTCTGTCCATCTGTTCCACTGTTGTATGTCCTATTGTCCATACATCTGTTCCACTGTTTTATGTCCTATTGTCTGTCCATCTGTTCCACTGTTGTATGTCCTATTGTCCATACATCTGTTCCACTGTTTTATGTCCTATTGTCTGTCCATCTGTTCCACTGTTGTATGTCCTATTGTCCATACATCTGTTCCACTGTTTTATGTCCTATTGTCTGTCCATCTGTTCCACTGTTGTATGTCCTATTGTCCATACATCTGTTCCACTGTTGTATGTCCTATTGTCTGTCCATCTGTTCTACTGTTGTATGTCCTATTGTCCATACATCTGTTCCACTGTTTTATGTCCTATTGTCTGTCCATCTGTTCCACTGTTGTATGTCCTATTGTCCATCCATCTGTTCCACTGTTGTATGTCCTATTGTCTGTCCATCTGTTCTACTGTTGTATGTCCTATTGTCCATACATCTGTTCCACTGTTGTATGTCCTATTGTCCATCCATCTGTTCCACTGTTTTATGTCCTATTGTCTGTCCATCTGTTCCACTGTTGTATGTCCTATTGTCCATACATCTGTTCCACTGTTGTATGTCCTATTGTCCATACATCTGTTCCACTGTTGTATGTCCTATTGTCCATACATCTGTTCCACTGTTGTATGTCCTATTGTCCATACATCTGTTCCACTGTTGTATGTCCTATTGTCCATACATCTGTTCCACTGTTGTATGTCCTATTGTCCATACATCTGTTCCACTGTTGTATGTCCTATTGTCCATACATCTGTTCCACTGTTGTATGTCCTATTGTCCATACATCTGTTCCACTGTTGTATGTCCTATTGTCCATACATCTGTTCCACTGTTGTATGTCCTATTGTCCATACATCTGTTCCACTGTTGTATGTCCTATTGTCCATACATCTGTTCCACTGTTGTATGTCCTATTGTCCATACATCTGTTCCACTGTTGTATGTCCTATTGTCCATACATCTGTTCCACTGTTGTATGTCCTATTGTCCATACATCTGTTCCACTGTTGTATGTCCTATTGTCCATACATCTGTTCCACTGTTGTATGTCCTATTGTCCATACATCTGTTCCACTGTTGTATGTCCTATTGTCCATACATCTGTTCCACTGTTGTATGTCCTATTGTCCATACATCTGTTCCACTGTTGTATGTCCTATTGTCCATACATCTGTTCCACTGTTGTATGTCCTATTGTCCATACATCTGTTCCACTGTTGTATGTCCTATTGTCCATACATCTGTTCCACTGTTGTATGTCCTATTGTCCATACATCTGTTCCACTGTTGTATGTCCTATTGTCCATACATCTGTTCCACTGTTGTATGTCCTATTGTCCATACATCTGTTCCACTGTTGTATGTCCTATTGTCCATACATCTGTTCCACTGTTGTATGTCCTATTGTCCATACATCTGTTCCACTGTTGTATGTCCTATTGTCCATACATCTGTTCCACTGTTGTATGTCCTATTGTCCATACATCTGTTCCACTGTTGTATGTCCTATTGTCCATACATCTGTTCCACTGTTGTATGTCCTATTGTCCATACATCTGTTCCACTGTTGTATGTCCTATTGTCCATACATCTGTTCCACTGTTGTATGTCCTATTGTCCATACATCTGTTCCACTGTTGTATGTCCTATTGTCCATACATCTGTTCCACTGTTGTATGTCCTATTGTCCATACATCTGTTCCACTGTTGTATGTCCTATTGTCCATACATCTGTTCCACTGTTGTATGTCCTATTGTCCATACATCTGTTCCACTGTTGTATGTCCTATTGTCCATACATCTGTTCCACTGTTGTATGTCCTATTGTCCATACATCTGTTCCACTGTTGTATGTCCTATTGTCCATACATCTGTTCCACTGTTGTATGTCCTATTGTCCATACATCTGTTCCACTGTTGTATGTCCTATTGTCCATACATCTGTTCCACTGTTGTATGTCCTATTGTCCATACATCTGTTCCACTGTTGTATGTCCTATTGTCCATACATCTGTTCCACTGTTGTATGTCCTATTGTCCATACATCTGTTCCACTGTTGTATGTCCTATTGTCCATACATCTGTTCCACTGTTGTATGTCCTATTGTCCATACATCTGTTCCACTGTTGTATGTCCTATTGTCCATACATCTGTTCCACTGTTGTATGTCCTATTGTCCATACATCTGTTCCACTGTTGTATGTCCTATTGTCCATACATCTGTTCCACTGTTGTATGTCCTATTGTCCATACATCTGTTCCACTGTTGTATGTCCTATTGTCCATACATCTGTTCCACTGTTTTATGTCCTATTGTCCATACATCTGTTCCACTGTTGTATGTCCTATTGTCCATACATCTGTTCCACTGTTGTATGTCCTATTGTCCATACATCTGTTCCACTGTTGTATGTCCTATTGTCCATACATCTGTTCCACTGTTGTATGTCCTATTGTCCATACATCTGTTCCACTGTTTTATGTCCTATTGTCCGTCCATCCGTTCCACTGTTTTATGTCCTATTGTCTGTCCATCCGTTCCACTGTTTTATGTCCTATTGTCTGTCCATCTGTTCCACTGTTGTATGTCCTATTGTCCGTCCATCCGTTCCACTGTTGTATGTCCTATTGTCCATACATCTGTTCCACTGTTGTATGTCCTATTGTCCATACATCTGTTCCACTGTTGTATGCCCTATTGTCCATACATCTGTTCCACTGTTGTATGTCCTATTGTCCATACATCTGTTCCACTGTTGTATGTCCTATTGTCCATACATCTGTTCCACTGTTGTATGTCCTATTGTCCATACATCTGTTCCACTGTTGTATGCCCTATTGTCCATACATCTGTTCCACTGTTTTATGTCCTATTGTCCATACATCTGTTCCACTGTTGTATGTCCTATTGTCCATACATCTGTTCCACTGTTGTATGCCCTATTGTCCATACATCTGTTCCACTGTTGTATGTCCTATTGTCCATACATCTGTTCCACTGTTGTATGTCCTATTGTCCATACATCTGTTCCACTGTTGTATGTCCTATTGTCCATACATCTGTTCCACTGTTGTATGCCCTATTGTCCATACATCTGTTCCACTGTTTTATGTCCTATTGTCCATACATCTGTTCCACTGTTGTATGTCCTATTGTCCATACATCTGTTCCACTGTTGTATGTCCTATTGTCCATACATCTGTTCCACTGTTGTATGTCCTATTGTCCATACATCTGTTCCACTGTTGTATGTCCTATTGTCCATACATCTGTTCCACTGTTGTATGTCCTATTGTCCATACATCTGTTCCACTGTTGTATGCCCTATTGTCCATACATCTGTTCCACTGTTTTATGTCCTATTGTCCATACATCTGTTCCACTGTTGTATGTCCTATTGTCCATACATCTGTTCCACTGTTGTATGCCCTATTGTCCATACATCTGTTCCACTGTTGTATGTCCTATTGTCCATACATCTGTTCCACTGTTGTATGTCCTATTGTCCATACATCTGTTCCACTGTTGTATGCCCTATTGTCCATACATCCGTTCCACTGTTTTATGTCCTATTGTCCATACATCTGTTCCACTGTTTTATGTCCTATTGTCTGTCCATCCGTTCCACTGTTTTATGTCCTATTGTCTGTCCATCCGTTCCACTGTTTTATGTCCTATTATCCATCCATCTGTTCCACTGTTTTATGTCCTATTGTCCATCCATCTGTTCCACTGTTTTATGTCCTATTGTCTGTCCATCTGTTCTACTGTTTTATGTCCTATTGTCTGTCCATCTGTTCCACTGTTTTATGTCCTATTGTCCGTCCATCTGTTCCACTGTTTTATGTCCTATTGTCCGTCCATCTGTTCCACTGTTTTATGTCCTATTGTCCGTCCATCTGTTCCACTGTTTTATGTCCTATTGTCCGTCCATCTGTTCCACTGTTTTATGTCCTATTGTCCGTCCATCTGTTCCACTGTTTTATGTCCTATTGTCCGTCCATCTGTTCCACTGTTGTCTGTCCATCTGTTCCACTGTTGTATGTCCTATTGTCTGTCCATCCATTCCACTGTTTTATGTCCTATTGTCTGTCCATCCGTTCCACTGTTTTATGTCCTATTGTCCATCCATCCGTTCCACTGTTTTATGTCCTATTGTCCGTCCATCTGTTCCACTGTTTTATGTCCTATTGTCCATCCATCCGTTCCACTGTTTTATGTCCTATTGTCCGTCCATCTGTTCCACTGTTTTATGTCCTATTGTCCGTCCATCTGTTCCACTGTTTTATGTCCTATTGTCCATCTATCTGTTCCACTGTTTTATGTCCTATTGTCTGTCCATCCGTTCCACTGTTTTATGTCCTATTATCCATCCATCTGTTCCACTGTTTTATGTCCTATTGTCCATCCATCTGTTCCACTGTTTTATGTCCTATTGTCTGTCCATCTGTTCCACTGTTGTATGTCCTATTGTTCGTCCATCTGTTCCACTCTTTTATGTCCTATTGTTCGTCCATCTGTTCCACTGTTGTATGTCCTATTGTCTGTCCATCTGTTCCACTGTTTTATGTCCTATTGTCTGTCCATCTGTTCCACTGTTTTATATCCTATTGTCCGTCCATCTGTTCCACTGTTTTATGTCCTATTGTCCATCCATCTGTTCTACTGTTTTATGTCCTATTGTCCGTCCATCTGTTCCACTGTTGTATGTCCTATTGCCTGTCCATCTGTTCCTCTGTTTTATGTCCTATTGTCCGTCCATCTGTTCCACTGTTGTCTGTCCATCTGTTCCACTGTTGTATGTCCTATTGTCTGTCCATCTGTTCCACTGTTTTATGCCCTATTTTCTGTCCATCTGTTCCACTGTTGTATGTCCTATTGTCCGTCCATCTGTTCCACTGTTTTATGTCCTATTGTCCATCCATCTGTTCCACTGTTTTATGTCCTATTGTCCGTCCATCCGTTCCACTCTTTTATGTAGACAACTGATCTTTTACCTTTTGGCTGAACTAGTTCATACTTGGTACAGTGTCATGTAATGATATTAGTATGGCTATTTTGGCAGGGTTCACCAAGCTAGGCGAATTGGGCTAAATTCTCGTCCTATATTAGCTGAAGTTGCCCTCCTTCAGACTACAAAGTGAACTTGAAGTTGCCTTGTTTCTGTTTGCAGGTCCCTCCTTTCTTGCAAACAGTCTTTGTTTGATGGTACAGCTGATTGATAGAGCAATTGTAATCAATGTGAAAATACATAATGATAAGAGTAAAAGGTTTTATTCAAGCAATAAAAAAGGTTTAATTTGTTGAGACAAAAGTAAGAATCATGGCAAACTTCTATATATATACTGGTGAAATTCCAGGTGAAAATTAAATCTTAAATCTTATAATGTACAAACAGACGCTTCCTGTACCAAATTGGTTGATGGATTGTGTTATATTCTAATTAATTTAACAACATTTGAGTTATTTGTAGCTTTTTCAAATCTAAATAATGAACTTGCCAAATTTTAAACATGGTGGTCATTGTGACATTGAAAACAAACTTCTGATGAAGGATATTAACAGATATAAACAAAGGCACACTTCAAAAGCAAATTTTAAATAAATGATGCAAAAACAACACTTTTTTGTTGAAACATGTCTCTATGATGTTGTTAGAAGTCTCCCTGTCATGCCTGCACTCCTCCCCCCAGTTCTCTGAGGGAGAAGTCGAGTCTCCCTATTTTTTACAAGTGTGGTGAGACCTGTATTGGTACGATTTTCCAAAAGGAAAAAGGGAGTTATAGTTAAAATGGTATATATGTATGTCTGTTCTGTATTCTTATGTAAACAAACAGTCTGTTAATTATTGATAGGACCTGTTCCATGCCTGCCAACTGTTCTGATCTTGGTTGAATTGTTACGAATTTGACCTGTAAAATAAACAGCCCAGATTTGTAATGGTTTGTTCCGATTTCCCTTTTAGCAAAATCTTCTAGATGCTTGAATTTTGAATCTTTGTAATAAGAATAGGATGAAAATGCATTAGATGTTTGTTTGTTTGATGGTGTTTAACTCCACTTTCAACAATATTTCAGTTATTTTGTGGTGGTCAGTTTTATTGTTGGAAGAATCTGGAGGACCTGAAGAAACCCACGGACAATAATATTGTACACCTTGCCCTGATCGAGATTCAAAGTCACAACATAATTGGTGATAGGCACTGATTGTATAGGTAGTTGTAAATCCAACTACCATATAATCATGTCCACGACGGCCCCAAAATGCATTGGAGATTATTAGAATTAAGCTTGTGAAAACAATGAATGACAACAATAATATTATCAAAGATATATGCCCCAAGAAATGAGCTCAACTTCAATGAAAAGGAAAGAATTCCTATGAAGAATTGTTATTGTCGTGATGATTAGTACCTCCATTACTGTCATTACTAAACATGTCTAAACCAAACCATGAATAAAACAGAATCCTGTATACATTGTATATCCAACTTTGAATAAAACTCTAATGTAGGAAATCTTTGTAAATTAAACCTGCACAAACCTAACATTGTTCCTAAGAAGGTTCAGTTTAGACAGACTTCATTACATCAGGGCTGTTATTATTAATGAGTACTCTACCCCTTGTATTGGGTTAGGGTTATGGTGTTCAACAATATTTCAGTTATATCATGGCGGTCTGATTATTGCTGGTGGAAACCGGAGAAAACCACCGACCTGTTTCAAGTTCCTGACAAGTTTTATCACATAAAGTTGTATCGAGTACACCTCACCATGAACGGGGTATAAATTTAGTGGTGATAGACACTGATTCCACAGGTAGTTGTTAATCTAACTACCATACAATCATCACCACGACAACCCCCTCGTATAAAATAAATTTGGTATTACAAGACAATATACAGTCAAACCTGCTCATGTGGTCACCTGTATTAAAAGGTCACCTTTTTCTTGTCCTGTCATAGAAAATTTCATATGAATTGAACCTCTTTTAAGAGGTCACTTGTCTTATAAGGCCACTTTCTCCTTGTCCCAAAGGTGACCTCTTAATACAGGTATGACTGTACAAAGGTGACTTCTTAATACAGGTATGACTACAAAGGTGACCTCTTAATACAGGTTTGACTGTACAAAGGTGACCTCTTAATACAGGTTTGACTGTACAAAGGTGACCTCTTAATACAGGTTTGACTGTACAAAGGTGACCTCTTAATACAGGTTTGACTACAAAGGTGACCTCTTAATACAGGTTTGACTGTGCAAAGGTGACCTCTTAATACAGGTTTGACTGTACAAAGGTGACCTCTTAATACAGGTTTGACTGTACAAAGGTGACCTCTTAATATAGGTTTGACTACAAAGGTGACCTCTTAATACAGGTTTGACTGTGCAAAGGTGACCTCTTAATACAGGTTTGACTGTACAAAGGTGACCTCTTAATACAGGTATGACTACAAAGGTGACCTCTTAATACAGGTTTGACTGTACAAAGGTGACCTCTTAATACAGGTTTGACTGTACAAAGGTGACTTCTTAGTACAGGTTTTGACTGTACAAAGGTGACCTCTTAATACAGGTTTGACTATACAAAGGTGACTTCTTAGTACAGGTTTTGACTGTAAAAAGGTGACCTCTTAATACAGGTTTGACTGTACAAAGGTGACTTCTTAATACAGGTTTTGACTACAAAGGTGACCTCTTAAAACAGGTTTGACTGTACAAAGGTGACCTCTTAATACAGGTTTGATTGTACAAAGGTGACCTCTTAATACAGGTTTGACTATACAAAGGTGACCTCTTAATACAGGTTTGACTGTACAAAGGTGACTTCTTAGTACAGGTTTTGACTGTACAAAGGTGACCTCATAATACAGGTTTTGACTGTACAATGGTGTCCTCTTAATACAGGTTTGACTGTACAAAGGTGACTTCTTAATACAGGTTTTGACTGTACAAAGGTGACCTCTTAATACAGGTTTGACTACAAAGGTGACCTCTTAATACAGGTTTTGATTGTATATAGGTGACCTCTTAATACAGGTTTTGACTGTACAAAGGTGACCTCTTAATACAGGTTTTGACTACAAAGGTGACCTCTTAATACAGGTTTTGACTACAAAGATGACCTCTTAATACAGGTTTTCACTACAAATGTGACCTCTTAATACAGGTTTTGACTACAAAGGTGACATCTTAATACAGGTTTTGACTACAAAGGTGACCTCTTAATACAGGTTTTGACTGTATAAATGTGACCTCTTAATACAGGTTTTGACTACAAAGGTGACCTCTTAATACAGGTTTTGACTGTACAAAGGTGACATCTTAATACAGGTTTTGACTACAAAGGTGACCTCTTAATACAGGTTTTGATTGTATAAAGGTGACCTCTTAATACAGGTTTGACTACATAATTTGTATACGAGATTTTATTTTATCAGGAATAGGATTCAGCAATAAACTTATTCTACAGTTTGACAAAGTGTTTTGGCCTGAAGATGTTGGTGTATTTACCATGGTAACCAGCAGTCAAAGTGAGGCTGGCATGTTACAGACGTGGATTAACCTACATAGATATGTTAAGAAACCATTGTTAATGGGGATGCTTCATGATCAAGCTGCTGTTAGATTTGAGAACATGACAGATAATGACATTATAGAAAATGGTAGGATTAACAGAGAATTAAGATTAACAGAGAATTTGTGTTGTTTTTGTAGTATAGTCAACATATAGATACAGTACACTCCAAGTGTATCAACGATCATACTCTCAGGTCCGACATATTCCTCCCAAAATGTCCGACAAATTTGAGAATCAACACTCTCTAAGTCTGGACATTTTGGTTTTGGTCGGACGTGAGAGTGGATATTAAAAGATTTTTTTTTTACATTTCTGGAGGTGAATATGTCAAACATTTTGTGATCGATGCGTATTTGTATGCGTACTTTCTTTCCGGTTTGTAGAATGTGCGGGTACGTAAATACCCTAGTGTATGTTTACCTTGCACCATATTCGCGCCAGGAAAGGTAGCTCCAAGGTCAATATTTGTCACGCTCGGGTACAACAATCGTTCGATGCATAGGAGCACCTCGTAATCAAAGAATTGTACAATAATTTCGAGTTACACCGTTTGTGTTTCTTTAATCTGTTTAATTTTAATAGCTCTTTCTAGTACATTTAAATTTTACGATTACAATCGGAATGCTAGAAATATCGTAACTTTTCCGAAATCTAAACTTTAAAATTATATACGCCGAGTCCAGCCCTGGCTTGGATTTCTCGAAAAAAGTTTTCTTAACAAACCAAATTAAATTGAGTAAAAATTTGACTTAAGTTTGCGTTTTGACTTTGTTTGTTTGGAGAAATCACTGACGATTTAAAAAAAAAAATCTGTTGTCACTTAAAACAGAGTCAGTGAGGCTGGTATGGCTACATGAATGAATAAGAGATAATTCTTTCAGAGTGTGATATCCATATAAAGGTGAAATAACGGATGCAAAAATCACCGGCTAAAGTTACACAATATTCCGTTTACAAATATTTCAAGTCCCTATACTTGTTCATCTGTGACGGCAATATGTGTATTGGACTAAGTATTACAGCCAGCTTGATATGAATTAATTAGCTCAGGTTACAGGTGGCAATAATGGATGGAACATCTTGTTGACACAAATTTCCAGGTGCCAGGGGGAGAACAATTATAATTAATTCTATTTAATGTTGTTTTTTATTACTATTTGTTTGTAGGTACATTTGCAATGATTGAAGTAATTTTAATTTCTGTAACACACACATATGTATACTGAACAAAAAGTTACGCACATTGTAGTGCATTTTACTATTGCTTTTAATAATAGAACCTTTATGAAACCGTTAATGCTTAACAGATATTGTTGCAAATAAAACTGACCACATTTCTCACCAAACCAATCGATTTCTGCAGGGGGGGATTTTTCAGTTTGCAAGAGTTACTAAAGCCTGATGGTTGACAAATTTTTCTTTGGTATTTCAGTAAAATAGGAAATAAACTCGATATGCGTAACTTTTGTTTGCTGTGAGATGTATTGCAACCGCCATTTTTTACTACAATCACGTGCGCATGCATTCTGGAATATTGTTGATCAAATGTCCGACAAATTTGAGAGTCAACACTCTAAGTCCGACTATTTGGTCGGACATGAGAGTGGATATTTAAAGATTTTTTTTACATTTCTCGAGGTGAACATGTCAAACATTTTGTAATCGATGCATATTTGTAAGCGTAGTTTCTTTCCGGTATGTAGAATGTCCGGTTACGTAAATACCCTAGTGTATTTCTACCTTGCACCATATTCGCGCCAGGAAAGGTAGCTCAAAGGTCAATATATAACTGAAATATTGTTGAAAAGTGACGTTTAAACACTCATAACCTCATATAAATTATTGCAATAAAATATCGATTAAGTAACGAAATTGATATAAATTATTTTCCAGTATATTTAGTATAAAAGGCTTGTTATACACGTTTACTGTGAGATGTATTGCAACCGCCATTTTATACTACAATCACGTGCGCATGCTCGTGTTTGATGGAAAGCTATAGCTATATTTAGATAGTTTGTGATAATAATTTTATATTGTAAATCGATCCACCCTGTGATTTTTTTTAACAAGATACATTTTTTATAGTATATATTTTATTATAAAATACAATATTGAACTGATTTTCGATAACACTTCAATCGTTGAATATTGATTTTTTTCGGATGTTAAATATTTTATCCCCAGAATTGCACCCCCTGTTAGTATACTTTTATTGCTTTATTTTAAAAAAAAATAACACCAAGAACATCGATGATACGAGTCTTCTTATTCAGAAATAAACCTACAGCAAAATAAAGGTATATTATTTTTGTACTGTAAACAAAATCGTCATTTTTATCTAGATTTATCGTCCGAAAAATACGGTACTCCTCTACTATACTAATTTGGATTAGGTGATGGGAATTAGGTGCCATCATCAAAATAAAGATTAAAAAATGTATTTCATGATAAAGATGGCTGATTAAAATTGTTTGGCATGCATTAGTTGTCAGTTGTAATATACGGATGTAACCAATATACAGGAAGAGCCCCTACTGTGAAGCCATTCAATGAAAATAACAACCTGACCATATTGTTAAATAAGAATAAGAATTAGATAAGAAATTAAAATTTATAGAAGGCAAGGATTTATATAATTAACACATTAAGTCACATTTCATTTATTTAGCTTGGGTCAGTTATCAATTAAAAAGACAAAAATGGTTTTAAAAAAAATCTGTCTAATAAGTATTTACCTAAATAACGATATCATGATGTATAATAATTTCTCACCGTAAATGTATTTATTTTATCAAGATATTTATACACATATATAAGAAAAAAGATATAAATTTATTTTTTAAGTACAAATAAATTGGAAGACGGCTTGAAAATCGAAAACGCAGAATAGTTATCTATGTTTATTAGTCTTAGTAAAAAGAGTCTTGAGCAACGTTTTTTTTCACACCTGTGATAGGTGTATTTGTATATCATGAATGCACGATGCGACAACATGCTGAGATGGGTGATGTTTTGACAGGTAAACTAAAAAAAAAAAAAACGTAGAATACACTAATAAAATATTATTTCACCTATATCAGGACTCCGCAGACTGCCAATTTTCAAGAAAAAACCCCCAGGATTTACGGATTTATGACCCATTCGCCATGAACAAAATAAAACTTAAATTTTACTAAATAATTTTAATCCAAATTTGCCTTTAAAGAAATAAATGTATAAATTAGAATTATTTACCCAGGTTTGTTCGCCCTACATTTGGCAAACATGTAAAAGAGCAAACGCACCCTATATCGTAAACCGGCAACTGTCTGCAGCAAGTGAAAGGGCCTTGGCATTGATTGTCGCGAGTACATGGGGACATATTAATATTCACTTCTAGTGCACTTAAAACATGGGTACTGCATGTTAATACATTTTATTCGTGGATATTATTGTATATATCGCCCGTGACAGCCGTTAACATATCTATACTTTCCGTACCGCTGTATATCACTCATTTACTTCAGCTTTACTAAGATACGCATGTTTCTTTATGCACGAATTTATTGGTTAGCAGAATTTGGGGACGTTTCCTGTTTACAGTTTAACTATCTGAGAGTGGAGACTTTCACTCCGACCTGGGAGGATTTTGTCGGACAATTTGGTCGGACATTTGTTGGACAATTTGGTCGGACATTTGTCGGACAATTTTAAGAGTGAAGTCCGACAAAACTCTGTGTCCTACCTGAGAGTTTGATCGTTGATACACTTGGAGGGATCTGTATTTGTAGTATAGTAGGTATTTGTAGTAAGTAGGTATTTTCCCCATTTTTCATTACAAAGGGAACAATTGATGTCTTTTATAAAAAAAAAAAGACCTAGATTCAACCTGTAGGTGTCAAACTCCACCATTCTGTGTCATCATCATTGTCGCTGTTGTCGTCTTCAAATTATTTTTGAAGAATTTATTCTGCCAAATGTTTTTTTCCAGGAAAAGCTATGTATTATCATTTAAGTTTTTATTTCATTAAATGCTAAATAAATTTCTTCTTTAGACGTACAAAATAAAGTTGTGTCATCAGCGAGTTGCGATATCTTAATGCTATGAGTTTTTTCGTCTATTTTTTATTTGAAATCCCTTATTATCTTTATTGTTTCTAAGTCTTGAAGCCATGATTTCAACTGACAAGACAAACAACAAACCTGATAAAGGACACCCTTGACAAATTCCTCTTGTATTCTTAAACATTTCTGAGACCCACTCATTGTTCATTACACACGTTTGTATATCTGTATATAAAGTTTTTACCCAGTTAATGAAAGATTCATTGAATCCAAAATGCTTAAGAGTATTTAGCATGAAATTCCATTCCAAAGAATCAAAAGCCTTGTAAAGTCAATGAAAATTATAGCCCTTTCTATTTTATATATGTCTGCATAGTCTATGATATCCTGTATTTGTCTAAGATTAAAACCAATAAATCTATTTTTTACACACCCTGTTTGATCTACGTTAATTATTTTTGGTAAAACTTTTCAAACGTTGTGCTAAAACATGTGAAATCAGTTTAAGATCTACATTCAAAAGAGAAATCGGACGATAGTTATCAAGACATAAAGGATCCCCCTTTTTAAATAGTAACGATAAAATACTTGACCGTTGTGAATAAGACATTAAAGCTTCATTGTAACTCTTATTATAGATTTCCGTAAGAACAATTTTTAATTTCCCCCAAAATGCTCTGTAAAATTCTACGGTTAACCCATCTAAACCTGGAGATTTATTCAATTTCATGTTTCCTATAGCCTCAGAACATTCGGTATCAGTTACCTCCCTATCACAATCTAATTTTTCTTTGTCGTTTAAAATTTTATCTAATTTTGTATCAAAAATATATATTTTTTATGAAATTTCATCTGGTTTTTTTCGACGTATAAAGTTTTTCATAGTAGTCCTTAATTGTGTTAAGTATTTTCCCTAGTTCTTTAATAACTTTATTGTTTTCATCTAGTAACTTACTTATAGATTTTTTAACCTGTCTTTGCTTTTCTAAACCCAAAAAGTATGAATTATTTTTTTCACCCAATTCTACCCATTTTTCTCTCGACCTAATTTGAGCCCCTTTTGCCTTTTGGTTATAAATTTGTTCTAGTTCTTTCCTAATATCATTAATTCGTTTATCTAAACTTTCGTCTGTGATATCTAAAGAGTCCCGATGTGATGATAAATCTTGTAGTTCTTTTTCTAAAGATCGTCTAGCTTCTCGTTTGATTTACTTTTACAATATATAATAGTTGCTTCTCTAATTTCTATTTTTAGAACGTCCCATAAAAGCCGACAATCTACGTTATTGTTTACCTTATCGTAAATATATTTATCAATCAGATTATTAATCAATAGTTGGTACTCTACTTCCTGTAGTATTGAATTATTGATTTTCCAATAACCCCTACCCTTTTCCGAAACCCCTGGTATAAAATTTATATATACACTTTGGTGATCAGTAGATTGTATGGTTACAGGTTTAATTTTACATGTTTCTACAAGAGAACAAAAATCTGTCCCAATAAATATCATATCTATACGACTGGCCTGTGTTTTATCCTTCCGTCGCCAAGTAAATTGTTGTTTATCTTGATTAAATTTTCTCCAAATATATGTTAAATTATTTGTTTTTATAAACGTTTTTAAACTTGCTACTGGTTGTATAAATGCACCATTTTTACATTTACTTTTCCTATCAATTGGCATAAGAGTTTCGTTAAGATCACCCCCAACTATTGGTATTCCAGTCCCATGTGCCTTTAAGAATCTACTTACATTTTTAAAAAACACATTTCTCAATGTTCTGCAGTTAGGTGCATATATACTTACCATTGAAAACACTGTGTTTTCAATTTGTATGTTTATAAGTATTATTCTACCATCTTCGTCCCATTGACCAGTGTTCACCACAACTGTTGTTTAGAGAACTAAAAGTCTTGGTGGTTATGCTTGATTTCCGTTGACCAGTGTTCACCACAACTGTTGTTTAGAGAGCTAAAAGTCTTGGTGGTTATGCTTGATTTCCGTTGACCAGTGTTCAATACAACTGTTGTTTAGAGAACTAAAAGTCTTGGTGGTTATGCTTGATTTCCGTTGACCAGTGTTCACCACAACTGTTGTTTAGAGAGCTAAAAGTCTTGGTGGTTATGCTTGATTTCCATTGACCAGTGTTCAATACAACTGTTGTTTAGAGAGCTAAAAGTCTTGGTGGTTATGCTTGATTTCCGTTGACCAGTGTTCAATACAACTGTTGTTTAGAGAGCTAAAAGTCTTGGTGGTTATGCTTGATTTCCATTGACCAGTGTTCAATACAACTGTTGTTTAGAGAACTAAAAGTCTTGGTGGTTATGCTTGATTTCCGTTGACCAGTGTTCAATACAACTGTTGTTTAGAGAGCTAAAAGTCTTGGTGGTTATGCTTGATTTCCATTGACCAGTGTTCACCACAACTGTTGTTTAGAGAGCTAAAAGTCTTGGTGGTTATGCTTGATTTCCGTTGACCAGTGTTCAATACAACTGTTGTTCAGAGAGCTGAAAGTCTTGGTGGTTATGCTTGATTTCCGTTGACCAGTGTTCACCACAACTGTTGTTTAGAGAACTAAAAGTCTTGGTGGTTATGCTTGATTTCCGTTGACCAGTGTTCAATACAACTGTTGTTTAGAGAGCTAAAAGTCTTGGTGGTTATGCTTGATTTCCGTTGACCAGTGTTCAATACAACTGTTGTTTAGAGAGCTAAAAGTCTTGGTGGTTATGCTTGATTTCCGTTGACCAGTGTTCACCACAACTGTTGTTTAGAGAACTAAAAGTCTTGGTGGTTATGCTTGATTTCCGTTGACCAGTGTTCAATACAACTGTTGTTTAGAGAGCTAAAAGTCTTGGTGGTTATGCTTGATTTCCGTTGACCAGTGTTCAATACAACTGTTGTTTAGAGAACTAAAAGTCTTGGTGGTTATGCTTGATTTCCGTTGACCAGTGTTCACCACAACTGTTGTTTAGAGAGCTAAAAGTCTTGGTGGTTATGCTTGATTTCCGTTGACCAGTGTTCAATACAACTGTTGTTTAGAGAGCTAAAAGTCTTGGTGGTTATGCTTGATTTCCGTTGACCAGTGTTCAATACAACTGTTGTTTAGAGAGCTAAAAGTCTTGGTGGTTATGCTTGATTTCCATTGACCAGTGTTCACCACAACTGTTGTTTAGAGAGCTAAAAGTCTTGGTGGTTATGCTTGATTTCCGTTGACCAGTGTTCAATACAACTGTTGTTTAGAGAGCAAAAAGTCTTGGTGGTTATGCTTGATTTCCGATGACCAGTGTTCAATACAACTGTTGTTTAGAGAGCTAGAAATTTGTTTGAACTCAAATCAAACATGAGGAATAATTTGATGAGTCTATCAAATTTGTGAAACCAGGTGCTCACGAAGGGTAAGAAGTTCTTGCCTCTAAGAGTATATTACATATTCAGTGTTTGAAAAGAGCACAGTACGTAGATGATACAATTTTGCCTTTCAAATTTCTCATGTTTAAAAAAGTCACTGGCCGTGCTTGTGTGATTTTGTTAGTTTTTATTTTTGGTGTTTAATGTCACTTTCAGCAATATTTCAGCTATATCATGGTGACCTGTTTTAGTGGTAGAAGAAGCCGGAGTACCCGGAGAGAACCATCAACCATGGGCAAGCAACTGGTAAACTTTATCACTTGCGGCTGCGATTCGAGTGCACCCTTTTTTGTAATTTACAAAGCCAGTCGCGAACCCACACCGTATTGGTAATAGGCTTGTATGAGTTGTTAGGTAATCCAACTACCTAACTCATTGAGCCACCCAGACCCTTGTATTATAAATTATAAAACACACACCTGTTTACTATATCAAGGAATATTTGTATTATACACGACCAAAGATCGTAATTTAATAAAAAAAAAAAAATAGATCAAACATTTTATTTGTCTTTTTTAGCAATAAATGTTTTATCAAAGATATTTGGAAAAGAAACATTACAGGAGGTTAATGTAACCATAGTAACAAAATCAAAGTGGATATCTGATGATAAATGTTTAGGAACCACTTCTTATCCTAAAGTGGGTAAGTATATTTTATCTATTAAACAGGGGTCCATTGTTGAACTTATTATTAATGTAATGATTAAATATGATTAGTTAATACATTGATTAAAAACAGTTCAGCAACAGAATTTAATCATTGCATCAACAATCACCCTACCAAATCTTCAGGTATTAATAGAACACACACTGAGAACTGTCATCCCATTGGTCAATATATTTAACTGTCTTCCATATGATAAAACTGTTGAAGATGAATGAAAGGTTATCCGACATAAGCCAAAATAGGATGATATTGTTAGATTTGATTTGATTTGATTTATTGTGTTTAATGCCACTTTCAGCAATATTTCAGCTATATCATGGCGATCAGTTTTAGTGGTGGAAGAAGCCGGAGAGAACTACCGACCATGGGCAAGCAACTGGTAACCTTTATCACTTGCGGCTGCGAGTCGAGTGCACCCTTTTTTTGTAACTTACCTAGGCGGGCATGAACCCACGCCATATTGGTGATAGGCTTGTATGAGTTGTTAGGTAATCCAACTACCTAACTCATTGAGCTACCCGGGCCCTACAACTACCTAACTCATTGAGATACCCGGGCCCTACAACTACCTAACTCATTATGCTACCCGGGCCCTACAACTACCTAACTCATTGAGCCACCCGGGCCCTACAACTACCTAACTCATTAAGCTACCCGGGCCCTACAACTACCTAACTCACTGAGCTACCCGGGCCCTACAACTACCTAACTCATTGAGCTACCCGGGCCCTACAACTACCTAGCTCATTGAGCTACCAGGTCCCTACAACTACCTAACTCATTGAGATACCCGGGCCCTACAACTACCTAACTCATTAAGCTACCCGGGCCCTACAACTACCTATCTCATTGAGCTACCCGGGCCCTACAACTACCTAACTCATTGAGCTGCCCGGGCCCTACAACTACCTAACTCATTGAGCCACCCGGGCCCTACAACTACCTAACTCATTGAGCCACCCAGGTCCTACAACTACCTAACTCATTGAGCCACCCGGGCCCTACAACTACCTAGCTCATTGAGCTACCCGGGCCCTACAACTACATATCTCATTGAGCTACCCGGGCCCTACAACTACCTAACTCATTGAGCCACCCTGGTCCTACAACTACTTAACTCATTGAGCCACCCGGGTCCTACAACTACCTAACTCATTGAGCCACTCGGATCCTACAACTACCTAACTCATTGAGCCACCTTGGTCCTACAACTACCTAGCTCATTGAACCACCCGGGTCCTACAACTACCTAACTCATTGAGCCACTCGGATCCTACAACTACCTAACTCATTGAGCCACCCAGGTCCTACAACTATCTAACTCATTGAGCCACTCGGGTCCTACAACTACCTAACTCATTGAGCCACCCGGGTCCTACAACTACCTAACTCATTGAGCCACCCAGGTTCTACAACTACCTAACTCATTGAGCCACCCTGGTCCTACAACTACTTAACTCATTGAGCCACCCGGGTCCTACAACTACCTAACTCATTGAGCCACCCTGGTCCTACAACTACCTGGCTCATTGAGCCACCCGGGTCCTACAACTACCTAACTCATTGAGCCACTCGGATCCTACAACTACCTAACTCATTGAGCCACCCAGGTCCTACAACTATCTAACTCATTGAGCCACCCGGGTCCTACAACTACCTAACTCATTGAGCCACCCGAGTCCTACAACTACCTAACTCATTGAGCCATCCGGGTTCTACAACTACCTAACTCATTGAGCCACTAGGGTCCTACAACTACCTAACCAGCATGCCCATTCACGTACTGTAGTACGTGTTTCACGTAGAATAAAAATCATGCACGTATAATTGAAAGAACCATACGTGCGTGCACGTAGAGAACCCGTTGCGAGCACTGTATAAAAATAACCTTTTGTTTACAATTCACTTCAAAGTACGTATAATAGAGTTGTTCTGATTAGTTAATTTCGGTAATATTATCCAATCAGAGCGTTCCTTGCATATTTTAAGTGAGATGATATGATTTATAGATCGCCCCTATTGGCTCCTTATTTTTTAATTGTCCAATCATAAGAACTGCTACTGTTAAAACCCGTAATCAGAGTTGGCGAAAATCGTCGGACCGGCAGAATAACGGTCGGTCCGATTAATTAATGAACCGTGTCTGTCCCAATGTCCGTCATGAAAATATTACTTTGTGGTCGTCCAGTTGACGATTGAAATTTATTCACTCCCAGTTTCCACTGCCAATGGCATTGAATTCCGTTTTTAGTTTTATTAAAATGTCAGACAGAGACTTGAAATTTGTTTATTTTCTGTCAGACCGACACGTTCCTATTTGTAATCGAAACTCCTATGCGTAAATGTAAACATCCTTTCAGTAGGAACGAGCACAGAAATAAGTTGACTTCCACACTCCCCAAGTATCAAAGATTGTTTGTGTTTAATTAAATATGTTTTGAGATGCTTATAATTGAAGATGACAACAGATTCATATTCTTAACTGAAATTAAAAATGTAGGTAAACCGGAAACTGACATTGATGTATAATATTGGGAACGTGATCGGACCATTAGATACGGATTGTTGGCCATATCTGCCTTATCTTTTTAGATAACAATATGTATACAGAAAAACATTTAATTGAGTTGTTTAATGATCATGACTATATATAGGTAATCTTGCATTCAGTTCTGTATAAAAAACTAAATTTGACAGGTTATATACAATATTACAAAAAAATGGTGGGATAGACACAAAGGCCATGGGTCAGACAGAACCCCACTTCCTGTCTGACCCAATGTCAGACAGAAAAAAAAGTTTTCGCCAACTCTGCGTAATATTTACAAAAAACAGCATGGTGCACGACCTTGCGTGGAGCAAATGCAGTTAATTTTCTTTGTACCCCCAAATGAAGAGTTAGAGGGTACATTGCACCCCCAAAAATTTGGATGTACCCCTAAAATTGAAGGTAAAAGGGTACATGTACCCCCAGATGAAAAAACCTGTGGGCATGCTGCCTAACTCATTGAGCCACCCGGGCCCGACAACTACCTAACTCATTGAGCCACCTGGGCCCTACAACTACCTAACTCATTGAGTCACATGGGCCCTACAACTACCTAACTCATTGAGCCACCCGGACCCTACAACTACCTAACTCATTGAGCCACCCGGGCCCTACAACTACCTAACTCATTGAGCCACCCGGAACCCTACAACTACCTAACTCATTGAGCCACCCGGGCCCTACAACTACCTAACTCATTGAGCCACCCGGGCCCTACAACTACCTAACTCATCCCTACCCGGGCCCTAATACTACCTAACTCATTGAGCTACCCGGGCCCTACAACTACCTAACTCATTGAGCCACCCGGGCCCTACAACTACCTAACTCATTGAGCTACCCGGATCTAAAATTGAATTAGATTGACCTAGAATTTGTTATGATTGACCTAGAGATTGTTATGATTGACCTAGAGATAGTTATGATTGACCTAGAGATTGCTATGAATGACCAAGAGATTGTTATGATTGACCTAGAAATTGTTATGATTGACCTAGAGATTGGTAAGATTGGCCTAGAGATTATTATGATTGACATAGAGATTGTTATATTTGACCTAGAGATTGTTATGATTGACCTGGAAATTGTTATGATTGACCTAGAAATTGCTATGATTGACCTAGAGATTGTTATGATTGACCTAGAGATTGTTATGATTGACCTAGAGATTGTTTTGATTGACCTAGAGATTGCTATGATTGACCTAGAGATTGTTATTATTGACCTAGAGATTGTTATAATTGACCTAGAGATTGCTATGATTGACTTAGAGATTGTTATGATTGACCTAGTGATTGTTATGATTGACCTAGAGATTGTTATGATTGACCTAGAGATTGTTATGATTGACCTAGAGATTGTTATGATTGACCTAGAGAATGTTATGATTGACCTAGAGATTGTTATGATTAGTCAATTGTATTTTTATAATTAATTTTTATTTTCAGGTGTTTTACCAGAAATGATGGACGCTTTAACAAAACCAATTTGCCCATATATTTATTTTGCTGGAGAATATACTTCATTAGAACACATGAACACAGCACACGGAGCTTATATGTCTGGTGTTAACGCTGCTGAACAAATTATATCAAAACTTTGTGATAAAACAGATTTATTAACGAAAAAACATGAGTCAAAATCTGATCGAGAGAAAGAGGAAAAGAAAAATACAGAGAAAAAATCTAAGAAAGCAAATAAAAATAAGAAAGAAGACAAAAATAAGTTAAAGGATGAATTGTAATGTATTGGGTATTGTTGTGAGTTCCGTTCCAGTCTGTGTCATGGTGTCGTCGGTCTAATTCTCAAAGGAATAATAAAAACCAAATGTTGGAATAGTTCGAGCATGTATTGCAGTTGGAAATACTTCAAAACAAAGACCCTGGAATAACAATCTAAAATCTATAAATAATATTTAAAATAAAATAGGTTACAATTCTGTCCAGTTTTCTATTCCATTATTACAACAAAATAGTCATTCTCTATTAATGAATTGTATAGCTGCTCATGGTTCTCATGGACATTTTAAAATATCAATAAAAAGTGTTATTACATGTTAAAAAAATAGCTTCACATGAACCAAGCAAAATAAAAAATAAAACGTGGCTAAGGTTAATCTATTATTATGACTTGATTATTTGATTTTTGGTGTTTTAGCGCCACTTTCAGTAATAATTCAGCTATATCATGGCGACCAGTTTTAGTAGTGGAAGAAGCCGAAGTACCCGGAGAGAACCACCGACCATGGGTAAGCAATTGGTAAACTTTATCACTTGCGGCTGTGAGTCGAGTGCACCCTTTTTGTAATTTACAAAGCCGAGTACGAACCCACGCCGTATTGGCGATAGGCTTGTATGAGTTGTTAGGTAATCCAACTACCTAACTCATTGAACCACCCAGGCCCTACAACTACCTAGCTCATTGAGGCACACGGGTCCTACAACTACCTAACTCATTGAGCCACCCAGGCCCTACAACTACCTAGCTCATTGAGGCACACGGGTCCTACAACTACCTAACTCATTGAGCCACACAGGTCCTACAACTACCTAACTCATTGAGCCACCCTGGTCCTACAACTACCTAACTCATTGAGCCAGCCGGGCCCTACAACTACCTAACTCATTGAGCCACACAGGTCCTACAACTACCTAACTCATTGAGCCACCCTGGTCCTACAACTACTTAGCTCATTGAGCCACCCGGGTCCTACAACTACCTAACTCAATGAGCCACTCAGATCCTGCAACTACCTAACTCATTGAGCTACCCTGGCCCTACAACTACCTAGCTCATTGAGCCACCCGGGTCCTACAACTACCTAACTCATTGAGCCACTCGGATCCTACAGCTACCTAACTCATTGAGCCACTCGGATCCTACAACTACCTAACTCATTAAGCCACCTGGGTCCTACAACTATCTAACTCATTGAGCCACCCGAGTCCTACAACTACCTAACTCATTGAGTCACCTGGGCCCTACAACTACCTAACTCATTGAGCCACCCAGGTCCTACAACTATCTAACTCATTAAGCCACCCGGGACCTACAACTACCTAACTCATTGAACCACCCGAGCCCTACAACTACCTAACTCATTGAGCCACTCGGGTCCTACAACTACCTAACTCATTGAGCCACCCGGGCCCTACAACTACCTAACTCATTGAGCCACCCGGGTCCTACAACTACCTAACTCAATGAGCCACTCAGATCCTGCAACTACCTAACTCATTGAGCTACCCTGGCCCTACAACTACCTAGCTCATTGAGCCACCCGGGTCCTACAACTACCTAACTCATTGAGCCACTCGGATCCTACAGCTACCTAACTCATTGAGCCACTCGGATCCTACAACTACCTAACTCATTAAGCCACCCGGGTCCTACAACTATCTAACTCATTGAGCCACCCGAGTCCTACAACTACCTAACTCATTGAGTCACCCGGGCCCTACAACTACCTAACTCATTGAGCCACCCAGGTCCTACAACTATCTAACTCATTAAGCCACCCGAGACCTACAACTACCTAACTCATTGAACCACCCGAGCCCTACAACTACCTAACTCATTGAGCCACTCGGGTCCTACAACTACCTAACTCATTGAGCCACCCGGGTCCTACAACTACCTAACTCATTGAGCCACCTGGGTCCTACAACTACCTAACTCATTGAGCCACCCGGGCCCTACAACTACCTAACTCATTGAGCCACCCGGGCCCTACAACTACCTAACTCATTGAGCCACCCGGGCCCTACAACTACATAACTCATTGAGCCACCCGGGTCCTACAACTACCTAGCTCATTGAGCCACCCGGGTCCTTCTGTTATTATGGGCACAAACCTTCCCTGTGAAATGATGGATCATGCAAATGTTTTAAACATGTGAGTAAAATGTCAACCCTGACATAATGGTTGTTGTGAAAAGAACCAAGTCCTAACCTTGAAATGTATGCTTATTATATTTAATTGACTTGACATAGTATGTATAATATTAGTTCTATTAAAGAGAGCCGATGGCATCGACTATCATTTAAACATCAGATAATACACAAGGTCATCGGAAGACAATAAGGGAACAAATGTCAACTTTGAACCAAAATTTAATTGCCAATACAATATCTCGTCATTTGTGCGCAAGTGACAGAATTCATTTCAAAAAGGTGTTGATGTCTTTAAAACACATTTAACCGCATCGGTGGTGTAATGGATAGCGTGCTCGCCTCGAGTGTGGTAGATCGTGGGTTCGAACCTCGCTCGGGTCATACCAAAGACTATAAAATTGGTATTTGTTGCTTCTCCGCTAAGCACGCAGCATTAAAGAGAAAGAGCAAAGACTGGTTGGTTCGGAATCGGGATAATGTGTCCGAGTGAGGCCACATGTCTATCCGCAGACTGTTGTTTCAACAAGCTAGCACTATAAAAATCCAACTACGTATGTTTGTCTAGTACAAAGCGAACATCATCATCATCTCATTGAAAATTAACTGACTCACTCACTCACTTAAGAAGAGTTTGAAGATACCAAAGGGGTAATCAGAATCCATAAATCTAAGAATGACAAACAACATAATGGCCAAAAGAAAAAGTACAAAAGGATAAACAACAATCTACAAAACATACATATAAAACTAAAGATCGAGTAACACGAAGCCCACTAAAAATGGGATGAACTCGGGTGATTCGGATGGGTAGGTTGTTCCTGCTCTACTAGTAAAGCACTTTTTGAAGGATAGGATAAGAAGATTCTTTAGAAATCCTTCCTTAATATAATAGTTTAGTACACAAAATACAGCGACGTAAAAAGTCAGAAGACAAACTGCAAGCTCGAGCGTAGCGTATGAGTTGTGGAGTGTGAACTCCGTACACGGGAGCACCTACCAAAATTCGGAATTTTCGTACCAGTATAAATAGGCATATGCATAAGCTGCTGAAAATTCTTGACAAAGATTACGTGCAAAACCATATTTTGTTTGTCCTATTGTCCTTTTTATTTTGGCCACGGTATTATCTGTCCAATTTAAAGCTTCTGATTACGTCTTTGGTATCTTCTAACATTTCTGTAGTGTCTGTTCTTTCGATTTTTCGCTTCTGATTACCCTTTTGATATCTTATAGCATTACTTTTGGTCACAGTATTGTCTTTCCTTCGATTTACGGCTTCTGATTACCCCTTTGATATCTTCAACCATTTCTAATGGACATTGTGTTGCCTGTCCCCCAATTAAAGACTTCTGATTACCCCATTATTATCTTCTACCATTTCTTTTGGACCTTGTAGTGTTTGTACTACGATATACGGCTTCTAATTATGATTAGCCCTTTGTATTGTCCTTCAATATAATGCTACTGATTACCCCATTGGTATCTCCAAGCATTGTATGTGGCCATTGTTTGTCCTTCTATTTACGGCTTATGATTACCACTTTGATATCTTCTATCATTATACTTGGTCATTGTATTGTCCTTCAATTTAATGCTGCTGATTACCCCATTGGTATCTCCAAACATTTTGTGTGGCCTTTGTATATCTGTCCTCTGTTTACGGCTTCTGATTACCACTTTGGTATCTTATAACATTCCTGTTGGTCACAGTATTGTCAGTCTTTCGATTTACTGCTTCTGATTACTTCTGGTATCTTTTAACATTGTGTTGGCCAGTGTATTGCATGTCCTTCAATAAAAGGATTCTCCTTACCTCTTTAGTATCTTCGATCATTTCTTGCGGCCAGTTTATTGTCTGTCCTTCAATTAAAGGATTCTGATTACCCCTCTGATAACTTCTTACATTTGTGTTGACCATTAAAGGGTCTGTCCTTTAATTTAAGGCTTCTAATTAGATTACCCCTCGGGTATCTTCAGATTACCTCTTTGGTATCTTCTAACATTTCTTTGGCCATTGTATTCTCTGTCCCCCAATTTAATGCTTCAGATTACCTCTTTGGTATCTTCTAACATTTCCTTGGCCATTGTATTCTCTGTCCCTCAATTTAATTCTTCAGATTACCTCTTTGGTATCTTCTAACATTTCTTTGGCCATTGTATTCTCTGTCCCCCAATTTAATGCTTCAGATTACCTCTTTGGTATCTTCTAACATTTCCGTGGCCATTGTATTCTCTGTCCCTCAATTTAATGCTTCAGATTACCTCTTTGGTATCTTCTAACATTTCTTTGGCCATTGTATTCTCTGTCCCTCAAGTTAATGCTTCAGATTACCTCTTTGGTATCTTCTAACATTTCTTTGGCCATTGTATTCTCTGTCCCCCAATTTAATGCTTCAGATTACCTCTTTGGTATCTTCTAACATTTCCTTGGCCATTGAATTCTCTGTCCCTGAATTTAATGCTTCAGATTACCTCTTTAGTATCGTCTAGCATTTCTTTGACCATTGTATTCTCTGTCCCTCAATTTAATGATTCAGATTACCTCTTTGGTATCTTCTAACATTTCTTTGGCCATTGTATTCTCTGTCCCTCAATTTAATGCTTCAGATTACCTCTTTGGTATCTTCTAACATTTCCTTGGCCATTGTATTCTCTGTCCCACAATTTAATGCTTCAGATTACCTCTTTGGTATCTTCTAACATTTCTTTGGCCATTGTATTCTCTGTCCCTCAATCTAATGCTTCAGATTACCTCTTTGGTATCTTCTAACATTTCCTTGGCCATTGAATTCTCTGTACCTGAATTTAATGCTTCAGATTACCTCTTTGGTATCTTCTAACATTTCTTTGGCCTTTGTATTCTCTGTCCCACAATTTAATGCTTCAGATTACCTCTTTGGTATCTTCTAACATTTCCTTGGCCATTGTATTCTCTGTCCCACAATTTAATGCTTCAGATTACCTCTTTGGTATCTTCTAACATTTCTTTGGCCATTGTATTCTCTGTCTCCCAATTTAATGCTTCAGATTACCTCTTTGGTATCTTCTAACATTTCTTTGGCCATTGTATTCTCTGTCCCCCAATTTAATGCTTCAGATTACCTCTTTGGTATCTTCTAACATTTCCTTGGCCATTGAATTCTCTGTCCCTGAATTTAATGCTTCAGATTACCTCTTTGGTATCGTCTAGCATTTCTTTGACCATTGTATTCTCTGTCCCCCAATTTAATGCTTCAGATTACCTCTTTGGTATCTTCTAACATTTCCTTGGCCATTGAATTCTCTGTCCCTGAATTTAATGCTTCAGATTACCTCTTTGGTATCGTCTAGCATTTCCTTGGCCATTGAATTCTCTGTCCCCGAATTTAATGCTTCAGATTACCTCTTTGGTATCTTCTAGCATTTCTTTGACCATTGTATTCTCTGTCCCTCAATTTAATGCTTCAGATTACCTCTTTGGTATCTTCTAACATTTCTTTGGCCATTGCATTCTCTGTCCCCCAATTTAATGCTTCAGATTACCTCTTTGGTATCTTCTAGCATTTCTTTGGCCATTGTATTCTCTGTCCCTCAATTTAATGCTTCAGATTACCTCTTTGGTATCTTCTAACATTTCTTTGGCCATTGTATTCTCTGTCCCTCAATTTAATGCTTCAGATTACCTCTCTGGTATCTTCTAACATTTCTTTGGCCATTGTATTCTCTGTCCCCCAATTTAATGCTTCAGATTACCTCTTTGGTATCTTCTAATATTTCTTTGGCCATTGTATTCTCTGTCCCTCAATTTAATGCTTCAGATTACCTCTTTGGTATCTTCTAACATTTCTTTGGCCATTGTATTCTCTGTCCCCCAATTTAATGCTTCAGATTACCTCTTTGGTATCTTCTAACATTTCCTTGGCCATTGTATTCTCTGTCCCTCAATTTAATGATTCAGATTACCTCTTTGGTATCTTCTAACATTTCTTTGGCCATTGTATTCTCTGTCCCTCAATGTAATGCTTCAGATTACCTCTTTGGTATCTTCTAACATTTCTTTGGCCATTGTATTCTCTGTCCCTCAATTTAATCCTTCAGATTACCTCTTTGGTATCTTCTAACATTTCTTTGGCCATTGTATTCTCTGTCCCTCAATTTAATGCTGCAGATTACCTCTTTGGTATCTTCTAACATTTCTTTGGCCATTGTATTCTCTGTCCCCCAATTTAATGCTTCAGATTACCTCTTTGGTATCTTCTAACATTTCTTTGGTCATTGTATTCTCTGTCCCCCAATTTAATGCTTCAGATTACCTCTTTGGTATCTTCTAACATTTCTTTGGCCATTGTATTCTCTGTCCCCCAATTTAATGCTTCAGATTACCTCTTTGGTATCTTCTAGCATTTCTTTGGCCATTGTATTCTCTGTCACTCAATTTAATGCTTCAGATTACCTCTTTTGTATCTTCTAACATTTCTTTTGGGCATTGTATTCTCTGTCCCTCAATTTAATACTATGCCAACTACCAGCATCTGGGATATATCGACAACTCATACACCAGACCCAGAACCAACCGAGTCCAAATCAGAAACAGACCCTACTCCATACCGCACAGCTCTACTTACCTCACCCACTCCACCAGAAGAGTCGATAACTGTACCAGAAGTGGCCAGCTCTTCCAGAGGTAAATATTTCTCTTTCCTTTTTCTCTGCTCCCACTGTTTCTTTTTCTGCCTCTACGCCTACTGTGTCTCCTTCTGTCTGTGCTCCTACTGTGTCTCCTGTCTCTATTCCTACTGTGTCTCCTTCTGTCTGTGCTCCTACTGTGTCTCCTGTCTCTGTTCCTAGTGTGTCTCCTGTCTGTTCCTACTGTATCTCCTTCTGTCTGTGCTCCTACTGTGTCTCCTGTCTCTGTTCCTACTGTGTCTCCTTCTGTCTGTGTTCCTACTGTGTCTCATTCTGTCTGTCCTCCTACTGTGTCTCCTGTCTCTGTTCCTACTGTGTGTCCTTCTGTCTGTGCTCCTACTGTGTCTCCTGTCTCTGTTCCTACTGTGTCTCCTGTCTGTGTTCCTACTGTGTCTTCTGTCTGTGTCTGCTTCTGTCTGTGCTCCTACTGTGTCTCCTTCTGTCTGTGCTTCTACTGTGTCTTCTGTCTGTGCTTCTACTCTGTCTCCTTCTGTCTGTGCTCCTACTGTGTCTCCTGTCTCTGTTCCTACTGTGTCTCCTTCTGTCTGTGCTCCTACTGTGTCTCCTGTCTCTGTTCCTACTGTGTCTCATTCTGACTGTGCTCCTACTGTGTCTCCTGTCTCTGTTCCTACTGTGTCTCCTGTCTGTGCTCCTATTTTGTCTCCTGTCTCTGTTCCTACTGTGTCTCCTTCTGTCTGTGCTCCTACTGTGTCTCCTGTCTCTGTTCCTACTGTGTCTCTTTTGTCTGTGCTCCTACTGTGTCTCCTGTCTCTGTTCCTATTGTGTCTCCTTCTGTCTGTACTCCTACTGTGTCTCCTGTCTCTGTTCCTACTGTGTCGCCTCCTGTCTGTGTTCCTACTGTGTCTCCTGTCTCTGTTCCTACTGTGTCTCCTGTCTCTGTTCCTATTGTGTCTCCTTCTGTCTGTGCTCCTAATGTGTCTCCTGTCTCTGTTCCTACTGTGTCTCCTTCTGTCTCTACTCCTACTGTGTCTCCTGTCTCTGTTCCTACTGTGTCCTTCTGTCTCTTCTATAGTGTCTCCTGTCTCTGTTCCTATAGTATCTCCTGTCTCTGCCCCTACTGTATCTCCTGTTTCTGCTCCTCCTGTCTCTGTTTCTAAAATGTCTCCTTCTGAGATACAGTTGTTTCATGTATATTCAAACAGTAAAAAAAAGGTTGTTGGTTAAGATTCCAGAGGTTCAAAAACAGACCAATAAAATTGATTGTGGGTTGTATGCCATTGCTAATGCTGTAGAGTTTTTCTGGTGGTTTACATATTGAATTCAATCAACAACTCATGCGGGACCATCTCATTTCTTGTCTTGAAAAGGGTCAGTTTTCTGTATTTCCGAAGGTAAAGGTGTCTAAAAATGGTAAGGTCAAGTGCAAGAGCTGTGTGGTCGAGTCAAACTATGAATGTGGAAAAGCAGATTCTATAGAGAACATGGTGGGATGTGATTGGAAAAGTGGTGTCAAAGTTTGTAGTGTTTGGAGACATTCATCTTGTGCTGGAGGGGTAGTTAAAGGTAATTGGTTTTGTTCTAAAAACAAGGTCACAGAAAGTATGTCTTTGATAATTTTGTGTTTTTAATTTTATTTTGATTCTATAATAAAAATGTTTTTAATAAAAACTGAACATGTTTGTACATGTCTTTTAATGTATTATTGATGATATATTGTACAATTGTGTATGGTTTTTTGATAACAATTTCCCCACGCCATCCGACAACTGTGAATCTGTTGAAACATACACAAACATATTGAAAGAAATCAGTTCAATATGAAAACTCAAAAGCTTTCTATAGTTTAATATATTTGATTTGATTATACAGTTCTAATTTGTATTTGTATCAATCATAATTGATATAATGTTCGATATTTGCAATGAATAGCCTGTTACTTTTAAGAAATGACATACTGAATGTCCGATTTTGAAGCTGAATTGTCCAGTGTCCTGCCACGATTTCTCAAAACGTATTTATCCAAAAATAATAAACTATGCATATTATTAATCCTTGAGATATAAGCTTTAAAATGGTGTAACATTTATTTGACAGAAATTTGATTTAAAAGAGTTATGCGTGATCAACACAAATATTTTGATACAAATTATCGTCATTTTCGCCATTGAAAAATACTGTCCTGCCACGATTTAGGGTATCAAATGTCAATATTTTTTTAGCATCTTTATTATGGAATTTACATCATGAACATATCTCATTCCGTTCAAAAGTTATACCTATAAACGTACTGAAAAATACCTGTCCTGGTTATAGACCCTCCCTCGGAAGAGGACACTCTGGAATACGCAAGACAGCATCAATTTAAATCAAATACGTGTGGTTGTAAAGAATTTCATGGGGAACCATGCAGTAAAATAATTGACATGGATTCAGCTGTAGTGTAGAGTTCCGAGAACACTGCAAAGAAATTGGAAAGAGGAACGAGACATGGTCATCACAGCTGAACTGTTTGCTCATAGGCGTTCAGGTAATCACACAGAAGCTAAAAAACATAAAATAAAAGAGCGAGAGAGACCGTATCAAGAATTTTATTTTAAAAGAAAGCGGGTTTGTAGGAAGACAAAAGTTGTGAGCAAGACACACTATTTTCATATTACAGTCAGTAATTTGACATTGGGGTCAAAGGTCAAGGTCACAGGTGCAAAATTACCATTAACAGTTAAGTCCGATAAGTTGATGAATATAAGTAGTGTATCGGGTCCGTATAGACCTATTACCCCCTATGTTAAACCATTTTTCACTCCTCAATTGTGCAGTCAGCCGTGACTAATTACACCTTTTCATTGTGTTTCACGTTTGTACGAGTTTTTGTCGTATTGTTTACGCGTGTTTCACGTTTTCACGTTCATTTAACCTTTTAATGGCTATTTGTTCGTTTTGTTAACGATTTTGTTTACGTTTTTCGTGTTTTGGGTGGCGGGCGGCGGCCGCGGCGGCGACGACGGCGGCTGCGGCGGCGACGACGGCGGCCGAGGCGGCGACGGCGGCGGTTGCGGCGGCGGCGGCTGCTGCTGCGTGAGAGAGAGGAAATTGGTGGTATTGTTACGTGAAGTAGAAATTAGAAACAGAAGGAAAACATAAAACAAACGGAGAGATAAACGAAAAGACAAAACACAAGAGACAAAGAGAATTAAACAGACCGTGTCGAATGTCACTACACTTCCATGACGCATCGATCTATTTTTAGTAACATGCCGTCACCTATAAAAGCCGGCTCGACGCGAAACATTCTCATTCTGCGCCCAGACGTGTTTAGAGCTCAGAGCAAACGCCAATTAGACAGAGCAGATGTAAGTCATACATGTAGTTTTAACAAATAATTAACATGTAGTTGAACTGTTTGATTCATGTTGTAAATATACATTTGTCTTTTACAGATGCATTCCTGTGGATATTGTCAACAAACCTTTGTCAAGAAGAGTCAATTAATGGAGCACCACCGTCTAAGCAAACACCACAATACCTTTACTTGCGGCGTATGTCAGAAAATCTCGACAGACACGAGAGAAAACACAACAACGACAGCTTCTTTCCATGTAGCGAATGTGGATTGTTGTACAGACGAAAGGATAACCTGTATCGCCATCTGAAGGAGAAACATCAGAGTGGAGCCGGTTTACAAAATCGACCCGTGGATATCAACCACCCCGATCAGTATTACACCATTACTAAGGAGAAGGGAAAGAAGATGCCTCGATTTAACACCGAATCCAACGATTACAGAGTTACGTTCAATGAATTAGACGTCCAGAGTGTACCAGACATATTGAAAACCCTACAGAACCTATTTGGCTCCGTTTTAACAGATGTCACCAAAGGAATGCAGGAAGAGGATTTAGTCCAAGTTACCCTTGAATGTCCCGATTTGGATTTTCCCATCAGATTACCTTTCATACAGATGAACCAACTGACCAGTGAACTACTACTAACCCAAATAGAAAGAGTGCTACAGTCCAACGAACAGTTCGTCCTGGACCATTGTGTACAACTGAATATAACACACGTCAGCCTTCCTAAGGGTGGAACTGGAAAGAGATGTGATTACGTGGACACGGAGAGGTTCCTGAAAGATAAACGTTGCATCATCCAGATACAAAACAAAGATGACATGTGTTGTGCCAGGGCCATCGTAACGGCCAAAGCTAAGATCGACGGACACGAACAATGGAATTCTATTCGACAAAGTCGTCGTATCCAAGAAGAGTTGGCGTTGGAATTACACGCCAAGGCGGGAATACCCCTACATCAATGCGGAATCGAAGATGTAAAAACGTTTCAACGATTCCTGGTAGGATATCAGATACATGTGATATCGAGAGAGCATTTCAACGGAATCGTTTACCATGGACCCACAGCCGAGAAGAAGATCTACTTGTACTATCATGACAACCACTACGATGTGATTACCAGCATGACTGCGTTCCTGAATCGCATCTACTTCTGTACAAACTGTTACAATGGTTATAACACCAAAGAAGAACACGCTTGCAACAACGTATGCCATAATTGTCGGAAGATTCACGATCAAACTGAAGATGATTGGATACATTGTCAGGATTGTGGACGATACTTCAAAGGACCAACATGCTTTAATCTCCACAACAAGACGACGCCAATGGGGAACTCAACGTGCACCTCCTATTACAAATGTAAGAACTGCAGACAAACCGTGAACAAACGAGTGGGAGATCATACCTGTGGAAACGTCTATTGCAAGACTTGTAAAGATTATTATCCATCTGGACACCAGTGTTACATGCTACCTGTGAATTACAACGATAGACAGAAGAAACAGACTTACATCTTTTTCGATTTTGAATGTACCCAAGATGACAGGATCCAGTGTCAACAAGGATACCAATCGGATGACAACGGAGAATGTATTCATTGCAAATCACCGAGGTGTGAAGCTTTCGAACACAAACCTAATCTATGTGTAGTACATAGAGTGTGTTTAAAATGCATGGATCAAGGCGTCGATAAAGACAGTATCTGCCAAACATGTGGGAAGAACGAATTGGTGTTTGCCGGGCCGAACACAACTGAACACTTTTGTCAATGGTTGTTTTCCGGAGAAAACGAAGGGGCCACGGTTATTGCACACAATTTCAAAGGTTACGATTCATTGCCCATACTAGAGTATCTGTACCAAAACGGTGTGAAGCCAACTATTATAGCCAATGGTGCCAAGAACATGTATATCGAAGTACCCGGATGTCGTGTTAGAATGATAGACTCCATCAACTTTTTACCTAGCGCATTATCGGAACTACCTAAGATGTTTGGATTGGAGGAGCTCAAGAAAGGATATTTCCCACATTTGTTCAATAGGAAAGAGAACCAATCAGTCGTACTCAATCATCTACCAGACGTACACTACTACAACCCGGATGCCATGAAACTGAAAGACAGAAAAGCCTTCTTCATGTGGTATGAGACCAACTACAGACAACGATTCGATTTTCAAAGAGAACTATTGAGTTACTGTCGCTCCGACGTGGACATATTAAGAAGAGCTTGCCTAACGTTTAGACAACTGTTTTTGGAGATGACGTCTGGCGACGGACACGGAGGCATCGATCCTTTTCAGAAATGCATCACGATAGCCTCGGCTTGCAATTTGGTCTTTAGAACGAAATTTCTACGACCCGATACCATCGGTATCAATCCAGCTCAAGGATACCGCCAAGAAGAAAAACATTCCATCAAAGCAATGCAATGGATCAAATACTTATCAACAACAGAAGGAGTCCACATACAACATGCTAGAAACGGTGGGGAAAAGGAAATTGGACCTTATAAAGTGGATGGATATTACGAAAACGAGAACGGACAGAAATACGTCTTGGAATTTAACGGAAAGTTCTGGCACGGATGTTTACACTGTTACAATGCCAGCACTGTCAACCCGGTCAATGGTATGACCATGGGTGATCTATACCAACGAACCATAGAGAAGAAACGATACCTGGAAGGTCAAGGGTATGTCTACGTTGGAAAGTGGGAATGCGAGTTTGACAGAGAAGTTCGAGAAAACGACACTTTACGAAACTGTGTCCAGCAATCCGAGATGATCAACCCTTTAGAACCCCGAGATGCTTTCTATAAAGGGCGCACCGAAGCATTTACACTGTTTCAAAAAGACCAGGATATATCATACGTCGATGTAACCTCCCTGTATCCATATATCAATAAGACCGGAAAAATACCCATCGGACACCCTGAGATCGTCACCGAGGGTTTTACAGATATACAACAGTACGAAGGACTCATCAAATGCAAACTCCTTCCACCAAGAGGACTGTACATACCCGTATTACCAGTAAAAAGGAACAACAAATTGTTGTTTACTCTGTGTAGAACATGTAGTGAAAACCAGCAACAGAAACCGTGTCAACATAACGACGAAGAAAGATCATTGACGGGAACATGGGTCACGGACGAATTGAAGAAAGCATTGGAGAAAGGATATGTAGTTCAGCGCATCTACGAAGTGTGGCATTTCGATGAAACGGAACAGTACGATCCGAAAACGAAAACTGGAGGACTCTTTACCGATTACGTGAATACCTTCCTCAAAATGAAGCAGGAAGCCAGCGGTTGGCCAGAGTGGTGTCAGAGCGAAAACGATAAATGGAGTTACATCAGAGACTACCACGAAAAGGAGGGAATACTCATGGACTACAACAACATAAAGAAGAATCCTGGATTGAGAGCATTAGTCAAACTGATGCTGAATAGCTTTTGGGGAAAATTCGGACAGAGATCCAACATGCCTCAGATAAAATACATATCCGAACCTGCCGAATATTTCGACATGTTTACCAGCGACCAGATTCTTGTGATGGGTATAAATTTTGTCAGCGACGAGACGGTGGAAATGAGATATCAATACAAAGAAGAGTTCGTCGAAAAATCCGGGAGAACCAACGTAGTCATAGCAACCTATACCACAGCTCAAGCCCGTTTGAAGTTGTACAGTTATTTGGAACAATTAGGACCCCGTGCCTTATACGCCGATACAGACTCAGTCGTGTATTCCTCTAGGCCAGGCGAGTGGAAACCAGACCTCGGTGACTACCTAGGAGATCTCACCGATGAAGTGCCCGACAACAGAATAATAGAGTTTGTCACCGGTGGACCGAAGAACTATGCCTACAAGATTGCCAGACCCGACAAGGATGGAAATACGACCATATGTAAAGTGAGAGGCATCACTCTCAACTACAAGAACTCATTGACCATCAACTTTGATACGATCAAGGACATGGTCATTAATAACAGAGATGACGTCAAGACCGTGAGGGACGACTTCAAGATCACGAGAAACCACAAGAGACTACTTACCGTACATCAAGACAAAGACTACAGGATAGTCTTCGACAAAAGAGTCGTCATGCAGGACTACAGCACGAGACCGTACGGATTTTAAGAGGGTCGTCTTTCCTGTAATGGCCGACATATGGAACCAGTTGTCCGAGTTCTGTTTTTGTTTTTGTTCGATCGCTGGGATAACAATAGATCGATGCGTCATGGAAGTGTAGTGACATTCGACACGGTCTGTTTAATTCTCTTTGTCTCTTGTGTTTTGTCTTTTCGTTTATCTCTCCGTTTGTTTTATGTTTTCCTTCTGTTTCTAATTTCTACTTCACGTAACAATACCACCAATTTCCTCTCTCTCACGCAGCAGCAGCCGCCGCCGCCGCAACCGCCGTCGTCGCCGCCTCGGCCGCCGTCGTCGCCGCCGCAGCCGCCGTCGTCGCCGCCGCGGCCGCCGCCCGCCGCCCAAAACACGAAAAACGTAAACAAAATCGTTAACAAAACGAACAAATAGCCATTAAAAGGTTAAATGAACGTGAAAACGTGAAACACGCGTAAACAATACGACAAAAACTCGTACAAACGTGAAACACGATGAAAAGGTGTAATTAGTCACGGCTGACTGCACAATTGAGGAGTGAAAAATGGTTTAACATAGGGGGTAATAGGTCTATACGGACCCGATACACTACTAATATACACTGTACATGCCAAATATCAGTGGCCTAAGTCAAACAATAAGAAAGTTGTAGATCTGAGAGTACAGTATGCAATATTGTTGAGACCAAGAAAAAGAATGAAAAATCAATGGAAAACAAAAGCAAGGTTTGTAATGAGGCTTATATAAAATGGCCATATCTCGAAGAGTACTTTAGATATTGCCACAAAATTTTCACACAAGCTTTCTTGATATATTACAACACTAAATATGCTAAAAACTCAAAATCTGATTTTCCCTCATCTGGTCCCCTTTTTATGAGCCGTGGTCACAAATATGGTAATCATGGGAGGATTACCCAAGATGCTACATACAGTTGACGCAAACCCGAAAGCTTAATGGTCTGTTAGCCACTGTTCCAGACGAACCAAGACAAATTTGTCAACTGCATTTGTTTTAGGGCATTATCCGCTATTTAGAAATTATAGGTAAAATCAATGTAAACACACTTACACACAATTACACATTAGCAATATCTACTGTGTAGGGCTATAGCAAAGTATTTAATCTTCCGCATTTTCTTGCCCCCGTGGAATTGAAAATGTTGTCTTTTAAATCTACCTGCAGTCGGCCTCACACAAAATAGTTGAAATAATCTTTAGAAATATGAATAAAAGAAAATCTATTCATAATGATCACTCATACACAAGGTCTAAACCCAAACAATTACCAAATATTAGGTCTCGGTCAAAACAGTTATCATTTGTTCACTCTGATCATTCCTATGTCAGTTCAATTAGCAAAAATAACTCAAATCCAGTAGAAAAAAAATGATTACATTAAAGAAAGCCATCTTAAGGTGCTAAATATCAATCTGTCACAAACAGAATCTGAACCTGACATTTCTTTGCTTTGTGAAGATGGTACAAGACAAACATCTCCTCTGTGTAAAAAGATTTATATCGCTGAACTGATAAGTTCTCCTGTTCAAGTTCATCAAAGTGAAGATTCAGTACAAGAGCAACCTACTGAGCCAAGTTCTCCTTTTCATTCCCAATTAATTCAACAATCCCCAAATTTCCCCTCAAGTGGCAATGCTATTATTGACAATTCAATTTGTTCGATATATAATAATCCAGGAGATGGATATTGTTTTTTTGAGAAAAAAATTTATAGGTTCATATATCTGAGTTAATATTGTTTAAATTTTTTTATTGGACTTCGTCTCAAGTTAGGTAACAGCTATTAGCATATAAACATTTCCTACTTTGATTCTAAAATTATACAGTTTTCCCCAGTTGTTTACCATTCAGGCGAGAAAAAGTGTCTACTTTCATGCAAAGTTAAATAAAAGATAATAACATTTAGTTTTTCCCATAGATTGTTCAAAATTTTAATAACTTAATATGCGAGCGAAGCGAGCTCTTTATGGTTAAAAATGTGTACCTAGGATTTTCATCACATGGCTTCACATACTGATGAATATATTATTTTTCTGCACATTGTAAACACCTTCCGTGTAGCACACTTACACACTCTACTGATGAAGACCTTTTTAACATAATGCGCAAATGTGAGGCTAAATTTCGGACCCTCTCTCATACGTCCGATATCACTGAAACCCGAAACCCGTGTGTAATAAAACTCATTTTGTTAGCTTGTTCTACTTATATTGATATTTTCAAATTTTATTAAATCTCTTTTGACATACTGACAAGAATTTTTTTTACGTGGAAGTTAACTTTTGAGATCTCGTAAGGAACAACGAGAGTTCGATTGAATGAGACTAGATTCAACCCTATAAAAAGTCGTCCCCGATATATCTCGGGCCAAAAAATCTCCACACTATTTTGATGCACTGGATGAGTGTGCAATTGGCAGATAATTTTCAGATTCGTGAGCATTCCTGGCCGTGCCTGTTTCATATTATTTTTTATATTTTCTATAAAATTATCCTTTCAGTTTTTACAAGGCTTAAATATCTACCTACCTACTAAACCAGGTTCCATTTTACCCGCCATAAGGGAAATAACTCGTATAAAAGATGTATAATTTTAGAATCAAATCGGAAATTTAAAAATGGTCTACTGTCCGATGGACATTACATAATAGTAATAAACTGGGAATGACAATTTATTTCTCTATCATGTTGTCGTATCATGAAACACATATTTTCTTTTAGGACTTGAGATTTGAAATACAAAATAAAAATCATGTTTAATTTACAGTTTATTTAATAAACTTAAACAAAGACTAAAACAATTCTTTTAAATAAATAGAAAACAAAAATAGATTTGAAGTTAGTGATGTTGTATTGATGGTGTAATTAACATTGTATTGTATATCATACAACGTGTTTGGCTTTGTAAGTTAGTGATGTTGTATTGATGGTGTAATTAACATTGTATTGTATATCATACAACGTGTTTGACTGTGTAAGTTAGTGATGTTGTATTGATGGTGTAATTAACATTGTATTGTATATCATACAACGTGTTTGACTGTGTAAGTTAGTGATGTTGTATTGATGGTGTAATTAACATTGTATTGTATATCATACAACGTGTTTGGCTTTGTAGGTTAGTGATGTTGTATTGATGGTGTAATTAACATTGTATTGTATATCATACAACGTGTTTGGCTTTGTAAGTTAGCGATGTTGTATTGATGGTGTAATTAACATTGTATTGTATATCATACAACGTGTTTGACTGTGTAAGTTAGTGATGTTGTATTGATGGTGTAATTAACATTGTATTGTATATCATACAACGTGTTTGACTGTGTAAGTTAGCGATGTTGTATTGATGGTGTAATTAACATTGTATTGTATATCATACAACGTGTTTGACTGTGTAAGTTAGTGATGTTCTGTGATGTTGTATTGATTGTGTAATTAACATTGTATTGTATATCATACAACGTGTTTGGCTGTGTAAGTTAGTGATGTTGTATTGATGGTGTAATTAACATTGTATTGTATATCATACAACGTGTTTGACTGTGTAAGTTAGTAATGTTGTATTGATGGTGTAATTAACATTGTATTGTATATCATACAACGTGTTTGACTGTGTAAGTTAGTGATGTTGTATTGATGGTGTAATTAACATTGTATTGTATATCATACAACGTGTTTGACTGTGTAAGTTAGCGATGTTGTATTGATTGTGTAATTAACATTGTATTGTATATCATACAACGTGTTTGGCTGTGTAAGTTAGCGATGTTGTATTGATTGTGTAATTAACATTGTATTGTATATCATACAACGTGTTTGGCTTTGTAAGTTAGTGATGTTGTATTGATGGTGTAATTAACATTGTATTGTATATCATACAACGTGTTTGACTGTGTAAGTTAGTGATGTTGTATTGATTGTGTAATTAACATTGTATTGTATATCATACAACGTGTTTGACTGTGTAAGTTAGTGATGTTGTGTGATGTTGTATTGATTGTGTAATTAACATTGTATTGTATATCATACAACGTGTTTGGCTGTGTAAGTTAGTGATGTTGTATTGATGGTGTAATTAACATTGTATTGTATATCATACAACGTGTTTGACTGTGTAAGTTAGTGATGTTGTATTGATTGTGTAATTAACATTGTATTGTATATCATGCAACGTGTTTGACTGTGTAAGTTAGTGATGTTGTATTGATGGTGTAATTAACATTGTATTGTATATCATACAACGTGTTTGACTGTGTAAGTTAGCGATGTTGTATTGATTGTGTAATTAACATTGTATTGTATATCATACAACATGTTTGGTTGTGTAAGTTAGTGATGTTGTATTGATGGTGTAATTAACATTGTATTGTATATCATACAACGTGTTTGACTGTTTAAGTTAGTGATGTTGTATTGATTGTGTAATTAACATTGTATTGTATATCATACAACGTGTTTGACTATGTAAGTTAGTGATGTTGTGTGATGTTGTATTGATTGTGTAATTAACATTGTATTGTATATCATACAACGTGTTTGGCTGTGTAAGTTAGTGATGTTGTATTGATGGTGTAATTAACATTGTATTGTATATCATACAACGTGTTTGACTGTGTAAGTTAGTGATGTTGTATTGATGGTGTAATTAACATTGTATTGTATATCATACAACGTGTTTGACTTTGTAAGTTAGTGATGTTGTATTGATGGTGTAATTAACATTGTATTGTATATCATACAACGTGTTTGACTGTGTAAGTTAGTGATGTTGTATTGATGGTGTAATTAACATTGTATTGTATATCATAAAACGTGTTTGGTTGTGTAAGTTAGTGATGTTGTATTGATGGTGTAATTAACATTGTATTGTATATCATACAACGTGTTTGACTGTTTAAGTTAGTGATGTTGTATTGATGGTGTAATTAACATTGTATTGTATATCATACAACGTGTTTGACTGTGTAAGTTAGCGATGTTGTATTGATGGTGTAATTAACATTGTATTGTATATCATACAACGTGTTTGACTGTTTAAGTTAGTGATGTTGTATTGATGGTGTAATTAACATTGTATTGTATATCATACAACGTGTTTGACTGTGTAAGTTAGTGATGTTGTATTGATGGTGTAATTAACATTGTATTGTATATCATGCAACGTGTTTGACTGTGTAAGTTAGTGATGTTGTATTTATGGTGTAATTAACATTGCATTGTATATCATACAACGTGTTTGGCTGTGTAAGTTAGTGATGTTGTATTGATGGTTTAATTAACATTGTATTGTATATCATACAACGTGTTTGACTGTGTAATTTAGTGATGTTGTATTGATGGTGTAATTAACATTGTATTGTATATCATACAACGTGTTTGGCTGTGTAAGTTAGTGATGTTGTATTGATGGTGTAATTAACATTGTATTGTATATCATACAACGTGTTTGACTGTGTAAGTTAGTGATGTTGTGTGATGTTGTATTGATTGTGTGATTAACATTGTATTGTATATCATACAACGTGTTTGGCTTTGTAAGTTAGTGATGTTGTATTGATGGTGTAATTAACATTGTATTGTATAACATACAACGTGTTTGACTGTGTAAGTTAGTGATGTTGTATTGATTGTGTAATTAACATTGTATTGTATATCATACAACGTGTTTGACTGTGTAAATTAGTGATGTTGTATTGATGGTGTAATTAACATTGTATTGTATATCATACAACGTGTTTGACTGTGTAAGCTAGTGATGTTGTATTGATGGTGTAATTAACATTGTATTGTATATCATACAACGTGTTTGACTGTGTAAGTTAGTGATGTTGTATTGATGGTGTAATTAACATTGTATTGTATATCATACAACGTGTTTGGCTGTGTAAGTTAGTGATGTTGTATTGATGGTGTAATTAACATTGTATTGTATATCATACAACTTGTTTGACTGTGTAAGTTAGTGATGTTGTATTGATGGTGTAATTAACATTGTATTGTATATCAAACAAAGTGTTTGACTGTGTAAGTTAGTGATATTGTATTGATTGTGTAATTAACATTGTATTGTATATCATACAACGTGTTTGGCTGTGTAAGTTAGTAATGTTGTATTGATGGTGTAATTAACATTGTATTGTATATCATACAACGTGTTTGGCTGTGTAAGTTAGTGATGTTGTATTGATGGTGTAATTAACATTGTATTGTATATCATACAACGTGTTTGACTGTGTAAGTTAGTAATGTTGTATTGATGGTGTAATTAACATTGTATTGTATATCATACAACGTGTTTGACTGTGTAAGTTAGTGATGTTGTATTGATGGTGTAATTAACATTGTATTGTATATCATACAACGTGTTTGACTGTGTAAGTTAGTGATGTTGTGTGATGTTGTATTGATTGTGTAATTAACATTGTATTGTATATCATACAACGTGTTTGACTGTGTAAGTTAGTGATGTTGTATTGATGGTGTAATTAACATTGTATTGTATATCGTACAACGTGTTTGACTGTGTAAGTTAGTGATGTTGTATTGATGGTGTAATTAACATTGTATTGTATATCATACAACGTGTTTGACTGTGTCAGTTAGTGATGTTGTGTGATGTTGTATTGATTGTGTAATTAACATTGTATTGTATATCATACAACGTGTTTGACTGTGTAAGTTAGTGATGTTGTATTGGTGGTGTAATTAACATTGTATTGTATATCATACAACGTGTTTGGTTGTGTAAGTTAGTGATGTTGTATTGATGGTGTAATTAACATTGTATTGTATATCATACAACGTGTTTGACTGTTTAAGTTAGTGATGTTGTATTGATGGTGTAATTAACATTGTATTGTATATCATACAACGTGTTTGACTGTGTAAGTTAGCGATGTTGTATTGATGGTGTAATGAACATTGTATTGTATATCATACAACGTGTTTGGCTGTGTAAGTTAGTGATGTTGTATTGATGGTTTAATTAACATTGTATTGTATATCATACAACGTGTTTGACTGTGTAATTTAGTGATGTTGTATTGATGGTGTAATTAACATTGTATTGTATATCATACAACGTGTTTGGCTGTGTAAGTTAGTGATGTTGTATTGATGGTGTAATTAACATTGTATTGTATATCATACAACGTGTTTGACTGTGTAAGTTAGTGATGTTGTGTGATGTTGTATTGATTGTGTAATTAACATTGTATTGTATATCATACAACGTGTTTGGCTTTGTAAGTTAGTGATGTTGTATTGATGGTGTAATTAACATTGTATTGTATATCATACAACGTGTTTGACTGTGTAAGTTAGTGATGTTGTATTGATTGTGTAATTAACATTGTATTGTATATCATACAACGTGTTTGACTGTGTAAATTAGTGATGTTGTATTGATGGTGTAATTAACATTGTATTGTATATCATACAACGTGTTTGACTGTGTAAGCTAGTGATGTTGTATTGATGGTGTAATTAACATTGTATTGTATATCATACAAAGTGTTTGACTGTGTAAGTTAGTGATGTTGTATTGATGGTGTAATTAACATTGTATTGTATATCATACAACGTGTTTGGCTGTGTAAGTTAGTGATGTTGTATTGATGGTGTAATTAACATTGTATTGTATATCATACAACTTGTTTGACTGTGTAAGTTAGTGATGTTGTATTGATGGTGTAATTAACATTGTATTGTATATCAAACAAAGTGTTTAACTGTGTAAGTTAGTGATATTGTATTGATGGTGTAATTAACATTGTATTGTATATCATACAACGTGTTTGGCTGTGTAAGTTAGTGATGTTGTATTGATGGTGTAATTAACATTGTATTGTATATCATACAACGTGTTTGACTGTGTAAGTTAGTAATTTTTTATTGATGGTGTAATTAACATTGTATTGTATATCATACAACGTGTTTGACTGTGTAAGTTAGTGATGTTGTATTGATGGTGTAATTAACATTGTATTGTATATCATACAACGTGTTTGACTGTGTAAGTTAGTGATGTTGTGTGATGTTGTATTGATTGTGTAATTAACATTGTATTGTATATCATACAACGTGTTTGACTGTGTAAGTTAGTGATGTTGTATTGATGGTGTAATTAACATAGTATTTTATATCGTACAACGTGTTTGACTGTGTAAGTTAGTGATGTTGTATTGATGGTGTAATTAACATTGTATTGTATATCATACAACGTGCTTGACTGTGTCAGTTAGTGATGTTGTGTGATGTTGTATTGATTGTGTAATTAACATTGTATTGTATATCATACAACGTGTTTGACTGTGTAAGTTAGTGATGTTGTATTGGTGGTGTAATTAACATTGTATTGTATATCATACAACGTGTTTGGTTGTGTAAGTTAGTGATGTTGTATTGATGGTGTAATTAACATTGTATTGTATATCATACAACGTGTTTGACTGTTTAAGTTAGTGATGTTGTATTGATGGTGTAATTAACATTGTATTGTATATCATACAACGTGTTTGACTGTGTAAGTTAGCGATGTTGTATTGATGGTGTAATTAACATTGTATTGTATATCATACAACGTGTTTGGTTGTTTAAGTTAGTGATGTTGTATTGATGGTGTAATTAACATTGTATTGTATATCATACAACGTGTTTGACTGTTTAAGTTAGTGATGTTGTATTGATGGTGTAATTAACATTGTATTGTATATCATACAACGTGTTTGACTGTGTAAGTTAGCGATGTTGTATTGATTGTGTAATTAACATTGTATTGTATATCATACAACGTGTTTGACTGTTTAAGTTAGTGATGTTGTATTGATGGTGTAATTAACATTGTATTGTATATCATACAACGTGTTTGACTGTGTAAGTTAGTGATGTTGTATTGATGGTGTAATTAACATTGTATTGTATATCATGCAACGTGTTTGACTGTGTAAGTTAGTGATGTTGTATTGATGGTGTAATTAACATTGCATTGTATATCATACAACGTGTTTGGCTGTGTAAGTTAGTGATGTTGTATTGATGGTTTAATTAACATTGTATTGTATATCATACAAAGTGTTTGACTGTGTAATTTAGTGATGTTGTATTGATGGTGTAATTAACATTGTATTGTATATCATACAACGTGTTTGACTGTGTAAGTTAGTGATGTTGTATTGATGGTGTAATTAACATTGTATTGTATATCATACAACGTGTTTGACTGTGTAAGTTAGTGATGTTGTGTGATGTTGTATTGATTGTGTAATTAACATTGTATTGTATATCATACAACGTGTTTGGCTTTGTAAGTTAGTGATGTTGTATTGATGGTGTAATTAACATTGTATTGTATATCATACAACGTGTTTGACTGTGTAAGTTAGTGATGTTGTATTGATGGTGTAATTAACATTGTATTGTATATCATACAACGTGTTTGACTGTATAAATTAGTGATGTTGTATTGATGGTGTAATTAACATTGTATTGTATATCATACAACGTGTTTGACTGTGTAAGCTAGTGATGTTGTATTGATGGTGTAATTAACATTGTATTGTATATCATACAACGTGTTTGATTGTGTAAGTTAGTGTTGTTGTATTGATGGTGTAATTAACATTGTATTGTATATCATACAACGTGTTTGGCTGTGTAAGTTAGTGATGTTGTATTGATGGTGTAGTTAACATTGTATTGTATATCATACAACGTGTTTGACTGTGTAAGTTAGTGATGTTGTATTGATGGTGTAATTAACATTGTATTGTATATCATACAAAGTGTTTGACTGTGTAAGTTAGTGTTATTGTATTGATTGTGTAATTAACATTGTATTGTATATCATACAACGTGTTTGGCTGTGTAAGTTAGTGATGTTGTATTGATTGTGTAATTAACATTGTATTGTATATCATACAACGTGTTTGACTGTGTAAGTTAGTGATGTTGTATTGATGGTGTAATTAACATTGTATTGTATATCATACAACGTGTTTGACTGTGTAAGTTAGTGATGTTGTATTGATGGTGTAATTAACATTGTATTGTATATCATACAACGTGTTTGACTGTGTAAGTTAGTGATGTTGTGTGATGTTGTATTGATTGTGTAATTAACATTGTATTGTATATCATACAACGTGTTTGGCTGTGTAAGTTAGTGATGTTGTATTGATGGTGTAATTAACATTGTATTGTATATCATACAACGTGTTTGACTGTGTAAGTTAGTAATGTTGTATTGATGGTGTAATTAACATTGTATTGTATATCATACAACGTGTTTGACTCTGTAAGTTAGTGATGTTGTATTGATGGTGTAATTAACATTGTATTGTATATCATACAACGTGTTTGACTGTGTAAGTTAGTGATGTTGTGTGATGTTGCATTGATTGTGTAATTAACATTGTATTGTATATCATACAACGTGTTTGGCTGTGTAAGTTAGTGATGTTGTATTGATGGTGTAATTAACATTGTATTGTATATCATACAACGTGTTTGACTGTGTAAGTTAGTGATGTTGTGTGATGTTGTATTGATTGTGTAATTAACATTGTATTGTATATCATACAACGTGTTTGGCTGTGTAAGTTAGTGATGTTGTATTGATGGTGTAATTAACATTGTATTGTATATCATACAACGTGTTTGACTGTGTAAGTTATTGATGTTGTATTGATTTTGTAATTAACATTGTATTGTATATCATTCAACGTGTTTGACTGTGTAAGTTAGTGATGTTGTATTGATGGTGTAATTAACATTGTATTGTATATCATACAACGTGTTTGACTGTGTAAGTTAGTGATGTTGTGTGATGTTGTATTGATTGTGTAATTAACATTGTATTGTATATCATACAACGTGTTTGGCTGTGTAAGTTAGTGATGTTGTATTGATGGTGTAATTAACATTGTATTGTATATCATACAACGTGTTTGACTGTGTAAGTTAGTGATGTTGTATTGATGGTGTAATTAACATTGTATTGTATATCATACAACGTGTTTGACTGTGTAAGTTAGTGATGTTGTATTGATGGTGTAATTAACATTGTATTGTATATCATACAACGTGTTTGGCTGTGTAAGTTAGTGATGTTGTATTGATGGTGTAATTAACATTGTATTGTATATCATACAACGTGTTTGACTGTGTAAGTTAGTGATGTTGTATTGATTGTGTAATTAACATTGTATTGTATATCATGCAACGTGTTTGACTGTGTAAGTTAGTGATGTTGTGTGATGTTGTATTGATTGTGTAATTAACATTGTATTGTATATCATACAACGTGTTTGACTGTGTAAGTTAGTGATGTTGTATTGATGGTGTAATTAACATTGTATTGTATATCATACAACGTGTTTGACTGTGTAAGTTAGTGATGTTGTGTGATGTTGTATTGATTGTGTAATTAACATTGTATTGTATATCATACAACGTGTTTGGCTGTGTAAGTTAGTGATGTTGTATTGATGGTGTAATTAACATTGTATTGTATATCATACAACGTGTTTGACTGTGTAAGTTAGTGATGTTGTATTGATGGTGTAATTAACATTGTATTGTATATCATACAACGTGTTTGACTGTGTAAGTTAGTGATGTTGTATTGATGGTGTAATTAACATTGTATTGTATATCATACAACGTGTTTGACTGTGTAAGTTAGTGATGTTGTGTGATGTTGTATTGATTGTGTAATTAACATTGTATTGTATATCATACAACGTGTTTGACTGTGTAAGTTAGTGATGTTGTATTGATGGTGTAATTAACATTGTATTGTATATCATACAACGTGTTTGACTGTGTAAGTTAGTGATGTTGTATTGATGGTGTAATTAACATTGTATTGTATATCATACAACGTGTTTGACTGTGTAAGTTAGTGATGTTGTATTGATGGTGTAATTAACATTGTATTGTATATCATACAACGTGTTTGACTGTGTAAGTTAGTGATGTTGTGTGATGTTGTATTGATTGTGTAATTAACATTGTATTGTATATCATACAACGTGTTTGACTGTGTAAGTTAGTGATGTTGTATTGATGGTGTAATTAACATTGTATGGTATATCATACAACGTGTTTGACTGTGTCAGTTAGTGATGTTGTGTGATGTTGTATTGATTGTGTAATTAACATTGTATTGTATATCATACAACGTGTTTGACTGTGTAAGTTAGTGATGTTGTATTGATGGTGTAATTAACATTGTATTGTATATCATACAACGTGTTTGGTTGTTTAAGTTAGTGATGTTGTATTGATGGTGTAATTAACATTGTATTGTATATCATACAACGTGTTTGACTGATTAAGTTAGTGATGTTGTATTGATGGTGTAATTAACATTGTATTGTATATCATACAACGTGTTTGACTGTGTAAGTTAGCGATGTTGTATTGATGGTGTAATTAACATTGTATTGTATATCATACAACGTGTTTGGTTGTGTAAGTTAGTGATGTTGTATTGATGGTGTAATTAACATTGTATTGTATATCATACAACGTGTTTGACTGTTTAAGTTAGTGATGTTGTATTGATGGTGTAATTAACATTGTATTGTATATCATACAACGTGTTTGACTCTGTAAGTTAGCGATGTTGTATTGATGGTGTAATTAACATTGTATTGTATATCATACAACGTGTTTGACTGATTAAGTTAGTGATGTTGTATTGATGGTGTAATTAACATTGTATTGTATATCATACAACGTGTTTGACTGTGTAAGTTAGTGATGTTGTATTGATGGTGTAATTAACATTGTATTGTATATCATGCAACGTGTTTGACTGTGTAAGTTAGTGATGTTGTATTGATGGTGTAATTAACATTGCATTGTATATCATGCAACGTGTTTGGCTGTGTAAGTTAGTGATGTTGTATTGATGGTTTAATTAACATTGTATTGTATATCATACAACGTGTTTGACTGTGTAATTTAGTGATGTTGTATTGATGGTGTAATTAACATTATATTGTATATCATACAACGTGTTTGACTGTGTAAGTTAGTGATGTTGTATTGATGGTGTAATTAACATTGTATTGTATATCATACAACGTGTTTGACTGTGTAAGTTAGTGATGTTGTGTGATGTTGTATTGATTGTGTAATTAACATTGTATTGTATATCATACAACGTGTTTGGCTTTGTAAGTTAGTGATGTTGTATTGATGGTGTAATTAACATTGTATTGTATATCATACAACGTGGTTGACTGTGTAAGTTAGTGATGTTGTATTGATTGTGTAATTAACATTGTATTGTATATCATACAACGTGTTTGACTGTGTAAATTAGTGATGTTGTATTTATGGTGTAATTAACATTGTATTGTATATCATACAACGTGTTTGACTGTGTAAGCTAGTGATGTTGTATTGATGGTGTAATTAACATTGTATTGTATATCATACAACGTGTTTGGCTGTGTAAGTTAGTGATGTTGTATTGATGGTGTAATTAACATTGTATTGTATATCATACAACGTGTTTGGCTGTGTAAGTTAGTGATGTTGTATTGATGGTGTAATTAACATTGTATTGTATATCATACAACGTGTTTGACTGTGTAAGTTAGTGATGTTGTATTGATGGTGTAATTAACATTGTATTGTATATCATACAAAGTGTTTGACTGTGTAAGTTAGTGATATTGTATTGATTGTGTAATTAACATTGTATTGTATATCATACAACGTGTTTGGCTGTGTAAGTTAGTGATGTTGTATTGATGGTGTAATTAACATTGTATTGTATATCATACAACGTGTTTGACTGTGTAAGTTAGTGATGTTGTATTGATGGTGTAATTAACATTGTATTGTATATCATACAACGTGTTTGACTGTGTAAGTTAGTGATGTTGTGTGATGTTGTATTGATTGTGTAATTAACATTGTATTGTATATCATACAACGTGTTTGGCTGTGTAAGTTAGTAATGTTGTATTGATGGTGTAATTAACATTGTATTGTATATCATACAACGTGTTTGACTGTGTAAGTTAGTAATGTTGTATTGATGGTGTAATTAACATTGTATTGTATATCATACAACGTGTTTGACTGTGTAAGTTAGTGATGTTGTATTGATGGTGTAATTAACATTGTATTGTATATCATACAACGTGTTTGACTGTGTAAGTTAGTGATGTTGTGTGATGTTGTATTGATTGTGTAATTAACATTGTATTGTATATCATACAACGTGTTTGACTGTGTAAGTTAGTGATGTTGTATTGATGGTGTAATTAACATTGTATTGTATATCATACAACGTGTTTGACTGTGTAAGTTAGTGATGTTGTATTGATGGTGTAATTAACATTGTATTGTATATCATACAACGTGTTTGACTGTGTAAGTTAGTGATGTTGTGTGATGTTGTATTGATTGTGTAATTAACATTGTATTGTATATCATACAACGTGTTTGGCTGTGTAAGTTAGTGATGTTGTATTGATGGTGTAATTAACATTGTATTGTATATCATACAACGTGTTTGACTGTGTAAGTTAGTGATGTTGTATTGATTGTGTAATTAACATTGTATTGTATATCATGCAACGTGTTTGACTGTGTAAGTTAGTGATGTTGTATTGATGGTGTAATTAACATTGTATTGTATATCATACAACGTGTTTGGCTGTGTAAGTAAGTGATGTTGTATTGATTGTGTAATTAACATTGTATTGTATATCATGCAACGTGTTTGACTGTGTAAGTTAGTGATGTTGTATTGATGGTGTAATTAACATTGTATTGTATATCATACAACGTGTTTGACTCTGTAAGTTAGTGATGTTGTATTGATGGTGTAATTAACATTGTATTGTATATCATACAACGTGTTTGGTTGTGTAAGTTAGTGATGTTGTATTGATGGTGTAATTAACATTGTATTGTATATCATACAACGTGTTTGACTGTTTAAGTTAGTGATGTTGTATTGATTGTGTAATTAACATTGTATTGTATATCATACAACGTGTTTGACTATGTAAGTTAGTGATGTTGTGTGATGTTGTATTGATTGTGTAATTAACATTGTATTGTATATCATACAACGTGTTTGGCTGTGTAAGTTAGTGATGTTGTATTGATGGTGTAATTAACATTGTATTGTATATCATACAACGTGTTTGACTGTGTAAGTTAGTGATGTTGTATTGATGGTGTAATTAACATTGTATTGTATATCATACAACGTGTTTGACTGTGTAAGTTAGTGATGTTGTATTGATGGTGTAATTAACATTGTATTGTATATCATACAACGTGTTTGACTGTGTAAGTTAGTGATGTTGTATTGATGGTGTAATTAACATTGTATCGTATATCATACAACGTGTTTGGTTGTGTAAGTTAGTGATGTTGTATTGATGGTGTAATTAACATTGTATTGTATATCATACAACGTGTTTGACTGTGTAAGTTAGCGATGTTGTATTGATGGTGTAATTAACATTGTATTGTATATCATACAACGTGTTTGGTTGTGTAAGTTAGTGATGTTGTATTGATGGTGTAATTAACATTGTATTGTATATCATACAACGTGTTTGACTGTTTAAGTTACTGATGTTGTATTGATGGTGTAATTAACATTGTATTGTATATCATACAACGTGTTTGACTGTGTAAGTTAGCGATGTTGTATTGATGGTGTAATTAACATTGTATTGTATATCATACAACGTGTTTGACTGTTTAAGTTAGTGATGTTGTATTGATGGTGTAATTAACATTGTATTGTATATCATACAACGTGTTTGACTGTGTAAGTTAGTGATGTTGTATTGATGGTGTAATTAACATTGTATTGTATATCATACAAAGTGTTTGACTGTGTAAGTTAGTGATATTGTATTGATTGTGTAATTAACATTCTATTGTATATCATACAACGTGTTTGGCTGTGTAAGTTAGTCATGTTGTATTGATGGTGTAATTAACATTGTATTGTATATCATACAACGTGTTTGACTGTGTAAGTTAGTGATGTTGTATTGATGGTGTAATTAACATTGTATTGTATATCATACAACGTGTTTGACTGTGTAAGTTAGTGATGTTGTGTGATGTTGTATTGATGGTGTAATTAACATTGTATTGTATATCATACAACGTGTTTGACTGTGTAAGTTAGTAATGTTGTATTGATGGTGTAATTAACATTGTATTGTAAATCATACAACGTGTTTTACTGTGTAAGTTAGTGATGTTGTATTGATGGTGTAATTAACATTGTATTGTATATCATACAACGTGTTTGACTGTGTAAGTTAGTGATGTTGTATGATGTTGTAATGATTGTGTAATTAACATTGTATTGTATATCATACAACGTGTTTGACTGTGTAAGTTAGTGATGTTGTATTGATTGTGTAATTAACATTGTATTGTATATCATGCAACGTGTTTGACTGTGTAAGTTAGTGATGTTGTATTGATGGTGTAATTAACATTGTATTGTATATCATACAACGTGTTTGACTGTGTAAGTTAGTGATGTTGTGTGATGTTGTATTGATTGTGTAATTAACATTGTATTGTATATCATACAACGTGTTTGGCTGTGTAAGTTAGTGATGTTGTATTGATGGTGTAATTAACATTGTATTGTATATCATACAACGTGTTTGACTGTGTAAGTTAGTGATGTTGTATTGATGGTGTAATTAACATTGTATTGTATATCATACAACGTGTTTGACTGTGTAAGTTAGTGATGTTGTATTGATGGTGTAATTAACATTGTATTGTATATCATACAACGTGTTTGACTGTGTAAGTTAGTGATGTTGTATTGATTGTGTAATTAACATTGTATTGTATATCATGCAACGTGTTTGATTGTGTAAGTTAGTGATGTTGTATTGATGGTGTAATTAACATTGTATTGTATATCATACAACGTGTTTGACTGTGTAAGTTAGTGATGTTGTATTGATGGTGTAATTAACATTGTATTGTATATCATACAACGTGTTTGGTTGTGTAAGTTAGTGATGTTGTATTGATGGTGTAATTAACATTGTATTGTATATCATACAACGTGTTTGGCTGTGTAAGTTAGTGATGTTGTATTGATGGTGTAATTAACATTGTATTGTATATCATACAACGTGTTTGACTGTGTAAGTTAGTGATGTTGTATCTATGGTATAATTAACATTGTATTGTATATCATACAACTTGTTTGGCTTTGTAAGTTAGTGATGTTGTATTGATTGTGTAATTAACATTGTATTGTATATCATACAACGTGTTTGACTGTGTAAGTTAGCGATGTTGTATTGATGGTGTAATTAACATTGTATTGTATATCATACAACGTGTTTGGCTGTGTAAGTTAGTGATGTTGCATTGATGGTGTAATTAACATTGTATTGTATATCATACAACGTGTTTGACTGTGTAAGCTAGCGATGTTGTATTGATGGTGTAATTAACATTGTATTGTATATCATACAACGTGTTTGACTGTGTATGTTAGTGATGTTGTATTGATGGTGTAATTAACATTGTATTGTATATCATAGAACGTGTTTGACTGTGTAAGTTAGTGATGTTGTATTGATGGTGTAATCAACATTATATTGTATATCATACAACGTGTTTGGCTGTGTAAGTTAGTGATGTTGTATTGATGGTGTAATTAACATTGTATTGTATATCATACAACGTGTTTGACTGTGTAAGTTAGTGATGTTGTATCTATGGTATAATTAACATTGTATTGTATATCATACAACGTCTTTGGCTTGTAAGTTAGTGATGTTGTATTGATGGTGTAATTAACATTGTATTGTATATCATACAACGTGTTTGACTGTGTAAGTTAGTGATGTTGTATTGATGGTGTAATTAACATTGTATTGTATATCATACAACGTGTTTGGCTGTGTAAGTTAGTGATGTTGTATTGATGGTGTAATTAACATTGTGTTGTATATCATACAACGTGTTTGACTGTGTAAGCTAGCGATGTTGTATTGATGGTGTAATTAACATTGTATTGTATATCATACAACGTGTTTGACAGTGTAAGTTAGTGATGTTGTATTGATGGTGTAATTAACATTGTATTGTATATCATACAACGTGTTTGACTGTGTAAGCTAGCGATGTTGTATTGATGGTGTAATTAACATTGTATTGTATATCATACAACGTGTTTGACTGTGTAAGTTAGTGATGTTGTATTTATGGTGTAATTAACATTATATTGTATATCATACAACGTGTTTGGCTGTGTAAGTTAGTGATGTTGTATTGATGGTTTAATTAACATTGTATTGTATATCATACAACGTGTTTGGCTGTGTAAGTTAGTGATGTTGTATTGATGGTGTAATTAACATTGTATTGTATATCATACAACGTGTTTGACTGTGTAAGTTAGTGATGTTGTATTGATGGTGTAATTAACATTGTATTGTATATCATACAACGTGTTTGACTGTGTAAGTTAGTGATGTTGTGTGATGTTGTATTGATTGTGTAATTAACATTGTATTGTATATCATACAACGTGTTTGGCTGTGTAAGTTAGTGATGTTGTATTGATGGTGTAATTAACATTGTATTGTATATCATACAACGTGTTTGACTGTGTAAGTTAGTAATGTTGTATTGATGGTGTAATTAACATTGTATTGTATATCATACAACGTGTTTGACTGTGTAAGTTAGTGATGTTGTATTGATGGTGTAATTAACATTGTATTGTATATCATACAACGTGTTTGACTGTGTAAGTTAGTGATGTTGTGTGATGTTGTATTGATTGTGTAATTAACATTGTATTGTATATCATACAACGTGTTTGACTGTGTAAGTTAGTGATGTTGTATTGATGGTGTAATTAACATTGTATTGTATATCATACATTGTGTTTGACTGTGTAAGTTAGTGATGTTGTATTGATGGTGTAATTAACAATGTATTGTATATCATACAACGTGTTTGACTGTGTAAGTTAGTGATGTTGTGTGATGTTGTATTGATTGTGTAATTAACATTGTATTGTATATCATACAACGTGTTTGGCTGTGTAAGTTAGTGATGTTGTATTGATGGTGTAATTAACATTGTATTGTATATCATACAACGTGTTTGACTGTGTAAGTTAGTGATGTTGTATTGATTGTGTAATTAACATTGTATTGTATATCATGCAACGTGTTTGACTGTGTAAGTTAGTGATGTTGTATTGATGGTGTAATTAACATTGTATTGTATATCATACAACGTGTTTGGCTGTGTAAGTTAGTGATGTTGTATTGATTGTGTAATTAACATTGTATTGTATATCATGCAACGTGTTTGACTGTGTAAGTTAGTGATGTTGTATTGATGGTGTAATTAACATTGTATTGTATATCATACAACGTGTTTGACTCTGTAAGTTAGTGATGTTGTATTGATGGTGTAATTAACATTGTATTGTATATCATACAACGTGTTTGGTTGTGTAAGTTAGTGATGTTGTAATGATGGTGTAATTAACATTGTATTGTATATCATACAACGTGTTTGACTGTTTAAGTTAGTGATGTTGTATTGATTGTGTAATTAACATTGTATTGTATATCATACAACGTGTTTGACTATGTAAGTTAGTGATGTTGTGTGATGTTGTATTGATTGTGTAATTAACATTGTATTGTATATCATACAACGTGTTTGGCTGTGTAAGTTAGTGATGTTGTATTGATGGTGTAATTAACATTGTATTGTATATCATACAACGTGTTTGACTGTGTAAGTTAGTGATGTTGTATTGATGGTGTAATTAACATTGTATTGTATATCATACAACGTGTTTGACTGTGTAAGTTAGTGATGTTGTATTGATGGTGTAATTAACATTGTATTGTATATCATACAACGTGTTTGACTGTGTAAGTTAGTGATGTTGTATTGATGGTGTAATTAACATTGTATTGTATATCATACAACGTGTTTGGTTGTGTAAGTTAGTGATGTTGTATTGATGGTGTAATTAACATTGTATTGTATATCATACAACGTGTTTGACTGTGTAAGTTAGCGATGTTGTATTGATGGTGTAATTAACATTGTATTGTATATCATACAACGTGTTTGGTTGTGTAAGTTAGTGATGTTGTATTGATTGTGTAATTAACATTGTATTGTATATCATACAACGTGTTTGACTGTTTAAGTTACTGATGTTGTATTGATGGTGTAATTAACATTGTATTGTATATCATACAACGTGTTTGACTGTGTAAGTTAGCGATGTTGTATTGATGGTGTAATTAACATTGTATTGTATATCATACAACGTGTTTGACTGTTTAAGTTAGTAATGTTGTATTGATGGTGTAATTAACATTGTATTGTATATCATACAACGTGTTTGACTGTGTAAGTTAGTGATGTTGTATTGATGGTGTAATTAACATTGTATTGTATATCATACAAAGTGTTTGACTGTGTAAGTTAGTGATATTGTATTGATTGTGTAATTAACATTCTATTGTATATCATACAACGTGTTTGGCTGTGTAAGTTAGTCATGTTGTATTGATGGTGTAATTAACATTGTATTGTATATCATACAACGTGTTTGACTGTGTAAGTTAGTGATGTTGTATTGATGGTGTAATTAACATTGTATTGTATATCATACAACGTGTTTGACTGTGTAAGTTAGTGATGTTGTGTGATGTTGTATTGATGGTGTAATTAACATTGTATTGTATATCATACAACGTGTTTGACTGTGTAAGTTAGTAATGTTGTATTGATGGTGTAATTAACATTGTATTGTAAATCATACAACGTGTTTTACTGTGTAAGTTAGTGATGTTGTATTGATGGTGTAATTAACATTGTATTGTATATCATACAACGTGTTTGACTGTGTAAGTTAGTGATGTTGTATGATGTTGTAATGATTGTGTAATTAACATTGTATTGTATATCATACAACGTGTTTGACTGTGTAAGTTAGTGATGTTGTATTGATTGTGTAATTAACATTGTATTGTATATCATGCAACGTGTTTGACTGTGTAAGTTAGTGATGTTGTATTGATGGTGTAATTAACATTGTATTGTATATCATACAACGTGTTTGACTGTGTAAGTTAGTGATGTTGTGTGATGTTGTATTGATTGTGTAATTAACATTGTATTGTATATCATACAACGTGTTTGGCTGTGTAAGTTAGTGATGTTGTATTGATGGTGTAATTAACATTGTATTGTATATCATACAACGTGTTTGACTGTGTAAGTTAGTGATGTTGTATTGATGGTGTAATTAACATTGTATTGTATATCATACAACGTGTTTGACTGTGTAAGTTAGTGATGTTGTATTGATTGTGTAATTAACATTGTATTGTATATCATGCAACGTGTTTGATTGTGTAAGTTAGTGATGTTGTATTGATGGTGTAATTAACATTGTATTGTATATCATACAACGTGTTTGACTGTGTAAGTTAGTGATGTTGTATTGATGGTGTAATTAACATTGTATTGTATATCATACAACGTGTTTGGTTGTGTAAGTTAGTGATGTTGTATTGATGGTGTAATTAACATTGTATTGTATATCATACAACGTGTTTGGCTGTGTAAGTTAGTGATGTTGTATTGATGGTGTAATTAACATTGTATTGTATATCATACAACGTGTTTGACTGTGTAAGTTAGTGATGTTGTATCTATGGTATAATTAACATTGTATTGTATATCATACAACTTGTTTGGCTTTGTAAGTTAGTGATGTTGTATTGATTGTGTAATTAACATTGTATTGTATATCATACAACGTGTTTGACTGTGTAAGTTAGCGATGTTGTATTGATGGTGTAATTAACATTGTATTGTATATCATACAACGTGTTTGGCTGTGTAAGTTAGTGATGTTGCATTGATGGTGTAATTAACATTGTATTGTATATCATACAACGTGTTTGACTGTGTAAGCTAGCGATGTTGTATTGATGGTGTAATTAACATTGTATTGTATATCATACAACGTGTTTGACTGTGTATGTTAGTGATGTTGTATTGATGGTGTAATTAACATTGTATTGTATATCATAGAACGTGTTTGACTGTGTAAGTTAGTGATGTTGTATTGATGGTGTAATCAACATTATATTGTATATCATACAACGTGTTTGGCTGTGTAAGTTAGTGATGTTGTATTGATGGTGTAATTAACATTGTATTGTATATCATACAACGTGTTTGACTGTGTAAGTTAGTGATGTTGTATCTATGGTATAATTAACATTGTATTGTATATCATACAACGTCTTTGGCTTGTAAGTTAGTGATGTTGTATTGATGGTGTAATTAACATTGTATTGTATATCATACAACGTGTTTGACTGTGTAAGTTAGTGATGTTGTATTGATGGTGTAATTAACATTGTATTGTATATCATACAACGTGTTTGGCTGTGTAAGTTAGTGATGTTGTATTGATGGTGTAATTAACATTGTGTTGTATATCATACAACGTGTTTGACTGTGTAAGCTAGCGATGTTGTATTGATGGTGTAATTAACATTGTATTGTATATCATACAACGTGTTTGACAGTGTAAGTTAGTGATGTTGTATTGATGGTGTAATTAACATTGTATTGTATATCATACAACGTGTTTGACTGTGTAAGCTAGCGATGTTGTATTGATGGTGTAATTAACATTGTATTGTATATCATACAACGTGTTTGACTGTGTAAGTTAGTGATGTTGTATTTATGGTGTAATTAACATTATATTGTATATCATACAACGTGTTTGGCTGTGTAAGTTAGTGATGTTGTATTGATGGTGTAATTAACATTGTATTGTATATCATTCAACGTGTTTGACTGTGTAAGTTAGTGATGTTGTGTGATGTTGTATTGATTGTGTAATTAACATTGTATTGTATATCATACAACGTGTTTGACTGTGTAAGTTAGTGATGTTGTATTGATGGTGTAATTAACATTGTATTGTATATCATACAACGTGTTTGGTTGTGTAAGTTAGTGATGTTGTATTGATGGTTTAATTAACATTGTATTGTATATCATACAACGTGTTTGACTGTGTAAGTTAGTGATGTTGTATTGATGGTGTAATTAACATTGTATTGTATATCATACAACGTGTTTGGTTGTGTAAGTTAGTGATGTTGTATTGATGGTTTAATTAACATTGTATTGTATATCATACAACGTGTTTGACTGTGTAAGCTTGTGATGTTGTATTGATGGTGTAATTAACATTGTATTGTATATCATACAACGTGTTTGGCTGTGTAAGTTAGTGATGTTGTATTGATGGTGTAATCAACATTGTATTGTATATCATACAACGTGTTTGACTGTGTAAGTTAGTGATGTTGTATTGATGGTGTAATTAACATTGTATTGTATATCATACAACGTGTTTGACTGTGTAAGTTAGTGATGTTGTGTCTATGGTATAATTAACATTGTATTGTATATCATACAACGTGTTTGACTGTGTAAGTTAGTGATGTTGTATTGATGGTTTAATTAACATTGTATTGTATATCATACAACGTGTTTGGCTGTGTAAGTTAGTGATGTTGTATTGATGGTGTAATTAACATTGTATTGTATATCATACAACGTGTTTGACTGTGTAAGTTAGTGATGTTGTATTGATGGTTTAATTAACATTGTATTGTATATCATACAACGTGTTTGGCTGTGTAAGTTAGTGATATTGTATTGATGGTGTAATTAACATTGTATTGTATATCATACAACGTGTTTGACTGTGTAAGCTAGTGATGTTGTATTGATGGTGTAATTAACATTGTATTGTATATCATACAACGTGTTTGACTGTGTAAGTTGGTGATGTTGTATTGATGGTGTAATTAACATTGTATTGTATATCATACAACGTTTTTGACTGTGTAAGTTAGTGATGTTGTATTGGTGGTGTAATTAACATTGTATTGTATATCATACAACGTGTTTGGCTGTGTAAGTTAGTGATGTTGTATTGATGGTGTAATTAGCATTGTATTGTATATCATACAACGTGTTTGACTGTGTAAGTTAGTGATGTTGTATCTATGGTATAATTAACATTGTATTGTATATCATACAACGTGTTTGGCTTTGTAAGTTAGTGATGTTGTATTGATGGTGTAATTAACATTGTATTGTATATCATACAACGTGTTTGACTGTGTAAGTTAGTGAAGTTGTATTGATGGTGTAATTAACATTGTATTGTATATCATACAACGTGTTTGACTGTGTAAGTTAGTGATGTTGTATTGATGGTGTAATTAACATTGTATTGTATATCATACAACGTTTTTGACTGTGTAAGTTAGTGATGTTGTATTGGTGGTGTAATTAACATTGTATTGTATATCATACAACGTGTTTGGCTGTGTAAGTTAGTGATGTTGTATTGATGGTGTAATTAGCATTGTATTGTATATCATACAACGTGTTTGGCTGTGTAAGTTAGTGATGTTGTATTGATGGTGTAATTAACATTGTATTGTATATCATACAACGTGTTTGACTGTGTAAGTTAGTGATGTTGTATCTATGGTATAATTAACATTGTATTGTATATCATACAACGTGTTTGGCTTTGTAAGTTAGTGATGTTGTATTGATGGTGTAATTAACATTGTATTGTATATCATAGAACGTGTTTGACTGTGTAAGTTAGTTATGTTGTATTGATGGTGTAATCAACATTATATTGTATATCATACAACGTGTTTGGCTGTGTAAGTTAGTGATGTTGTATTGATGGTGTAATTAACATTGTATTGTATATCATACAACGTGTTTGACTGTGTAAGTTAGTGATGTTGTATCTATGGTATAATTAACATTGTATTGTATATCATACAACGTCTTTGGCTTGTAAGTTAGTGATGTTGTATTGATGGTGTAATTAACATTGTATTGTATATCATACAACGTGTTTGACTGTGTAAGTTAGTGATGTTGTATTGATGGTGTAATTAACATTGTATTGTATATCATACAACGTGTTTGGCTGTGTAAGTTAGTGATGTTGTATTGATGGTGTAATTAACATTGTGTTGTATATCATACAACGTGTTTGACTGTGTAAGCTAGCGATGTTGTATTGATGGTGTAATTAACATTGTATTGTATATCATACAACGTGTTTGACAGTGTAAGTTAGTGATGTTGTATTGATGGTGTAATTAACATTGTATTGTATATCATACAACGTGTTTGACTGTGTAAGCTAGCGATGTTGTATTGATGGTGTAATTAACATTGTATTGTATATCATTCAACGTGTTTGACTGTGTAAGTTAGTGATGTTGTATTTATGGTGTAATTAACATTATATTGTATATCATACAACGTGTTTGGCTGTGTAAGTTAGTGATGTTGTATTGATGGTGTAATTAACATTGTATTGTATATCATTCAACGTGTTTGACTGTGTAAGTTAGTGATGTTGTGTGATGTTGTATTGATTGTGTAATTAACATTGTATTGTATATCATACAACGTGTTTGACTGTGTAAGTTAGTGATGTTGTATTGATGGTGTAATTAACATTGTATTGTATATCATACAACGTGTTTGGTTGTGTAAGTTAGTGATGTTGTATTGATGGTTTAATTAACATTGTATTGTATATCATACAACGTGTTTGACTGTGTAAGTTAGTGATGTTGTATTGATGGTGTAATTAACATTGTATTGTATATCATACAACGTGTTTGGTTGTGTAAGTTAGTGATGTTGTATTGATGGTTTAATTAACATTGTATTGTATATCATACAACGTGTTTGACTGTGTAAGCTTGTGATGTTGTATTGATGGTGTAATTAACATTGTATTGTATATCATACAACGTGTTTGGCTGTGTAAGTTAGTGATGTTGTATTGATGGTGTAATCAACATTGTATTGTATATCATACAACGTGTTTGACTGTGTAAGTTAGTGATGTTGTATTGATGGTGTAATTAACATTGTATTGTATATCATACAACGTGTTTGACTGTGTAAGTTAGTGATGTTGTGTCTATGGTATAATTAACATTGTATTGTATATCATACAACGTGTTTGACTGTGTAAGTTAGTGATGTTGTATTGATGGTTTAATTAACATTGTATTGTATATCATACAACGTGTTTGGCTGTGTAAGTTAGTGATGTTGTATTGATGGTGTAATTAACATTGTATTGTATATCATACAACGTGTTTGACTGTGTAAGTTAATGATGTTGTATTGATGGTTTAATTAACATTGTATTGTATATCATACAACGTGTTTGGCTGTGTAAGTTAGTGATATTGTATTGATGGTGTAATTAACATTGTATTGTATATCATACAACGTGTTTGACTGTGTAAGCTAGTGATGTTGTATTGATGGTGTAATTAACATTGTATTGTATATCATACAACGTGTTTGACTGTGTAAGTTGGTGATGTTGTATTGATGGTGTAATTAACATTGTATTGTATATCATACAACGTTTTTGACTGTGTAAGTTAGTGATGTTGTATTGGTGGTGTAATTAACATTGTATTGTATATCATACAACGTGTTTGGCTGTGTAAGTTAGTGATGTTGTATTGATGGTGTAATTAGCATTGTATTGTATATCATACAACGTGTTTGACTGTGTAAGTTAGTGATGTTGTATCTATGGTATAATTAACATTGTATTGTATATCATACAACGTGTTTGGCTTTGTAAGTTAGTGATGTTGTATTGATGGTGTAATTAACATTGTATTGTATATCATACAACGTGTTTGACTGTGTAAGTTAGTGAAGTTGTATTGATGGTGTAATTAACATTGTATTGTATATCATACAACGTGTTTGACTGTGTAAGTTAGTGATGTTGTATTGATGGTGTAATTAACATTGTATTGTATATCATACAACGTTTTTGACTGTGTAAGTTAGTGATGTTGTATTGGTGGTGTAATTAACATTGTATTGTATATCATACAACGTGTTTGGCTGTGTAAGTTAGTGATGTTGTATTGATGGTGTAATTAGCATTGTATTGTATATCATACAACGTGTTTGGCTGTGTAAGTTAGTGATGTTGTATTGATGGTGTAATTAACATTGTATTGTATATCATACAACGTGTTTGACTGTGTAAGTTAGTGATGTTGTATCTATTGTATAATTAACATTGTATTGTATATCATACAACGTGTTTGGCTTTGTAAGTTAGTGATGTTGTATTGATGGTGTAATTAACATTGTATTGTATATCATACAACGTGTTTGACTGTGTAAGTTAGTGATGTTGTATTGATGGTGTAATTAACATTGTATTGTATATCATACAACGTGTTTGGTTGTGTAAGTTAGTGGTGTTGTATTGATGGTGTAATTAACATTGTATTGTATATCATACAACGTGTTTGACCGTTTAAGTTAGTGATGTTGTATTGATTGCGTAATTAACATTGTATTGTATATCATACAACGTGTTTGACTGTGTAAGTTAGTGATGTTGTGTGATGTTGTATTGATTGTGTAATTAACATTGTATTGTATATCATACAACGTGTTTGGCTGTGTAAGTTAGTGATGTTGTATTGATGGTGTAATTAACATTGTATTGTATATCATACAACGTGTTTGACTGTGTAAGTTAGTGATGTTGTATTGATGGTGTAATTAACATTGTATTGTATATCATACAACGTGTTTGACTGTGTAAGTTAGTGATGTTGTATTGATGGTGTAATTAACATTGTATTGTATATCATACAACGTGTTTGACTGTGTAAGTTAGTGATGTTGTATTGATGGTGTAATTAACATTATATTGTATATCATACAACGTGTTTGGTTGTGTAAGTTAGTGATGTTGTATTGATGGTGTAATTAACATTGTATTGTATATCATACAACGTGTTTGACTGTTTAAGTTAGTGATGTTGTATTGATGGTGTAATTAACATTGTATTGTATATCATACAACGTGTTTGACTGTGTAAGTTAGTGATGTTGTATTGATGGTGTAATTAACATTGTATTGTATATCATACAACGTGTTTGACTGTTTAAGTTAGTGATGTTGTATTGATGGTGTAATTGACATTGTATTGTATATCATACAACGTGTTTGACTGTGTAAGTTAGTGATGTTGTATTGATGGTGTAATTAACATTGTATTGTATATCATACAACGTGTTTGACTGTGTAAGTTAGTGATGTTGTATTGATGGTGTAATTAACATTATATTGTATATCATACAACGTGTTTGGTTGTGTAAGTTAGTGATGTTGTATTGATGGTGTAATTAACATTGTATTGTATATCATACAACGTGTTTGACTGTTTAAGTTAGTGATGTTGTATTGATGGTGTAATTAACATTGTATTGTATATCATACAACGTGTTTGACTGTGTAAGTTAGCGATGTTGTATTGATGGTGTAATTAACATTGTATTGTATATCATACAACGTGTTTGACTGTTTAAGTTAGTGATGTTGTATTGATGGTGTAATTGACATTGTATTGTATATCATACAACGTGTTTGACTGTGTAAGTTAGTGATGTTGTATTGATGGTGTAATTAACATTGTATTGTATATCATGCAACGTGTTTGTCTGTCTAAGTTAGTGATGTTGTATTGATGGTGTAATTAACATTGCATTGTATATGATACAACGTGTTTGACTGTGTAAGTTAGCGATGTTGTATTGATGGTGTAATTAACATTGTATTGTATATCATACAACGTGTTTGGCTGTGTAAGTTAGTGATGTTGTATTGATGGTTTAATTAACATTGTATTGTATATCATACAACGTGTTTGACTGTGTAAGTTAGTGATGTTGTATTGATGGTGTAATTAACATTGTATTGTATATCATACAACGTGTTTGGCTGTGTAAGTTAGTGATGTTGTATTGATGGTGTAATTAACATTGTATTGTATATCATACAACGTGTTTGACTGTGTAAGTTAGTGATGTTGTATTGATGGTTTAATTAACATTGTATTGTATATCATACAACGTGTTTGGCTGTGTAAGTTAGTGATGTTGTATTGATGGTGTAATTAACATTGTATTGTATATCATACAACGTGTTTGACTGTGTAAGTTAGTGATGTTGGTTGTATTGATGGTTTAATTAACATTGTATTGTATATCATACAACGTGTTTGACGGTGTAAGCTTGTGATGTTGTATTGATGGGGTAATTAACATTGTATTGTATATCATACAACGTGTTTGACTGTGTAAGTTAGTGATGTTGTATTGATGGTGTAATTAACATTGTATTGTATATCATACAACGTGTTTGACTGTGTAAGTTAGTGATGTTGTATTGATGGTGTAATTAACATTGTATTGTATATCATACAACGTGTTTGACTGTGTAAGTTAGTGATGTTGTATTGATGGTGTAATTAACATTGTATTGTATATCATACAACGTTTTTGACTGTGTAAGTTAGTGATGTTGTATTGGTGGTGTAATTAACATTGTATTGTATATCATACAACGTGTTTGGCTGTGTAAGTTAGTGATGTTGTATTGATGGTGTAATTAGCATTGTATTGTATATCATACAACGTGTTTGGCTGTGTAAGTTAGTGATGTTGTATTGATGGTGTAATTAACATTGTATTGTATATCATACAACGTGTTTGACTGTGTAAGTTAGTGATGTTGTATCTATGGTATAATTAACATTGTATTGTATATCATACAATGTGTTTGGCTTTGTAAGTTAGTGATGTTGTATTGATGGTGTAATTAACATTGTATTGTATATCATACAACGTGTTTGACTGTGTAAGTTAGTGATGTTGTATTGATGGTGTAATTAACATTGTATTGTATATCATACAACGTGTTTGGTTGTGTAAGTTAGTGGTGTTGTATTGATGGTGTAATTAACATTGTATTGTATATCATACAACGTGTTTGACTGTTTAAGTTAGTGATGTTGTATTGATTGGGTAATTAACATTGTATTGTATATCATACAACGTGTTTGACTGTGTAAGTTAGTGATGTTGTGTGATGTTGTATTGATTGTGTAATTAACATTGTATTGTATATCATACAACGTGTTTGGCTGTGTAAGTTAGTGATGTTGTATTGATGGTGTAATTAACATTGTATTGTATATCATACAACGTGTTTGACTGTGTAAGTTAGTGATGTTGTATTGATGGTGTAATTAACATTGTATTGTATATCATACAACGTGTTTGACTGTGTAAGTTAGTGATGTTGTATTGATGGTGTAATTAACATTGTATTGTATATCATACAACGTGTTTGGTTGTGTAAGTTAGTGGTGTTGTATTGATGGTGTAATTAACATTGTATTGTATATCATACAACGTGTTTGACCGTTTAAGTTAGTGATGTTGTATTGATTGGGTAATTAACATTGTATTGTATATCATACAACGTGTTTGACTGTGTAAGTTAGTGATGTTGTGTGATGTTGTATTGATTGTGTAATTAACATTGTATTGTATATCATACAACGTGTTTGGCTGTGTAAGTTAGTGATGTTGTATTGATGGTGTAATTAACATTGTATTGTATATCATACAACGTGTTTGACTGTGTAAGTTAGTGATGTTGTATTGATGGTGTAATTAACATTGTATTGTATATCATACAACGTGTTTGACTGTGTAAGTTAGTGATGTTGTATTGATGGTGTAATTAACATTGTATTGTATATCATACAACGTGTTTGACTGTGTAAGTTAGTGATGTTGTATTGATGGTGTAATTAACATTATATTGTATATCATACAACGTGTTTGGTTGTGTAAGTTAGTGATGTTGTATTGATGGTGTAATTAACATTGTATTGTATATCATACAACGTGTTTGACTGTTTAAGTTAGTGATGTTGTATTGATGGTGTAATTAACATTGTATTGTATATCATACAACGTGTTTGACTGTGTAAGTTAGCGATGTTGTATTGATGGTGTAATTAACATTGTATTGTATATCATACAACGTGTTTGACTGTTTAAGTTAGTGATGTTGTATTGATGGTGTAATTGACATTGTATTGTATATCATACAACGTGTTTGACTGTGTAAGTTAGTGATGTTGTATTGATGGTGTAATTAACATTGTATTGTATATCATGCAACGTGTTTGACTGTCTAAGTTAGTGATGTTGTATTGATGGTGTAATTAACATTGCATTGTATATGATACAACGTGTTTGACTGTGTAAGTTAGCGATGTTGTATTGATGGTGTAATTAACATTGTATTGTATATCATACAACGTGTTTGGCTGTGTAAGTTAGTGATGTTGTATTGATGGTTTAATTAACATTGTATTGTATATCATACAACGTGTTTGACTGTGTAAGTTAGTGATGTTGTATTGATGGTGTAATTAACATTGTATTGTATATCATACAACGTGTTTGGCTGTGTAAGTTAGTGATGTTGTATTGATGGTGTAATTAACATTGTATTGTATATCATACAACGTGTTTGACTGTGTAAGTTAGTGATGTTGTATTGATGGTTTAATTAACATTGTATTGTATATCATACAACGTGTTTGGCTGTGTAAGTTAGTGATGTTGTATTGATGGTGTAATTAACATTGTATTGTATATCATACAACGTGTTTGACTGTGTAAGTTAGTGATGTTGGTTGTATTGATGGTTTAATTAACATTGTATTGTATATCATACAACGTGTTTGGCTGTGTAAGTTAGTGATGTTGTATTGATGGTGTAATTAACATTGTATTGTATATCATACAACGTGTTTGACGGTGTAAGCTTGTGATGTTGTATTGATGGTGTAATTAACATTGTATTGTATATCATACAACGTGTTTGACTGTGTAAGTTAGTGATGTTGTATTGATGGTGTAATTAACATTGTATTGTATATCATACAACGTGTTTGACTGTGTAAGTTAGTGATGTTGTATTGATGGTGTAATTAACATTGTATTGTATATCATACAACGTGTTTGACTGTGTAAGTTAGTGATGTTGTATTGATGGTGTAATTAACATTGTATTGTATATCATACAACGTTTTTGACTGTGTAAGTTAGTGATGTTGTATTGGTGGTGTAATTAACATTGTATTGTATATCATACAACGTGTTTGGCTGTGTAAGTTAGTGATGTTGTATTGATGGTGTAATTAGCATTGTATTGTATATCATACAACGTGTTTGGCTGTGTAAGTTAGTGATGTTGTATTGATGGTGTAATTAACATTGTATTGTATATCATACAACGTGTTTGACTGTGTAAGTTAGTGATGTTGTATCTATGGTATAATTAACATTGTATTGTATATCATACAACGTGTTTGGCTTTGTAAGTTAGTGATGTTGTATTGATGGTGTAATTAACATTGTATTGTATATCATACAACGTGTTTGACTGTGTAAGTTAGTGATGTTGTATTGATGGTGTAATTAACATTGTATTGTATATCATACAACGTGTTTGGTTGTGTAAGTTAGTGGTGTTGTATTGATGGTGTAATTAACATTGTATTGTATATCATACAACGTGTTTGACTGTTTAAGTTAGTGATGTTGTATTGATTGGGTAATTAACATTGTATTGTATATCATACAACGTGTTTGACTGTGTAAGTTAGTGATGTTGTGTGATGTTGTATTGATTGTGTAATTAACATTGTATTGTATATCATACAACGTGTTTGGCTGTGTAAGTTAGTGATGTTGTATTGATGGTGTAATTAACATTGTATTGTATATCATACAACGTGCTTGACTGTGTAAGTTAGTGATGTTGTATTGATGGTGTAATTAACATTGTATTGTATATCATACAACGTGTTTGACTGTGTAAGTTAGTGATGTTGTATTGATGGTGTAATTAACATTGTATTGTATATCATACAACGTGTTTGACTGTGTAAGTTAGTGATGTTGTATTGATGGTGTAATTAACATTATATTGTATATCATACAACGTGTTTGGCTGTGTAAGTTAGTGATGTTGTATTGATGGTGTAATTAACATTGTATTGTATATCATACAACGTGTTTGACTGTTTAAGTTAGTGATGTTGTATTGATGGTGTAATTAACATTGTATTGTATATCATACAACGTGTTTGACTGTGTAAGTTAGTGATGTTGTATTGATGGTGTAATTAACATTGTATTGTATATCATACAACGTGTTTGACTGTGTAAGTTAGTGATGTTGTATTGATGGTGTAATTAACATTGTATTGTATATCATACAACGTTTTTGACTGTGTAAGTTAGTGATGTTGTATTGGTGGTGTAATTAACATTGTATTGTATATCATACAACGTGTTTGGCGGTGTAAGTTAGTGATGTTGTATTGATGGTGTAATTAGCTTTGTATTGTATATCATACAACGTGTTTGGCTGTGTAAGTTAGTGATGTTGTATTGATGGTGTAATTAACATAGTATTGTATATCATACAACGTGTTTGACTGTGTAAGTTAGTGATGTTGTATCTATGGTATAATTAACATTGTATTGTATATCATACAACGTGTTTGGCTTTGTAAGTTAGTGATGTTGTATTGATGGTGTAATTAACATTGTATTGTATATCATACAACGTGTTTGACTGTGTAAGTTAGTGATGTTGTATTGATGGTGTAATTAACATTGTATTGTATATCATACAACGTGTTTGGTTGTGTAAGTTAGTGGTGTTGTATTGATGGTGTAATTAACATTGTATTGTATATCATACAACGTGTTTGACTGTTTAAGTTAGTGATGTTGTATTGATTGGGTAATTAACATTGTATTGTATATCATACAACGTGTTTGACTGTGTAAGTTAGTGATGTTGTGTGATGTTGTATTGATTGTGTAATTAACATTGTATTGTATATCATACAACGTGTTTGGCTGTGTAAGTTAGTGATGTTGTATTGATGGTGTAATTAACATTGTATTGTATATCATACAACGTGTTTGACTGTGTAAGTTAGTGATGTTGTATTGATGGTGTAATTAACATTGTATTGTATATCATACAACGTGTTTGACTGTGTAAGTTAGTGATGTTGTATTGATGGTGTAATTAACATTGTATTGTATATCATACAACGTGTTTGACTGTGTAAGTTAGTGATGTTGTATTGATGGTGTAATTAACATTATATTGTATATCATACAACGTGTTTGGTTGTGTAAGTTAGTGATGTTGTATTGATGGTGTAATTAACATTGTATTGTATATCATACAACGTGTTTAACTGTTTAAGTTAGTGATGTTGTATTGATGGTGTAATTAACATTATATTGTATATCATACAACGTGTTTGGTTGTGTAAGTTAGTGATGTTGTATTGATGGTGTAATTAACATTGTATTGTATATCATACAACGTGTTTGACTGTTTAAGTTAGTGATGTTGTATTGATGGTGTAATTGACATTGTATTGTATATCATACAACGTGTTTGACTGTGTAAGTTAGTGATGTTGTATTGATGGTGTAATTAACATTGTATTGTATATCATGCAACGTGTTTGACTGTGTAAGTTAGTGATGTTGTATTGATGGTGTAATTAACATTGCATTGTATATGATACAACGTGTTTGACTGTGTAAGTTAGCGATGTTGTATTGATGGTGTAATTAACATTGTATTGTATATCATACAACGTGTTTGGCTGTGTAAGTTAGTGATGTTGTATTGATGGTTTAATTAACATTGTATTGTATATCATACAACGTGTTTGACTGTGTAAGTTAGTGATGTTGTATTGATGGTGTAATTAACATTGTATTGTATATCATACAACGTGTTTGGCTGTGTAAGTTAGTGATGTTGTATTGATGGTGTAATTAACATTGTATTGTATATCATACAACGTGTTTGACTGTGTAAGTTAGTGATGTTGTATTGATGGTTTAATTAACATTGTATTGTATATCATACAACGTGTTTGGCTGTGTAAGTTAGTGATGTTGTATTGATGGTGTAATTAACATTGTATTGTATATCATACAACGTGTTTGACTGTGTAAGTTAGTGATGTTGGTTGTATTGATGGTTTAATTAACATTGTATTGTATATCATACAACGTGTTTGGCTGTGTAAGTTAGTGATGTTGTATTGATGGTGTAATTAACATTGTATTGTATATCATACAACGTGTTTGACGGTGTAAGCTTGTGATGTTGTATTGATGGTGTAATTAACATTGTATTGTATATCATACAACGTGTTTGACTGTGTAAGTTAGTGATGTTGTATTGATGGTGTAATTAACATTGTATTGTATATCATACAACGTGTTTGACTGTGTAAGTTAGCGATGTTGTATTGATGGTGTAATTAACATTGTATTGTATATCATACAACGTTTTTGACTGTGTAAGTTAGTGATGTTGTATTGGTGGTGTAATTAACATTGTATTGTATATCATACAACGTGTTTGGCTGTGTAAGTTAGTGATGTTGTATTGATGGTGTAATTAGCATTGTATTGTATATCATACAACGTGTTTGGCTGTGTAAGTTAGTGATGTTGTATTGATGGTGTAATTAACATTGTATTGTATATCATACAACGTGTTTGACTGTGTAAGTTAGTGATGTTGTATCTATGGTATAATTAACATTGTATTGTATATCATACAACGTGTTTGGCTGTGTAAGTTAGTGATGTTGTATTGATGGTGTAATTAACATTGTATTGTATATCATACAACGTGTTTGACTGTGTAAGTTAGTGATGTTGTATTGATGGTGTAATTAACATTGTATTGTATATCATACAACGTGTTTGGCTGTGTAAGTTAGTGATGTTGTATTGATGGTGTAATTAACATTGTATTGTATATCATACAACGTGTTTGACTGTGTAAGCTAGCGATGTTGTATTGATGGTGTAATTAACATTGTATTGTATATCATACAACGTGTTTGACAGTGTAAGTTAGTGATGTTGTATTGATGGTGTAATTAACATTGTATTGTATATCATACAACGTGTTTGACTGTGTAAGCTAGCGATGTTGTATTGATGGTGTAATTAACATTGTATTGTATATCATACAACGTGTTTGACTGTGTAAGTTAGTGATGTTGTATTGATGGTGTAATTAACATTATATTGTATATCATACAACGTGTTTGGCTGTGTAAGTTAGTGATGTTGTATTGATGGTGTAATTAACTTTGTATTGTATATCATACAACGTGTTTGACTGTGTAAGCTAGCGATGTTGTATTGATGGTGTAATTAACATTGTATTGTATATCATACAACGTGTTTGACAGTGTAAGTTAGCGATGTTGTATTGATGGTGTAATTAACATTGTATTGTATATCATACAACGTGTTTGACTGTGTAAGTTAGTGATGTTGTGTGATGTTGTATTGATTGTGTAATTAACATTGTATTGTATATCATACAACGTGTTTGGCTGTGTAAGTTAGTGATGTTGTATTGATGGTGTAATTAACATTGTATTGTATATCATACAACGTGTTTGACTGTGTAAGTTAGTGATGTTGTATTGATGGTGTAATTAACATTGTATTGTATATCATACAACGTGTTTGACTGTGTAAGTTAGTGATGTTGTATTGATGGTGTAATTAACATTGTATTGTATATCATACAACGTGTTTGACTGTGTAAGTTAGTGATGTTGTATTGATGGTGTAATTAACATTATATTGTATATCATACAACGTGTTTGGTTGTGTAAGTTAGTGATGTTGTATTGATGGTGTAATTAACATTGTATTGTATATCATACAACGTGTTTGACTGTTTAAGTTAGTGATGTTGTATTGATGGTGTAATTAACATTGTATTGTATATCATACAACGTGTTTGACTGTGTAAGTTAGCGATGTTGTATTGATGGTGTAATTAACATTGTATTGTATATCATACAACGTGTTTGACTGTTTAAGTTAGTGATGTTGTATTGATGGTGTAATTGACATTGTATTGTATATCATACAACGTGTTTGACTGTGTAAGTTAGTGATGTTGTATTGATGGTGTAATTAACATTGTATTGTATATCATGCAACGTGTTTGACTGTCTAAGTTAGTGATGTTGTATTGATGGTGTAATTAACATTGCATTGTATATGATACAACGTGTTTGACTGTGTAAGTTAGCGATGTTGTATTGATGGTGTAATTAACATTGTATTGTATATCATACAACGTGTTTGGCTGTGTAAGTTAGTGATGTTGTATTGATGGTTTAATTAACATTGTATTGTATATCATACAACGTGTTTGACTGTGTAAGTTAGTGATGTTGTATTGATGGTGTAATTAACATTGTATTGTATATCATACAACGTGTTTGGCTGTGTAAGTTAGTGATGTTGTATTGATGGTGTAATTAACATTGTATTGTATATCATACAACGTGTTTGACTGTGTAAGTTAGTGATGTTGTATTGATGGTTTAATTAACATTGTATTGTATATCATACAACGTGTTTGGCTGTGTAAGTTAGTGATGTTGTATTGATGGTGTAATTAACATTGTATTGTATATCATACAACGTGTTTGACTGTGTAAGTTAGTGATGTTGGTTGTATTGATGGTTTAATTAACATTGTATTGTATATCATACAACGTGTTTGGCTGTGTAAGTTAGTGATGTTGTATTGATGGTGTAATTAACATTGTATTGTATATCATACAACGTGTTTGACGGTGTAAGCTTGTGATGTTGTATTGATGGTGTAATTAACATTGTATTGTATATCATACAACGTGTTTGACTGTGTAAGTTAGTGATGTTGTATTGATGGTGTAATTAACATTGTATTGTATATCATACAACGTGTTTGACTGTGTAAGTTAGTGATGTTGTGTGATGTTGTATTGATTGTGTAATTAACATTGTATTGTATATCATACAACGTGTTTGGCTGTGTAAGTTAGTGATGTTGTATTGATGGTGTAATTAAAATTGTATTGTATATCATACAACGTGTTTGACTGTGTAAGTTAGTGATGTTGTATTGATGGTGTAATTAACATTGTATTGTATATCATACAACGTGTTTGACTGTGTAAGTTAGTGATGTTGTATTGATGGTGTAATTAACATTGTATTGTATATCATACAACGTGTTTGACTGTGTAAGTTAGTGATGTTGTATTGATGGTGTAATTAACATTGTATTGTATATCATACAACGTGTTTGACTGTGTAAGTTAGTGATGTTGTATTGATGGTGTAATTAACATTATATTGTATATCATACAACGTGTTTGGTTGTGTAAGTTAGTGATGTTGTATTGATGGTGTAATTAACATTGTATTGTATATCATACAACGTGTTTGACTGTTTAAGTTAGTGATGTTGTATTGATGGTGTAATTAACATTGTATTGTATATCATACAACGTGTTTGACTGTGTAAGTTAGCGATGTTGTATTGATGGTGTAATTAACATTGTATTGTATATCATACAACGTGTTTGACTGTTTAAGTTAGTGATGTTGTATTGATGGTGTAATTGACATTGTATTGTATATCATACAACGTGTTTGACTGTGTAAGTTAGTGATGTTGTATTGATGGTGTAATTAACATTGTATTGTATATCATGCAACGTGTTTGACTGTCTAAGTTAGTGATGTTGTATTGATGGTGTAATTAACATTGCATTGTATATGATACAACGTGTTTGACTGTGTAAGTTAGCGATGTTGTATTGATGGTGTAATTAACATTGTATTGTATATCATACAACGTGTTTGGCTGTGTAAGTTAGTGATGTTGTATTGATGGTTTAATTAACATTGTATTGTATATCATACAACGTGTTTGACTGTGTAAGTTAGTGATGTTGTATTGATGGTGTAATTAACATTGTATTGTATATCATACAACGTGTTTGGCTGTGTAAGTTAGTGATGTTGTATTGATGGTGTAATTAACATTGTATTGTATATCATACAACGTGTTTGACTGTGTAAGTTAGTGATGTTGTATTGATGGTTTAATTAACATTGTATTGTATATCATACAACGTGTTTGGCTGTGTAAGTTAGTGATGTTGTATTGATGGTGTAATTAACATTGTATTGTATATCATACAACGTGTTTGACTGTGTAAGTTAGTGATGTTGGTTGTATTGATGGTTTAATTAACATTGTATTGTATATCATACAACGTGTTTGGCTGTGTAAGTTAGTGATGTTGTATTGATGGTGTAATTAACATTGTATTGTATATCATACAACGTGTTTGACGGTGTAAGCTTGTGATGTTGTATTGATGGTGTAATTAACATTGTATTGTATATCATACAACGTGTTTGACTGTGTAAGTTAGTGATGTTGTATTGATGGTGTAATTAACATTGTATTGTATATCATACAACGTGTTTGACTGTGTAAGTTAGTGATGTTGTATTGATGGTGTAATTAACATTGTATTGTATATCATACAACGTGTTTGACTGTGTAAGTTAGTGATGTTGTATTGATGGTGTAATTAACATTGTATTGTATATCATACAACGTTTTTGACTGTGTAAGTTAGTGATGTTGTATTGGTGGTGTAATTAACATTGTATTGTATATCATACAACGTGTTTGGCTGTGTAAGTTAGTGATGTTGTATTGATGGTGTAATTAGCATTGTATTGTATATCATACAACGTGTTTGGCTGTGTAAGTTAGTGATGTTGTATTGATGGTGTAATTAACATTGTATTGTATATCATACAACGTGTTTGACTGTGTAAGTTAGTGATGTTGTATCTATGGTATAATTAACATTGTATTGTATATCATACAACGTGTTTGGCTTTGTAAGTTAGTGATGTTGTATTGATGGTGTAATTAACATTGTATTGTATATCATACAACGTGTTTGACTGTGTAAGTTAGTGATGTTGTATTGATGGTGTAATTAACATTGTATTGTATATCATACAACGTGTTTGGTTGTGTAAGTTAGTGGTGTTGTATTGATGGTGTAATTAACATTGTATTGTATATCATACAACGTGTTTGACTGTTTAAGTTAGTGATGTTGTATTGATTGGGTAATTAACATTGTATTGTATATCATACAACGTGTTTGACTGTGTAAGTTAGTGATGTTGTGTGATGTTGTATTGATTGTGTAATTAACATTGTATTGTATATCATACAACGTGTTTGGCTGTGTAAGTTAGTGATGTTGTATTGATGGTGTAATTAACATTGTATTGTATATCATACAACGTGTTTGACTGTGTAAGTTAGTGATGTTGTATTGATGGTGTAATTAACATTGTATTGTATATCATACAACGTGTTTGACTGTGTAAGTTAGTGATGTTGTATTGATGGTGTAATTAACATTGTATTGTATATCATACAACGTGTTTGACTGTGTAAGTTAGTGATGTTGTATTGATGGTGTAATTAACATTATATTGTATATCATACAACGTGTTTGGTTGTGTAAGTTAGTGATGTTGTATTGATGGTGTAATTAACATTGTATTGTATATCATACAACGTGTTTGGTTGTGTAAGTTAGTGGTGTTGTATTGATGGTGTAATTAACATTGTATTGTATATCATACAACGTGTTTGACTGTTTAAGTTAGTGATGTTGTATTGATGGTGTAATTAACATTGTATTGTATATCATACAACGTGTTTGACTGTGTAAGTTAGTGATGTTGGTTGTATTGATGGTTTAATTAACATTGTATTGTATATCATACAACGTGTTTGGCTGTGTAAGTTAGTGATGTTGTATTGATGGTGTAATTAACATTGTATTGTATATCATACAACGTGTTTGACTGTGTAAGTTAGTGATGTTGTATTGATGGTGTAATTAACATTGTATTGTATATCATACAACGTGTTTGACTGTGTAAGCTAGTGATGTTGTATTGATGGTGTAATTAACATTGTATTGTATATCATACAACGTTTTTGACTGTGTAAGTTAGTGATGTTGTATTGGTGGTGTAATTAACATTGTATTGTATATCATACAACGTGTTTGGCTGTGTAAGTTAGTGATGTTGTATTGATGGTGTAATTAACATTGTATTGTATATCATACAACGTGTTTGGCTGTGTAAGTTAGTGATGTTGTATTGATGGTGTAATTAACATTGTATTGTATATCATACAACGTGTTTGACTGTGTAAGTTAGTGATGTTGTATCTATGGTATAATTAACATTGTATTGTATATCATACAACGTGTTTGGCTGTGTAAGTTAGTGATGTTGTATTGATGGTGTAATTAACATTGTATTGTATATCATACAACGTGTTTGACTGTGTAAGTTAGTGATGTTGTATTGATGGTGTAATTAACATTGTATTGTATATCATACAACGTGTCTGGCTGTGTAAGTTAGTGATGTTGTATTGATGGTGTAATTAACATTGTATTGTATATCATACAACGTGTTTGACTGTGTAAGCTAGCGATGTTGTATTGATGGTGTAATTAACATTGTATTGTATATCATACAACGTGTTTGACAGTGTAAGTTAGTGATGTTGTATTGATGGTGTAATTAACATTGTATTGTATATCATACAACGTGTTTGACTGTGTAAGCTAGCGATGTTGTATTGATGGTGTAATTAACATTGTATTGTATATCATACAACGTGTTTGACTGTGTAAGTTAGTGATGTTGTATTGATGGTGTAATTAACATTATATTGTATATCATACAACGTGTTTGGCTGTGTAAGTTAGTGATGTTGTATTGATGGTGTAATTAACTTTGTATTGTATATCATACAACGTGTTTGACTGTGTAAGCTAGCGATGTTGTATTGATGGTGTAATTAACATTGTATTGTATATCATACAACGTGTTTGACAGTGTAAGTTAGCGATGTTGTATTGATGGTGTAATTAACATTGTATTGTATATCATACAACGTGTTTGACTGTGTAAGTTAGTGATGTTGTGTGATGTTGTATTGATTGTGTAATTAACATTGTATTGTATATCATACAACGTGTTTGGCTGTGTAAGTTAGTGATGTTGTATTGATGGTGTAATTAACATTGTATTGTATATCATACAACGTGTTTGACTGTGTAAGTTAGTGATGTTGTATTGATGGTGTAATTAACATTGTATTGTATATCATACAACGTGTTTGACTGTGTAAGTTAGTGATGTTGTATTGATGGTGTAATTAACATTGTATTGTATATCATACAACGTGTTTGACTGTGTAAGTTAGTGATGTTGTATTGATGGTGTAATTAACATTATATTGTATATCATACAACGTGTTTGGTTGTGTAAGTTAGTGATGTTGTATTGATGGTGTAATTAACATTGTATTGTATATCATACAACGTGTTTGACTGTTTAAGTTAGTGATGTTGTATTGATGGTGTAATTAACATTGTATTGTATATCATACAACGTGTTTGACTGTGTAAGTTAGCGATGTTGTATTGATGGTGTAATTAACATTGTATTGTATATCATACAACGTGTTTGACTGTTTAAGTTAGTGATGTTGTATTGATGGTGTAATTGACATTGTATTGTATATCATACAACGTGTTTGACTGTGTAAGTTAGTGATGTTGTATTGATGGTGTAATTAACATTGTATTGTATATCATGCAACGTGTTTGACTGTCTAAGTTAGTGATGTTGTATTGATGGTGTAATTAACATTGCATTGTATATGATACAACGTGTTTGACTGTGTAAGTTAGCGATGTTGTATTGATGGTGTAATTAACATTGTATTGTATATCATACAACGTGTTTGGCTGTGTAAGTTAGTGATGTTGTATTGATGGTGTAATTAACATTGTATTGTATATCATACAACGTGTTTGGCTGTGTAAGTTAGTGATGTTGTATTGATGGTGTAATTAACATTGTATTGTATATCATACAACGTGTTTGACTGTGTAAGTTAGTGATGTTGTATTGATGGTTTAATTAACATTGTATTGTATATCATACAACGTGTTTGGCTGTGTAAGTTAGTGATGTTGTATTGATGGTGTAATTAACATTGTATTGTATATCATACAACGTGTTTGACTGTGTAAGTTAGTGATGTTGGTTGTATTGATGGTTTAATTAACATTGTATTGTATATAATACAACGTGTTTGGCTGTGTAAGTTAGTGATGTTGTATTGATGGTGTAATTAACATTGTATTGTATATCATACAACGTGTTTGACGGTGTAAGCTTGTGATGTTGTATTGATGGTGTAATTAACATTGTATTGTATATCATACAACGTGTTTGACTGTGTAAGTTAGTGATGTTGTATTGATGGTGTAATTAACATTGTATTGTATATCATACAACGTGTTTGACTGTGTAAGTTAGTGATGTTGTATTGATGGTGTAATTAACATTGTATTGTATATCATACAACGTGTTTGACTGTGTAAGTTAGTGATGTTGTATTGATGGTGTAATTAACATTGTATTGTATATCATACAACGTTTTTGACTGTGTAAGTTAGTGATGTTGTATTGGTGGTGTAATTAACATTGTATTGTATATCATACAACGTGTTTGGCTGTGTAAGTTAGTGATGTTGTATTGATGGGGTAATTAGCATTGTATTGTATATCATACAACGTGTTTGGCTGTGTAAGTTAGTGATGTTGTATTGATGGTGTAATTAACATTGTATTGTATATCATACAACGTGTTTGACTGTGTAAGTTAGTGATGTTGTATCTATGGTATAATTAACATTGTATTGTATATCATACAACGTGTTTGGCTTTGTAAGTTAGTGATGTTGTATTGATGGTGTAATTAACATTGTATTGTATATCATACAACGTGTTTGACTGTGTAAGTTAGTGATGTTGTATTGATGGTGTAATTAACATTGTATTGTATATCATACAACGTGTTTGGTTGTGTAAGTTAGTGGTGTTGTATTGATGGTGTAATTAACATTGTATTGTATATCATACAACGTGTTTGACTGTTTAAGTTAGTGATGTTGTATTGATTGGGTAATTAACATTGTATTGTATATCATACAACGTGTTTGACTGTGTAAGTTAGTGATGTTGTGTGATGTTGTATTGATTGTGTAATTAACATTGTATTGTATATCATACAACGTGTTTGGCTGTGTAAGTTAGTGATGTTGTATTGATGGTGTAATTAACATTGTATTGTATATCATACAACGTGTTTGACTGTGTAAGTTAGTGATGTTGTATTGATGGTGTAATTAACATTGTATTGTATATCATACAACGTGTTTGACTGTGTAAGTTAGTGATGTTGTATTGATGGTGTAATTAACATTGTATTGTATATCATACAACGTGTTTGACTGTGTAAGTTAGTGATGTTGTATTGATGGTGTAATTAACATTATATTGTATATCATACAACGTGTTTGGTTGTGTAAGTTAGTGATGTTGTATTGATGGTGTAATTAACATTGTATTGTATATCATACAACGTGTTTGGTTGTGTAAGTTAGTGGTGTTGTATTGATGGTGTAATTAACATTGTATTGTATATCATACAACGTGTTTGACTGTTTAAGTTAGTGATGTTGTATTGATTGGGTAATTAACATTGTATTGTATATCATACAACGTGTTTGACTGTGTAAGTTAGTGATGTTGTGTGATGTTGTATTGATTGTGTAATTAACATTGTATTGTATATCATACAACGTGTTTGGCTGTGTAAGTTAGTGATGTTGTATTGATGGTGTAATTAACATTGGATTGTATATCATACAACGTGTTTGACTGTGTAAGTTAGTGATGTTGTATTGATGGTGTAATTAACATTGTATTGTATATCATACAACGTGTTTGACTGTGTAAGTTAGTGATGTTGTATTGATGGTGTAATTAACATTATATTGTATATCATACAACGTGTTTGGTTGTGTAAGTTAGTGATGTTGTATTGATGGTGTAATTAACATTGTATTGTATATCATACAACGTGTTTGACTGTTTAAGTTAGTGATGTTGTATTGATGGTGTAATTAACATTATATTGTATATCATACAACGTGTTTGGTTGTGTAAGTTAGTGATGTTGTATTGATGGTGTAATTAACATTGTATTGTATATCATACAACGTGTTTGACTGTTTAAGTTAGTGATGTTGTATTGATGGTGTAATTGACATTGTATTGTATATCATACAACGTGTTTGACTGTGTAAGTTAGTGATGTTGTATTGATGGTGTAATTAACATTGTATTGTATATCATGCAACGTGTTTGACTGTGTAAGTTAGTGATGTTGTATTGATGGTGTAATTAACATTGCATTGTATATGATACAACGTGTTTGACTGTGTAAGTTAGCGATGTTGTATTGATGGTGTAATTAACATTGTATTGTATATCATACAACGTGTTTGGCTGTGTAAGTTAGTGATGTTGTATTGATGGTTTAATTAACATTGTATTGTATATCATACAACGTGTTTGACTGTGTAAGTTAGTGATGTTGTATTGATGGTGTAATTAACATTGTATTGTATATCATACAACGTGTTTGGCTGTGTAAGTTAGTGATGTTGTATTGATGGTGTAATTAACATTGTATTGTATATCATACAACGTGTTTGACTGTGTAAGTTAGTGATGTTGTATTGATGGTTTAATTAACATTGTATTGTATATCATACAACGTGTTTGGCTGTGTAAGTTAGTGATGTTGTATTGATGGTGTAATTAACATTGTATTGTATATCATACAACGTGTTTGACTGTGTAAGTTAGTGATGTTGGTTGTATTGATGGTTTAATTAACATTGTATTGTATATCATACAACGTGTTTGGCTGTGTAAGTTAGTGATGTTGTATTGATGGTGTAATTAACATTGTATTGTATATCATACAACGTGTTTGACGGTGTAAGCTTGTGATGTTGTATTGATGGTGTAATTAACATTGTATTGTATATCATACAACGTGTTTGACTGTGTAAGTTAGTGATGTTGTATTGATGGTGTAATTAACATTGTATTGTATATCATACAACGTGTTTGACTGTGTAAGTTAGTGATGTTGTATTGATGGTGTAATTAACATTGTATTGTATATCATACAACGTTTTTGACTGTGTAAGTTAGTGATGTTGTATTGGTGGTGTAATTAACATTGTATTGTATATCATACAACGTGTTTGGCTGTGTAAGTTAGTGATGTTGTATTGATGGTGTAATTAGCATTGTATTGTATATCATACAACGTGTTTGGCTGTGTAAGTTAGTGATGTTGTATTGATGGTGTAATTAACATTGTATTGTATATCATACAACGTGTTTGACTGTGTAAGTTAGTGATGTTGTATCTATGGTATAATTAACATTGTATTGTATATCATACAACGTGTTTGGCTGTGTAAGTTAGTGATGTTGTATTGATGGTGTAATTAACATTGTATTGTATATCATACAACGTGTTTGACTGTGTAAGTTAGTGATGTTGTATTGATGGTGTAATTAACATTGTATTGTATATCATACAACGTGTTTGGCTGTGTAAGTTAGTGATGTTGTATTGATGGTGTAATTAACATTGTATTGTATATCATACAACGTGTTTGACTGTGTAAGCTAGCGATGTTGTATTGATGGTGTAATTAACATTGTATTGTATATCATACAACGTGTTTGACAGTGTAAGTTAGTGATGTTGTATTGATGGTGTAATTAACATTGTATTGTATATCATACAACGTGTTTGACTGTGTAAGCTAGCGATGTTGTATTGATGGTGTAATTAACATTGTATTGTATATCATACAACGTGTTTGACTGTGTAAGTTAGTGATGTTGTATTGATGGTGTAATTAACATTATATTGTATATCATACAACGTGTTTGGCTGTGTAAGTTAGTGATGTTGTATTGATGGTGTAATTAACATTGTATTGTATATCATACAACGTGTTTGACTGTGTAAGTTAGTGATGTTGTATTGATGGTGTAATTAACATTGCATTGTATATGATACAACGTGTTTGACTGTGTAAGTTAGCGATGTTGTATTGATGGTGTAATTAACATTGTATTGTATATCATACAACGTGTTTGGCTGTGTAAGTTAGTGATGTTGTATTGATGGTTTAATTAACATTGTATTGTATATCATACAACGTGTTTGACTGTGTAAGTTAGTGATGTTGTATTGATGGTGTAATTAACATTGTATTGTATATCATACAACGTGTTTGGCTGTGTAAGTTAGTGATGTTGTATTGATGGTGTAATTAACATTGTATTGTATATCATACAACGTGTTTGACTGTGTAAGTTAGTGATGTTGTATTGATGGTTTAATTAACATTGTATTGTATATCATACAACGTGTTTGGCTGTGTAAGTTAGTGATGTTGTATTGATGGTGTAATTAACATTGTATTGTATATCATACAACGTGTTTGACTGTGTAAGTTAGTGATGTTGGTTGTATTGATGGTTTAATTAACATTGTATTGTATATCATACAACGTGTTTGGCTGTGTAAGTTAGTGATGTTGTATTGATGGTGTAATTAACATTGTATTGTATATCATACAACGTGTTTGACGGTGTAAGCTTGTGATGTTGTATTGATGGTGTAATTAACATTGTATTGTATATCATACAACGTGTTTGACTGTGTAAGTTAGTGATGTTGTATTGATGGTGTAATTAACATTGTATTGTATATCATACAACGTGTTTGACTGTGTAAGTTAGTGATGTTGTATTGATGGTGTAATTAACATTGTATTGTATATCATACAACGTTTTTGACTGTGTAAGTTAGTGATGTTGTATTGGTGGTGTAATTAACATTGTATTGTATATCATACAACGTGTTTGGCTGTGTAAGTTAGTGATGTTGTATTGATGGTGTAATTAGCATTGTATTGTATATCATACAACGTGTTTGGCTGTGTAAGTTAGTGATGTTGTATTGATGGTGTAATTAACATTGTATTGTATATCATACAACGTGTTTGACTGTGTAAGTTAGTGATGTTGTATCTATGGTATAATTAACATTGTATTGTATATCATACAACGTGTTTGGCTGTGTAAGTTAGTGATGTTGTATTGATGGTGTAATTAACATTGTATTGTATATCATACAACGTGTTTGACTGTGTAAGTTAGTGATGTTGTATTGATGGTGTAATTAACATTGTATTGTATATCATACAACGTGTTTGGCTGTGTAAGTTAGTGATGTTGTATTGATGGTGTAATTAACATTGTATTGTATATCATACAACGTGTTTGACTGTGTAAGTTAGTGATGTTGTATTGATGGTGTAATTAACATTATATTGTATATCATACAACGTGTTTGGTTGTGTAAGTTAGTGATGTTGTATTGATGGTGTAATTAACATTGTATTGTATATCATACAACGTGTTTGACTGTGTAAGTTAGTGATGTTGTATTGATGGTGTAATTAACATTGTATTGTATATCATACAACGTGTTTGACTGTGTAAGTTAGTGATGTTGTATTGATGGTGTAATTAACATTGTATTGTATATCATACAACGTGTTTGACTGTGTAAGTTAGTGATGTTGTATTGATGGTGTAATTAACATTATATTGTATATCATACAACGTGTTTGGTTGTGTAAGTTAGTGATGTTGTATTGATGGTGTAATTAACATTGTATTGTATATCATACAACGTGTTTGACTGTTTAAGTTAGTGATGTTGTATTGATGGTGTAATTAACATTGTATTGTATATCATACAACGTGTTTGACTGTGTAAGTTAGTGATGTTGTATTGATGGTGTAATTAACATTGTATTGTATATCATACAACGTGTTTGACTGTTTAAGTTAGTGATGTTGTATTGATGGTGTAATTGACATTGTATTGTATATCATACAACGTGTTTGACTGTGTATGTTAGTGATGTTGTATTGATGGTGTAATTAACATTGTATTGTATATCATACAACGTGTTTGACTGTGTAAGTTAGTGATGTTGTATTGATGGTGTAATTAACATTATATTGTATATCATACAACGTGTTTGGTTGTGTAAGTTAGTGATGTTGTATTGATGGTGTAATTAACATTGTATTGTATATCATACAACGTGTTTGACTGTTTAAGTTAGTGATGTTGTATTGATGGTGTAATTAACATTGTATTGTATATCATACAACGTGTTTGACTGTGTAAGTTAGCGATGTTGTATTGATGGTGTAATTAACATTGTATTGTATATCATACAACGTGTTTGACTGTTTAAGTTAGTGATGTTGTATTGATGGTGTAATTGACATTGTATTGTATATCATACAACGTGTTTGACTGTGTAAGTTAGTGATGTTGTATTGATGGTGTAATTAACATTGTATTGTATATCATGCAACGTGTTTGTCTGTCTAAGTTAGTGATGTTGTAATGATGGTGTAATTAACATTGCATTGTATATGATACAACGTGTTTGACTGTGTAAGTTAGCGATGTTGTATTGATGGTGTAATTAACATTGTATTGTATATCATACAACGTGTTTGGCTGTGTAAGTTAGTGATGTTGTATTGATGGTTTAATTAACATTGTATTGTATATCATACAACGTGTTTGACTGTGTAAGTTAGTGATGTTGTATTGATGGTGTCATTAACATTGTATTGTATATCATACAACGTGTTTGGCTGTGTAAGTTAGTGATGTTGTATTGATGGTGTAATTAACATTGTATTGTATATCATACAACGTGTTTGACTGTGTAAGTTAGTGATGTTGTATTGATGGTTTAATTAACATTGTATTGTATATCATACAACGTGTTTGGCTGTGTAAGTTAGTGATGTTGTATTGATGGTGTAATTAACATTGTATTGTATATCATACAACGTGTTTGACTGTGTAAGTTAGTGATGTTGGTTGTATTGATGGTTTAATTAACATTGTATTGTATATCATACAACGTGTTTGACTGTGTAAGTTAGTGATGTTGTATCTATGGTATAATTAACATTGTATTGTATATCATACAACGTGTTTGGCTTTGTAAGTTAGTGATGTTGTATTGATGGTGTAATTAACATTGTATTGTATATCATACAACGTGTTTGACTGTGTAAGTTAGTGATGTTGTATTGATGGTGTAATTAACATTGTATTGTATATCATACAACGTGTTTGGTTGTGTAAGTTAGTGGTGTTGTATTGATGGTGTAATTAACATTGTATTGTATATCATACAACGTGTTTGACTGTTTAAGTTAGTGATGTTGTATTGATTGGGTAATTAACATTGTATTGTATATCATACAACGTGTTTGGCTGTGTAAGTTAGTGATGTTGTGTGATGTTGTATTGATTGTGTAATTAACATTGTATTGTATATCATACAACGTGTTTGGCTGTGTAAGTTAGTGATGTTGTATTGATGGTGTAATTAACATTGTATTGTATATCATACAACGTGTTTGACTGTGTAAGTTAGTGATGTTGTATTGATGGTGTAATTAACATTGTATTGTATATCATACAACGTGTTTGACTGTGTAAGTTAGTGATGTTGTATTGATGGTGTAATTAACATTGTATTGTATATCATACAACGTGTTTGACTGTGTAAGTTAGTGATGTTGTATTGATGGTGTAATTAACATTATATTGTATATCATACAACGTGTTTGGTTGTGTAAGTTAGTGATGTTGTATTGATGGTGTAATTAACATTGTATTGTATATCATACAACGTGTTTGACTGTGTAAGTTAGTGATGTTGTATTGATGGTGTAATTAACATTGTATTGTATATCATACAACGTGTTTGACTGTGTAAGTTAGTGATGTTGTATTGATGGTGTAATTAACATTGTATTGTATATCATACAACGTGTTTGACTGTGTAAGTTAGTGATGTTGTATTGATGGTGTAATTAACATTATATTGTATATCATACAACGTGTTTGGTTGTGTAAGTTAGTGATGTTGTATTGATGGTGTAATTAACATTGTATTGTATATCATACAACGTGTTTGACTGTTTAAGTTAGTGATGTTGTATTGATGGTGTAATTAACATTGTATTGTATATCATACAACGTGTTTGACTGTGTAAGTTAGTGATGTTGTATTGATGGTGTAATTAACATTGTATTGTATATCATACAACGTGTTTGACTGTTTAAGTTAGTGATGTTGTATTGATGGTGTAATTGACATTGTATTGTATATCATACAACGTGTTTGACTGTGTATGTTAGTGATGTTGTATTGATGGTGTAATTAACATTGTATTGTATATCATACAACGTGTTTGACTGTGTAAGTTAGTGATGTTGTATTGATGGTGTAATTAACATTATATTGTATATCATACAACGTGTTTGGTTGTGTAAGTTAGTGATGTTGTATTGATGGTGTAATTAACATTGTATTGTATATCATACAACGTGTTTGACTGTTTAAGTTAGTGATGTTGTATTGATGGTGTAATTAACATTGTATTGTATATCATACAACGTGTTTGACTGTGTAAGTTAGCGATGTTGTATTGATGGTGTAATTAACATTGTATTATATATCATACAACGTGTTTGACTGTTTAAGTTAGTGATGTTGTATTGATGGTGTAATTGACATTGTATTGTATATCATACAACGTGTTTGACTGTGTAAGTTAGTGATGTTGTATTGATGGTGTAATTAACATTGTATTGTATATCATGCAACGTGTTTGTCTGTCTAAGTTAGTGATGTTGTATTGATGGTGTAATTAACATTGCATTGTATATGATACAACGTGTTTGACTGTGTAAGTTAGCGATGTTGTATTGATGGTGTCATTAACATTGTATTGTATATCATACAACGTGTTTGGCTGTGTAAGTTAGTGATGTTGTATTGATGGTGTAATTAACATTGTATTGTATATCATACAACGTGTTTGACTGTGTAAGTTAGTGATGTTGTATTGATGGTTTAATTAACATTGTATTGTATATCATACAACGTGTTTGGCTGTGTAAGTTAGTGATGTTGTATTGATGGTGTAATTAACATTGTATTGTATATCATACAACCTGTTTGACTGTGTAAGTTAGTGATGTTGGTTGTATTGATGGTTTAATTAACATTGTATTGTATATCATACAACGTGTTTGACTGTGTAAGTTAGTGATGTTGTATTGATGGTGTAATTAACATTGTATTGTATATCATGCAACGTGTTTGTCTGTCTAAGTTAGTGATGTTGTAATGATGGTGTAATTAACATTGCATTGTATATGATACAACGTGTTTGACTGTGTAAGTTAGCGATGTTGTATTGATGGTGTAATTAACATTGTATTGTATATCATACAACGTGTTTGGCTGTGTAAGTTAGTGATGTTGTATTGATGGTTTAATTAACATTGTATTGTATATCATACAACGTGTTTGACTGTGTAAGTTAGTGATGTTGTATTGATGGTGTCATTAACATTGTATTGTATATCATACAACGTGTTTGGCTGTGTAAGTTAGTGATGTTGTATTGATGGTGTAATTAACATTGTATTGTATATCATACAACGTGTTTGACTGTGTAAGTTAGTGATGTTGTATTGATGGTTTAATTAACATTGTATTGTATATCATACAACGTGTTTGGCTGTGTAAGTTAGTGATGTTGTATTGATGGTGTAATTAACATTGTATTGTATATCATACAACGTGTTTGACTGTGTAAGTTAGTGATGTTGGTTGTATTGATGGTTTAATTAACATTGTATTGTATATCATACAACGTGTTTGACTGTGTAAGTTAGTGATGTTGTATCTATGGTATAATTAACATTGTATTGTATATCATACAACGTGTTTGGCTTTGTAAGTTAGTGATGTTGTATTGATGGTGTAATTAACATTGTATTGTATATCATACAACGTGTTTGACTGTGTAAGTTAGTGATGTTGTATTGATGGTGTAATTAACATTGTATTGTATATCATACAACGTGTTTGGTTGTGTAAGTTAGTGGTGTTGTATTGATGGTGTAATTAACATTGTATTGTATATCATACAACGTGTTTGACTGTTTAAGTTAGTGATGTTGTATTGATTGGGTAATTAACATTGTATTGTATATCATACAACGTGTTTGGCTGTGTAAGTTAGTGATGTTGTGTGATGTTGTATTGATTGTGTAATTAACATTGTATTGTATATCATACAACGTGTTTGGCTGTGTAAGTTAGTGATGTTGTATTGATGGTGTAATTAACATTGTATTGTATATCATACAACGTGTTTGACTGTGTAAGTTAGTGATGTTGTATTGATGGTGTAATTAACATTGTATTGTATATCATACAACGTGTTTGACTGTGTAAGTTAGTGATGTTGTATTGATGGTGTAATTAACATTGTATTGTATATCATACAACGTGTTTGACTGTGTAAGTTAGTGATGTTGTATTGATGGTGTAATTAACATTATATTGTATATCATACAACGTGTTTGGTTGTGTAAGTTAGTGATGTTGTATTGATGGTGTAATTAACATTGTATTGTATATCATACAACGTGTTTGACTGTGTAAGTTAGTGATGTTGTATTGATGGTGTAATTAACATTGTATTGTATATCATACAACGTGTTTGACTGTGTAAGTTAGTGATGTTGTATTGATGGTGTAATTAACATTGTATTGTATATCATACAACGTGTTTGACTGTGTAAGTTAGTGATGTTGTATTGATGGTGTAATTAACATTATATTGTATATCATACAACGTGTTTGGTTGTGTAAGTTAGTGATGTTGTATTGATGGTGTAATTAACATTGTATTGTATATCATACAACGTGTTTGACTGTTTAAGTTAGTGATGTTGTATTGATGGTGTAATTAACATTGTATTGTATATCATACAACGTGTTTGACTGTGTAAGTTAGTGATGTTGTATTGATGGTGTAATTAACATTGTATTGTATATCATACAACGTGTTTGACTGTTTAAGTTAGTGATGTTGTATTGATGGTGTAATTGACATTGTATTGTATATCATACAACGTGTTTGACTGTGTATGTTAGTGATGTTGTATTGATGGTGTAATTAACATTGTATTGTATATCATACAACGTGTTTGACTGTGTAAGTTAGTGATGTTGTATTGATGGTGTAATTAACATTATATTGTATATCATACAACGTGTTTGGTTGTGTAAGTTAGTGATGTTGTATTGATGGTGTAATTAACATTGTATTGTATATCATACAACGTGTTTGACTGTTTAAGTTAGTGATGTTGTATTGATGGTGTAATTAACATTGTATTGTATATCATACAACGTGTTTGACTGTGTAAGTTAGCGATGTTGTATTGATGGTGTAATTAACATTGTATTATATATCATACAACGTGTTTGACTGTTTAAGTTAGTGATGTTGTATTGATGGTGTAATTGACATTGTATTGTATATCATACAACGTGTTTGACTGTGTAAGTTAGTGATGTTGTATTGATGGTGTAATTAACATTGTATTGTATATCATGCAACGTGTTTGTCTGTCTAAGTTAGTGATGTTGTATTGATGGTGTAATTAACATTGCATTGTATATGATACAACGTGTTTGACTGTGTAAGTTAGCGATGTTGTATTGATGGTGTCATTAACATTGTATTGTATATCATACAACGTGTTTGGCTGTGTAAGTTAGTGATGTTGTATTGATGGTGTAATTAACATTGTATTGTATATCATACAACGTGTTTGACTGTGTAAGTTAGTGATGTTGTATTGATGGTTTAATTAACATTGTATTGTATATCATACAACGTGTTTGGCTGTGTAAGTTAGTGATGTTGTATTGATGGTGTAATTAACATTGTATTGTATATCATACAACGTGTTTGACTGTGTAAGTTAGTGATGTTGGTTGTATTGATGGTTTAATTAACATTGTATTGTATATCATACAACGTGTTTGACTGTGTAAGTTAGTGATGTTGTATCTATGGTATAATTAACATTGTATTGTATATCATACAACGTGTTTGGCTTTGTAAGTTAGTGATGTTGTATTGATGGTGTAATTAACATTGTATTGTATATCATACAACGTGTTTGACTGTGTAAGTTAGTGATGTTGTATTGATGGTGTAATTAACATTGTATTGTATATCATACAACGTGTTTGGTTGTGTAAGTTAGTGGTGTTGTATTGATGGTGTAATTAACATTGTATTGTATATCATACAACGTGTTTGACTGTTTAAGTTAGTGATGTTGTATTGATTGGGTAATTAACATTGTATTGTATATCATACAACGTGTTTGGCTGTGTAAGTTAGTGATGTTGTGTGATGTTGTATTGATTGTGTAATTAACATTGTATTGTATATCATACAACGTGTTTGGCTGTGTAAGTTAGTGATGTTGTATTGATGGTGTAATTAACATTGTATTGTATATCATACAACGTGTTTGACTGTGTAAGTTAGTGATGTTGTATTGATGGTGTAATTAACATTGTATTGTATATCATACAACGTGTTTGACTGTGTAAGTTAGTGATGTTGTATTGATGGTGTAATTAACATTGTATTGTATATCATACAACGTGTTTGACTGTGTAAGTTAGTGATGTTGTATTGATGGTGTAATTAACATTATATTGTATATCATACAACGTGTTTGGTTGTGTAAGTTAGTGATGTTGTATTGATGGTGTAATTAACATTGTATTGTATATCATACAACGTGTTTGGTTGTGTAAGTTAGTGGTGTTGTATTGATGGTGTAATTAACATTGTATTGTATATCATACAACGTGTTTGACTGTTTAAGTTAGTGATGTTGTATTGATTGGGTAATTAACATTGTATTGTATATCATACAACGTGTTTGACTGTGTAAGTTAGTGATGTTGTGTGATGTTGTATTGATTGTGTAATTAACATTGTATTGTATATCATACAACGTGTTTGGCTGTGTAAGTTAGTGATGTTGTATTGATGGTGTAATTAACATTGTATTGTATATCATACAACGTGTTTGACTGTGTAAGTTAGTGATGTTGTATTGATGGTGTAATTAACATTGTATTGTATATCATACAACGTGTTTGACTGTGTAAGTTAGTGATGTTGTATTGATGGTGTAATTAACATTATATTGTATATCATACAACGTGTTTGGTTGTGTAAGTTAGTGATGTTGTATTGATGGTGTAATTAACATTGTATTGTATATCATACAACGTGTTTGACTGTTTAAGTTAGTGATGTTGTATTGATGGTGTAATTAACATTGTATTGTATATCATACAACGTGTTTGACTGTGTAAGTTAGTGATGTTGTATTGATGGTGTAATTAACATTGTATTGTATATCATACAACGTGTTTGACTGTTTAAGTTAGTGATGTTGTATTGATGGTGTAATTGACATTGTATTGTATATCATACAACGTGTTTGACTGTGTATGTTAGTGATGTTGTATTGATGGTGTAATTAACATTGTATTGTATATCATACAACGTGTTTGACTGTGTAAGTTAGTGATGTTGTATTGATGGTGTAATTAACATTATATTGTATATCATACAACGTGTTTGGTTGTGTAAGTTAGTGATGTTGTATTGATGGTGTAATTAACATTGTATTGTATATCATACAACGTGTTTGACTGTTTAAGTTAGTGATGTTGTATTGATGGTGTAATTAACATTGTATTGTATATCATACAACGTGTTTGACTGTGTAAGTTAGCGATGTTGTATTGATGGTGTAATTAACATTGTATTGTATATCATACAACGTGTTTGACTGTTTAAGTTAGTGATGTTGTATTGATGGTGTAATTGACATTGTATTGTATATCATACAACGTGTTTGACTGTGTAAGTTAGTGATGTTGTATTGATGGTGTAATTAACATTGTATTGTATATCATGCAACGTGTTTGTCTGTCTAAGTTAGTGATGTTGTATTGATGGTGTAATTAACATTGCATTGTATATGATACAACGTGTTTGACTGTGTAAGTTAGCGATGTTGTATTGATGGTGTAATTAACATTGTATTGTATATCATACAACGTGTTTGGCTGTGTAAGTTAGTGATGTTGTATTGATGGTTTAATTAACATTGTATTGTATATCATACAACGTGTTTGACTGTGTAAGTTAGTGATGTTGTATTGATGGTGTCATTAACATTGTATTGTATATCATACAACGTGTTTGGCTGTGTAAGTTAGTGATGTTGTATTGATGGTGTAATTAACATTGTATTGTATATCATACAACGTGTTTGACTGTGTAAGTTAGTGATGTTGTATTGATGGTTTAATTAACATTGTATTGTATATCATACAACGTGTTTGGCTGTGTAAGTTAGTGATGTTGTATTGATGGTGTAATTAACATTGTATTGTATATCATACAACGTGTTTGACTGTGTAAGTTAGTGATGTTGGTTGTATTGATGGTTTAATTAACATTGTATTGTATATCATACAACGTGTTTGACTGTGTAAGTTAGTGATGTTGTATCTATGGTATAATTAACATTGTATTGTATATCATACAACGTGTTTGGCTTTGTAAGTTAGTGATGTTGTATTGATGGTGTAATTAACATTGTATTGTATATCATACAACGTGTTTGACTGTGTAAGTTAGTGATGTTGTATTGATGGTGTAATTAACATTGTATTGTATATCATACAACGTGTTTGGTTGTGTAAGTTAGTGGTGTTGTATTGATGGTGTAATTAACATTGTATTGTATATCATACAACGTGTTTGACTGTTTAAGTTAGTGATGTTGTATTGATTGGGTAATTAACATTGTATTGTATATCATACAACGTGTTTGGCTGTGTAAGTTAGTGATGTTGTGTGATGTTGTATTGATTGTGTAATTAACATTGTATTGTATATCATACAACGTGTTTGGCTGTGTAAGTTAGTGATGTTGTATTGATGGTGTAATTAACATTGTATTGTATATCATACAACGTGTTTGACTGTGTAAGTTAGTGATGTTGTATTGATGGTGTAATTAACATTGTATTGTATATCATACAACGTGTTTGACTGTGTAAGTTAGTGATGTTGTATTGATGGTGTAATTAACATTGTATTGTATATCATACAACGTGTTTGACTGTGTAAGTTAGTGATGTTGTATTGATGGTGTAATTAACATTATATTGTATATCATACAACGTGTTTGGTTGTGTAAGTTAGTGATGTTGTATTGATGGTGTAATTAACATTGTATTGTATATCATACAACGTGTTTGACTGTGTAAGTTAGTGATGTTGTATTGATGGTGTAATTAACATTGTATTGTATATCATACAACGTGTTTGACTGTGTAAGTTAGTGATGTTGTATTGATGGTGTAATTAACATTGTATTGTATATCATACAACGTGTTTGACTGTGTAAGTTAGTGATGTTGTATTGATGGTGTAATTAACATTATATTGTATATCATACAACGTGTTTGGTTGTGTAAGTTAGTGATGTTGTATTGATGGTGTAATTAACATTGTATTGTATATCATACAACGTGTTTGACTGTTTAAGTTAGTGATGTTGTATTGATGGTGTAATTAACATTGTATTGTATATCATACAACGTGTTTGACTGTGTAAGTTAGTGATGTTGTATTGATGGTGTAATTAACATTGTATTGTATATCATACAACGTGTTTGACTGTTTAAGTTAGTGATGTTGTATTGATGGTGTAATTGACATTGTATTGTATATCATACAACGTGTTTGACTGTGTATGTTAGTGATGTTGTATTGATGGTGTAATTAACATTGTATTGTATATCATACAACGTGTTTGACTGTGTAAGTTAGTGATGTTGTATTGATGGTGTAATTAACATTATATTGTATATCATACAACGTGTTTGGTTGTGTAAGTTAGTGATGTTGTATTGATGGTGTAATTAACATTGTATTGTATATCATACAACGTGTTTGACTGTTTAAGTTAGTGATGTTGTATTGATGGTGTAATTAACATTGTATTGTATATCATACAACGTGTTTGACTGTGTAAGTTAGCGATGTTGTATTGATGGTGTAATTAACATTGTATTGTATATCATACAACGTGTTTGACTGTTTAAGTTAGTGATGTTGTATTGATGGTGTAATTGACATTGTATTGTATATCATACAACGTGTTTGACTGTGTAAGTTAGTGATGTTGTATTGATGGTGTAATTAACATTGTATTGTATATCATGCAACGTGTTTGTCTGTCTAAGTTAGTGATGTTGTATTGATGGTGTAATTAACATTGCATTGTATATGATACAACGTGTTTGACTGTGTAAGTTAGCGATGTTGTATTGATGGTGTCATTAACATTGTATTGTATATCATACAACGTGTTTGGCTGTGTAAGTTAGTGATGTTGTATTGATGGTGTAATTAACATTGTATTGTATATCATACAACGTGTTTGACTGTGTAAGTTAGTGATGTTGTATTGATGGTTTAATTAACATTGTATTGTATATCATACAACGTGTTTGGCTGTGTAAGTTAGTGATGTTGTATTGATGGTGTAATTAACATTGTATTGTATATCATACAACGTGTTTGACTGTGTAAGTTAGTGATGTTGGTTGTATTGATGGTTTAATTAACATTGTATTGTATATCATACAACGTGTTTGACTGTGTAAGTTAGTGATGTTGTATCTATGGTATAATTAACATTGTATTGTATATCATACAACGTGTTTGGCTTTGTAAGTTAGTGATGTTGTATTGATGGTGTAATTAACATTGTATTGTATATCATACAACGTGTTTGACTGTGTAAGTTAGTGATGTTGTATTGATGGTGTAATTAACATTGTATTGTATATCATACAACGTGTTTGGTTGTGTAAGTTAGTGGTGTTGTATTGATGGTGTAATTAACATTGTATTGTATATCATACAACGTGTTTGACTGTTTAAGTTAGTGATGTTGTATTGATTGGGTAATTAACATTGTATTGTATATCATACAACGTGTTTGGCTGTGTAAGTTAGTGATGTTGTGTGATGTTGTATTGATTGTGTAATTAACATTGTATTGTATATCATACAACGTGTTTGGCTGTGTAAGTTAGTGATGTTGTATTGATGGTGTAATTAACATTGTATTGTATATCATACAACGTGTTTGACTGTGTAAGTTAGTGATGTTGTATTGATGGTGTAATTAACATTGTATTGTATATCATACAACGTGTTTGACTGTGTAAGTTAGTGATGTTGTATTGATGGTGTAATTAACATTGTATTGTATATCATACAACGTGTTTGACTGTGTAAGTTAGTGATGTTGTATTGATGGTGTAATTAACATTATATTGTATATCATACAACGTGTTTGGTTGTGTAAGTTAGTGATGTTGTATTGATGGTGTAATTAACATTGTATTGTATATCATACAACGTGTTTGGTTGTGTAAGTTAGTGGTGTTGTATTGATGGTGTAATTAACATTGTATTGTATATCATACAACGTGTTTGACTGTTTAAGTTAGTGATGTTGTATTGATTGGGTAATTAACATTGTATTGTATATCATACAACGTGTTTGACTGTGTAAGTTAGTGATGTTGTGTGATGTTGTATTGATTGTGTAATTAACATTGTATTGTATATCATACAACGTGTTTGGCTGTGTAAGTTAGTGATGTTGTATTGATGGTGTAATTAACATTGTATTGTATATCATACAACGTGTTTGACTGTGTAAGTTAGTGATGTTGTATTGATGGTGTAATTAACATTGTATTGTATATCATACAACGTGTTTGACTGTGTAAGTTAGTGATGTTGTATTGATGGTGTAATTAACATTATATTGTATATCATACAACGTGTTTGGTTGTGTAAGTTAGTGATGTTGTATTGATGGTGTAATTAACATTGTATTGTATATCATACAACGTGTTTGACTGTTTAAGTTAGTGATGTTGTATTGATGGTGTAATTAACATTATATTGTATATCATACAACGTGTTTGGTTGTGTAGGTTAGTGATGTTGTATTGATGGTGTAATTAACATTGTATTGTATATCATACAACGTGTTTGACTGTTTAAGTTAGTGATGTTGTATTGATGGTGTAATTGACATTGTATTGTATATCATACAACGTGTTTGACTGTGTAAGTTAGTGATGTTGTATTGATGGTGTAATTAACATTGTATTGTATATCATGCAACGTGTTTGACTGTGTAAGTTAGTGATGTTGTATTGATGGTGTAATTAACATTGCATTGTATATGATACAACGTGTTTGACTGTGTAAGTTAGCGATGTTGTATTGATGGTGTAATTAACATTGTATTGTATATCATACAACGTGTTTGGCTGTGTAAGTTAGTGATGTTGTATTGATGGTTTAATTAACATTGTATTGTATATCATACAACGTGTTTGACTGTGTAAGTTAGTGATGTTGTATTGATGGTGTAATTAACATTGTATTGTATATCATACAACGTGTTTGGCTGTGTAAGTTAGTGATGTTGTATTGATGGTGTAATTAACATTGTATTGTATATCATACAACGTGTTTGACTGTGTAAGTTAGTGATGTTGTATTGATGGTTTAATTAACATTGTATTGTATATCATACAACGTGTTTGGCTGTGTAAGTTAGTGATGTTGTATTGATGGTGTAATTAACATTGTATTGTATATCATACAACGTGTTTGACTGTGTAAGTTAGTGATGTTGGTTGTATTGATGGTTTAATTAACATTGTATTGTATATCATACAACGTGTTTGGCTGTGTAAGTTAGTGATGTTGTATTGATGGTGAAATTAACATTGTATTGTATATCATACAACGTGTTTGACGGTGTAAGCTTGTGATGTTGTATTGATGGTGTAATTAACATTGTATTGTATATCATACAACGTGTTTGACTGTGTAAGTTAGTGATGTTGTATTGATGGTGTAATTAACATTGTATTGTATATCATACAACGTGTTTGACTGTGTAAGTTAGTGATGTTGTATTGATGGTATAATTAACATTGTATTGTATATCATACAACGTTTTTGACTGTGTAAGTTAGTGATGTTGTATTGGTGGTGTAATTAACATTGTATTGTATATCATACAACGTGTTTGGCTGTGTAAGTTAGTGATGTTGTATTGATGGTGTAATTAGCATTGTATTGTATATCATACAACGTGTTTGGCTGTGTAAGTTAGTGATGTTGTATTGATGGTGTAATTAACATTGTATTGTATATCATACAACGTGTTTGACTGTGTAAGTTAGTGATGTTGTATCTATGGTATAATTAACATTGTATTGTATATCATACAACGTGTTTGGCTGTGTAAGTTAGTGATGTTGTATTGATGGTGTAATTAACATTGTATTGTATATCATACAACGTGTTTGACTGTGTAAGTTAGTGATGTTGTATTGATGGTGTAATTAACATTGTATTGTATATCATACAACGTGTTTGGCTGTGTAAGTTAGTGATGTTGTATTGATGGTGTAATTAACATTGTATTGTATATCATACAACGTGTTTGACTGTGTAAGCTAGCGATGTTGTATTGATGGTGTAATTAACATTGTATTGTATATCATACAACGTGTTTGACAGTGTAAGTTAGTGATGTTGTATTGATGGTGTAATTAACATTGTATTGTATATCATACAACGTGTTTGACTGTGTAAGTTAGTGATGTTGTATCTATGGTGTAATTAACATTGTATTGTATATCATACAACGTGTTTGGCTGTGTAAGTTAGTGATGTTGTATTGATGGTGTAATTAACATTGTATTGTATATCATACAACGTGTTTGACTGTGTAAGTTAGTGATGTTGTATTGATGGTGTAATTAACATTGTATTGTATATCATACAACGTGTTTGGCTGTGTAAGTTAGTGATGTTGTATTGATGGTGTAATTAACATTGTATTGTATATCATACAACGTGTTTGACTGTGTAAGTTAGTGATGTTGTATTGATGGTGTAATTAACATTATATTGTATATCATACAACGTGTTTGGTTGTGTAAGTTAGTGATGTTGTATTGATGGTGTAATTAACATTGTATTGTATATCATACAACGTGTTTGACTGTGTAAGTTAGTGATGTTGTATTGATGGTGTAATTAACATTGTATTGTATATCATACAACGTGTTTGGCTGTGTAAGTTAGTGATGTTGTATTGATGGTGTAATTAACATTGTATTGTATATCATACAACGTGTTTGACTGTGTAAGTTAGTGATGTTGTATTGATGGTGTAATTAACATTATATTGTATATCATACAACGTGTTTGGTTGTGTAAGTTAGTGATGTTGTATTGATGGTGTAATTAACATTGTATTGTATATCATACAACGTTTTTGACTGTGTAAGTTAGTGATGTTGTATTGGTGGTGTAATTAACATTGTATTGTATATCATACAACGTGTTTGGCTGTGTAAGTTAGTGATGTTGTATTGATGGTGTAATTAGCATTGTATTGTATATCATACAACGTGTTTGGCTGTGTAAGTTAGTGATGTTGTATTGATGGTGTAATTAACATTGTATTGTATATCATACAACGTGTTTGACTGTGTAAGTTAGTGATGTTGTATCTATGGTATAATTAACATTGTATTGTATATCATACAACGTGTTTGGATGTGTAAGTTAGTGATGTTGTATTGATGGTGTAATTAACATTGTATTGTATATCATACAACGTGTTTGACTGTGTAAGTTAGTGATGTTGTATTGATGGTGTAATTAACATTGTATTGTATATCATACAACGTGTTTGGCTGTGTAAGTTAGTGATGTTGTATTGATGGTGTAATTAACATTGTATTGTATATCATACAACGTGTTTGACTGTGTAAGCTAGCGATGTTGTATTGATGGTGTAATTAACATTGTATTGTATATCATACAACGTGTTTGACAGTGTAAGTTAGTGATGTTGTATTGATGGTGTAATTAACATTGTATTGTATATCATACAACGTGTTTGACTGTGTAAGCTAGCGATGTTGTATTGATGGTGTAATTAACATTGTATTGTATATCATACAACGTGTTTGACTGTGTAAGTTAGTGATGTTGTATTGATGGTGTAATTAACATTATATTGTATATCATACAACGTGTTTGGCTGTGTAAGTTAGTGATGTTGTATTGATGGTGTAATTAACATTGTATTGTATATCATACAACGTGTTTGACTGTGTAAGTTAGTGATGTTGTATTGATGGTGTAATTAACATTGCATTGTATATGATACAACGTGTTTGACTGTGTAAGTTAGCGATGTTGTATTGATGGTGTAATTAACATTGTATTGTATATCATACAACGTGTTTGGCTGTGTAAGTTAGTGATGTTGTATTGATGGTTTAATTAACATTGTATTGTATATCATACAACGTGTTTGACTGTGTAAGTTAGTGATGTTGTATTGATGGTGTAATTAACATTGTATTGTATATCATACAACGTGTTTGGCTGTGTAAGTTAGTGATGTTGTATTGATGGTGTAATTAACATTGTATTGTATATCATACAACGTGTTTGACTGTGTAAGTTAGTGATGTTGTATTGATGGTTTAATTAACATTGTATTGTATATCATACAACGTGTTTGGCTGTGTAAGTTAGCGATGTTGTATTGATGGTGTAATTAACATTGTATTGTATATCATACAACGTGTTTGGCTGTGTAAGTTAGTGATGTTGGTTGTATTGATGGTTTAATTAACATTGTATTGTATATCATACAACGTGTTTGGCTGTGTAAGTTAGTGATGTTGTATTGATGGTGTAATTAACATTGTATTGTATATCATACAACGTGTTTGACGGTGTAAGCTTGTGATGTTGTATTGATGGTGTAATTAACATTGTATTGTATATCATGCAACGTGTTTGACTGTGTAAGTTAGTGATGTTGTATTGATGGTGTAATTAACATTATATTGTATATCATACAACGTGTTTGACTGTGTAAGTTAGCGATGTTGTATTGATGGTGTAATTAACATTGTATTGTATATCATACAACGTGTTTCGCTGTGTAAGTTAGTGATGTTGTATTGATGGTTTAATTAACATTGTATTGTATATCATACAACGTGTTTGACTGTGTAAGGTAGTGATGTTGTATTGATGGTGTAATTAACATTGTATTGTATATCATACAACGTGTTTGGCTGTGTAAGTTAGTGATGTTGTATTGATGGTGTAATTAACATTGTATTGTATATCATACAACGTGTTTGACTGTGTAAGTTAGTGATGTTGTATTGATGGTTTAATTAACATTGTATTGTATATCATACAACGTGTTTGGCTGTGTAAGTTAGTGATGTTATATTGATGGTGTAATTAACATTGTATTGTATATCATACAACGTGTTTGACTGTGTAAGTTAGTGATGTTGTATTGATGGTGTAATTAACATTGTATTGTATATCATACAACGTGCTTGACTGTGTAAGTTAGTGATGTTGTATTGATGGTGTAATTAACATTGTATTGTATATCATACAACGTGTTTGACTGTGTAAGTTAGTGATGTTGTATTGATGGTGTAATTAACATTGTATTGTATATCATACAACGTGTTTGACTGTGGAAGTTAGTGATGTTGTATTTATTGTGTAATTAACATCGTATTGTATATCATACAACGTGTTTGACTGTGCAGGTTTGTGATGTTGCATTGATGGTGTAATTAACATTGTATTGTATACCATACAACGTGTTTGACTGTGTAAGTTAGTGATGTTGTATTGATGGTGTAATTAACATTGTATTGTATATCATACAACGTGTTTGGTTGTGTAAGTTAGTGATGTTGTATTGATGGTGTAATTAACATTGTATTGTATATCATACAACGTGTTTGACTGTTTAAGTTAGTGATGTTGTATTGATGGTGTATTTAACCTTGTATTGTATATCATACAACGTGTTTGACTGTGTAAGTTAGCGATGTTGTATTGATGGTGTAATTACCATTGTATTGTATATCATACAACGTGTTTGACTGTTTAAGTTAGTGATGTTGTATTGATGGTGTAATTAACATTGTATTGTATATCATACAACGTGTTTGACTGTGTAAGTTAGTGATGTTGTATTGATGGTGTAATTAACATTGTATTGTATATCATGCAACGTGTTTGACTGTGTAAGTTAGTGATGTTGTATTGATGGTGTAATTAACATTGCATTGTATATCATACAACGTGTTTGACTGTGTAAGTTAGCGATGTTGTATTGATGGTGTAATTAACATTGTATTGTATATCATACAACGTGTTTGGCTGTGTAAGTTAGTGATGTTGTATTGATGGTTTAATTAACATTGTATTGTATATCATACAACGTGTTTGACTGTGTAAGTTAGTGATGTTGTATTGATGGTGTAATTAACATTGTATTGTATATCATACAACGTGTTTGGCTGTGTAAGTTAGTGATGTTGTATTGATGGTGTAATTAACATTGTATTGTATATCATACAACGTGTTTGACTGTGTAAGTTAGTGATGTTGTATTGATGGTTTAATTAACATTGTATTGTATATCATACAACGTGTTTGACTGTGTAAATTAGTGATGTTGTATTGATGGTGTAATTAACATTGTATTGTATATCATACAACGTGTTTGGCTGTGTAAGTTAGTGATGTTGTATTGATGGTGTAATTAACATTGTATTGTATATCATACAACGTGTTTGACTGTGTAAGTTAGTGATGTTGTATCTATGGTATAATTAACATTGTATTGTATATCATACAACGTGTTTGGCTTTGTAAGTTAGTGATGTTGTATTGATTGTGTAATTAACATTGTATTGTATATCATACAACGTGTTTGACTGTGTAAGTTAGTGATGTTGTATTGATGGTGTAATTAACATTGTATTGTATATCATACAACGTGTTTGACTGTGTAAGTTAGTGATGTTGCATTGATGGTGTAATTAACATTGTATTGTATATCATACAACGTGTTTGACTGTGTAAGCTAGCGATGTTGTATTGAGGGTGTAATTAACATTGTATTGTATATCATACAACGTGTTTGACTGTTTAAGTAAGTGATGTTGTATTGATGGTGTAATTAACATTGTATTGTATATCATACAACGTGCTTGACTGTGTAAGTTAGTGATGTTGTATTGATGGTGTAATTAACATTGTATTGTATATCATACAACGTGTTTGACTGTGTAAGTTAGTGATGTTGTATTGATGGTGTAATTCACATTGTATTGTATATCATACAACGTGTTTGACTGTGGAAGTTAGTGATGTTGTATTGATTGTGTAATTAACATCGTATTGTATATCATACAACGTGTTTGACTGTGCAGGTTTGTGATGTTGCATTGATGGTGTAATTAACATTGTATTGTTTACCATACAACGTGTTTGACTGTGTAAGTTAGTGATGTTGTATTGATGGTGTAATTAACATTGTATTGTATATCATACAACGTGTTTGGTTGTGTAAGTTAGTGATGTTGTATTGATGGTGTAATTAACATTGTATTGTATATCATACAACGTGTTTGACTGTTTAAGTTAGTGATGTTGTATTGATGGTGTAATTAACCTTGTATTGTATATCATACAACGTGTTTGACTGTGTAAGTTAGCGATGTTGTATTGATGGTGTAATTAACATTGTATTGTATATCATACAACGTGTTTGACTGTTTAAGTTAGTGATGTTGTATTGATGGTGTAATTAACATTGTATTGTATATCATACAACGTGTTTGACTGTGTAAGTTAGTGATGTTGTATTGATGGTGTAATTAACATTGTATTGTATATCATGCAACGTGTTTGACTGTGTAAGTTAGTGATGTTGTATTGATGGTGTAATTAACATTGCATTGTATATCATACAACGTGTTTGACTGTGTAAGTTAGCGATGTTGTATTGATGGTGTAATTAACATTGTATTGTATATCATACAACGTGTTTGGCTGTGTAAGTTAGTGATGTTGTATTGATGGTTTAATTAACATTGTATTGTATATCATACAACGTGTTTGACTGTGTAAGTTAGTGATGTTGTATTGATGGTGTAATTAACATTGTATTGTATATCATACAACGTGTTTGGCTGTGTAAGTTAATGATGTTGTATTGATGGCGTAATTAACATTGTATTGTATATCATACAACGTGTTTGACTGTGTAAGTTAGTGATGTTGTATTGATGGTTTAATTAACATTGTATTGTATATCATACAACGTGTTTGGCTGTGTAAGTTAGTGATGTTATATTGATGGTGTAATTAACATTGTATTGTATATCATACAACGTGTTTGACTGTGTAAGTTAGTGATGTTGTATTGATGGTGTAATTAACATTGTATTGTATATCATACAACGTGCTTGACTGTGTAAGTTAGTGATGTTGTATTGATGGTGTAATTAACATTGTATTGTATATCATACAACGTGTTTGACTGTGTAAGTTAGTGATGTTGTATTGATGGTGTAATTCACATTGTATTGTATATCATACAACGTGTTTGACTGTGGAAGTTAGTGATGTTGTATTGATTGTGTAATTAACATCGTATTGTATATCATACAACGTGTTTGACTGTGCAGGTTTGTGATGTTGCATTGATGGTGTAATTAACATTGTATTGTATACCATACAACGTGTTTGACTGTGTAAGTTAGTGATGTTGTATTGATGGTGTAATTAACATTGTATTGTATATCATACAACGTGTTTGGTTGTGTAAGTTAGTGATGTTGTATTGATGGTGTAATTAACATTGTATTGTATATCATACAACGTGTTTGACTGTTTAAGTTAGTGATGTTGTATTGATGGTGTAATTAACCTTGTATTGTATATCATACAACGTGTTTGACTGTGTAAGTTAGCGATGTTGTATTGATGGTGTAATTAACATTGTATTGTATATCATACAACGTGTTTGACTGTTTAAGTTAGTGATGTTGTATTGATGGTGTAATTAACATTGTATTGTATATCATACAACGTGTTTGACTGTGTAAGTTAGTGATGTTGTATTGATGGTGTAATTAACATTGTATTGTATATCATGCAACGTGTTTGACTGTGTAAGTTAGTGATGTTGTATTGATGGTGTAATTAACATTGCATTGTATATCATACAACGTGTTTGACTGTGTAAGTTAGCGATGTTGTATTGATGGTGTAATTAACATTGTATTGTATATCATACAACGTGTTTGGCTGTGTAAGTTAGTGATGTTGTATTGATGGTTTAATTAACATTGTATTGTATATCATACAACGTGTTTGACTGTGTAAGTTAGTGATGTTGTATTGATGGTGTAATTAACATTGTATTGTATATCATACAACGTGTTTGGCTGTGTAAGTTAGTGATGTTGCATTGATGGTGTAATTAACATTGTATTGTATATCATACAACGTGTTTGACTGTGTAAGCTAGCGATGTTGTATTGATGGTGTAATTAACATTGTATTGTATATCATACAACGTGTTTGACTGTGTAAGTTAGTGATGTTGTATTGATGGTGTAATTAACATTGTATTGTATATCATACAACGTGTTTGACTGTGTAAGTTAGTGATGTTGTATTGATGGTGTAATTAACATTGTATTGTATATCATACAACGTGTTTGACTGTGTAAGTTAGTGATGTTGTATTGATGATGTAATTAACATTGTATTGTATATCATACAACGTGTTTGACTGTGTAAGCTAGCGATGTTGTATTGATGGTGTAATTAACATTGTATTGTATATCATACAACGTGTTTGACAGTGTAAGTTAGTGATGTTGTATTGATGGTGTAATTAACATTGTATTGTATATCATACAACGTGTTTGACTGTGTAAGCTAGCGATGTTGTATTGATGGTGTAATTAACATTGTATTGTATATCATACAACGTGTTTGACTGTGTAAGTTAGTGATGTTGTATTGATGGTGTAATTAACATTATATTGTATATCATACAACGTGTTTGGCTGTGTAAGTTAGTGATGTTGTATTGATGGTGTAATTAACATTGTATTGTGTATCATACAACGTGTTTGACTGTGTAAGTTAGTGATGTTGTGTGATGTTGTATTGATTGTGTAATTAACATTGTATTGTATATCATACAACGTGTTTGACTGTGTAAGTTAGTGATGTTGTATTGATGGTGTAATTAACATTGTATTGTATATCATACAACGTGTTTGGCTGTGTAAGTTAGTGATGTTGTATTGATGGTGTAATTAACATTGTATTGTATATCATACAACGTGTTTGACTGTGTAAGTTAGCGATGTTGTATTGATGGTGTAATTAACATTGTATTGTATATCATACAACGTGTTTGGTTGTGTAAGTTAGTGATGTTGTATTGATGGTTTAATTAACATTGTATTGTATATCATACAACGTGTTTGACTGTGTAAGTTAGTGATGTTGTATTGATGGTGTAATTAACATTGTATTGTATATCATACAACGTGTTTGGCTGTGTAAGTTAGTGATGTTGTATTGATGGTGTAATTAACATTGTATTGTATATCATACAACGTGTTTGACTGTGTAAGTTAGTGATGTTGTATTGATGGTGTAATTAACATTGTATTGTATATCATACAACGTGTTTGACTGTGTAAGTTAGTGATGTTGTATCTATGGTATAATTAACATTGTATTGTATATCATACAACGTGTTTGACTGTGTAAGTTAGTGATGTTGTATTGATGGTTTAATTAACATTGTATTGTATATCATACAACGTGTTTGGCTGTGTAAGTTAGTGATGTTGTATTGATGGTGTAATTAACATTGTATTGTATATCATACAACGTGTTTGACTGTGTAAGTTAGTGATGTTGTATTGATGGTTTAATTAACATTGTATTGTATATCATACAACGTGTTTGGCTGTGTAAGTTAGTGATGTTGTATTGATGGTGTAATTAACATTGCATTGTATATCATACAACGTGTTTGACTGTGTAAGTTAGCGATGTTGTATTGATGGTGTAATTAACATTGTATTGTATATCATACAACGTGTTTGGCTGTGTAAGTTAGTGATGTTGTATTGATGGTTTAATTAACATTGTATTGTATATCATACAACGTGTTTGACTGTGTAAGTTAGTGATGTTGTATTGATGGTGTAATTAACATTGTATTGTATATCATACAACGTGTTTGGCTGTGTAAGTTAGTGATGTTGTATTGATGGTGTAATTAACATTGTATTGTATATCATACAACGTGTTTGACTGTGTAAGTTAGTGATGTTGTATTGATGGTTTAATTAACATTGTATTGTATATCATACAACGTGTTTGACTGTGTAAATTAGTGATGTTGTATTGATGGTGTAATTAACATTGTATTGTATATCATACAACGTGTTTGGCTGTGTAAGTTAGTGATGTTGTATTGATGGTGTAATTAACATTGTATTGTATATCATACAACGTGTTTGACTGTGTAAGTTAGTGATGTTGTATCTATGGTATAATTAACATTGTATTGTATATCATACAACGTGTTTGGCTTTGTAAGTTAGTGATGTTGTATTGATTGTGTAATTAACATTGTATTGTATATCATACAACGTGTTTGACTGTGTAAGTTAGTGATGTTGTATTGATGGTGTAATTAACATTGTATTGTATATCATACAACGTGTTTGGCTGTGTAGGTTAGTGATGTTGCATTGATGGTGTAATTAACATTGTATTGTATATCATACAACGTGTTTGACTGTGTAAGCTAGCGATGTTGTATTGATGGTGTAATTAACATTGTATTGTATATCATACAACGTGTTTGACTGTTTAAGTTAGTGATGTTGTATTGATGGTGTAATTAACCTTGTATTGTATATCATACAACGTGTTTGACTGTGTAAGTTAGCGATGTTGTATTGATGGTGTAATTAACATTGTATTGTATATCATACAACGTGTTTGACTGTTTAAGTTAGTGATGTTGTATTGATGGTGTAATTAACATTGTATTGTATATCATACAACGTGTTTGACTGTGTAAGTTAGTGATGTTGTATTGATGGTGTAATTAACATTGTATTGTATATCATGCAACGTGTTTGACTGTGTAAGTTAGTGATGTTGTATTGATGGTGTAATTAACATTGCATTGTATATCATACAACGTGTTTGACTGTGTAAGTTAGCGATGTTGTATTGATGGTGTAATTAACATTGTATTGTATATCATACAACGTGTTTGGCTGTGTAAGTTAGTGATGTTGTATTGATGGTTTAATTAACATTGTATTGTATATCATACAACGTGTTTGACTGTGTAAGTTAGTGATGTTGTATTGATGGTGTAATTAACATTGTATTGTATATCATACAACGTGTTTGGCTGTGTAAGTTAGTGATGTTGTATTGATGGTGTAATTAACATTGTATTGTATATCATGCAACGTGTTTGACTGTGTAAGTTAGTGATGTTGTATTGATGGTGTAATTAACATTGCATTGTATATCATACAACGTGTTTGACTGTGTAAGTTAGCGATGTTGTATTGATGGTGTAATTAACATTGTATTGTATATCATACAACGTGTTTGGCTGTGTAAGTTAGTGATGTTGTATTGATGGTTTAATTAACATTGTATTGTATATCATACAACGTGTTTGACTGTGTAAGTTAGTGATGTTGTATTGATGGTGTAATTAACATTGTATTGTATATCATACAACGTGTTTGGCTGTGTAAGTTAATGATGTTGTATTGATGGCGTAATTAACATTGTATTGTATATCATACAACGTGTTTGACTGTGTAAGTTAGTGATGTTGTATTGATGGTTTAATTAACATTGTATTGTATATCATACAACGTGTTTGGCTGTGTAAGTTAGTGATGTTATATTGATGGTGTAATTAACATTGTATTGTATATCATACAACGTGTTTGACTGTGTAAGTTAGTGATGTTGTATTGATGGTGTAATTAACATTGTATTGTATATCATACAACGTGCTTGACTGTGTAAGTTAGTGATGTTGTATTGATGGTGTAATTAACATTGTATTGTATATCATACAACGTGTTTGACTGTGTAAGTTAGTGATGTTGTATTGATGGTGTAATTCACATTGTATTGTATATCATACAACGTGTTTGACTGTGGAAGTTAGTGATGTTGTATTGATTGTGTAATTAACATCGTATTGTATATCATACAACGTGTTTGACTGTGCAGGTTTGTGATGTTGCATTGATGGTGTAATTAACATTGTATTGTATACCATACAACGTGTTTGACTGTGTAAGTTAGTGATGTTGTATTGATGGTGTAATTAACATTGTATTGTATATCATACAACGTGTTTGGTTGTGTAAGTTAGTGATGTTGTATTGATGGTGTAATTAACATTGTATTGTATATCATACAACGTGTTTGACTGTTTAAGTTAGTGATGTTGTATTGATGGTGTAATTAACCTTGTATTGTATATCATACAACGTGTTTGACTGTGTAAGTTAGCGATGTTGTATTGATGGTGTAATTAACATTGTATTGTATATCATACAACGTGTTTGACTGTTTAAGTTAGTGATGTTGTATTGATGGTGTAATTAACATTGTATTGTATATCATACAACGTGTTTGACTGTGTAAGTTAGTGATGTTGTATTGATGGTGTAATTAACATTGTATTGTATATCATGCAACGTGTTTGACTGTGTAAGTTAGTGATGTTGTATTGATGGTGTAATTAACATTGCATTGTATATCATACAACGTGTTTGACTGTGTAAGTTAGCGATGTTGTATTGATGGTGTAATTAACATTGTATTGTATATCATACAACGTGTTTGGCTGTGTAAGTTAGTGATGTTGTATTGATGGTTTAATTAACATTGTATTGTATATCATACAACGTGTTTGACTGTGTAAGTTAGTGATGTTGTATTGATGGTGTAATTAACATTGTATTGTATATCATACAACGTGTTTGGCTGTGTAAGTTAGTGATGTTGCATTGATGGTGTAATTAACATTGTATTGTATATCATACAACGTGTTTGACTGTGTAAGCTAGCGATGTTGTATTGATGGTGTAATTAACATTGTATTGTATATCATACAACGTGTTTGACTGTGTAAGTTAGTGATGTTGTATTGATGGTGTAATTAACATTGTATTGTATATCATACAACGTGTTTGACTGTGTAAGTTAGTGATGTTGTATTGATGGTGTAATTAACATTGTATTGTATATCATACAACGTGTTTGACTGTGTAAGTTAGTGATGTTGTATTGATGATGTAATTAACATTGTATTGTATATCATACAACGTGTTTGACTGTGTAAGCTAGCGATGTTGTATTGATGGTGTAATTAACATTGTATTGTATATCATACAACGTGTTTGACAGTGTAAGTTAGTGATGTTGTATTGATGGTGTAATTAACATTGTATTGTATATCATACAACGTGTTTGACTGTGTAAGCTAGCGATGTTGTATTGATGGTGTAATTAACATTGTATTGTATATCATACAACGTGTTTGACTGTGTAAGTTAGTGATGTTGTATTGATGGTGTAATTAACATTATATTGTATATCATACAACGTGTTTGGCTGTGTAAGTTAGTGATGTTGTATTGATGGTGTAATTAACATTGTATTGTGTATCATACAACGTGTTTGACTGTGTAAGTTAGTGATGTTGTGTGATGTTGTATTGATTGTGTAATTAACATTGTATTGTATATCATACAACGTGTTTGACTGTGTAAGTTAGTGATGTTGTATTGATGGTGTAATTAACATTGTATTGTATATCATACAACGTGTTTGGCTGTGTAAGTTAGTGATGTTGTATTGATGGTGTAATTAACATTGTATTGTATATCATACAACGTGTTTGACTGTGTAAGTTAGCGATGTTGTATTGATGGTGTAATTAACATTGTATTGTATATCATACAACGTGTTTGGTTGTGTAAGTTAGTGATGTTGTATTGATGGTTTAATTAACATTGTATTGTATATCATACAACGTGTTTGACTGTGTAAGTTAGTGATGTTGTATTGATGGTGTAATTAACATTGTATTGTATATCATACAACGTGTTTGGCTGTGTAAGTTAGTGATGTTGTATTGATGGTGTAATTAACATTGTATTGTATATCATACAACGTGTTTGACTGTGTAAGTTAGTGATGTTGTATTGATGGTGTAATTAACATTGTATTGTATATCATACAACGTGTTTGACTGTGTAAGTTAGTGATGTTGTATCTATGGTATAATTAACATTGTATTGTATATCATACAACGTGTTTGACTGTGTAAGTTAGTGATGTTGTATTGATGGTTTAATTAACATTGTATTGTATATCATACAACGTGTTTGGCTGTGTAAGTTAGTGATGTTGTATTGATGGTGTAATTAACATTGTATTGTATATCATACAACGTGTTTGACTGTGTAAGTTAGTGATGTTGTATTGATGGTTTAATTAACATTGTATTGTATATCATACAACGTGTTTGGCTGTGTAAGTTAGTGATGTTGTATTGATGGTGTAATTAACATTGCATTGTATATCATACAACGTGTTTGACTGTGTAAGTTAGCGATGTTGTATTGATGGTGTAATTAACATTGTATTGTATATCATACAACGTGTTTGGCTGTGTAAGTTAGTGATGTTGTATTGATGGTTTAATTAACATTGTATTGTATATCATACAACGTGTTTGACTGTGTAAGTTAGTGATGTTGTATTGATGGTGTAATTAACATTGTATTGTATATCATACAACGTGTTTGGCTGTGTAAGTTAGTGATGTTGTATTGATGGTGTAATTAACATTGTATTGTATATCATACAACGTGTTTGACTGTGTAAGTTAGTGATGTTGTATTGATGGTTTAATTAACATTGTATTGTATATCATACAACGTGTTTGACTGTGTAAATTAGTGATGTTGTATTGATGGTGTAATTAACATTGTATTGTATATCATACAACGTGTTTGGCTGTGTAAGTTAGTGATGTTGTATTGATGGTGTAATTAACATTGTATTGTATATCATACAACGTGTTTGACTGTGTAAGTTAGTGATGTTGTATCTATGGTATAATTAACATTGTATTGCATATCATACAACGTGTTTGGCTTTGTAAGTTAGTGATTTTGTATTGATTGTGTAATTAACATTGTATTGTATATCATACAACGTGTTTGACTGTGTAAGTTAGTGATGTTGTATTGATGGTGTAATTAACATTGTATTGTATATCATACAACGTGTTTGGCTGTGTAGGTTAGTGATGTTGCATTGATGGTGTAATTAACATTGTATTGTATATCATACAACGTGTTTGACTGTGTAAGCTAGCGATGTTGTATTGATGGTGTAATTAAAATTGTATTGTATATCATACAACGTGTTTGACTGTGTAAGTTAGTGATGTTGTATTGATGGTGTAATTAACATTGTATTGTATATCATACAACGTGTTTGGCTGTGTAAGTTAGTGATGTTGTATTGATGGTGTAATTAACATTGTATTGTATATCATACAACGTGTTTGACTGTGTAAGTTAGTGATGTTGTATTGATGGTGTAATTAACATTGTATTGTATATCATACAACGTGTTTGACTATGTAAGTTAGTGATGTTGTATCTATGGTATAATTAACATTGTATTGTATATCATACAACGTGTTTGACTGTGTAAGTTAGTGATGTTGTATTGATGGTTTAATTAACATTGTATTGTATATCATACAACGTGTTTGGCTGTGTAAGTTAGTGATGTTGTATTGATGGTGTAATTAACATTGTATTGTATATCATACAACGTGTTTGACTGTGTAAGTTAGTGATGTTGTATTGATGGTTTAATTAACATTGTATTGTATATCATACAACGTGTTTGGCTGTGTAAGTTAGTGATGTTGTATTGATGGTGTAATTAACATTGCATTGTATATCATACAACGTGTTTGACTGTGTAAGTTAGCGATGTTGTATTGATGGTGTAATTAACATTGTATTGTATATCATACAACGTGTTTGGCTGTGTAAGTTAGTGATGTTGTATTGATGGTTTAATTAACATTGTATTGTATATCATACAACGTGTTTGACTGTGTAAGTTAGTGATGTTGTATTGATGGTGTAATTAATATTGTAATGTATATCATACAATGTGTTTGGCTGTGTAAGTTAGTGATGTTGTATTGATGGTGTAATTAACATTGTATTGTATATCATACAACGTGTTTGACTGTGCAAGTTAGTGATGTTGTATTGATGGTTTAATTAACATTGTATTGTATATCATACAACGTGTTAGGCTGTGTAAGTTAGTGATGTTATATTGATGGTGTAATTAACATTGTATTGTATATCATACAACGTGTTTGACTGTGTAAGTTAGTGATGTTGTATTGATGGTGTAATTAACATTGTATTGTATATCATACAACGTGCTTGACTGTGTAAGTTAGTGATGTTGTATTGATGGTGTAATTAACATTGTATTGTATATCATACAACGTGTTTGACTGTGTAAGTTAGTGATGTTGTATTGATGGTGTAATTCACATTGTATTGTATATCATACAACGTGTTTGACTGTGGAAGTTAGTGATGTTGTATTGATGGTGTAATTAACATTGTATTGTATACCATACAACGTGTTTGACTCTGTAAGTTAGTGATGTTGTATTGATGGTGTAATTAACATTGTATTGTATATCATACAACGTGTTTGGTTGTGTAAGTTAGTGATGTTGTATTGATGGTGTAATTAACATTGTATTGTATATCATACAACGTGTTTGACTGTTTAAGTTAGTGATGTTGTATTGATGGTGTAATTAACCTTGTATTGTATATCATACAACGTGTTTGACTGTGTAAGTTAGCGATGTTGTATTGATGGTGTAATTAACATTGTATTGTATATCATACAACGTGTTTGACTGTTTAAGTTAGTGATGTTGTATTGATGGTGTAATTAACATTGTATTGTATATCATACAACGTGTTTGACTGTGTAAGTTAGTGATGTTGTATTGATGGTGTAATTAACATTGTATTGTATATCATACAACGTGTTTGACTGTGTAAGTTAGTGATGTTGTATTGATGGTGTAATTAACATTGTATTGTATATCATACAACGTGCTTGGCTGTGTAAGTTAGTGATGTTGTATTGATGATGTAATTAACATTGTATTGTATATCATACAACGTGTTTGACTGTGTAAGCTAGCGATGTTGTATTGATGGTGTAATTAACATTGTATTGTATATCATACAACGTGTTTGACAGTGTAAGTTAGTGATGTTGTATTGATGGTGTAATTAACATTGTATTGTATGTCATACAACGTGTTTGACTGTGTAAGCTAGCGATGTTGTATTGATGGTGTAATTAACATTGTATTGTATATCATACAACGTGTTTGACTGTGTAAGTTAGTGATGTTGTATTGATGGTGTAATTAACATTATATTGTATATCATACAACGTGTTTGGCTGTGTAAGTTAGTGATGTTGTATTGATGGTGTAATTAACATTGTATTGTATATCATACAACGTGTTTGACTGTGTAAGTTAGTGATGTTGTGTGATGTTGTATTGATTGTGTAATTAACATTGTATTGTATATCATACAACGTGTTTGACTGTGTAAGTTAGTGATGTTGTATTGATGGTGTAATTAACATTGTATTGTATATCATACAACGTGTTTGGCTGTGTAAGTTAGTGATGTTGTATTGATGGTTTAATTAACATTGTATTGTATATCATACAACGTGTTTGACTGTGTAAGTTAGCGATGTTGTATTGATGGTGTAATTAACATTGTATTGTATATCATACAACGTGTTTGGTTGTGTAAGTTAGTGATGTTGTATTGATGGTTTAATTAACATTGTATTGTATATCATACAACGTGTTTGACTGTGTAAGTTAGTGATGTTGTATTGATGGTGTAATTAACATTGTATTGTATATCATACAACGTGTTTGGCTGTGTAAGTTAGTGATGTTGTATTGATGGTGTAATTAACATTGTATTGTATATCATACAACGTGTTTGACTGTGTAAGTTAGTGATGTTGTATTGATGGTGTAATTAACATTGTATTGTATATCATACAACGTGTTTGACTGTGTAAGTTAGTGATGTTGTATCTATGGTATAATTAACATTGTATTGTATATCATACAACGTGTTTGACTGTGTAAGTTAGTGATGTTGTATTGATGGTTTAATTAACATTGTATTGTATATCATACAACGTGTTTGGCTGTGTAAGTTAGTGATGTTGTATTGATGGTGTAATTAACATTGTATTGTATATCATACAACGTGTTTGACTGTGTAAGTCAGTGATGTTGTATTGATGGTTTAATTAACATTGTATTGTATATCATACAACGTGTTTGGCTGTGTAAGTTAGTGATGTTGTATTGATGGTGTAATTAACATTGTATTGTATATCATACAACGTGTTTGACTGTGTAAGTTAGTGATGTTGTATCTATGGTATAATTAACATTGTATTGTATATCATACAACGTGTTTGACTGTGTAAGTTAGTGATGTTGTATTGATGGTTTAATTAACATTGTATTGTATATCATACAACGTGTTTGGCTGTGTAAGTTAGTGATGTTGTATTGATGGTGTAATTAACATTGTATTGTATATCATACAACGTGTTTGACTGTGTAAGTTAGTGATGTTGTATTGATGGTGTAATTAACATTGTATTGTATATCATACAACGTGTTTGACTGTGTAAGCTAGCGATGTTGTATTGATGGTGTAATTAACATTGTATTGTATATCATACAACGTGCTTGACTGTGTAAGTTAGTGATGTTGTATTGATGGTGTAATTAACATTATATTGTATATCATACAACGTGTTTGGCTGTGTAAGTTAGTGATGTTGTATTGATGGTGTAATTAACATTGTATTGTATATCATACAACGTGTTTGACTGTGTAAGTTAGTGATGTTGTGTGATGTTGTATTGATTGTGTAATTAACATTGTATTGTATATCATACAACGTGTTTGACTGTGTAAGTTAGTGATGTTGTATTGATGGTGTAATTAACATTGTATTGTATATCATACAACGTGTTTGGCTGTGTAAGTTAGTGATGTTGTATTGATGGTGTAATTAACATTGTATTGTATATCATACAACGTGTTTGACGGTGTGTAAGTTAGCGATGTTGTATTGATGGTGTAATTAACATTGTATTGTATATCATACAACGTGTTTGGTTGTGTAAGTTAGTGATGTTGTATTGATGGTTTAATTAACATTGTATTGTATATCATACAACGTGTTTGACTGTGTAAGTTAGTGATGTTGTATTGATGGTGTAATTAACATTGTATTGTATATCATACAACGTGTTTGGCTGTGTAAGTTAGTGATGTTGTATTGATGGTGTAATTAACATTGTATTGTATATCATACAACGTGTTTGACTGTGTATGTTAGTGATGTTGTATCTATGGTATAATTAACATTGTATTGTATATCATACAACGTGTTTGACTGTGTAAGTTAGTGATGTTGTATTGATGGTTTAATTAACATTGTATTGTATATCATACAACGTGTTTGGCTGTGTAAGTTAGTGATGTTGTATTGATGGTGTAATTAACATTGTATTGTATATCATACAACGTGTTTGACTGTGTAAGTTAGTGATGTTGTATTGATTGTTTAATTAACATTGTATTGTATATCATACAACGTGTTTGGCTGTGTAAATTAGTGATGTTGTATTGATGGTGTAATTAACATTGTATTGTATATCATACAACGTGTTTGACTGTGTAAGTTAGTGATGTTGTATCTATGGTATAATTAACATTGTATTGTATATCATACAACGTGTTTGACTGTGTAAGTTAGTGATGTTGTATTGATGGTTTAATTAACATTGTATTGTATATCATACAACGTGTTTGGCTGTGTAAGTTAGTGATGTTGTATTGATGGTGTAATTAACATTGTATTGTATATCATACAACGTGTTTGGCTGTGTAAGTTAGTGATGTTGTATTGATGGTGTAATTAACATTGTATTGTATATCATACAACGTGTTTGACTGTGTATGTTAGTGATGTTGTATTGATGGTGTAATTAACATTGTATTGTATATCATACAACGTGTTTGACTGTGTATGTTAGTGATGTTGTATTGATGGTGTAATTAACATTGTATTGTATATCATACAACGTGTTTGGCTGTGTAAGTTAGTGATGTTGTATTGATGGTGTAATTAACATTGTATTGTATATCATACAACGTGTTTGGCTGTGTAAGTTAGTGATGTTGTATTGATGGTGTAATTAACATTGTATTGTATATCATACAACGTGTTTGACTGTGTAAGTTAGTGATGTTGTATTGATGGTGTAATTAACATTATATTGTATATCATACAACGTGTTTGGCTGTGTAAGTTAGTGATGTTGTATTGATGGTGTAATTAACATTGTATTGTATATCATACAACGTGTTTGACTGTGTAAGTTAGTGATGTTGTGTGATGTTGTATTGATTGTGTAATTAACATTGTATTGTATATCATACAACGTGTTTGACTGTGTAAGTTAGTGATGTTGTATTGATGGTGTAATTAACATTGTATTGTATATCATACAACGTGTTTGGCTGTGTAAGTTAGTGATGTTGTATTGATGGTGTAATTAACATTGTATTGTATATCATACAACGTGTTTGACTGTGTAAGTTAGCGATGTTGTATTGATGGTGTAATTAACATTGTATTGTATATCATACAACGTGTTTGGTTGTGTAAGTTAGTGATGTTGTATTGATGGTTTAATTAACATTGTATTGTATATCATACAACGTGTTTGACTGTGTAAGTTAGTGATGTTGTATTGATGGTGTAATTAACATTGTATTGTATATCATACAACGTGTTTGGCTGTGTAAGTTAGTGATGTTGTATTGATGGTGTAATTAACATTGTATTGTATATCATACAACGTGTTTGACTGTGTAAGTTAGTGATGTTGTATCGATGGTGTAATTAACATTGTATTGTATATCATACAACGTGTTTGACTGTGTAAGTTAGTGATGTTGTATCTATGGTATAATTAACATTGTATTGTATATCATACAACGTGTTTGACTGTGTAAGTTAGTGATGTTGTATTGATGGTTTAATTAACATTGTATTGTATATCATACAACGTGTTTGGCTGTGTAAGTTAGTGATGTTGTATTGATGGTGTAATTAACATTGTATTGTATATCATACAACGTGTTTGACTGTGTAAGTTAGTGATGTTGTATTGATGGTTTAATTAACATTGTATTGTATATCATACAACGTGTTTGGCTGTGTAAGTTAGTGATGTTGTATTGATGGTGTAATTAACATTGCATTGTATATCATACAACGTGTTTGACTGTGTAAGTTAGCGATGTTGTATTGATGGTGTAATTAACATTGTATTGTATATCATACAACGTGTTTGGCTGTGTAAGTTAGTGATGTTGTATTGATGGTTTAATTAACATTGTATTGTATATCATACAACGTGTTTGACTGTGTAAGTTAGTGATGTTGTATTGATGGTGTAATTAATATTGTATTGTATATCATACAACGTGTTTGGCTGTGTAAGTTAGTGATGTTGTATTGATGGTGTAATTAACATTGTATTGTGTATCATACAACGTGTTTGACTGTGTAAGTTAGTGATGTTGTATTGATGGTTTAATTAACATTGTATTGTATATCATACAACGTGTTAGGCTGTGTAAGTTAGTGATGTTATATTGATGGTGTAATTAACATTGTATTGTATATCATACAACGTGTTTGACTGTGTAAGTTAGTGATGTTGTATTGATGGTGTAATTAACATTGTATTGTATATCATACAACGTGCTTGACTGTGTAAGTTAGTGATGTTGTATTGATGGTGTAATTAACATTGTATTGTATATCATACAACGTGTTTGACTGTGTAAGTTAGTGATGTTGTATTGATGGTGTAATTCACATTGTATTGTATATCATACAACGTGTTTGACTGTGGAAGTTAGTGATGTTGTATTGATGGTGTAATTAACATTGTATTGTATACCATACAACGTGTTTGACTGTGTAAGTTAGTGATGTTGTATTGATGGTGTAATTAACATTGTATTGTATATCATACAACGTGTTTGGTTGTGTAAGTTAGTGATGTTGTATTGATGGTGTAATTAACATTGTATTGTATATCATACAACGTGTTTGACTGTTTAAGTTAGTGATGTTGTATTGATGGTGTAATTAACCTTGTATTGTATATCATACAACGTGTTTGACTGTGTAAGTTAGCGATGTTGTATTGATGGTGTAATTAACATTGTATTGTATATCATACAACGTGTTTGACTGTTTAAGTTAGTGATGTTGTATTGATGGTGTAATTAACATTGTATTGTATATCATACAACGTGTTTGACTGTGTAAGTTAGTGATGTTGTATTGATGGTGTAATTAACATTGTATTGTATATCATACAACGTGTTTGACTGTGTAAGTTAGTGATGTTGTATTGATGGAGTAATTAACATTGTATTGTATATCATACAACGTGTTTGACTGTTTAAGTTAGTGATGTTGTATTGATGGTGTAATTAACATTGTATTGTATATCATACAACGTGTTTGACAGTGTAAGTTAGTGATGTTGTATTGATGGTGTAATTAACATTGTATTGTATATCATACAACGTGTTTGACTGTGTAAGTTAGCGATGTTGTATTGATGGTGTAATTAACATTGTATTGTATATCATACAACGTGTTTGGTTGTGTAAGTTAGTGATGTTGTATTGATGGTTTAATTAACATTGTATTGTATATCATACAACGTGTTTGACTGTGTAAGTTAGTGATGTTGTATTGATGGTGTAATTAACATTGTATTGTATATCATACAACGTGTTTGGCTGTGTAAGTTAGTGATGTTGTATTGATGGTGTAATTAACATTGTATTGTATATCATACAACGTGTTTGACTGTGTAAGTTAGTGATGTTGTATCGATGGTGTAATTAACATTGTATTGTATATCATACAACGTGTTTGACTGTGTAAGTTAGTGATGTTGTATCTATGGTATAATTAACATTGTATTGTATATCATACAACGTGTTTGACTGTGTAAGTTAGTGATGTTGTATTGATGGTTTAATTAACATTGTATTGTATATCATACAACGTGTTTGGCTGTGTAAGTTAGTGATGTTGTATTGATGGTGTAATTAACATTGTATTGTATATCATACAACGTGTTTGACTGTGTAAGTTAGTGATGTTGTATTGATGGTTTAATTAACATTGTATTGTATATCATACAACGTGTTTGGCTGTGTAAGTTAGTGATGTTGTATTGATGGTGTAATTAACATTGCATTGTATATCATACAACGTGTTTGACTGTGTAAGTTAGCGATGTTGTATTGATGGTGTAATTAACATTGTATTGTATATCATACAACGTGTTTGGCTGTGTAAGTTAGTGATGTTGTATTGATGGTTTAATTAACATTGTATTGTATATCATACAACGTGTTTGACTGTGTAAGTTAGTGATGTTGTATTGATGGTGTAATTAATATTGTATTGTATATCATACAACGTGTTTGGCTGTGTAAGTTAGTGATGTTGTATTGATGGTGTAATTAACATTGTATTGTGTATCATACAACGTGTTTGACTGTGTAAGTTAGTGATGTTGTATTGATGGTTTAATTAACATTGTATTGTATATCATACAACGTGTTAGGCTGTGTAAGTTAGTGATGTTATATTGATGGTGTAATTAACATTGTATTGTATATCATACAACGTGTTTGACTGTGTAAGTTAGTGATGTTGTATTGATGGTGTAATTAACATTGTATTGTATATCATACAACGTGCTTGACTGTGTAAGTTAGTGATGTTGTATTGATGGTGTAATTAACATTGTATTGTATATCATACAACGTGTTTGACTGTGTAAGTTAGTGATGTTGTATTGATGGTGTAATTCACATTGTATTGTATATCATACAACGTGTTTGACTGTGGAAGTTAGTGATGTTGTATTGATGGTGTAATTAACATTGTATTGTATACCATACAACGTGTTTGACTGTGTAAGTTAGTGATGTTGTATTGATGGTGTAATTAACATTGTATTGTATATCATACAACGTGTTTGGTTGTGTAAGTTAGTGATGTTGTATTGATGGTGTAATTAACATTGTATTGTATATCATACAACGTGTTTGACTGTTTAAGTTAGTGATGTTGTATTGATGGTGTAATTAACCTTGTATTGTATATCATACAACGTGTTTGACTGTGTAAGTTAGCGATGTTGTATTGATGGTGTAATTAACATTGTATTGTATATCATACAACGTGTTTGACTGTTTAAGTTAGTGATGTTGTATTGATGGTGTAATTAACATTGTATTGTATATCATACAACGTGTTTGACTGTGTAAGTTAGTGATGTTGTATTGATGGTGTAATTAACATTGTATTGTATATCATACAACGTGTTTGACTGTGTAAGTTAGTGATGTTGTATTGATGGAGTAATTAACATTGTATTGTATATCATACAACGTGTTTGACTGTTTAAGTTAGTGATGTTGTATTGATGGTGTAATTAACATTGTATTGTATATCATACAACGTGTTTGACAGTGTAAGTTAGTGATGTTGTATTGATGGTGTAATTAACATTGTATTGTATATCATACAACGTGTTTGACTGTGTAAGCTAGCGATGTTGTATTGATGGTGTAATTAACATTGTATTGTATATCATACAACGTGTTTGACTGTGTAAGTTAGTGATGTTGTATTGATGGTGTAATTAACATTATATTGTATATCATACAACGTGTTTGGCTGTGTAAGTTAGTGATGTTGTATTGATGGTGTAATTAACATTGTATTGTATATCATACAACGTGTTTGACTGTGTAAGTTAGTGATGTTGTGTGATGTTGTATTGATTGTGTAATTAACATTGTATTGTATATCATACAACGTGTTTGACTGTGTAAGTTAGTGATGTTGTATTGATGGTGTAATTAACATTGTATTGTATATCATGCAACGTGTTTGGCTGTGTAAGTTAGTGATGTTGTATTGATGGTTTAATTAACATTGTATTGTATATCATACAACGTGTTTGACTGTGTAAGTTAGCGATGTTGTATTGATGGTGTAATTAACATTGTATTGTATATCATACAACGTGTTTGGTTGTGTAAGTTAGTGATGTTGTATTGATGGTTTAATTAACATTGTATTGTATATCATACAACGTGTTTGACTGTGTAAGTTAGTGATGTTGTATTGATGGTGTAATTAACATTGTATTGTATATCATACAACGTGTTTGGCTGTGTAAGTTAGTGATGTTGTATTGATGGTGTAATTAACATTGTATTGTATATCATACAACGTGTTTGACTGTGTAAGTTAGTGATGTTGTATTGATGGTGTAATTAACATTGTATTGTATATCATACAACGTGTTTGACTGTGTAAGTTAGTGATGTTGTATCTATGGTATAATTAACATTGTATTGTATATCATACAACGTGTTTGACTGTGTAAGTTAGTGATGTTGTATTGATGGTTTAATTAACATTGTATTGTATATCATACAACGTGTTTGGCTGTGTAAGTTAGTGATGTTGTATTGATGGTGTAATTAACATTGTATTGTATATCATACAACGTGTTTGACTGTGTAAGTTAGTGATGTTGTATTGATGGTTTAATTAACATTGTATTGTATATCATACAACGTGTTTGGCTGTGTAAGTTAGTGATGTTGTATTGATGGTGTAATTAACATTGTATTGTATATCATACAACGTGTTTGACTGTGTAAGTTAGTGATGTTGTATCTATGGTATAATTAACATTGTATTGTATATCATACAACGTGTTTGACTGTTTAAGTTAGTGATGTTGTATTGATGGTTTAATTAACATTGTATTGTATATCATACAACGTGTTTGGCTGTGTAAGTTAGTGATGTTGTATTGATGGTGTAATTAACATTGTATTGTATATCATACAACGTGTTTGACTGTGTAAGTTAGTGATGTTGTATTGATGGTGTAATTAACATTGTATTGTATATCATACAACGTGCTTGACTGTGTAAGTTAGTGATGTTGTATTGATGGTGTAATTAACATTATATTGTATATCATACAACGTGTTTGGCTGTGTAAGTTAGTGATGTTGTATTGATGGTGTAATTAACATTGTATTGTATATCATACAACGTGTTTGACTGTGTAAGTTAGTGATGTTGTGTGATGTTGTATTGATTGTGTAATTAACATTGTATTGTATATCATACAACGTGTTTGACTGTGTAAGTTAGTGATGTTGTATTGATGGTGTAATTAACATTGTATTGTATATCATACAACGTGTTTGGCTGTGTAAGTTAGTGATGTTGTATTGATGGTGTAATTAACATTGTATTGTATATCATACAACGTGTTTGACGGTGTGTAAGTTAGCGATGTTGTATTGATGGTGTAATTAACATTGTATTGTATATCATACAACGTGTTTGGTTGTGTAAGTTAGTGATGTTGTATTGATGGTTTAATTAACATTGTATTGTATATCATACAACGTGTTTGACTGTGTAAGTTAGTGATGTTGTATTGATGGTGTAATTAACATTGTATTGTATATCATACAACGTGTTTGGCTGTGTAAGTTAGTGATGTTGTATTGATGGTGTAATTAACATTGTATTGTATATCATACAACGTGTTTGACTGTGTATGTTAGTGATGTTGTATTGTTGGTGTAATTAACATTGTATTGTATATCATACAACGTGTTTGACTGTGTAAGTTAGTGATGTTGTATCTATGGTATAATTAACATTGTATTGTATATCATACAACGTGTTTGACTGTGTAAGTTAGTGATGTTGTATTGATGGTTTAATTAACATTGTATTGTATATCATACAACGTGTTTGGCTGTGTAAGTTAGTGATGTTGTATTGATGGTGTAATTAACATTGTATTGTATATCATACAACGTGTTTGACTGTGTATGTTAGTGATGTTGTATTGATGGTGTAATTAACATTGTATTGTATATCATGCAACGTGTTTGACTGTGTAAGTTAGTGATGTTGTATTGATGGTGTAATTAACATTGCATTGTATATCATACAACGTGTTTGACTGTGTAAGTTAGTGATGTTGTATTGATGGTGTAATTAACATTGTATTGTATATCATACAACGTGTTTGGCTGTGTAAGTTAGTGATGTTGTATTGATGGTTTAATTAACATTGTATTGTATATCATACAACGTGTTTGACTGTGTAAGTTAGTGATGTTGTATTGATGGTGTAATTAATATTGTATTGTATATCATACAACGTGTTTGACTGTGTAAGTTAGTGATGTTGTATTGATGGTGTAATTAACATTGTATTGTATATCATACAACGTGTTTGACTGTGTAAGTTAGCGATGTTGTATTGATGGTGTAATTAACATTGTATTGTATATCATACAACGTGTTTGGTTGTGTAAGTTAGTGATGTTGTATTGATGGTGTAATTAACATTGTATTGTATATCATACAACGTGTTTGACTGTGGAAGTTAGTGATGTTGTATTGATGGTGTAATTAACATTGTATTGTATATCATACAACGTGTTTGACTGTGTAAGTTAGCGATGTTGTATTGATGGTGTAATTAACATTGTATTGTATATCATACAACGTGTTTGACTGTTTAAGTTAGTGATGTTGTATTGATGGTGTAATTGACATTGTATTGTATATCATACAACGTGTTTGACTGTGTAAGCTAGTGATGTTGTATTGATGGTGTAATTAACATTGTATTGTATATCATGCAACGTGTTTGACTGTGTAAGTTAGTGATGTTGTATTGATGGTGTAATTAACATTGCATTGTATATCATACAACGTGTTTGACTGTGTAAGTTAGCGATGTTGTATTGATGGTGTAATTAACATTGTATTGTATATCATACAACGTGTTTGGCTGTGTAAGTTAGTGATGTTGTATTGATGGTTTAATTAACATTGTATTGTATATCATACAACGTGTTTGACTGTATAAGTTAGTGATGTTGTATTGATGGTGTAATTAACATTGCATTGTATATCATACAACGTGTTTGGCTGTGTCAGTTAGTGATGTTGTATTGATGGTGTAATTAACATTGTATTGTATATCATACAACGTGTTTGACTGTGTAAGTTAGTGATGTTGTATTGATGGTTTAATTAACATTGTATTGTATATCATACAACGTGTTTGGCTGTGTAAGTTAGTGATGTTGTATTGATGGTGTAATTAACATTGTATTGTATATCATACAACGTGTTTGACTGTGTAAGTTAGAGATGTTGGTTGTATTGATGGTTTAATTAACATTGTATTGTATATCATACAACGTGTTTGGCTGTGTAAGTTAGTGATGTTGTATTGATGGTGTAATTAACATTGTATTGTATATCATACAACGTATTTGACGGTGTAAGCTTGTGATGTTGTATTGATGGTGTTATTAACATTGTATTGTATATCATACAACGTGTTTGACTGTGTAAGTTAGTGATGTTGTATTGATGGTGTAATTAACATTGTATTGTATATCATACAACGTGTTTGACTGTGTAAGTTAGTGATGTTGTATTGATGGTGTAATTAACATTGTATTGTATATCATACAACGTTTTTGACTGTGTAAGTTAGTGATGTTGTATTGGTGGTTTATTAACATTGTATTGTATATCATACAACGTGTTTGGCTGTGTAAGTTAGTGATGTTGTATTGATGGTGTAATTAGCATTGTATTGTATATCATACAACGTGTTTGGCTGTGTAAGTTAGTGATGTTGTATTGATGGTGTAATTAACATTGTATTGTATATCATACAACGTGTTTGACTGTGTAAGTTAGTGATGTTGTATCTATGGTATAATTAACATTGTATTGTATATCATACAACGTGTTTGGCTTTGTAAGTTAGTGATGTTGTATTGATGGTGTAATTAACATTGTATTGTATATCATACAACGTGTTTGACTGTGTAAGTTAGTGATGTTGTATTGATGGTGTAATTAACATTGTATTGTATATCATACAACGTGTTTGGCTGTGTAAGTTAGTGATGTTGTATTGATGGTGTAATTAACATTGTATTGTATATCATACAACGTGTTTGACTGTGTAAGCTAGCGATGTTGTATTGATGGTGTAATTAACATTGTATTGCATATCATACAACGTGTTTGACTGAGTAAGTTAGTGATGTTGTATTGATGGTGTAATTAACATTATATTGTATATCATACAACGTGTTTGGCTGTGTAAGTTAGTGATGTTGTATTGATGGTGTAATTAACATTGTATTGTATATCATACAACGTGTTTGACTCTGTAAGCTAGCGATGTTGTATTGATGGTGTAATTAACATTGTATTGTATATCATACATCGTGTTTGGCTGTGTAAGTTAGTGATGTTATATTGATGGTGTAATTAACATTGCATTGTATATCATACAACGTGTTTGACTGTGTAAGTTAGTGATGTTGTATTGATGGTGTAATTAACATTGTATTGTATATCATACAACGTGTTTGACTGTGTAAGTTAGTGATGTTGTATTGATGGTGTAATTAACATTGTATTGTATATCATACAACGTGTTTGACTGTGTAAGTTAGTGATGTTGTATTGATGGTGTAATTCACATTGTATTGTATATCATACAACGTGTTTGACTGTGGAAGTTAGTGATGTTGTATTGATTGTGTAATTAACATTGTATTGTATATCATACAACGTGTTTGACTGTGCAGGTTTGTGATGTTGCATTGATGGTGTAATTAACATTGTATTGTATACCATACAACGTGTTTGACTGTGTAAGTTAGTGATGTTGTATTGATGGTGTAATTAACATTGTATTGTATATCATACAACGTGTTTGGTTGTGTAAGTTAGTGATGTTGTATGGATGGTGTAATTAACATTGTATTGTATATCATACAACGTGTTTGACTGTTTAAGTTAGTGATGTTGTATTGATGGTGTAATTAACATTGTATTGTATATCATACAACGTGTTTGACTGTGTAAGTTAGCGATGTTGTATTGATGGTGTAATTAACATTGTATTGTATATCATACAACGTGTTTGACTGTTTAAGTTAGTAATGTTGTATTGATGGTTTAATTAACATTGTATTGTATATCATACAACGTGTTTGACTGTGTAAGTTAGTGATGTTGTATTGATGGTTTAATTAACATTGTATTGTATATCATACAACGTGTTTGGCTGTGTAAGTTAGTGATGTTGTATTGATGGTGTAATTAACATTGTATTGTATATCATACAACGTGTTTGACTGTGTAAGTTAGTGATGTTGTATTGATGGTGTAATTAACATTGTATTGTATATCATACAACGTGTTTGACTGTGTAAGTTGGTGATGTTGTATTGATGGTGTAATTAACATTGTATTGTATATCATACAACGTTTTTGACTGTGTAAGTTAGTGATGTTGTATTGATGGTGTAATTAACATTGTATTGTATATCATACAACGTGTTTGACTGTGTAAGTTAGTGATGTTGTATTGATGGTGTAATTAGCATTGTATTGTATATCATACAACGTGTTTGACTGTGTAAGTTAGTGATGTTGTATTGATGGTGTAATTAACATTGTATTGTATATCATACAACGTTTTTGACTGTAAGTTAGTGATGTTGTATTGGTGGTGTAATTAACATTGTATTGTATATCATACAACGTGTTTGGCTTTGTAAGTTAGTGATGTTGTATTGATGGTGTAATTAGCATTGTATTGTATATCATACAACGTGTTTGACTGTGTAAGTTAGTGATGTTGTATTGATGGTGTAATTAACATTGTATTGTATATCATACAACGTTTTTGACTGTGTAAGTTAGTGATGTTGTATTGGTGGTGTAATTAACATTGTATTGTATATCATGCAACGTGTTTGGCTGTGTAAGTTAGTGATGTTGTATTGATGGTGTAATTATCATTGTATTGTATATCATACAACGTGTTTGGCTGTGTAAGTTAGTGATGTTGTATTGATGGTGTAATTAACATTTTATTGTATATCATACAACGTGTTTGACTGTGTAAGTTAGTGATGTTGTATCTATGGTATAATTAACATTGTATTGTATATCATACAACGTGTTTGGCTTTGTAAGTTAGTGATGTTGTATTGATGGTGTAATTAACATTGTATTGTATATCATACAACGTGTTTGACTGTGTAAGTTAGTGATGTTGTATCTATGGTATAATTAACATTGTATTGTATATCATACAACGTGTTTGGCTTTGTAAGTTAGTGATGTTGTATTGATGGTGTAATTAACATTGTATTGTATATCATACAACGTGTTTGACTGTGTAAGTTAGTGATGTTGTATTGATGGTGTAATTAACATTGTATTGTATATCATACAACGTGTTTGGTTGTGTAAGTTAGTGATGTTGTATTGATGGTGTAATTAACATTGTATTGTATATCATACAACGTGTTTGACTGTTTAAGTTAATGATGTTGTATTGATTGTGTAATTAACATTGTATTGTATATCATACACCGTGTTTGACTGTGTAAGTTAGTGATGTTGTGTGATGTTGTATTGATGGTGTAATTAACATTGTATTGTATATCATACAACGTGTTTGGCTGTGTAAGTTAGTGATGTTGTATTGATGGTGTAATTAACATTGTATTGTATATCATACAACGTGTTTGACTGTGTAAGTTAGTGATGTTGTATTGATGGTGTAATTAACATTGTATTGTATATCATACAACGTGTTTGACTGTGTAAGTTAGTGATGTTGTATTGATGGTGTAATTAACATTGTATTGTATATCATACAACGTGTTTGACTGTGTAAGTTAGTGATGTTGTATTGATGGTGTAATTAACATTGTATTGTACATCATACAACGTGTTTGGTTGTGTAAGTTAGTGATGTTGTATTGATGGTGTAATTAACATTGTATTGTATATCATACAACGTGTTTGACTGTGGAAGTTAGTGATGTTGTATTGATTGTGTAATTAACATTGTATTGTATATCATACAACGTGTTTGACTGTGCAGGTTTGTGATGTTGCATTGATGGTGTAATTAACATTGTATTGTATACCATACAACGTGTTTGACTGTGTAAGTTAGTGATGTTGTATTGATGGTGTAATTAACATTGTATTGTATATCATACAACGTGTTTGGTTGTGTAAGTTAGTGATGTTGTATGGATGGTGTAATTAACATTGTATTGTATATCATACAACGTGTTTGACTGTTTAAGTTAGTGATGTTGTATTGATGGTGTAATTAACATTGTATTGTATATCATACAACGTGTTTGACTGTGTAAGTTAGCGATGTTGTATTGATGGTGTAATTAACATTGTATTGTATATCATACAACGTGTTTGACTGTTTAAGTTAGTAATGTTGTATTGATGGTTTAATTAACATTGTATTGTATATCATACAACGTGTTTGACTGTGTAAGTTAGTGATGTTGTATTGATGGTTTAATTAACATTGTATTGTATATCATACAACGTGTTTGGCTGTGTAAGTTAGTGATGTTGTATTGATGGTGTAATTAACATTGTATTGTATATCATACAACGTGTTTGACTGTGTAAGTTAGTGATGTTGTATTGATGGTGTAATTAACATTGTATTGTATATCATACAACGTGTTTGACTGTGTAAGTTGGTGATGTTGTATTGATGGTGTAATTAACATTGTATTGTATATCATACAACGTTTTTGACTGTGTAAGTTAGTGATGTTGTATTGATGGTGTAATTAACATTGTATTGTATATCATACAACGTGTTTGACTGTGTAAGTTAGTGATGTTGTATTGATGGTGTAATTAGCATTGTATTGTATATCATACAACGTGTTTGACTGTGTAAGTTAGTGATGTTGTATTGATGGTGTAATTAACATTGTATTGTATATCATACAACGTTTTTGACTGTAAGTTAGTGATGTTGTATTGGTGGTGTAATTAACATTGTATTGTATATCATACAACGTGATTGGCTTTGTAAGTTAGTGATGTTGTATTGATGGTGTAATTAACATTGTATTGTATATCATACAACGTGTATGACTGTGTAAGTTAGTGATGTTGTATTGATGGTGTAATTAACATTGTATTGTATATCATACAACGTTTTTGACTGTGTAAGTTAGTGATGTTGTATTGGTGGTGTAATTAACATTGTATTGTATATCATGCAACGTGTTTGGCTGTGTAAGTTAGTGATGTTGTATTGATGGTGTAATTAGCATTGTATTGTATATCATACAACGTGTTTGGCTGTGTAAGTTAGTGATGTTGTATTGATGGTGTAATTAACATTTTATTGTATATCATACAACGTGTTTGACTGTGTAAGTTAGTGATGTTGTATCTATGGTATAATTAACATTGTATTGTATATCATACAACGTGTTTGGCTTTGTAAGTTAGTGATGTTGTATTGATGGTGTAATTAACATTGTATTGTATATCATACAACGTGTTTGACTGTGTAAGTTAGTGATGTTGTATCTATGGTATAATTAACATTGTATTGTATATCATACAACGTGTTTGGCTTTGTAAGTTAGTGATGTTGTATTGATGGTGTAATTAACATTGTATTGTATATCATACAACGTGTTTGTCTGTGTAAGTTAGTGATGTTGTATTGATGGTGTAATTAACATTGTATTGTATATCATACAACGTGTTTGGTTGTGTAAGTTAGTGATGTTGTATTGATGGTGTAATTAACATTGTATTGTATATCATACAACGTGTTTGACTGTTTAAGTTAGTGATGTTGTATTGATTGTGTAATTAACATTGTATTGTATATCATACAACGTGTTTGACTGTGTAAGTTAGTGATGTTGTGTGATGTTGTATTGATGGTGTAATTAACATTGTATTGTATATCATACAACGTGTTTGGCTGTGTAAGTTAGTGATGTTGTATTGATGGTGTAGTTAACATTGTATTGTATATCATACAACGTGTTTGACTGTGTAAGTTAGTGATGTTGTATTGATGGTGTAATTAACATTGTATTGTATATCATACAACGTGTTTGACTGTGTAAGTTAGTGATGTTGTATTGATGGTGTAATTAACATTGTATTGTACATCATACAACGTGTTTGGTTGTGTAAGTTAGTGATGTTGTATTGATGGTGTAATTAACATTGTATTGTATATCATACAACGTGTTTGACTGTTTAAGTTAGTGATGTTGTATTGATGGTGTAATTAACATTGTATTGTATATCATACAACGTGTTTGACTGTGTAAGTTAGCAATGTTGTATTGATGGTGTAATTAACATTGTATTGTATATCATACAACGTGCTTGGTTGTGTAAGTTAGTGATGTTGTATTTATGGTGTAATTAACATTGTATTGTATATCATACAACGTGTTTTACTGTTTAAGTTAGTGATGTTGTATTGATGGTGTAATTAACATTGTATTGTATATCATACAACGTGTTTGACTGTGTAAGTTAGCGATGTTGTATTGATGGTGTAATTAACATTGTATTGTATATCATACAACGTGTTTGACTATTTAAGTTAGTGATGTTGTATTGATGGTGTAATTAGCATTGTATTGTATATCATACAACGTGTTTGACTGTGTAAGTTAGTGATGTTGTATTGATGGTGTAATTAACATTGTATTGTATATCATGCAACGTGTTTGACTGTGTAAGTTAGTGATGTTGTATTGATGGTGTAATTAACATTGCATTGTATATCATACAACGTGTTTGACTGTGTAAGTTAGTGATGTTGTATTGATGGTGTAATTAACATTGTATTGTATATCATACAACGTGTTTGGCTGTGTAAGTTAGTGATGTTGTATTGATGGTTTAATTAACATTGTATTGTATATCATACAACGAGTTTGACTGTGTAAGTTAGTGATGTTGTATTGATGGTGTAATTAATATTGTATTGTATATCATACAACGTGTTTGACTGTGTAAGTTAGTGATGTTGTATTGATGGTGTAATTAACATTGTATTGTATATCATACAACGTGTTTGACTGTGTAAGTTAGCGATGTTGTATTGATGGTGTAATTAACATTGTATTGTATATCATACAACGTGTTTGGTTGTGTAAGTTAGTGATGTTGTATTGATGGTGTAATTAACATTGTATTGTATATCATACAACGTGTTTGACTGTGGAAGTTAGTGATGTTGTATTGATGGTGTAATTAACATTGTATTGTATATCATACAACGTGTTTGACTGTGTAAGTTAGCGATGTTGTATTGATGGTGTAATTAACATTGTATTGTATATCATACAACGTGTTTGACTGTTTAAGTTAGTGATGTTGTATTGATGGTGTAATTGACATTGTATTGTATATCATACAACGTGTTTGACTGTGTAAGCTAGTGATGTTGTATTGATGGTGTAATTAACATTGTATTGTATATCATGCAACGTGTTTGACTGTGTAAGTTAGTGATGTTGTATTGATGGTGTAATTAACATTGCATTGTATATCATACAACGTGTTTGACTGTGTAAGTTAGCGATGTTGTATTGATGGTGTAATTAACATTGTATTGTATATCATACAACGTGTTTGGCTGTGTAAGTTAGTGATGTTGTATTGATGGTTTAATTAACATTGTATTGTATATCATACAACGTGTTTGACTGTATAAGTTAGTGATGTTGTATTGATGGTGTAATTAACATTGCATTGTATATCATACAACGTGTTTGGCTGTGTCAGTTAGTGATGTTGTATTGATGGTGTAATTAACATTGTATTGTATATCATACAACGTGGTTGACTGTGTAAGTTAGTGATGTTGTATTGATGGTTTAATTAACATTGTATTGTATATCATACAACGTGTTTGGCTGTGTAAGTTAGTGATGTTGTATTGATGGTGTAATTAACATTGTATTGTATATCATACAACGTGTTTGACTGTGTAAGTTAGAGATGTTGGTTGTATTGATGGTTTAATTAACATTGTATTGTATATCATACAACGTGTTTGGCTGTGTAAGTTAGTGATGTTGTATTGATGGTGTAATTAACATTGTATTGTATATCATACAACGTTTTTGACTGTGTAAGTTAGTGATGTTGTATTGGTGGTTTATTAACATTGTATTGTATATCATACAACGTGTTTGGCTGTGTAAGTTAGTGATGTTGTATTGATGGTGTAATTAGCATTGTATTGTATATCATACAACGTGTTTGGCTGTGTAAGTTAGTGATGTTGTATTGATGGTGTAATTAACATTGTATTGTATATCATACAACGTGTTTGACTGTGTAAGTTAGTGATGTTGTATCTATGGTATAATTAACATTGTATTGTATATCATACAACGTGTTTGGCTTTGTAAGTTAGTGATGTTGTATTGATGGTGTAATTAACATTGTATTGTATATCATACAACGTGTTTGACTGTGTAAGTTAGTGATGTTGTATTGATGGTGTAATTAACATTGTATTGTATATCATACAACGTGTTTGGCTGTGTAAGTTAGTGATGTTGTATTGATGGTGTAATTAACATTGTATTGTATATCATACAACGTGTTTGACTGTGTAAGCTAGCGATGTTGTATTGATGGTGTAATTAACATTGTATTGTATATCATACAACGTGTTTGACTGTGTAAGTTAGTGATGTTGTATTGATGGTGTAATTAACATTATATTGTATATCATACAACGTGTTTGGCTGTGTAAGTTAGTGATGTTGTATTGATGGTGTAATTAACATTGTATTGTATATCATACAACGTGTTTGACTGTGTAAGCTAGCGATGTTGTATTGATGGTGTAATTAACATTGTATTGTATATCATACAACGTGTTTGGCTGTGTAAGTTAGTGATGTTATATTGATGGTGTAATTAACATTGCATTGTATATCATACAACGTGTTTGACTGTGTAAGTTAGTGATGTTGTATTGATGGTGTAATTAACATTGTATTGTATATCATACAACGTGTTTGACTGTGTAAGTTAGTGATGTTGTATTGATGGTGTAATTAACATTGCATTGTATATCATACAACGTGTTTGACTGTGTAAGTTAGTGATGTTGTATCTATGGTATAATTAACATTGTATTGTATATCATACAACGTGTTTGGCTTTGTAAGTTAGTGATGTTGTATTGATGGTGTAATTAACATTGTATTGTATATCATACAACGTGTTTGACTGTGTAAGTTAGTGATGTTGTATTGATGGTGTAATTAACATTGTATTGTATATCATACAACGTGTTTGGCTGTGTAAGTTAGTGATGTTGTATTGATGGTGTAATTAACATTGTATTGTATATCATACAACGTGTTTGACTGTGTAAGCTAGCGATGTTGTATTGATGGTGTAATTAACATTGTATTGTATATCATACAACGTGTTTGACTGTGTAAGTTAGTGATGTTGTATTGATGGTGTAATTAACATTATATTGTATATCATACAACGTGTTTGACTGTGTAAGCTAGCGATGTTGTATTGATGGTGTAATTAACATTGTATTGTATATCATACAACGTGTTTGGCTGTGTAAGTTAGTGATGTTATATTGATGGTGTAATTAACATTGCATTGTATATCATACAACGTGTTTGACTGTGTAAGTTAGTGATGTTGTATTGATGGTGTAATTAACATTGTATTGTATATCATACAACGTGTTTGACTGTGTAAGTTAGTGATGTTGTATTGATGGTGTAATTAACATTGTATTGTATATCATACAACGTGTTTGACTGTGTAAGTTAGTGATGTTGTATTGATGGTGTAATTAACATTGTATTGTATATCATACAACGTGTTTGACTGTGTAAGCTAGCGATGTTGTATTGATGGTGTAATTAACATTGTATTGTATATCATACAACGTGTTTGGCTGTGTAAGTTAGTGATGTTATATTGATGGTGTAATTAACATTGCATTGTATATCATACAACGTGTTTGACTGTGTAAGTTAGTGATGTTGTATTGATGGTGTAATTAACATTGTATTGTATATCATACAACGTGTTTGACTGTGTAAGTTAGTGATGTTGTATTGATGGTGTAATTAACATTGTATTGTATATCATACAACGTGTTTGACTGTGTAAGTTAGTGATGTTGTATTGATGGTGTAATTCACATTGTATTGTATATCATACAACGTGTTTGACTGTGGAAGTTAGTGATGTTGTATTGATTGTGTAATTAACATTGTATTGTATATCATACAACGTGTTTGACTGTGTAAGTTAGTGATGTTGTATCTATGGTATAATTAACATTGTATTGTATATCATACAACGTGTTTGGCTGTGTAAGTTAGTGATGTTGTATTGATGGTGTAATTAACATTGTATTGTATATCATACAACGTGTTTGACTGTGTAAGTTAGTGATGTTGTATTGATGGTGTAATTAACATTGTATTGTATATCATACAACGTGTTTGGCTGTGTAAGTTAGTGATGTTGTATTGATGGTGTAATTAACATTGTATTGTATATCATACAACGTGTTTGACTGTGTAAGCTAGCGATGTTGTATTGATGGTGTAATTAACATTGTATTGTATATCATACAACGTGTTTGACTGTGTAAGTTAGTGATGTTGTATTGATGGTGTAATTAACATTATATTGTATATCATACAACGTGTTTGGCTGTGTAAGTTAGTGATGTTGTATTGATGGTGTAATTAACATTGTATTGTATATCATACAACGTGTTTGACTGTGTAAGCTAGCGATGTTGTATTGATGGTGTAATTAACATTGTATTGTATATCATACAACGTGTTTGGCTGTGTAAGTTAGTGATGTTATATTGATGGTGTAATTAACATTGCATTGTATATCATACAACGTGTTTGACTGTGTAAGTTAGTGATGTTGTATTGATGGTGTAATTAACATTGTATTGTATATCATACAACGTGTTTGACTGTGTAAGTTAGTGATGTTGTATTGATGGTGTAATTAACATTGTATTGTATATCATACAACGTGTTTGACTGTGTAAGTTAGTGATGTTGTATCTATGGTATAATTAACATTGTATTGTATATCATACAACGTGTTTGGCTTTGTAAGTTAGTGATGTTGTATTGATGGTGTAATTAACATTGTATTGTATATCATACAACGTGTTTGACTGTGTAAGTTAGTGATGTTGTATTGATGGTGTAATTAACATTGTATTGTATATCATACAACGTGTTTGGCTGTGTAAGTTAGTGATGTTGTATTGATGGTGTAATTAACATTGTATTGTATATCATACAACGTGTTTGACTGTGTAAGCTAGCGATGTTGTATTGATGGTGTAATTAACATTGTATTGTATATCATACAACGTGTTTGACTGTGTAAGTTAGTGATGTTGTATTGATGGTGTAATTAACATTATATTGTATATCATACAACGTGTTTGACTGTGTAAGCTAGCGATGTTGTATTGATGGTGTAATTAACATTGTATTGTATATCATACAACGTGTTTGGCTGTGTAAGTTAGTGATGTTATATTGATGGTGTAATTAACATTGCATTGTATATCATACAACGTGTTTGACTGTGTAAGTTAGTGATGTTGTATTGATGGTGTAATTAACATTGTATTGTATATCATACAACGTGTTTGACTGTGTAAGTTAGTGATGTTGTATTGATGGTGTAATTAACATTGTATTGTATATCATACAACGTGTTTGACTGTGTAAGTTAGTGATGTTGTATTGATGGTGTAATTAACATTGTATTGTATATCATACAACGTGTTTGACTGTGTAAGCTAGCGATGTTGTATTGATGGTGTAATTAACATTGTATTGTATATCATACAACGTGTTTGGCTGTGTAAGTTAGTGATGTTATATTGATGGTGTAATTAACATTGCATTGTATATCATACAACGTGTTTGACTGTGTAAGTTAGTGATGTTGTATTGATGGTGTAATTAACATTGTATTGTATATCATACAACGTGTTTGACTGTGTAAGTTAGTGATGTTGTATTGATGGTGTAATTAACATTGTATTGTATATCATACAACGTGTTTGACTGTGTAAGTTAGTGATGTTGTATTGATGGTGTAATTCACATTGTATTGTATATCATACAACGTGTTTGACTGTGGAAGTTAGTGATGTTGTATTGATTGTGTAATTAACATTGTATTGTATATCATACAACGTGTTTGACTGTGCAGGTTTGTGATGTTGCATTGATGGTGTAATTAACATTGTATTGTATACCATACAACGTGTTTGACTGTGTAAGTTAGTGATGTTGTATTGATGGTGTAATTAACATTGTATTGTATATCATACAACGTGTTTGGTTGTGTAAGTTAGTGATGTTGTATGGATGGTGTAATTAACATTGTATTGTATATCATACAACGTGTTTGACTGTTTAAGTTAGTGATGTTGTATTGATGGTGTAATTAACATTGTATTGTATATCATACAACGTGTTTGACTGTGTAAGCTAGCGATGTTGTATTGATGGTGTAATTAACATTGTATTGTATATCATACAACGTGTTTGACTGTGTAAGTTAGTGATGTTGTATTGATGGTGTAATTAACATTATATTGTATATCATACAACGTGTTTGGCTGTGTAAGTTAGTGATGTTGTATTGATGGTGTAATTAACATTGTATTGTATATCATACAACGTGTTTGACTGTGTAAGCTAGCGATGTTGTATTGATGGTGTAATTAACATTGTATTGTATATCATACAACGTGTTTGGCTGTGTAAGTTAGTGATGTTATATTGATGGTGTAATTAACATTGCATTGTATATCATACAACGTGTTTGACTGTGTAAGTTAGTGATGTTGTATTGATGGTGTAATTAACATTGTATTGTATATCATACAACGTGTTTGACTGTGTAAGTTAGTGATGTTGTATTGATGGTGTAATTAACATTGTATTGTATATCATACAACGTGTTTGACTGTGTAAGTTAGTGATGTTGTATCTATGGTATAATTAACATTGTATTGTATATCATACAACGTGTTTGGCTTTGTAAGTTAGTGATGTTGTATTGATGGTGTAATTAACATTGTATTGTATATCATACAACGTGTTTGACTGTGTAAGTTAGTGATGTTGTATTGATGGTGTAATTAACATTGTATTGTATATCATACAACGTGTTTGGCTGTGTAAGTTAGTGATGTTGTATTGATGGTGTAATTAACATTGTATTGTATATCATACAACGTGTTTGACTGTGTAAGCTAGCGATGTTGTATTGATGGTGTAATTAACATTGTATTGTATATCATACAACGTGTTTGACTGTGTAAGTTAGTGATGTTGTATTGATGGTGTAATTAACATTATATTGTATATCATACAACGTGTTTGACTGTGTAAGCTAGCGATGTTGTATTGATGGTGTAATTAACATTGTATTGTATATCATACAACGTGTTTGGCTGTGTAAGTTAGTGATGTTATATTGATGGTGTAATTAACATTGCATTGTATATCATACAACGTGTTTGACTGTGTAAGTTAGTGATGTTGTATTGATGGTGTAATTAACATTGTATTGTATATCATACAACGTGTTTGACTGTGTAAGTTAGTGATGTTGTATTGATGGTGTAATTAACATTGCATTGTATATCATACAACGTGTTTGACTGTGTAAGTTAGTGATGTTGTATTGATGGTGTAATTAACATTGTATTGTATATCATACAACGTGTTTGACTGTGTAAGTTAGTGATGTTGTATTGATGGTGTAATTAACATTGTATTGTATATCATACAACGTGTTTGACTGTGTAAGTTAGTGATGTTGTATTGATGGTGTAATTAACATTGTATTGTATATCATACAACGTGTTTGACTGTGTAAGCTAGCGATGTTGTATTGATGGTGTAATTAACATTGTATTGTATATCATACAACGTGTTTGGCTGTGTAAGTTAGTGATGTTATATTGATGGTGTAATTAACATTGCATTGTATATCATACAACGTGTTTGACTGTGTAAGTTAGTGATGTTGTATTGATGGTGTAATTAACATTGTATTGTATATCATACAACGTGTTTGACTGTGTAAGTTAGTGATGTTGTATTGATGGTGTAATTAACATTGTATTGTATATCATACAACGTGTTTGACTGTGTAAGTTAGTGATGTTGTATTGATGGTGTAATTCACATTGTATTGTATATCATACAACGTGTTTGACTGTGGAAGTTAGTGATGTTGTATTGATTGTGTAATTAACATTGTATTGTATATCATACAACGTGTTTGACTGTGCAGGTTTGTGATGTTGCATTGATGGTGTAATTAACATTGTATTGTATACCATACAACGTGTTTGACTGTGTAAGTTAGTGATGTTGTATTGATGGTGTAATTAACATTGTATTGTATATCATACAACGTGTTTGGTTGTGTAAGTTAGTGATGTTGTATGGATGGTGTAATTAACATTGTATTGTATATCATACAACGTGTTTGACTGTTTAAGTTAGTGATGTTGTATTGATGGTGTAATTAACATTGTATTGTATATCATACAACGTGTTTGACTGTGTAAGTTAGCGATGTTGTATTGATGGTGTAATTAACATTGTATTGTATATCATACAACGTGTTTGACTGTTTAAGTTAGTAATGTTGTATTGATGGTTTAATTAACATTGTATTGTATATCATACAACGTGTTTGACTGTGTAAGTTAGTGATGTTGTATTGATGGTTTAATTAACATTGTATTGTATATCATACAACGTGTTTGGCTGTGTAAGTTAGTGATGTTGTATTGATGGTGTAATTAACATTGTATTGTATATCATACAACGTGTTTGACGGTGTAAGCTTGTGATGTTGTATTGATGGTGTAATTAACATTGTATTGTATATCATACAACGTGTTTGACTGTGTAAGTTAGTGATGTTGTATTGATGGTGTAATTAACATTGTATTGTATATCATACAACGTGTTTGACTGTGTAAGTTAGTGATGTTGTATTGATGGTGTAATTAACATTGTATTGTATATCATACAACGTTTTTGACTGTGTAAGTTAGTGATGTTGTATTGGTGGTGTAATTAACATTGTATTGTATATCATACAACGTGTTTGGCTGTGTAAGTTAGTGATGTTGTATTGATGGTGTAATTAGCATTGTATTGTATATCATACAACGTGTTTGGCTGTGTAAGTTAGTGATGTTGTATTGATGGTGTAATTAACATTGTATTGTATATCATACAACGTGTTTGACTGTGTAAGTTAGTGATGTTGTATCTATGGTATAATTAACATTGTATTGTATATCATACAACGTGTTTGGCTTTGTAAGTTAGTGATGTTGTATTGATGGTGTAATTAACATTGTATTGTATATCATACAACGTGTTTGACTGTGTAAGTTAGTGATGTTGTATTGATGGTGTAATTAACATTGTATTGTATATCATACAACGTGTTTGGCTGTGTAAGTTAGTGATGTTGTATTGATGGTGTAATTAACATTGTATTGTATATCATACAACGTGTTTGACTGTGTAAGCTAGCGATGTTGTATTGATGGTGTAATTAACATTGTATTGTATATCATACAACGTGTTTGACAGTGTAAGTTAGTGATGTTGTATTGATGGTGTAATTAACATTGTATTGTATATCATACAACGTGTTTGACTGTGTAAGCTAGCGATGTTGTATTGATGGTGTAATTAACATTGTATTGTATATCATACAACGTGTTTGACTGTGTAAGTTAGTGATGTTGTATTGATGGTGTAATTAACATTATATTGTATATCATACAACGTGTTTGGCTGTGTAAGTTAGTGATGTTGTATTGATGGTGTAATTAACATTGTATTGTATATCATACAACGTGTTTGACTGTGTAAGTTAGTGATGTTGTATTGATGGTTTAATTAACATTGTATTGTATATCATACAACGTGTTTGGCTGTGTAAGTTAGTGATGTTGTATTGATGGTGTAATTAACATTGTATTGTATATCATACAACGTGTTTGACTGTGTAAGTTAGTGATGTTGGTTGTATTGATGGTTTAATTAACATTGTATTGTATATCATACAACGTGTTTGGCTGTGTAAGTTAGTGATGTTGTATTGATGGTGTAATTAACATTGTATTGTATATCATACAACGTGTTTGACGGTGTAAGCTTGTGATGTTGTATTGATGGTGTAATTAACATTGTATTGTATATCATACAACGTGTTTGACTGTGTAAGTTAGTGATGTTGTATTGATGGTGTAATTAACATTGTATTGTATATCATACAACGTGTTTGACTGTGTAAGTTAGTGATGTTGTATTGATGGTGTAATTGACATTGTATTGTATATCATACAACGTTTTTGACTGTGTAAGTTAGTGATGTTGTATTGGTGGTGTAATTAACATTGTATTGTATATTATACAACGTGTTTGGCTGTGTAAGTTAGTGATGTTGTATTGATGGTGTAATTAGCATTGTATTGTATATCATACAACGTGTTTGGCTGTGTAAGTTAGTGATGTTGTATTGATGGTGTAATTAACATTGTATTGTATATCATACAACGTGTTTGACTGTGTAAGTTAGTGATGTTGTATCTATGGTATAATTAACATTGTATTGTATATCATACAACCTGTTTGGCTTTGTAAGTTAGTGATGTTGTATTGATGGTGTAATTAACATTGTATTGTATATCATACAACGTGTTTGACTGTGTAAGTTAGTGATGTTGTATTGATGGTGTAATTAACATTGTATTGTATATCATACAACGTGTTTGGCTGTGTAAGTTAGTGATGTTGTATTGATGGTGTAATTAACATTGTATTGTATATCATACAACGTGTTTGACTGTGTAAGTTAGCGATGTTGTATTGATGGTGTAATTAACATTGTATTGTATATCATACAACGTGTTTGACTGTGTAAGTTAGTGATGTTGTATTGATGGTGTAATTAACATTGTATTGTATATCATACAACGTGTTTGACAGTGTAAGTTAGTGATGTTGTATTGATGGTGTAATTAACATTGTATTGTATATCATACAACGTGTTTGACTGTGTAAGCTAGCGATGTTGTATTGATGGTGTAATTAACATTGTATTGTATATCATACAACGTGTTTGACTGTGTAAGTTAGTGATGTTGTATTGATGGTGTAATTAACATTATATTGTATATCATACAACGTGTTTGGCTGTGTAAGTTAGTGATGTTGTATTGATGGTGTAATTAACATTGTATTGTATATCATACAACGTGTTTGACTGTGTAAGCTAGCGATGTTGTATTGATGGTGTAATTAACATTGTATTGTATATCATACAACCTGTTTGGCTGTGTAAGTTAGTGATGTTATATTGATGGTGTAATTAACATTGCATTGTATATCATACAACGTGTTTGACTGTGTAAGTTAGTGATGTTGTATTGATGGTGTAATTAACATTGTATTGTATATCATACAACGTGTTTGACTGTTTAAGTTAGTGATGTTGTATTGATGGTGTAATCCACATTGTATTGTATATCATACAACGTGTTTGACTGTGGAAGTTAGTGATGTTGTATTGATTGTGTAATTAACATTGTATTGTATATCATACAACGTGTTTGACTGTGCAGGTTTGTGATGTTGCATTGATGGTGTAATTAACATTGTATTGTATACCATACAACGTGTTTGACTGTGTAAGTTAGTGATGTTGTATTGATGGTGTAATTAACATTGTATTGTATATCATACAACGTGTTTGGTTGTGTAAGTTAGTGATGTTGTATTGATGGTGTAATTAACATTGTATTGTATATCATACAACGTGTTTGACTGTTTAAGTTAGTGATGTTGTATTGATGGTGTAATTAACATTGTATTGTATATCATACAACGTGTTTGACTGTGTAAGTTAGCGATGTTGTATTGATGGTGTAATTAACATTGTATTGTATATCATACAACGTGTTTGACTGTTTAAGTTAGTAATGTTGTATTGATGGTGTAATTAACATTGTATTGTATATCATACAACGTGTTTGACTGTGTAAGTTAGTGATGTTGTATTGATGGTGTAATTAACATTGTATTGTATATCATACAACGTGTTTGGCTGTGTAAGTTAGTGATGTTGTATTGATGGTGTAATTAACATTGTATTGTATATCATACAACGTGTTTGACTGTGTAAGTTAGTGATGTTGTATTGATGGTGTAATTAACATTTTATTGTATATCATACAACGTGTTTGACAGTGTAAGTTAGCGATGTTGTATTAATGGTGTAATTAACATTGTATTGTATATCATACAACGTGTTTGGCTGTGTAAGTTAGTGATGTTATATTGATGGTGTAATTAACATTGTATTGTATATCATACAACGTGTTTGACTGTGTAAGTTAGTGATATTGTATTGATGGTGTAATTAACATTGTATTGTATATCATACAACGTGTTTGACTGTGTAAGTTAGTGATTTTGTATTGATGGTGTAATTAACATTGTATAGTTTATCATACATCGTGTTTGACTGTGTAAGTTAGTGATGTTGTATTGATGGTGTAATTAACATTGTATTGTATATCATACAACGTTTTTGACTGTGTAAGTTAGCGATGTTGTATTGATGGTGTAATTAACATTGTATTGTATATCATACAACGTGTTTGGTTGTGTAAGTTAGTGATGTTGTATTGATGGTGTAATTAACTTTGTATTGTATATCATACAACGTGTTTGACTGTTTAAGTTAGTGATGTTGTATTGATGGTGTAATTAACATTGTATTGTATATCATACAACGTGTTTGACTGTGTAAGTTAGCGATGTTGTATTGATGGTGTAATTAACATTGTATTGTATATCATACAACGTGTTTGACTGTTTAAGTTAGTGATGTTGTATTAATGGTGTAATTAACATTGTATTGTATATCATACAACGTGTTTGACTGTGTAAGTTAGTGATGTTGTATTGATGGTGTAATTAACATTGTATTGTATATCATGCAACGTGTTTGACTGTGTAAGTTAGTGATGTTGTATTGATGGTTTAATTTACATTGTATTGTATATCATACAACGTGTTTGACTGTGTAAGTTAGTGATGTTGTATTGATGGTGTAATTAACATTGTATTGTATATCATACAACGTGTTTGACTGTGTAAGTTAGTGATGTTGTATTGATGGTGTAATTAACATTGTATTGTATATCATACAACGTGTTTGACTGTGTAAGTTAGCGATGTTGTATTGATGGTGTAATTAACATTATATTGTATATCATACAACGTGTTTGGTTGTGTAAGTTAGTGATGTTGTATTGATGGTGTTATTAACATTGTATTGTATATCATACAACGTGTTTGACTGTGTAAGTTAGTGATGTTGTATTGATGGTGTAATTAACATTGTATTGTATATCATACAACGTGTTTGACTGTGTAAGTTAGCGATGTTGTATTGATGGTGTAATTAACATTGTATTGTATATCATACAACGTGTTTGACTGTTTAAGTTAGTGATGTTGTATTGATGGTGTAATTGACATTGTATTGTATATCATACAACGTGTTTGACTGTGTAAGTTAGTGATGTTGTATTGATGGTGTAATTAACATTGTATTGTATATCATGCAACGTGTTTGACTGTGTAAGTTAGTGATGTTGTATTGATGGTGTAATTAACATTGCATTGTATATCATACAACGTGTTTGACTGTGTAAGTTAGCGATGTTGTATTGATGGTGTAATTAACATTGTATTGTATATCATACAACGTGTTTGGCTGTGTAAGTTAGTGATGTTGTATTGATGGTTTAATTAACATTGTATTGTATATCATACAACGTGTTTGACTGTGTAAGTTAGTGATGTTGTATTGATGGTGTAATTAACATTGTATTGTATATCATACAACGTGTTTGACTGTGTAAGTTAGTGATGTTGTATTGATGGTTTAATTAACATTGTATTGTATATCATACAACGTGTTTTGCTGTGTAAGTTAGTGATGTTGTATTGATGGTGTAATTAACATTGTATTGTATATCATACAACGTGTTTGACTGTGTAAGTTAGTGATGTTGGTTGTATTGATGGTTTAATTAACATTGTATTGTATATCATACAACGTGTTTGGCTGTGTAAGTTAGTGATGTTGTATTGATGGTGTAATTAACATTGTATTGTATATCATACAACGTGTTTGACGGTGTAAGCTTGTGATGTTGTATTGATGGTGTAATTAACATTGTATTGTATATCATACAACGTGTTTGACTGTGTAAGTTAGTGATGTTGTATTGATGGTGTAATTAACATTGTATTGTATATCATACAACGTGTTTGACTGTGTAAGTTAGTGATGTTGTATTGATGGTGTAATTAACATTGTATTGTATATCATACAACGTTTTTGACTGTGTAAGTTAGTGATGTTGTATTGATGGTGTAATTAACATTGTATTGTATATCATACAACGTGTTTGGCTGTGTAAGTTAGTGATGTTGTATTGATGGTGTAATTAGCATTGTATTGTATATCATACAACGTGTTTGGCTGTGTAAGTTAGTGATGTTGTATTGATGGTGTAATTAACATTGTATTGTATATCATACAACGTGTTTGACTGTGTAAGTTAGTGATGTTGTATCTATGGTATAATTAACATTGTATTGTATATCATACAACGTGTTTGGCTTTGTAAGTTAGTGATGTTGTATTGATGGTGTAATTAACATTGTATTGTATATCATACAACGTGTTTGACTGTGTAAGTTAGTGATGTTGTATTGATGGTGTAATTAACATTGTATTGTATATCATACAACGTGTTTGGCTGTGTAAGTTAGTGATGTTGTATTGATGGTGTAATTAACATTGTATTGTATATCATACAACGTGTTTGACTGTGTAAGCTAGCGATGTTGTATTGATGGTGTAATTAACATTGTATTGTATATCATACAACGTGTTTGACAGTGTAAGTTAGTGATGTTGTATTGATGGTGTAATTAACATTGTATTGTATATCATACAACGTGTTTGACTGTGTAAGCTAGCGATGTTGTATTGATGGTGTAATTAACATTGTATTGTATATCATACAACGTGTTTGACTGTGTAAGTTAGTGATGTTGTATTGATGGTGTAATTAACATTATATTGTATATCATACAACGTGTTTGGCTGTGTAAGTTAGTGATGTTGTATTGATGGTGTAATTAACATTGTATTGTATATCATACAACGTGTTTGACTGTATAAGCTAGCGATGTTGTATTGATGGTGTAATTAACATTGTATTGTATATCATACAACGTGTTTGACAGTGTAAGTTAGCGATGTTGTATTGATGGTGTAATTAACATTGTATTGTATATCATACAACGTGTTTGGCTGTGTAAGTTAGTGATGTTATATTGATGGTGTAATTAACATTGTATTGTATATCATACAACGTGTTTGACTGTGTAAGTTAGTGATGTTGTATTGATGGTGTAATTAACATTGTATTGTATATCATACAACGTGTTTGACTGTGTAAGTTAGTGATGTTGTATTGATGGTGTAATTAACATTGTATTGTATATCATACAACGTGTTTGACTGTGTAAGTTAGTGATGTTGTATTGATGGTGTAATTCACATTGTATTGTATATCATACAACGTGTTTGACTGTGGAAGTTAGTGATGTTGTATTGATTGTGTAATTAACATTGTATTGTATATCATACAACGTGTTTGACTGTGCAGGTTTGTGATGTTGCATTGATGGTGTAATTAACATTGTATTGTATACCATACAACGTGTTTGACTGTGTAAGTTAGTGATGTTGTATTGATGGTGTAATTAACATTGTATTGTATATCATACAACGTGTTTGGTTGTGTAAGTTAGTGATTTTGTATTGATGGTGTAATTAACATTGTATTGTATATCATACAACGTGTTTGACTGTGTAAGTTAGTGATGTTGTATTGATGGTGTAATTCACATTGTATTGTATATCATACAACGTGTTTGACTGTGGAAGTTAGTGATGTTGTATTGATTGTGTAATTAACATTGTATTGTATATCATACAACGTGTTTGACTGTGCAAGTTTGTGATGTTGCATTGATGGTGTAATTAACATTGTATTGTATACCATACAACGTGTTTGACTGTGTAAGTTAGTGATGTTGTATTGATGGTGTAATTAACATTGTATTGTATATCATGCAACGTGTTTGACTGTGTAAGTTAGTGATGTTGTATTGATGGTGTAATTAACATTGCATTGTATATCATACAACGTGTTTTGACTGTGTAAGTTAGCGATGTTGTATTGATGGTGTAATTAACATTGTATTGTATATCATACAACGTGTTTGGCTGTGTAAGTTAGTGATGTTGTATTGATGGTTTAATTAACATTGTATTGTATATCATACAACGTGTTTGACTGTGTAAGTTAGTGATGTTGTATTGATGGTGTAATTAACATTGTATTGTATATCATACAACGTGTTTGGCTGTGTAAGTTAGTGATGTTGTATTGATGGTGTAATTAACATTGTATTGTATATCATACAACGTGTTTGACTGTGTAAGTTAGTGATGTTGTATTGATGGTTTAATTAACATTGTATTGTATATCATACAACGTGTTTGACTGTGTAAATTAGTGATGTTGTATTGATGGTGTAATTAACATTGTATTGTATATCATACAACGTGTTTGGCTGTGTAAGTTAGTGATGTTGTATTGATGGTGTAATTAACATTGTATTGTATATCATATAACGTGTTTGACTGTGTAAGTTAGTGATGTTGTATTGATGGCTTAATTAACATTGTATTGTATATCATACAACGTGTTTGGCTGTGTAAGTTAGTGATGTTGTATTGATGGTGTAATTAACATTGTATTGTATATCATACAACGTGTTTGACTGTGTAAGTTAGTGATGTTGTATTGATGGTGTAATTAACATTGTATTGTATATCATACAACGTGTTTGACTGTGTAAGTTAGTGATGTTGTATTGATGGTGTAATTAACATTGTATTGTATATCATACAACGTTTTTGACTGTGTAAGTTAGTGATGTTGTATTGGTGGTGTAATTAACATTGTATTGTATATCATACAACGTGTTTGGCTGTGTAAGTTAGTGATGTTGTATTGATGGTGTAATTAGCATTGTATTGTATATCATACAACGTGTTTGGCTGTGTAAGTTAGTGATGTTGTATTGATGGTGTAATTAACATTGTATTGTATATCATACAACGTGTTTGACTGTGTAAGTTAGTGATGTTGTATCTATGGTATAATTAACATTGTATTGTATATCATACAACGTGTTTGGCTGTGTAAGTTAGTGATGTTGTATTGATGGTGTAATTAACATTGTATTGTATATCATACAACGTGTTTGACTGTGTAAGTTAGTGATGTTGTATTGATGGTGTAATTAACATTGTATTGTATATCATACAACGTGTTTGACTGTGTAAGCTAGCGATGTTGTATTGATGGTGTAACTAACATTGTATTGTATATCATACAACGTGTTTGACAGTGTAAGTTAGCGATGTTGTATTGATGGTGTAATTAACATTGTATTGTATATCATACAACGTGTTTGGCTGTGTAAGTTAGTGATGTTGTATTGATGGTGTAATTAACATTGTATTGTATATCATACAACGTTTTTGACTGTGTAAGTTAGTGATGTTGTATTGATGGTGTAATTAACATTGTATTGTATATCATACAACGTGTTTGACTGTGTAAGTTAGTAATGTTGTATTGATGGTGTAATTAACATTGTATTGTATATCATACAACGTGTTTGACTGTGTAAGTTAGTGATGTTGTATTGATGGTGTAATTCACATTGTATTGTATATCATACAACGTGTTTGACTGTGTAAGTTAGTGATGTTGTATTGATGGTGTAATTAACATTGTATTGTATACCATACAACGTGTTTGACTGTGTAAGTTAGTGATGTTGTATTGATGGTGTAATTAACATTGTATTGTATATCATGCAACGTGTTTGACTGTGTAAGTTAGTGATGTTGTATTGATGGTGTAATTAACATTGCATTGTATATCATACAACGTGTTTGACTGTGTAAGTTAGCGATGTTGTATTGATGGTGTAATTAACATTGTATTGTATATCATACAACGTGTTTGGCTGTGTAAGTTAGTGATGTTGTATTGATGGTTTAATTAACATTGTATTGTATATCATACAACGTGTTTGACTGTGTAAGTTAGTGATGTTGTATTGATGGTGTAATTAACATTGTATTGTATATCATACAACGTGTTTGGCTGTGTAAGTTAGTGATGTTGTATTGATGGTGTAATTAACATTGTATTGTATATCATACAACGTGTTTGACTGTGTAAGTTAGTGATGTTGTATTGATGGTTTAATTAACATTGTATTGTATATCATACAACGTGTTTGACTGTGTAAATTAGTGATGTTGTATTGATGGTGTAATTAACATTGTATTGTATATCATACAACGTGTTTGGCTGTGTAAGTTAGTGATGTTGTATTGATGGTGTAATTAACATTGTATTGTATATCATATAACGTGTTTGACTGTGTAAGTTAGTGATGTTGTATTGATGGTTTAATTAACATTGTATTGTATATCATACAACGTGTTTGGCTGTGTAAGTTAGTGATGTTGTATTGATGGTGTAATTAACATTGTATTGTATATCATACAACGTGTTTGACTGTGTAAGTTAGTGATGTTGTATTGATGGTGTAATTAACATTGTATTGTATATCATACAACGTGTTTGACTGTGTAAGTTAGTGATGTTGTATTGATGGTGTAATTAACATTGTATTGTATATCATACAACGTTTTTGACTGTGTAAGTTAGTGATGTTGTATTGGTGGTGTAATTAACATTGTATTGTATATCATACAACGTGTTTGGCTGTGTAAGTTAGTGATGTTGTATTGATGGTGTAATTAGCATTGTATTGTATATCATACAACGTGTTTGGCTGTGTAAGTTAGTGATGTTGTATTGATGGTGTAATTAACATTGTATTGTATATCATACAACGTGTTTGACTGTGTAAGTTAGTGATGTTGTATCTATGGTATAATTAACATTGTATTGTATATCATACAACGTGTTTGGCTGTGTAAGTTAGTGATGTTGTATTGATGGTGTAATTAACATTGTATTGTATATCATACAACGTGTTTGACTGTGTAAGTTAGTGATGTTGTATTGATGGTGTAATTAACATTGTATTGTATATCATACAACGTGTTTGACTGTGTAAGCTAGCGATGTTGTATTGATGGTGTAACTAACATTGTATTGTATATCATACAACGTGTTTGACAGTGTAAGTTAGCGATGTTGTATTGATGGTGTAATTAACATTGTATTGTATATCATACAACGTGTTTGGCTGTGTAAGTTAGTGATGTTGTATTGATGGTGTAATTAGCATTGTATTGTATATCATACAACGTTTTTGACTGTGTAAGTTAGTGATGTTGTATTGATGGTGTAATTAACATTGTATTGTATATCATACAACGTGTTTGACTGTGTAAGTTAGTAATGTTGTATTGATGGTGTAATTAACATTGTATTGTATATCATACAACGTGTTTGACTGTGTAAGTTAGTGATGTTGTATTGATGGTGTAATTCACATTGTATTGTATATCATACAACGTGTTTGACTGTGGAAGTTAGTGATGTTGTATTGATTGTGTAATTAACATTGTATTGTATATCATACAACGTGTTTGACTGTGCAAGTTTGTGATGTTGCATTGATGGTGTAATTAACATTGTATTGTATACCATACAACGTGTTTGACTGTGTAAGTTAGTGATGTTGTATTGATGGTGTAATTAACATTGTATTGTATATCATACAACGTGTTTGACTGTTTAAGTTAGTGATGTTGTATTGATGGTGTAATTAACATTGTATTGTATATCATACAACGTGTTTGACTGTGTTAGTTTGTGATGTTGTATGTATGGTGTAATTAACATTGTATTGTATATCATACAACGTGTTTGACTGTGTAAGTTAGTGATGTTGTATTGATGATGTAATTAACATTGTATTGTATATCATACAACGTGTTTGACTGTGTAAGTTAGTGATGTTGTATTGATGATGTAATTAACATTGTATTGTATATCATACAACGTGTTTGACTGTGTAAGTTAGTGATATTGTATTGATGGTGTAATTAACATTGTATTGTATATCATACAACGTGTTTGACTGTGTAAGTTAGTGATGTTGTATTGATGGTGTAATTAACATTGTATTGTATATCATACAACGTGTTTGACTGTGTAAGTTAGTGATGTTGTATTGATGGTGTAATTAACATTGTATTGTATATCATACAACGTGCTTGACTGTGTAAGTTAGTGATGTTGTATTGATGGTGTAATTAACATTGTATTGTATATCATACAACGTGTTTGACTGTGTAAGTTAGTGATGTTGTATTGATGGTGTAATTAACATTGTATTGTATATCATACAACGTGTTTGACTGTGTAAGCTAGTGATGTTGTATTGATGGTGTAATTAACATTGTATTGTATATCATACAACGTGTTTGACTGTGTAAGTTAGTGATGTTGTATTGATGGTGTAATTAACATTGTATTGTATATCATACAACGTGTTTGACTGTGTAAGTTAGTGATGTTGTATTGATGGTGTAATTAACATTGTATTGTATATCATACAACATTTTTGACTGTGTAAGTTAGTGATGTTGTATTGGTGGTGTAATTAACATTGTATTGTATATCATACAACGTGCTTGGCTGTGTAAGTTAGTGATGTTGTATTGATGGTGTAATTAACATTGTATTGTATATCATACAACGTGTTTGACTGTGTAAGTTAGTGATGTTGTATCTATGGTATAATTAACATTGTATTGTATATCATACAACGTGTTTGGCTTTGTAAGTTAGTAATGTTGTATTGATGGTGTAATTAACATTGTATTGTATATCATACAACGTGTTTGACTGTGTAAATTAGTGCTGTTGTATTGATGGTGTAATTAACATTGTATTGTATATCATACAACGTGTTTGGCTGTGTAAGTTAGTGATGTTGTATTGATGGTGTAATTAACATTGTATTGTATATCATACAACGTGTTTGACTGTGTAAGCTAGCGATGTTGTATTGATGGTGTAATTAACATTGTATTGTATATCATACAACGTGTTTGACAGTGTAAGTTAGTGATGTTGTATTGATGGTGTAATTAACATTGTATTGTATATCATACAACGTGTTTGACTGTGTAAGCTAGCGATGTTGTATTGATGGTGTAATTAACATTGTATTGTATATTTATGCAATGTGTTTGACTGTGTAAGTTAGTGATGTTGTATTGATGGTGTAATTAACATTATATTGTATATCATACAACGTGTTTGGCTGTGTAAGTTAGTGATGTTGTATTGATGGTGTAATTAACATTGTATTGTATATCATACAACGTGTTTGACTGTGTAAGCTAGCGATGTTGTATTGATGGTGTAATTAACATTGTATTGTATATCATACAACGTGTTTGACAGTGTAAGTTAGCGATGTTGTATTGATGGTGTAATTAACATTGTATTGTATATCATACAACGTGTTTGGCTGTGTAAGTTAGTGATGTTATATTGATGGTGTAATTAACATTGTATTGTATATCATACAACGTGTTTGACTGTGTAAGTTAGTGATGTTGTATTGATGGTGTAATTAACATTGTATTGTATATCATACAACGTGTTTGACTGTGTAAGTTAGTGATGTTGTATTGATGGTGTAATTAACATTGTATTGTATATCATACAACGTGTTTGACTGTGTAAGTTAGTGATGTTGTATTGATGGTGTAATTAACATTGTATTGTATATCATACAACGTGTTTGACTGTGGAAGTTAGTGATGTTGTATTGATTGTGTAATTAACATTGTATTGTATATCATACAACGTGTTTGACTGTACAAGTTTGTGATGTTGCATTGATGGTGTAATTAACATTGTATTGTATACCATACAACGTGTTTGACTGTGTAAGTTAGTGATGTTGTATTGATGGTGTAATTAACATTGTATTGTATATCATACAACGTGTTTTACTGTGTAAGTTAGTGATGTTGTATTGATGGTGTAATTAACATTGTATTGTATATCATACAACGTGTTTGACTGTGTTAGTTTGTGATGTTGTATGTATGGTGTAATTAACATTGTATTGTATATCATACAACGTGTTTGACTGTGTAAGTTAGTGATGTTGTATTGATGATGTAATTAACATCGTATTGTATATCATACAACGTGTTTGACTGTGTAAGTTAGTGATGTTGTATTGATGATGTAATTAACATTGTATTGTATATCATACAACGTGTTTGACTGTGTAAGTTAGTGATGTTGTATTGATGGTTTAATTAACATTGTATTGTATATCATACAACGTGTTTGACAGTGTAAGTTAGTGATGTTGTATTGATGGTGTAATTAACATTGTATTGTATATCATACAACGTGTTTGGCTGTGTAAGTTAGTGATGTTGTATTGATGGTTTAATTAACATTGTATTGTATATCATACAACGTATTTGACTGTGTAAGTTAGTGATGTTGTATTGATGGTGTAATTAACATTGTATTGTATATCATACAACGTGTTTGGCTGTGTAAGTTAGTGATGTTGTATTGATGTTGTAATTAACATTGTATTGTATATCATACAACGTATTTGACCGTGTAAGTTAGTGATGTTGTATTGATGGTGTAATTAACATTGTATTGTATATCACACAACGTGTTTGACTGTGTAAGTTAGTGATGTTGTATTTATGGTGTAATTAACATTGTATTGTATATCATACAACGTGTTTGGCTGTGTAAGTTAGTAATATTGTATTGATGGTTTAATTAACATTGTATTGTATATCATACAACGTGTTTGACTGTGTAAGTTAGTGCTGTTGTATTGATGGTGTAATTAACATTGTATTGTATATCATACAACGTGTTTGACTGAGTAAGTTAGTGATATTGTATTGATGGTGTAATTAACATTCTATTGTATATCATACAACGTGTTTGACTGTGTAAGTTAGTGATGTTGTATTGATGGTGTAATTAACATTGTATTGTATATCATACAACGTGTTTGACTGTGTAAGTTAGCGATGTTGTATTGATGGTGTAATTAACATTGTATTGTATATCATACAACGTGTTTGGTTGTGTAAGTTAGTGATGTTGTATTGATGGTGTTATTAACATTGTATTGTATATCATACAACGTGTTTGACTGTGTAAGTTAGTGATGTTGTATTGATGGTGTAATTAACATTGTATTGTATATCATACAACGTGTTTGACTGTGTAAGTTAGCGATGTTGTATTGATGGTGTAATTAACATTGTATTGTATATCATACAACGTGTTTGACTGTTTAAGTTAGTGATGTTGTATTGATGGTGTAATTGACATTGTATTGTATATCATACAACGTGTTTGACTGTGTAAGTTAGTGATGTTGTATTGATGGTGTAATTAACATTGTATTGTATATCATGCAACGTGTTTGACTGTGTAAGTTAGTGATGTTGTATTGATGGTGTAATTAACATTGCATTGTATATCATACAACGTGTTTGACTGTGTAAGTTAGCGATGTTGTATTGATGGTGTAATTAACATTGTATTGTATATCATACAACGTGTTTGGCTGTGTAAGTTAGTGATGTTGTATTGATGGTTTAATTAACATTGTATTGTATATCATACAACGTGTTTGACTGTGTAAGTTAGTGATGTTGTATTGATGGTGTAATTAACATTGTATTGTATATCATACAACGTGTTTGACTGTGTAAGTTAGTGATGTTGTATTGATGGTTTAATTAACATTGTATTGTATATCATACAACGTGTTTTGCTGTGTAAGTTAGTGATGTTGTATTGATGGTGTAATTAACATTGTATTGTATATCATACAACGTGTTTGACTGTGTAAGTTAGTGATGTTGGTTGTATTGATGGTTTAATTAACATTGTATTGTATATCATACAACGTTTTTGGCTGTGTAAGTTAGTGATGTTGTATTGATGGTGTAATTAACATTGTATTGTATATCATACAACGTGTTTGACGGTGTAAGCTTGTGATGTTGTATTGATGGTGTAATTAACATTCTATTGTATATCATACAACGTGTTTGACTGTGTAAGTTAGTGATGTTGTATTGATGGTGTAATTAACATTGTATTGTATATCATACAACGTGTTTGACTGTGTAAGTTAGCGATGTTGTATTGATGGTGTAATTAACATTGTATTGTATATCATACAACGTGTTTGGTTGTGTAAGTTAGTGATGTTGTATTGATGGTGTTATTAACATTGTATTGTATATCATACAACGTGTTTGACTGTGTAAGTTAGTGATGTTGTATTGATGGTGTAATTAACATTGTATTGTATATCATACAACGTGTTTGACTGTGTAAGTTAGCGATGTTGTATTGATGGTGTAATTAACATTGTATTGTATATCATACAACGTGTTTGACTGTTTAAGTTAGTGATGTTGTATTGATGGTGTAATTGACATTGTATTGTATATCATACAACGTGTTTGACTGTGTAAGTTAGTGATGTTGTATTGATGGTGTAATTAACATTGTATTGTATATCATGCAACGTGTTTGACTGTGTAAGTTAGTGATGTTGTATTGATGGTGTAATTAACATTGCATTGTATATCATACAACGTGTTTGACTGTGTAAGTTAGCGATGTTGTATTGATGGTGTAATTAACATTGTATTGTATATCATACAACGTGTTTGGCTGTGTAAGTTAGTGATGTTGTATTGATGGTTTAATTAACATTGTATTGTATATCATACAACGTGTTTGACTGTGTAAGTTAGTGATGTTGTATTGATGGTGTAATTAACATTGTATTGTATATCATACAACGTGTTTGACTGTGTAAGTTAGTGATGTTGTATTGATGGTTTAATTAACATTGTATTGTATATCATACAACGTGTTTTGCTGTGTAAGTTAGTGATGTTGTATTGATGGTGTAATTAACATTGTATTGTATATCATACAACGTGTTTGACTGTGTAAGTTAGTGATGTTGGTTGTATTGATGGTTTAATTAACATTGTATTGTATATCATACAACGTTTTTGGCTGTGTAAGTTAGTGATGTTGTATTGATGGTGTAATTAACATTGTATTGTATATCATACAACGTGTTTGACGGTGTAAGCTTGTGATGTTGTATTGATGGTGTAATTAACACTGTATTGTATATCATACAACGTGTTTGACTGTGTAAGTTAGTGATGTTGTATTGATGGTGTAATTAACATTGTATTGTATATCATACAACGTGTTTGACTGTGTAAGTTAGTGATGTTGTATTGATGGTGTAATTAACATTGTATTGTATATCATACAACGTTTTTGACTGTGTAAGTTAGTGATGTTGTATTGATGGTGTAATTAACATTGTATTGTATATCATACAACGTGTTTGGCTGTGTAAGTTAGTGATGTTGTATTGATGGTGTAATTAGCATTGTATTGTATATCATACAACGTGTTTGGCTGTGTAAGTTAGTGATGTTGTATTGATGGTGTAATTAACATTGTATTGTATATCATACAACGTGTTTGACTGTGTAAGTTAGTGATGTTGTATTGATGGTATAATTAACATTGTATTGTATATCATACAACGTGTTTGGCTTTGTAAGTTAGTGATGTTGTATTGATGGTGTAATTAACATTGTATTGTATATCATACAACGTGTTTGACTGTGTAAGTTAGTGATGTTGTATTGATGGTGTAATTAACATTGTATTGTATATCATACAACGTGTTTGGCTGTGTAAGTTAGTGATGTTGTATTGATGGTGTAATTAACATTGTATTGTATATCATACAACGTGTTTGACTGTGTAAGCTAGCGATGTTGTATTGATGGTGTAATTAACATTGTATTGTATATCATACAACGTGTTTGACAGTGTAAGTTAGTGATGTTGTATTGATGGTGTAATTAACATTGTATTGTATATCATACAACGTGTTTGACTGTGTAAGTTAGTGCTGTTGTATTGATGGTGTAATTAACATTGTATTGTATATCATACAACGTGTTTGACTGAGTAAGTTAGTGATATTGTATTGATGGTGTAATTAACATTCTATTGTATATCATACAACGTGTTTGACTGTGTAAGTTAGTGATGTTGTATTGATGGTGTAATTAACATTGTATTGTATATCATACAACGTGTTTGACTGTGTAAGTTAGCGATGTTGTATTGATGGTGTAATTAACATTGTATTGTATATCATACAACGTGTTTGGTTGTGTAAGTTAGTGATGTTGTATTGATGGTGTTATTAACATTGTATTGTATATCATACAACGTGTTTGACTGTGTAAGTTAGTGATGTTGTATTGATGGTGTAATTAACATTGTATTGTATATCATACAACGTGTTTGACTGTGTAAGTTAGCGATGTTGTATTGATGGTGTAATTAACATTGTATTGTATATCATACAACGTGTTTGACTGTTTAAGTTAGTGATGTTGTATTGATGGTGTAATTGACATTGTATTGTATATCATACAACGTGTTTGACTGTGTAAGTTAGTGATGTTGTATTGATGGTGTAATTAACATTGTATTGTATATCATGCAACGTGTTTGACTGTGTAAGTTAGTGATGTTGTATTGATGGTGTAATTAACATTGCATTGTATATCATACAACGTGTTTGACTGTGTAAGTTAGCGATGTTGTATTGATGGTGTAATTAACATTGTATTGTATATCATACAACGTGTTTGGCTGTGTAAGTTAGTGATGTTGTATTGATGGTTTAATTAACATTGTATTGTATATCATACAACGTGTTTGACTGTGTAAGTTAGTGATGTTGTATTGATGGTGTAATTAACATTGTATTGTATATCATACAACGTGTTTGACTGTGTAAGTTAGTGATGTTGTATTGATGGTTTAATTAACATTGTATTGTATATCATACAACGTGTTTTGCTGTGTAAGTTAGTGATGTTGTATTGATGGTGTAATTAACATTGTATTGTATATCATACAACGTGTTTGACTGTGTAAGTTAGTGATGTTGGTTGTATTGATGGTTTAATTAACATTGTATTGTATATCATACAACGTTTTTGGCTGTGTAAGTTAGTGATGTTGTATTGATGGTGTAATTAACATTGTATTGTATATCATACAACGTGTTTGACGGTGTAAGCTTGTGATGTTGTATTGATGGTGTAATTAACACTGTATTGTATATCATACAACGTGTTTGACTGTGTAAGTTAGTGATGTTGTATTGATGGTGTAATTAACATTGTATTGTATATCATACAACGTGTTTGACTGTGTAAGTTAGTGATGTTGTATTGATGGTGTAATTAACATTGTATTGTATATCATACAACGTTTTTGACTGTGTAAGTTAGTGATGTTGTATTGATGGTGTAATTAACATTGTATTGTATATCATACAACGTGTTTGGCTGTGTAAGTTAGTGATGTTGTATTGATGGTGTAATTAGCATTGTATTGTATATCATACAACGTGTTTGGCTGTGTAAGTTAGTGATGTTGTATTGATGGTGTAATTAACATTGTATTGTATATCATACAACGTGTTTGACTGTGTAAGTTAGTGATGTTGTATTGATGGTATAATTAACATTGTATTGTATATCATACAACGTGTTTGGCTTTGTAAGTTAGTGATGTTGTATTGATGGTGTAATTAACATTGTATTGTATATCATACAACGTGTTTGACTGTGTAAGTTAGTGATGTTGTATTGATGGTGTAATTAACATTGTATTGTATATCATACAACGTGTTTGGCTGTGTAAGTTAGTGATGTTGTATTGATGGTGTAATTAACATTGTATTGTATATCATACAACGTGTTTGACTGTGTAAGCTAGCGATGTTGTATTGATGGTGTAATTAACATTGTATTGTATATCATACAACGTGTTTGACAGTGTAAGTTAGTGATGTTGTATTGATGGTGTAATTAACATTGTATTGTATATCATACAACGTGTTTGACTGTGTAAGCTAGCGATGTTGTATTGATGGTGTAATTAACATTGTATTGTATATCATACAACGTGTTTGACTGTGTAAGTTAGTGATGTTGTATTGATGGTGTAATTAACATTATATTGTATATCATACAACGTGTTTGGCTGTGTAAGTTAGTGATGTTGTATTGATGGTGTAATTAACATTGTATTGTATATCATACAACGTGTTTGACTGTGTAAGCTAGCGATGTTGTATTGATGGTGTAATTAACATTGTATTGTATATCATACAACGTGTTTGACTGTGTAAGTTAGCGATGTTGTATTGATGGTGTAATTAACATTGTATTGTATATCATACAACGTGTTTGGCTGTGTAAGTTAGTGATGTTATATTGATGGTGTAATTAACATTGTATTGTATATCATACAACGTGTTTGACTGTGTAAGTTAGTGATGTTGTATTGATGGTGTAATTAACATTGTATTGTATATCATACAACGTGTTTGACTGTGTAAGTTAGTGATGTTGTATTGATGGTGTAATTAACATTGTATTGTATATCATACAACGTGTTTGACTGTGTAAGTTAGTGATGTTGTATTGATGGTGTAATTCACATTGTATTGTATATCATACAACGTGTTTGACTGTGGAAGTTAGTGATGTTGTATTGATTGTGTAATTAACATTGTATTGTATATCATACAACGTGTTTGACTGTGCAGGTTTGTGATGTTGCATTGATGGTGTAATTAACATTGTATTGTATACCATACAACGTGTTTGACTGTGTAAGTTAGTGATGTTGTATTGATGGTGTAATTAACATTGTATTGTATATCATACAACGTGTTTGGTTGTGTAAGTTAGTGATTTTGTATTGATGGTGTAATTAACATTGTATTGTATATCATACAACGTGTTTGACTGTGTAAGTTAGTGATGTTGTATTGATGGTGTAATTCACATTGTATTGTATATCATACAACGTGTTTGACTGTGGAAGTTAGTGATGTTGTATTGATTGTGTAATTAACATTGTATTGTATATCATACAACGTGTTTGACTGTGCAAGTTTGTGATGTTGCATTGATGGTGTAATTAACATTGTATTGTATACCATACAACGTGTTTGACTGTGTAAGTTAGTGATGTTGTATTGATGGTGTAATTAACATTGTATTGTATATCATGCAACGTGTTTGACTGTGTAAGTTAGTGATGTTGTATTGATGGTGTAATTAACATTGCATTGTATATCATACAACGTGTTTGACTGTGTAAGTTAGCGATGTTGTATTGATGGTGTAATTAACATTGTATTGTATATCATACAACGTGTTTGGCTGTGTAAGTTAGTGATGTTGTATTGATGGTTTAATTAACATTGTATTGTATATCATACAACGTGTTTGACTGTGTAAGTTAGTGATGTTGTATTGATGGTGTAATTAACATTGTATTGTATATCATACAACGTGTTTGGCTGTGTAAGTTAGTGATGTTGTATTGATGGTGTAATTAACATTGTATTGTATATCATACAACGTGTTTGACTGTGTAAGTTAGTGATGTTGTATTGATGGTTTAATTAACATTGTATTGTATATCATACAACGTGTTTGACTGTGTAAATTAGTGATGTTGTATTGATGGTGTAATTAACATTGTATTGTATATCATACAACGTGTTTGGCTGTGTAAGTTAGTGATGTTGTATTGATGGTGTAATTAACATTGTATTGTATATCATATAACGTGTTTGACTGTGTAAGTTAGTGATGTTGTATTGATGGTTTAATTAACATTGTATTGTATATCATACAACGTGTTTGGCTGTGTAAGTTAGTGATGTTGTATTGATGGTGTAATTAACATTGTATTGTATATCATACAACGTGTTTGACTGTGTAAGTTAGTGATGTTGTATTGATGGTGTAATTAACATTGTATTGTATATCATACAACGTGTTTGACTGTGTAAGTTAGTGATGTTGTATTGATGGTGTAATTAACATTGTATTGTATATCATACAACGTTTTTGACTGTGTAAGTTAGTGATGTTGTATTGGTGGTGTAATTAACATTGTATTGTATATCATACAACGTGTTTGGCTGTGTAAGTTAGTGATGTTGTATTGATGGTGTAATTAGCATTGTATTGTATATCATACAACGTGTTTGGCTGTGTAAGTTAGTGATGTTGTATTGATGGTGTAATTAACATTGTATTGTATATCATACAACGTGTTTGACTGTGTAAGTTAGTGATGTTGTATCTATGGTATAATTAACATTGTATTGTATATCATACAACGTGTTTGGCTGTGTAAGTTAGTGATGTTGTATTGATGGTGTAATTAACATTGTATTGTATATCATACAACGTGTTTGACTGTGTAAGTTAGTGATGTTGTATTGATGGTGTAATTAACATTGTATTGTATATCATACAACGTGTTTGACTGTGTAAGCTAGCGATGTTGTATTGATGGTGTAACTAACATTGTATTGTATATCATACAACGTGTTTGACAGTGTAAGTTAGCGATGTTGTATTGATGGTGTAATTAACATTGTATTGTATATCATACAACGTGTTTGGCTGTGTAAGTTAGTGATGTTGTATTGATGGTGTAATTAACATTGTATTGTATATCATACAACGTTTTTGACTGTGTAAGTTAGTGATGTTGTATTGATGGTGTAATTAACATTGTATTGTATATCATACAACGTGTTTGACTGTGTAAGTTAGTAATGTTGTATTGATGGTGTAATTAACATTGTATTGTATATCATACAACGTGTTTGACTGTGTAAGTTAGTGATGTTGTATTGATGGTGTAATTCACATTGTATTGTATATCATACAACGTGTTTGACTGTGGAAGTTAGTGATGTTGTATTGATTGTGTAATTAACATTGTATTGTATATCATACAACGTGTTTGACTGTGCAAGTTTGTGATGTTGCATTGATGGTGTAATTAACATTGTATTGTATACCATACAACGTGTTTGACTGTGTAAGTTAGTGATGTTGTATTGATGGTGTAATTAACATTGTATTGTATATCATACAACGTGTTTGACTGTGTTAGTTTGTGATGTTGTATGTATGGTGTAATTAACATTGTATTGTATATCATACAACGTGTTTGACTGTGTAAGTTAGTGATGTTGTATTGATGATGTAATTAACATTGTATTGTATATCATACAACGTGTTTGACTGTGTAAGTTAGTGATGTTGTATTGATGATGTAATTAACATTGTATTGTATATCATACAACGTGTTTGACTGTGTAAGTTAGTGATATTGTATTGATGGTGTAATTAACATTGTATTGTATATCATACAACGTGTTTGACTGTGTAAGTTAGTGATGTTGTATTGATGGTGTAATTAACATTGTATTGTATATCATACAACGTGTTTGACTGTGTAAGTTAGTGATGTTGTATTGATGGTGTAATTAACATTGTATTGTATATCATACAACGTGCTTGACTGTGTAAGTTAGTGATGTTGTATTGATGGTGTAATTAACATTGTATTGTATATCATACAACGTGTTTGACTGTGTAAGTTAGTGATGTTGTATTGATGGTGTAATTAACATTGTATTGTATATCATACAACGTGTTTGACTGTGTAAGCTAGTGATGTTGTATTGATGGTGTAATTAACATTGTATTGTATATCATACAACGTGTTTGACTGTGTAAGTTAGTGATGTTGTATTGATGGTGTAATTAACATTGTATTGTATATCATACAACGTGTTTGACTGTGTAAGTTAGTGATGTTGTATTGATGGTGTAATTAACATTGTATTGTATATCATACAACATTTTTGACTGTGTAAGTTAGTGATGTTGTATTGGTGGTGTAATTAACATTGTATTGTATATCATACAACGTGCTTGGCTGTGTAAGTTAGTGATGTTGTATTGATGGTGTAATTAACATTGTATTGTATATCATACAACGTGTTTGACTGTGTAAGTTAGTGATGTTGTATCTATGGTATAATTAACATTGTATTGTATATCATACAACGTGTTTGGCTTTGTAAGTTAGTAATGTTGTATTGATGGTGTAATTAACATTGTATTGTATATCATACAACGTGTTTGACTGTGTAAATTAGTGCTGTTGTATTGATGGTGTAATTAACATTGTATTGTATATCATACAACGTGTTTGGCTGTGTAAGTTAGTGATGTTGTATTGATGGTGTAATTAACATTGTATTGTATATCATACAACGTGTTTGACTGTGTAAGCTAGCGATGTTGTATTGATGGTGTAATTAACATTGTATTGTATATCATACAACGTGTTTGACAGTGTAAGTTAGTGATGTTGTATTGATGGTGTAATTAACATTGTATTGTATATCATACAACGTGTTTGACTGTGTAAGCTAGCGATGTTGTATTGATGGTGTAATTAACATTGTATTGTATATTTATGCAATGTGTTTGACTGTGTAAGTTAGTGATGTTGTATTGATGGTGTAATTAACATTATATTGTATATCATACAACGTGTTTGGCTGTGTAAGTTAGTGATGTTGTATTGATGGTGTAATTAACATTGTATTGTATATCATACAACGTGTTTGACTGTGTAAGCTAGCGATGTTGTATTGATGGTGTAATTAACATTGTATTGTATATCATACAACGTGTTTGACAGTGTAAGTTAGCGATGTTGTATTGATGGTGTAATTAACATTGTATTGTATATCATACAACGTGTTTGGCTGTGTAAGTTAGTGATGTTATATTGATGGTGTAATTAACATTGTATTGTATATCATACAACGTGTTTGACTGTGTAAGTTAGTGATGTTGTATTGATGGTGTAATTAACATTGTATTGTATATCATACAACGTGTTTGACTGTGTAAGTTAGTGATGTTGTATTGATGGTGTAATTAACATTGTATTGTATATCATACAACGTGTTTGACTGTGTAAGTTAGTGATGTTGTATTGATGGTGTAATTAACATTGTATTGTATATCATACAACGTGTTTGACTGTGGAAGTTAGTGATGTTGTATTGATTGTGTAATTAACATTGTATTGTATATCATACAACGTGTTTGACTGTACAAGTTTGTGATGTTGCATTGATGGTGTAATTAACATTGTATTGTATACCATACAACGTGTTTGACTGTGTAAGTTAGTGATGTTGTATTGATGGTGTAATTAACATTGTATTGTATATCATACAACGTGTTTTACTGTGTAAGTTAGTGATGTTGTATTGATGGTGTAATTAACATTGTATTGTATATCATACAACGTGTTTGACTGTGTTAGTTTGTGATGTTGTATGTATGGTGTAATTAACATTGTATTGTATATCATACAACGTGTTTGACTGTGTAAGTTAGTGATGTTGTATTGATGATGTAATTAACATCGTATTGTATATCATACAACGTGTTTGACTGTGTAAGTTAGTGATGTTGTATTGATGATGTAATTAACATTGTATTGTATATCATACAACGTGTTTGACTGTGTAAGTTAGTGATGTTGTATTGATGGTTTAATTAACATTGTATTGTATATCATACAACGTGTTTGACAGTGTAAGTTAGTGATGTTGTATTGATGGTGTAATTAACATTGTATTGTATATCATACAACGTGTTTGGCTGTGTAAGTTAGTGATGTTGTATTGATGGTTTAATTAACATTGTATTGTATATCATACAACGTATTTGACTGTGTAAGTTAGTGATGTTGTATTGATGGTGTAATTAACATTGTATTGTATATCATACAACGTGTTTGGCTGTGTAAGTTAGTGATGTTGTATTGATGGTGTAATTAACATTGTATTGTATATCATACAACGTATTTGACCGTGTAAGTTAGTGATGTTGTATTGATGGTGTAATTAACATTGTATTGTATATCACACAACGTGTTTGACTGTGTAAGTTAGTGATGTTGTATTTATGGTGTAATTAACATTGTATTGTATATCATACAACGTGTTTGGCTGTGTAAGTTAGTAATATTGTATTGATGGTTTAATTAACATTGTATTGTATATCATACAACGTGTTTGACTGTGTAAGTTAGTGCTGTTGTATTGATGGTGTAATTAACATTGTATTGTATATCATACAACGTGTTTGACTGAGTAAGTTAGTGATATTGTATTGATGGTGTAATTAACATTCTATTGTATATCATACAACGTGTTTGACTGTGTAAGTTAGTGATGTTGTATTGATGGTGTAATTAACATTGTATTGTATATCATACAACGTGTTTGACTGTGGAAGTTAGTGATGTTGTATTGATGGTGTAATTAACATTGTATTGTATATCATACAACGTGCTTGACTGTGTAAGTTAGTGATGTTGTATTGATGGTGTAATTAACATTGTATTGTATATCATACAACGTGTTTGACTGTGTAAGTTTGTGATGTTGTATTGATGGTGTAATTAACATTGTATTGTATATCATACAACGTGTTTGACTGTGTAAGTTAGCGATGTTGTATTGATGGTGTAATTAACATTGTATTGTATATCATACAACGTGTTTGACTGTGTAAGTTAGTGATGTTGTATTGATGGTGTAATTAACATTGTATTGTATATCATACAACGTGTTTGACTGTGTAAGTTAGTGATGTTGTATTGGTGATGTAATTAACATTGTATTGTATATCATACAACGTGTTTGACTGTGTAAGTTTGTGATGTTGTATTGATGGTGTAATTAACATTGTATTGTATATCATACAACGTGTTTGACTGTGTAAGTTAGCGATGTTGTATTGATGGTGTAATTAACATTGTATTGTATATCATACAACGTGTTTGACTGTGTAAGTTAGTGATGTTGTATTGATGGTGTAATTAACATTGTATTGTATATCATACAACGTGTTTGACGGTGTAAGTTAGCGATGTTGTATTGATGGTGTAATTAACATTGTATTGCATATCATACAACGTGTTTGACTGTGTAACACTTCACTTTGTAAATAAATAAATGTTATAAATACGCAAGTCCCCTATAACTCCTCCCTTTATTAAGAGAATTATATTTCATTAGAACAAATAGGAACGAACGCTTCGTTAAACCTTATATTGCCTCCAAGTGCCTAAACAGAATAACAAAAATCAGCTAAAGTCACCTATGCCCGAGGGAGGAGAACCTTAGTTTTAGTAATAAGTACATTAATTAGGAACGGAATTCCTTACATATTATGGGAACTCCATTTTTCCTCTATAGTTATTTCGACTCAAAGGAGGATATTAAAGGGCTCTTTCAACGAAACGATGATTTCTCTCCCATTTAACTCACTGGTGACGAGTGGAAAGTAATCTGAGCGTGATCAGCTGTATGCTACCGACGATGTACTCGACATAAACATAGGGAATACGCATGAATAGGGGAAATGTAAAAATCTGTATTATAATCGTTTTAGACAACGGGTATCGCTAGTGGAGCAGGAACTGCTAACCCTTCCGAAGCACACGAGTTTACTCCGGTTTTTAGTGGGATTCATGTTACTCGATCTTTAGTTTTATATGTATGTTTTGTAGATCGTTGTTTGTCCTTTTATATTTTTTCTTTTGGCCATTTTGTTGTCTGTTCTTGTATATACGGATTCTGATTGCCCCTTTTATATCTTCAAACTCTTCTTCTATTCAAAGATAAATTTGTCTTTTCATAAGAGTTTTATTCGATGCCTAATTGGAAAATTACCTTTGAAATTGACCCAATTGGTTTATTCTTCTTTTCTGTCATAGGACTGGGCATTATAGAAACGTTGGTTGACTTTTCTGGTCTTTTGATTAGATCACTGGCTGATATCTTACAGTTTAGATTTGGGCCTTGCAGTAATAAAATTACCATTGAACCTTATTATTATGTCAATAGACAACAAAACAAAAAAAGAAGAAAAAACTAGAGGCTCCCAGGGGCATGTAATCGATCAGCTGGTTTTCAATTTGACATCGAAAGTTGATAGAAAATGGGGGTGTTACACATAATTTTGAAAGTGAGCCACCCAAAGATAATTTTAACTCAAATTTCTGAACAAAATATTTTGATGTGATTTTTATCTCATAATATTCCTAAACGAATAAACTGGCTGAAAAATTCTCGCAGAAAAATCCAGAATATATGCTAAACTACTCATTGCCATGTAGCTGCAGCTAAAATTTGAGTTCATTTTGATTTGTAATAAAGCAGAAATTGAGAAGTAAAGAAATTTCTATTTTTGGTAATAACAGCCATTTTGATTGGAGGGCGGCAATTTCAGACACAATATTGAAAAGGGGCAACCCAAGGATCATCCCAGTCAAATTTTCTTTAATTTGGTTCAGCGGTTTCAGAGGAGAAGATTTAAATGTGATCTTTTATCAAAATATGCCTAATTTGCATAGTCGGTATAAATCGGCTAAAAGAAAAATTTCACAGAAAAAATCCGGAATATATGTTAAACTACTCCTTGCTATATAGCTGCAGTTAAAATTTGAGCTCATTTTGACTTATAGTAAAGCAGCAATGGACAATTGAAGAAATTTATATTTTTAGTAACAGCAGCCACCTTGAACGGAGGGCGATCGGAACAAGAAGTAACAACACTTGATAAGGACCTTGCAAGGAACATTTCTGCCAAGTATAGTTCCAATCCATCCAGTGGTTCTTGAGAAGAAGTTTGTTTTACATATTTCCCATAGGGTCGCTATGTTAAATTATGTCCCCCGCTGGTGGCCATCTTGGATTTTCAATCAGTCCAAAAAGTAATAACACTTGGTTAGCAGCTTGCAATGATCATTCATGACAATTTTCATTTCCATCCTCCATGTAGTATCGGAGAAGAAGATCTTTGAAATTTCAGCCAATCAGAGGCTTTTATGGTCCCTGGCAGCCATGTTGGATAACCGAACGTAACGAAAGTAACAACACTTGGTTAGACCATGCACATGAACATTCCTGCCACGTTTGGTCCCATTTGCTTCAGTGGTTCTCTAGAAGATTGAAATGTTTACGAACGGACGACGGACGCCAAGTGATGGCAATAGCTCACGGGTCAGGTGAGCTAAAAATTTAAGTAACATTTTTTTCGCTTGGAATTACATTGGCCAGGTGTGTGTGACCTGGAAGTAATAACAATAATTGGGAGCATATTCCATAGCGGTGTCTTTATATTAGCAAAAGGTTAGATTGTGATATGAAGAATAATTTGCAATGATGGTGTCATTGTGACCTGCACGGTAGATTTTAGCACGTTTTTGTATAAGCCAATAACATATTACAAATGAAATAGCATGTGGCTTAGCAGAAATATAATATGAAATTTATCATTAATCGGGAACCAGTTGACAATTGTGTGTACGTCACATCCGGGTTAACAATAAATACTGACAGAAGGCTCTAATTGGACATAACCTCCAATTCTTACCTTATATATAGTTTTTACAAATGGGGTCCTCAAGCATATAAATGAAAATAATAGTGCGCGTCAAGTAAAAAAAATATTAAATTGTTTGTTTGTTTAAGCTTTGTATTTTTTTTGTTAACTTCACTAGGAAACGTTAGTAAGCATACGATTGATTGATTGGTTTTTGGTGTTTAATGCCACTTTCAGCAATATTTCAGCTATATCATGGTGACCAGTTTTAGTGGTGGAAAAAGCCGGAGTACCCGGAGAGAACCTGGGCAAGAAACTGGTAAGCTTTATCACTTGCGGATGTGAGTCGAGTGCACCTTTTTGGCAATTTGCATAGTAAGCATACGAGTAATGTACACTATTCTAAATAGATAAATAGGATGATAGTCAACAATATGGTTGACTGTTACTTCTGAAAATGTTAACTAAAGTATTTCAACACTAGGCCACTATATTCAAATTTCTTAGAAAACAAGAATTTCCATAAAGAACAGAGAGTTTTTAATAGTTCATTGTTTTGTCCAAAGTTCGTGTTGATAATACTATAACTAATAGTAACCAGCGACGTCCATTATCATTGAAAACATCGAATATCTTGACTCACTATGAAATGCCAATACTTTGAAACGTACATGTAGTGACGTCATAGCAAAGATATGTACTGTAAGGAACTGTATAAATCATAAATTAATACGGTCAATGATTCTGATCAGGCATCAAAACTACAGGATAAAATAGACTTTTGATGAACCATCATTAATAGCAAAAAAATAAAAATAAAATAATTTTAAAAAATAAACAAAAATAAAGAAAACAATGATTTTGACCTCTATGTGGTTAACGATTTGGATATGTTTGAATCTACATATGATCTAGGTTTGTCATGGATTCGAGGCAGACATTGTCAACACCAAATATTTTCACAAGTTGAATTTTCCGTTATCAAAAGCGTGATTTATATCCGAATGGAAAATGCCAATAGTTTTCGATTTACTAATTTTTGATAATGTTATTACGTTTGAGTTATCTCCCTTTGTGTGACTGTTGGAGAAATGTAATTTAGGGGGGATCATGGGAAGCAGTATACTCAGGGCCAGATTAAAGCCAATTTATACCCTAAGCACAGGCCAACATTAGTGCCCCTACATCTTCCACTGGCATAATGTAAAAACTATTACGATCCCTTGATGCCAAGACTCAAATAATTGTCAAATGCCTAACATTAAATTCAGAATTAAATTTTCAGTTAGATCTAACATCTTATATTAAAATCAGTTGAATATGTTTTTGAGCCTAATATCTGGCTGATAAAATAAATTGCTTTGTGGCCGCATTTTTGTGGTGCCACTTGCCCCTTGATGCTCTAAGCACTGTTTATTTTGCCTCAGGATTAATCCAGTACTGAGTATAATGTTAAAATACAGTTTATTTATGATTAAACAAATCTGGCAATGCCAGGAACAAGAAGGCATTTGCCAATTTAAGCATGGTTATCTCGTGACGTACCTCATCTAATATATTTCAAAAAGACGGAAAACAACACAAAAATGGCGCTATCCATAAACTTGCGATATGATAGCCTCTTGTTTTCTGTTACACCTTGAAGTAAAGCCAATGATATGACACTTTTATTTAACATTTATACCTATTAAAGTGAAATGTGAATGGGAAATGTTTGCTGATGACAGCTTTAGTTATATTTAACTTAAATGAAAACAGGAACCCAAAACAAACAGGAAGTAAGTACTTGTCAAACATGTATGTGTTACAAAATAAAACACATACAGAGGAGGCGTCATCAGTCACATGAAACAGGATACTGACCATTCACAAACATTGATCTTAATTGATAAAGCAATTGTCTCAGGTGAAAGCATATGGAATCCTCGGGATTTTTCCATTGAGGTCAATTAAAATTTAAATCAAAATAATTATTAAATGAGTGGTATAATTTTATTTCCATACATTATTAGTAAACAATGAGCATACTTTTGGAGTTTATTTATAAATGTTGTGTAGTTTTTAAATGAACGGACGTTGAAAATGTTATTTTTATAATGGAAGTGAATGATAAAACCAGAGGATTTCTTATTGTTTATTGTATACCAATGTACACTGATAAACCAGAGGATTTCTTATTGTTTATTGTATACCAATGAACACTGATAAAACCAGAGGATTTCTTATTGTTTATTGTATACCAATGGACACTGATAAAACCAGAGGATTTCTTATTGTTTATTGTATACCAATGGACACTGATAAAACCAGAGGATTTCTTATTGTTTATTGTATACCAATGGACACTGATAAAACCAGAGGATTTCTTATTGTTTATTGTATACCAATGGACACTGATAAAACCAGAGGATTTCTTATTGTTTATTGTATACCAATGGACACTGATAAAACCAGAGGATTTCTTATTGTTTATTGTATACCAATGGACACTGATAAAACCAGAGGATTTCTTATTGTTTATTGTATACCAATGGACACTGATAAAACTAGAGGATTTCTTATTGTTTATTGTATACCAATGGACACTGATAAAACCAGAGGATTTCTTATTGTTTATTGTATACCAATGGACACTGATAAAACCAGAGGATTTCTTATTGTTTATTGTATACCAATGGACACTGATAAAACCAGAGGATTTCTTATTGTTTATTGTATACCAATGGACACTGATAAAACCAGAGGATTTCTTATTGTTTATTGTATACCAATGGACACTGATAAAACCAGAGGATTTCTTATTGTTTATTGTATACCAATGGACACTGATAAAACCAGAGGATTTCTTATTGTTTATTGTATACCAATGGACACTGATAAAACCAGAGGATTTCTTATTGTTTATTGTATACCAATGAACACTGATAAAACTAGAGGATTTCTTATTGTTTATTGTATACCAATGGACACTGATAAAACCAGAGGATTTCTTATTGTTTATTGTATACCAATGAACACTGATAAAACTAGAGGATTTCTTATTGTTTATTGTATACCAATGGACACTGATAAAACCAGAGGATTTCTTATTGTTTATTGTATACCAATGGACACTGATAAAACCAGAGGATTTCTTATTGTTTATTGTATACCAATGGACACTGATAAAACCAGAGGATTTCTTATTGTTTATTGTATACCAATGGACACTGATAAAACCAGGGGATTTCTTATTGTTTATTGTATACCAATGGACACTGATAAAACCAGAGGATTTCTTATTGTTTATTGTATACCAATGGACACTGATAAAACCAGGGGATTTCTTATTGTTTATTGTATACCAATGGACACTGATAAAACCAGAGGATTTCTTATTGTTTATTGTATACCAATGGACACTGATAAAACCAGAGGATTTCTTATTGTTTATTGTATACCAATGGACACTGATAAAACCAGGGGATTTCTTATTGTTTATTGTATACCAATGGACACTGATAAAACCAGAGGATTTCTTATTGTTTATTGTATACCAATGGACACTGATAAAACCAGAGGATTTCTTATTGTTTATTGTATACCAATGAACACTGATAAAACCAGAGGATTTCTTATTGTTTATTGTATACCAATGGACACTGATAAAACCAGAGGATTTCTTATTGTTTATTGTATACCAATGGACACTGATAAAACCAGAGGATTTCTTATTGTTTATTGTATACCAATGGACACTGATAAAACCAGAGGATTTCTTATTGTTTATTGTATACCAATGAACACTGATAAAACCAGGGGATTTCTTATTGTTTATTGTATACCAATGGACACTGATAAAACCAGAGCTCCTTTGGTAACAAAAACCATCCTATTAACATAGTCCCCATGGTAACAAAAACCATCCTATTGACATAGTCCTCATGGTAACAAAAACCATCCTATTGACATAGTCCCCATGCTAACAAAAACCATCCTGTTAACATAGTCCCCATGGTAACAAAAACCATCCTATTGACATCTTTCTGGAAATGAAAGTCTAGATATTAAAATAAGAACACATATGAAAATAAAATAATCACACAAGTGCTTTGTTTATTTAACAATAAAGGTATATTGCACTTTTAGAAATAGTATAATATTTAAACATACTATTTCGGAAACAGAGTATATTGCGTTACTCCATTGATTGATTGATTAGTGTTTGGTGCCAACTTTTACAGTATTTCAGCCATATCGTGGCGCTATGTGACTCAAAACACCAAAATTAAATTATTTGTATAAAACATTTGAACACTTACTAAAGTAACTCAAAAAATAGTTTGTGCAGTACAAATATATGTAGAAATAATACAATTATATATAAATCATTAAGATAATTGATGGTTTGATAAAATGGTAGAACATTTCATATATATTTATAATAGACTAATCCAATATTTATAATAGACTAATCCAATGAAAACGTTTAATAATTAATGGCCATTATTGACACATTATCTGTAGATCTGTGTAGGTATCTGTGAATAATCAGGTTATGTTCTGGATCACTGAATGCCTACGCTGTGATACGGTCGCAAGACTTTTTCATATGCTTAATGATAATTAAAAAGACAATAGCAAGAAGTAAGGTTAATCTTTTATTCAGGTATGATGCGGGTTATCATGTTTAGTGCCACTTTCAGCAATAATTCAGTTATATCGTGGCGGTCAGTTTTATTGCTGGAGGAAACCGGTGTACCTGGACAAAACAACCGACCTGCCGCAAATCACTGACAAAATTTATCACATGAAGTTGTGTCGAGCGCACCTCGCAATGAGTGGGATTGGACAGGTATTTGTAAATCAAACTATAAATACGATCACACCCACGACTGCCCAGAAATACAGTTTACTATTACTATTAATATCAACTGTTTCTATAAATAGGACCACGATAACATAGTGGTTAAGGCGGTAATTTTCGGTAATTGCTACTGTTCTGCCACTAATGAAGAATAGCTTCACCTACCGACCATCACGAAATGTAATCGAATTAAATTAGGAAGTTAAACATTCACTGTTTTTTTACCTTGACCAAGGACATTGTTTATAACCTACTATGTAAGATGTCACGATATTGTTAGAGAAACCACGTGACGAATGGCGGACAGCAAACATTCAATCCATCACTCAGCATCCACCTATAGTTTCTTCTATTTATTCACAAATATAATATTGATAAAGTGTCTAACATATAAAGTTGTCATATACTGTCAGGAGATAAGCTTAAATATTTCTGAAAAGGACACTAAAATATCTCACACATTCTAAGATAACTACATTTAAATAGACTGTGTCATGTCTTATCATTTTTTAAATAAGCGTATTTGTGATCAATAAACTCTCGCAAAACATACAACTGTCTATCAAAATAACTACATAATAAAATCTCAACAAAATCAACAAGTTTCTCTCTAACAATCTAGTGAACAACATACGTCAACGTAACAAATTAATAATCTGATTCAAAAATCTCGTTGATTGGACGAGAGCAAATGACGGTTCTCTCCCTTTGATAATTTAAATATTAAATATTGTGCACGTGATAACATTTAAATATGTATATTCATATCAATGTGAACAATGTAAAACATGATTAAAAATAACTATTTAATATCAGTATAAATAAAGCGTTGTTTGGACCCATAGAAGGGAGATCTGAATAACGTATCAACCCCCCATAACACCTATTTTATTACCCCCCCCATAACAACCATCTTATCACCCACCATAATACCCGTCTTATCAACTCCCCAAAACACCTGTCTTATCAACTCCCCACAACACACACCTTATCAACTTCCATAACACCCATCTTATCAACCCCCATAATATGCCCATCTTATTATCCCCCATAATACCCACCTTATTAACCCCCATAACACCCACCTTATTATCCCCCCTAACACCCATCTTATTATCCCCCCTAACACCCATCTTATTATCCCCCCTAACACCCACCTTATTATCCCTCCTAACACCCATCTTATCAACCCCCATAATACCCACCTTATTATCCCCTCTAACACCCATCTTATTATCCCCCCTAACACCCACCTTATTATCCCCCCTAACACCCATCTTATCAACTCCCATAACACCCACCTTATTATCCCCCCTAACACCCATCTTATCAACCCCCATAACACCCACCTTATTATCCCCCCTAACACCCATCTTATCAACCCCCATAACACCCACCTTATTATCCCCCCTAACACCCATCTTATCAACCCCCATAACACCCACCTTATTATCCCCCTAACACCCATCTTATTAACCCCCCATAACACCCACCTTATTATCCCCCCTAACACCCATCTTATCAACCCCCATAACACCCATCTTATCAACCCCCATAACACCCACCTTATTATCCCCCCTAACACCCATCTTATCAACCCCCATAACACCCACCTTATTATCCCCCCTAACACCCATCTTATTAACCCCCATAACACCCACCTTATTATCCCCCCTAACACCCATCTTATTAACCCCCATAACACCCACCTTATTATCCCCCCTAACACCCACCTTATTATCCCCCCTAACACCCACCTTATTATCCCCCCTAACACCCACCTTATTATCCCCCCTAACACCCATCTTATCAACTCCCATAATACCCACCTTATTATCCCCCCTAACACCCACCTTATTATCTCCCCTAACACCCACCTTATTATCCCCCCTAACACCCATCTTATCAACTCCCATAATACCCACCTTATTAACCCCCATAGCATCCATCTTATCAACCCCTCATAATACCCATCTTATTAACCCCCCATAATACCCACCTTATTAACCCCCCATAATACCCATCTTATCAACCCCCCATAATATCCATCTTATTAACCCCCCATAATACCCATCTTATCAATCCCCCCCATTATACCCATATTTTCAATCCCCCATAATACCCATCTTATCAACCCCCCATAATACCCATCTTATCAATCCCTCATAACACCCATCTTATCCCCCCCATAATACCCATTTTATCAACCCCCATAATATCTATCTCATTAACCCCCCATAATACCCATCTTATCAACCCCTCATAATGCCCATCTTATCACCCCCCATAATACCCATCTTATCACTCGCCTCATAACACCCGTCTTATCAACCTCCCATAATACCCATTAATTTATAACATTACCATACAATATTTATACAAATCTGATATGACAAATCTTTATAATGTGTTTAATTATCAGTATAAAAACGAAGAAAGAAGATAGTCAAAGTAAAGTTTTGAATACCCAGATCTCCCTATGACGGCCATTTTCTACTTCCGGTGCAAAACAACATGTTTATTGTGTAGATTAATATCGCAGTACATTCGTAGCTTCTCTTGTCTTATCCTATCTGGTTCAATCTCGTACAAATGTGTCATCTGTGCAAATGTTAAACGACAAGTATGATCCATTCCTCCAACGGTAGCTCAGGTAATCGTTCATCTTTGATATGAACCACTCAAATGTCACATGACTACACAGGTAACGACATACACTGTTCGTTACGTATTCACGGCTACTAAATTATTTGAAGTAGGGGGTGATGATGAGGGAGTATGGTTTGCAGATCGTTGTTCGGAGTTCTTATTTGTATCAGTTGGCGAGACCTTAGTATCTGGTTTTCCATTTTCTACATGTCCACTGTTTGGTATAACTAAAAACACAAATACCAGTAATACATATTAATAAAGGAACTATTCCAATATATAACACTCGTCTTCGTTATTTATACTGCACACAATCCGTCTAGGAGAATCTATTGTTTGTATGGAAAACTGGAGGGCATAAAGAAAATCATTGTCTTGACAAACTTTTCATCACATGAAGTTGTCCGGGGTGTGAACTCATGTGGAACATATCCATGGTCATTTGTTTCACAGATATTCCGTAACAGTTAATCAAGTCATGGTGGCGACGGTAAAATTTTCGAAGTAATGACTTCAACTTGGGTATTGTATTTCAAATATTCTGAACATTTTCATTAAAAATCATTTAATTTCAGAGTCACCTCTTACTGGGCACTAGAAAATAAATTGCGATTTCTCCGTTATTAGTCACTTCTTTGCTAACAAATGAACATCCGAGTTCACTCTCTGTTTTATTGGGGTTTATGTTGCTCAATCTTAAATAGTTGTCTGTGTCCTGGTTTGTATATCATTGTATATCTCTTTTGGACATTACATTGTATGTCTCTTTTGGACATTACATTGTTTGTCTCTTTTGGACATTACATTGTATGTCTCTTTTGGACATTACATTGTTTGTCTCTTTTGAACATTACATTGTATGTCTCTTTTGAACATTACATTGTTTGTCTCTTTTGGACATTACATTGTATGTCTCTTTTGGACATTACATTGTTTGTCTCTTTTGGACATTACATTGTATATCTCTTTTGGACATTACATTGTTTGTCTCTTTTGGACATTACATTGTATATCTCTTTTGGACATTACATTGTTTGTCTCTTTTGGACATTACATTGTATATCTCTTTTGGACATTACATTGTTTGTCTCTTTTGGACATTACATTGTATATCTCTTTTGGACATTACATTGTATGTCTCTTTTGGACATTACATTGTTTGTCTCTTTTGGACATTACATTGTTTGTCTCTTTTGGACATTACATTGTATGTCTCTTTTGGACATTACATTGTTTGTCTCTTTTGGACATTACATTGTATGTCTCTTTTGGACATTACATTGTTTGTCTCTTTTGGACATTACATTGTATGTCTCTTTTGAACATTACATTGTTTGTCTCTTTTGGACATTACATTGTATGTCTCTTTTGGACATTACATTGTTTGTCTCTTTTGGACATTACATTGTATGTCTCTTTTGGACATTACATTGTTTGTCTCTTTTGGACATTACATTGTTTGTCTCTTTTGGACATTACATTGTATGTCTCTTTTGGACATTACATTGTTTGTCTCTTTTGGACATTACATTGTATATCTCTTTTGGACATTACCTTGTATGTCTCTTTTGGACATTACATTGTTTGTCTCTTTTGGACATTACATTGTTCGTCTCTTTTGGAAATTACATTGTATGTCTCTTTTGGACATTACATTGTTTGTCTCTTTTGGACATTACATTGTTCGTCTCTTTTGGAAATTACATTGTATGTCTCTTTTGGACATTACATTGTTCGTCTCTTTTGGACATTACATTGTATGTCTCTTTTGGACATTACATTGTTCGTCTCTTTTGGACATTACATTGTATGTCTCTTTTGGACATTACATTGTTTGTCTCTTTTGGACATTACATTGTTTGTCTCTTTTGGACATTACATTGTATGTCTCTTTTGGACATTACATTGTTTTTCTCTTTTGGACATTACATTGTTTGTCTCTTTTGGACATTACATTGTATGTCTCTTTTGGACATTACATTGTTTGTCTCTTTTGGACATTACATTGTATGTCTCTTTTGGACATTACATTGTTCGTCTCTTTTGGACATTACATTGTTTTTCTCTTTTGGACATTACATTGTTCGTCTCTTTTGGACATTACATTGTTTTTCTCTTTTGGACATTACATTGTTTGTCTCTTTTGGACATTACATTGTTTTTCTCTTTTGGACATTACATTGTTTGTCTCTTTTGGACAAAGAAGGGCAGACAAGTCAATAGACAAAGAAAAAAGACAAAAGGTCAAACAATAATGTACAAAACACTACACAGAAAACTAAAGATCCAGGAACACCAACCCCATTAAAAATCCAAGTTCGCGAACACATGATTTCACTTCCGGGTTTTTGGTGGGGTCCGTGTTACTCTTTTTAGTTTTTTGTGTTGTGTCTTTACGTTCTGAGTTCCGTGTTGTAATGTCCGTTACGATTTCCACATAAAACTATGTTCTTTTCGTCTTCACCTTCAGTTGTTTGTAGGAGGGTTCATGTATTATTTATGTTATTTGTGTTTATTTGCGTATAGTGATGTACAACACATATTGTGTTGTGTTTTTGTTTTGTTTGTCTTGGTCTTGTGTCCCTAATGTTGCCAGTTTCTTTAGATTGTCCATTGTTGATTGCCCTTCGGTATTCTCTAACGTTTCTTATCTATAAAAGAGACACCGATGGTTTTAACCCGACTTCACCTCCAGTTTTAAGTGCGGTTCGTGTTGCCCGATCTTCAGTTTTCTGTGTAGTGTTTTGTGTTTTAAGTGTGGTTCGTGTTGCCCGATCTTCAGTTTTCTGTGTAGTGTTTTGTGTTTTAAGTGTGGTTCGTGTTGCCCGATCTTCAGTTTTCTGTGTAGTGTTTTGTGTTTTAAGTGTGGTTCGTGTTGCCCGATCTTCAGTTTTCTGTGTAGTGTTTTGTGTTTTAAGTGTGGTTCGTGTTGCCCGATCTTCAGTTTTCTGTGTAGTGTTTTGTGTTTTAAGTGTGGTTCGTGTTGCTCGATCTTCAGTTTTCTGTGTAGTGTTTTGTGTTTTAAGTGCGGTTCGTGTTACCCGATCTTCAGTTTTCTGTGTAGTGTTTTGTGTTTTAAGTGCGGTTCGTGTTACCCGATCTTCAGTTTTCTGTGTAGTGTTTTGTGTTTTAAGTGTGGTTCGTGTTGCCCGATCTTCAGTTTTCTGTGTAGTGTTTTGTGTTTTAAGTGCGGTTCGTGTTGCCCGATCTTCAGTTTTCTGTGTAGTGTTTTGTGTTTTAAGTGTGGTTCGTGTTGCCCGATCTTCAGTTTTCTGTGTAGTGTTTTGTGTTTTAAGTGTGGTTCGTGTTGCTCGATCTTCAGTTTTCTGTGTAGTGTTTTGTGTTTTAAGTGTGGTTCGTGTTGCCCGATCTTCAGTTTTCTGTGTAGTGTTTTGTGTTTTAAGTGTGGTTCGTGTTACCCGATCTTCAGTTTTCTGTGTAGTGTTTTGTGTTTTAAGTGCGGTTCGTGTTGCTCGATCTTCAGTTTTCTGTGTAGTGTTTTGTGTTTTAAATGTGGTTCGTGTTGCCCGATCTTCAGTTTTCTGTGTAGTGTTTTGTGTTTTAAGTGTGGTTCGTGTTGCCCGATCTTCAGTTTTCTGTGTAGTGTTTTGTGTTTTAAGTGTGGTTCGTGTTGCCCGATCTTCAGTTTTCTGTGTAGTGTTTTGTGTTTTAAGTGTGGTTCGTGTTGCCCAATCTTCAGTTTTCTGTGTAGTGTTTTGTGTTTTAAGTGTGGTTCGTGTTGCCCGATCTTCAGTTTTCTGTGTAGTGTTTTGTGTTTTAAGTGCGGTTCGTGTTGCCCGATCTTCAGTTTTCTGTGTAGTGTTTTGTGTTTTAAGTGTGGTTCGTGTTGCTCGATCTTCAGTTTTCTGTGTAGTGTTTTGTGTTTTAAGTGCGGTTCGTGTTGCCCGATCTTCAGTTTTCTGTGTAGTGTTTTGTGTTTTAAGTGTAGTTCGTGTTGCCCGATCTTCAGTTTTCTGTGTAGTGTTTTGTGTTTTAAGTGTGGTTCGTGTTGCTCGATCTTCAGTTTTCTGTGTAGTGTTTTGTGTTTTAAGTGCGGTTCGTGTTACCCGATCTTCAGTTTTCTGTGTAGTGTTTTGTGTTTTAAGTGCGGTTCGTGTTACCCGATCTTCAGTTTTCTGTGTAGTGTTTTGTGTTTTAAGTGTGGTTCGTGTTGCCCGATCTTCAGTTTTCTGTGTAGTGTTTTGTGTTTTAAGTGCGGTTCGTGTTGCCCGATCTTCAGTTTTCTGTGTAGTGTTTTGTGTTTTAAGTGTGGTTCGTGTTGCCCGATCTTCAGTTTTCTGTGTAGTGTTTTGTGTTTTAAGTGTGGTTCGTGTTGCTCGATCTTCAGTTTTCTGTGTAGTGTTTTGTGTTTTAAGTGTGGTTCGTGTTGCCCGATCTTCAGTTTTCTGTGTAGTGTTTTGTGTTTTAAGTGTGGTTCGTGTTACCCGATCTTCAGTTTTCTGTGTAGTGTTTTGTGTTTTAAGTGCGGTTCGTGTTGCTCGATCTTCAGTTTTCTGTGTAGTGTTTTGTGTTTTAAATGTGGTTCGTGTTGCCCGATCTTCAGTTTTCTGTGTAGTGTTTTGTGTTTTAAGTGTGGTTCGTGTTGCCCGATCTTCAGTTTTCTGTGTAGTGTTTTGTGTTTTAAGTGTGGTTCGTGTTGCCCGATCTTCAGTTTTCTGTGTAGTGTTTTGTGTTTTAAGTGTGGTTCGTGTTGCCCAATCTTCAGTTTTCTGTGTAGTGTTTTGTGTTTTAAGTGTGGTTCGTGTTGCCCGATCTTCAGTTTTCTGTGTAGTGTTTTGTGTTTTAAGTGCGGTTCGTGTTGCTCGATCTTCAGTTTTCTGTGTAGTGTTTTGTGTTTTAAGTGTGGTTCGTGTTGCCCGATCTTCAGTTTTCTGTGTAGTGTTTTGTGTTTTAAGTGTGGTTCGTGTTGCCCGATCTTCAGTTTTCTGTGTAGTGTTTTGTGTTTTAAGTGTGGTTCGTGTTACCCGATCTTCAGTTTTCTGTGTAGTGTTTTGTGTTTTAAGTGCGGTTCGTGTTGCTCGATCTTCAGTTTTCTGTGTAGTGTTTTGTGTTTTAAATGTGGTTCGTGTTGCCCGATCTTCAGTTTTCTGTGTAGTGTTTTGTGTTTTAAGTGTGGTTCGTGTTGCCCGATCTTCAGTTTTCTGTGTAGTGTTTTGTGTTTTAAGTGTGGTTCGTGTTGCCCGATCTTCAGTTTTCTGTGTAGTGTTTTGTGTTTTAAGTGTGGTTCGTGTTGCCCAATCTTCAGTTTTCTGTGTAGTGTTTTGTGTTTTAAGTGTGGTTCGTGTTGCCCGATCTTCAGTTTTCTGTGTAGTGTTTTGTGTTTTAAGTGCGGTTCGTGTTGCCCGATCTTCAGTTTTCTGTGTAGTGTTTTGTGTTTTAAGTGTGGTTCGTGTTGCTCGATCTTCAGTTTTCTGTGTAGTGTTTTGTGTTTTAAGTGCGGTTCGTGTTGCCCGATCTTCAGTTTTCTGTGTAGTGTTTTGTGTTTTAAGTGTGGTTCGTGTTGCCCGATCTTCAGTTTTCTGTGTAGTGTTTTGTGTTTTAAGTGTGGTTCGTGTTGCTCGATCTTCAGTTTTCTGTGTAGTGTTTTGTGTTTTAAGTGCGGTTCGTGTTACCCGATCTTCAGTTTTCTGTGTAGTGTTTTGTGTTTTAAGTGCGGTTCGTGTTACCCGATCTTCAGTTTTCTGTGTAGTGTTTTGTGTTTTAAGTGTGGTTCGTGTTGCCCGATCTTCAGTTTTCTGTGTAGTGTTTTGTGTTTTAAGTGCGGTTCGTGTTGCCCGATCTTCAGTTTTCTGTGTAGTGTTTTGTGTTTTAAGTGTGGTTCGTGTTGCCCGATCTTCAGTTTTCTGTGTAGTGTTTTGTGTTTTAAGTGTGGTTCGTGTTGCTCGATCTTCAGTTTTCTGTGTAGTGTTTTGTGTTTTAAGTGTGGTTCGTGTTGCCCGATCTTCAGTTTTCTGTGTAGTGTTTTGTGTTTTAAGTGTGGTTCGTGTTACCCGATCTTCAGTTTTCTGTGTAGTGTTTTGTGTTTTAAGTGCGGTTCGTGTTGCTCGATCTTCAGTTTTCTGTGTAGTGTTTTGTGTTTTAAATGTGGTTCGTGTTGCCCGATCTTCAGTTTTCTGTGTAGTGTTTTGTGTTTTAAGTGTGGTTCGTGTTGCCCGATCTTCAGTTTTCTGTGTAGTGTTTTGTGTTTTAAGTGTGGTTCGTGTTGCCCGATCTTCAGTTTTCTGTGTAGTGTTTTGTGTTTTAAGTGTGGTTCGTGTTGCCCAATCTTCAGTTTTCTGTGTAGTGTTTTGTGTTTTAAGTGTGGTTCGTGTTGCCCGATCTTCAGTTTTCTGTGTAGTGTTTTGTGTTTTAAGTGCGGTTCGTGTTGCTCGATCTTCAGTTTTCTGTGTAGTGTTTTGTGTTTTAAGTGTGGTTCGTGTTGCCCGATCTTCAGTTTTCTGTGTAGTGTTTTGTGTTTTAAGTGCGGTTCGTGTTGCCCGATCTTCAGTTTTCTGTGTAGTGTTTTGTGTTTTAAGTGCGGTTCGTGTTGCCCGATCTTCAGTTTTCTGTGTAGTGTTTTGTGTTTTAAGTGCGGTTCGTGTTGCCCGATCTTCAGTTTTCTGTGTAGTGTTTTGTGTTTTAAGTGTGGTTCGTGTTGCTCGATCTTCAGTTTTCTGTGTAGTGTTTTGTGTTTTAAGTGTGGTTCGTGTTGCCCGATCTTCAGTTTTCTGTGTAGTGTTTTGTGTTTTAAGTGCGGTTCGTGTTGCTCGATCTTCAGTTTTCTGTGTAGTGTTTTGTGTTTTAAGTGTGGTTCGTGTTACCCGATCTTCAGTTTTCTGTGTAGTGTTTTGTGTTTTAAGTGCGGTTCGTGTTGCTCGATCTTCAGTTTTCTGTGTAGTGTTTTGTAGATAGTTGTTTGTCCTTTAATTTTGTCAATTTTCTTTTGGTCATTGTGTTGTCTGTTCTTCTTCGATTTATTGATTCTGATTACCCCTTTGATATCTTCAAACAATTCTTAGAAATACACAAAATTATCGGCAGACATAAGGAAACAATGGTTAACTTTGAACCGCAATCTTTATGTTAATACTCTTCACCGTCATAATATGGATCAACAACAGAATATAAGAATACAGTTTACATACGTTTTGAATCCCTTGAACGTGGCATTGGCGGTGAATTTGATACAGAGTTTGGGTGGATGTTTCCAGCAGGTGTTATATTAGACTTAGGAGACAATCCTGCAGCCTTAGGGGCCATTATCAAGCTTGACAATGCTGTCGCACTTCCTTGTGTATCTGAAATAAATAATTAATATTGTATTATTACTATTATTATTATTATTAGTAGTAGTAGTAGTATTATTATTAATATTATTATTATTATTTATATTATTATTAATATTATTATTAATAATAATAATTATATTATTATTATTAATATTATTATTAATATTATTAATATCATTATTATTATTAATATTATTGTTATTATTATTATTATTATTATTATTATTATTATCATTATTATGGGGTTTTGACACTCTTTCTGTAAAGTTTCAGTTATATCTCACTGTTATTTGTATTAGACGGAAATACAGGACCGGTGTACATTGAATCAAAACTACAGACCTGCTAGAAATCACTAACAAATTTTATCGGTTAAAATAGTATCAAATATTCTTATAATTTTTCTAAAAACTGCTCTTTTTTCGATTGATATCATAAATCATACATGAAAACTAATTAATCAATAATAAGCAAAATTTTAAAATTTTAAATTTCAAAGTTAATGCCACTGGGGGAATCCCCGTTGTCTTTTTGAACTTTTCCTTTTCACTATTGTTGTGTGTGGTATCTTCTAACGTTTGATAAATATCAGGGCTGACATATTTGTGTGTTTATTATAATTTCGCTTGATATCTATATTCTTTAATGATATTATATGTACGTAAATTATAATGAAAGTAAAAGATGTCTATCTGGCGTATAAATATGAACAATTAACACGCTCTGCATATTTTAGATAACGTTTGTGTTTGTTATTTGCCTCTTTCTACGATTTTGATATTTAATTTTTGAATTGTTCCGACAGTGTGGACATTTTGTTTTTCATTTGATTAAGAAAGCCTTTAAAACGGACTAGGTGGGTATACATATGTGTGCTAATAAAAAAAACCAACTCTCTCAGTTGGGCCTACAATACAGTGTCTGTACAAAGCCAGGAGTATGAGCGGTCATAACAATGTCTGTACAAAGCCAGGAGTATGAGCGGTCATAACAGTGTCTGTACAAAGCCTGGAGTATGAGTGGTCAAAACAGTGTCTTTACAAAGCCAGGAGTATGAGCGGTCATAACAGTGTCTGTACAAAGCCAGGAGTATGAGCGGTCATATGTACAAAGCCAGGAGTATGAGCGGTCATATGTACAAAGCCAGGAGTATGAGCGGTCATATGTACAAAGCCAGGAGTATGAGCGGTCATATGTACAAAGCCAGGAGTATGAGCGGTCATATGTACAAAGCCAGGAGTATGAGCGGTCATATGTGTCGTATCCATTTTGCCTCTGTTTATAAGATTTTCGAATGAATTTTGGATTTGTTCCGACAGTGTGGTATTTTGGACTTGTTCCGACAGTGTGGTATTTTGGACTTGTTCCGACAGCGTGGTATTTTTTTTTCTTTTCATTTTATTATCTAAATTAAAACATGAGTAAATGAACCACCGACCATGGGCAAGCAACTGGTAACCTTTATAACTTGCGGCTGCGAGTCGAGTGCACTTTTTACTACCTAACTCATAGAGTCACCCGGGCCCTCACTTCATAATAGATGTCCTAACATTGAACCACCCGGGCCCTCACTTCATAATAGATGTCCTAACATTGAACGACCCGGGCCCTCACTCCATAATAGATGTCCTAACATTGAACCATCCGGGCCCTCACTTCATAATAGATGTCCTAACATTGAACCACCCGGGCCCTCACTTCATAATAGATGTCCTAACATTGAACCACCCGGGCCCTCACTTCATAATAGATGTCCTAACATTGAACGGCAAGGGAGATTACCATACAAAGCACCTTCTCTCTAGTAACGTTTCTTTTGTTAGATGTTTCAGTGAATTTTACTTTATTTGTATATTATTATATATTCTGGTTATAATTCTGTGGATGATCTTAATATATCAACTGTCAATTTTCTTTTGCTTTTTATGTTTTTGTGCGAGGCGGGAGAGGGAGTGTCCACTTTCTCAGATGGAATGCTAATTTGATTTATATCTATCTATCTATACAATCAGCTTATGATAACGTTCAGAGTGGCGAGGTGTACTAACTATGACTACCTATGACTCTATGTGATTAAGCTTGTCAGTAACTAGTGGAAGTTCCACGTACTCCGGATCCCCCCTCCCCCCCCCCCCCCCCCCACCACCATTAAATAGGACAACAACAATCATACTAAAATATTGAAAATGGCGTTAAACAGCAATCATCGAATACGATTAAATTGTTTTCAGAACAATGTCTACTTAGTGTCACGATCAACGGACAACGAGACAATGTCTACTTAGTGTCACGATCAACGGTCAACGAGACAATGTCTACTTAGTGTCACGATCAACGGTCAACGAGACAATGTCTACTTAGTGTCACGATCAACGGTCAACGAGACAATGTCTACTTAGTGTCACGATCAACGGTCAACGAGACAATGTCTACTTAGTGTCACGATCAACGGTCAACGAGACAATGTCTACCTAGTGTCACGATCAACGGTCAATGAGACAATGTCTACTTAGTGTCACGATCAACGGTCAACAAGACAATGTCTACTTAGTGTCACGATCAACGGTCAACGAGACAATGTCTACTTAGTGTCATGATCAACGGTCAACGAGACAATGTCTACTTAGTGTCACGATCAACGGTCAACGAGACAATGTCTACTTAGTGTCACGATCAACGGTCAACCAGACATATAACACTTAACTCATCTTCAATCGGCTATAAAGAAGAAAGGATATCACTCACTACAAGTAGAAGAAAGGATATCACTCACTACAAGTAGAAGAAAGGATATCACTCACTACAAGTAGAAGAAAGGATATCACTCACTACAAGTAGAAGAAAGGATATCACTCACTACAAGTAGAAGAAAGGATATCACTCACTACAAGTAGAAGAAAGGATATCACTCACTACAAGTAGAAGAAAGGATATCACTCACTACAAGTAGAAGAAAGGATATCACTCACTACAAGTAGGCTATTAAAGGCTATACAGCAATATTATTTTGTCATTTGAACATTATAAAAACTATTGATACCACTCAATAAATCAATATAGTCAAACCTGTATTAAGAGGTCACCTTTGGGACAAAGAAAAACTAACCTCTTAAAAGAGGTTAACTTCATATGACATTTGACAGGACAAGTAAAATGTGACCTTTTAATACAGGTTGCTGCTTAATAGAGATGACCACACGGGCAGGTTTTCTGATATGTAACTATCTCACTTCATGGGAACATTTATCAATGAATAAACGAACACCCACGCAATTTTATTTCATTACAAAGATAATGTTTGAGAATGTTAAACATGGAGTATAGAATTGTGAGATGTCACTGTTTGGAAGCTTAATAAAAAACGCCATATAGTAAAACGTTTTCGTGATCTAGTTTTTAAAACAGTGTGACGTCATCACAAGGATATCCCGATTACATTTGCAATTCCTATCTGAGATATTTGATCATGGCATTCAACATAGTGAGTTCCTTAATAAAAAAATAATTAATAAGTTTGCCAAATTAATATCTGTCTCTCCAATGTTATCAATTTGGGTGATTTGATTTGATTTGATTTGATTTATTGTGTTTAACACCACTTTCAGCAATATTTCAGCTATATCATGGCGACCAGTTTTAGTGGTGGAAGGAGCCGGAATACCCGGAGAGAACCACCATGGGCAATCAACTTGTAAACCTTATCACTTGTGGCTGCGAGTCGAGTGCACATTTTTTTGTAATTTACAAAGCAGGGCGCGAACCCATGCCGTATTGATGATAGGCTTGTATTAGTTGTTAGGTAATCCAACTATCTAACTTATTGAGCCACCCCGGCCCTACAACTATCTAACTTATTGAGCCACCCCAGCCCTACAACTATCTAACTTATTGAGCCACCCGGGCCCTACAACTATCTAACTTATTGAGCCACCCGGGCCCTATATCAATTTGGTATCTTTTGTTTAATCTGAAATCATTGTTATTAAATGATTAAATAAGATAGATAAAACCAAATAACAGTTGTCAACAAAATTGTATAAGTAATTATTTATAGGAAATATTGCTAAAACGAATCAGCTTCTAGATTCTCATTGATATCGTATCAACAATGTTGTAAATGAATGTTGCTATATTGTATATACATATTAAAATTATTTTTATTTAAACATAATTTTGCAATTTTTAAAAGAAATTAATTTATATACAAAAATAAAGTTATATAACATATGTTTTAAATATATGGTTTTTATCTTTTTAATGTTTCTTTTATTTGTAAATATTATCCGATTGTTATAGACAAGTGTGTTTCATGTTTTAGGTGTATACGTGTAACAATAAAATTTGATCACGCCACGATATAGCTGAAATATTGCAAAAGTTGGCGTAAAACACCAATCAATCAACTAATCATATCTAAACATAAACACAACTCATCATCTAATTAAAATCTTGACCACCAGAGTATTTATACATCATCTGCCATTATACATTTTTTAAATAGAAACATTGAAACTAAGATCTGATGTTGATCAGATTATTTGAAGCCAATGAAGAGAATCTAGAATTAATTCACAAGGATTCTGGCTATACAAAACAACAGATAATTATAAACAAACAGAAATCTAAGAGGTGATATAGTCTAAATAAAAACTGGTTACAACACAACATATGTATTTATCTATTATTAATGAAGTATATGACATTAAAAAGCAGTGAAGCAAGAAAAAGAAACAAAATAAAAATAAAATAAAATAATCACAAGACCATATTTAACGTCAAATGACTAGTACTTCAGCTATATTTTTCACAAGACCATATTTAACGTCAAATGACCAGTACTTCAGCTATATTCTTCACAAGACCATATTTAACGTCAAATGACCAGTATTTCAGCTATATTCTTCACAAGACCATATTTTCCGGAGTGCCCCCAGTTTTATTTTGTACTGCTCAATCTTTAGATTTCGTTGTAGTGTTTTGTTGATCATTGCTTGTCCTTTTCTCTTTGGCCATTGTATTGTTTGCCATTGTATTGTCTGTCATTGTATAGTCTGTCATTGTATTGTCTGTCATTGTATTGTCTGTTATTGTATTGTATGTCATTGTATTGTATGTCATTGTATTGTATGTCATTGTATTGTATGTCATTGTATTGTCTGTCATTGTATTGTATGTCATTGTATTGTATGTCATTGTATTGTCTGTCATTGTAATGTCTGTCATTGTATTGTCTGTCATTGTATTGTCTGTCATTGTATTGTCTGCCATTGTATTGCCTGTCATTGTATTGTCTGTCATTGTATTGTCTGTCATTGTATTGTCTGTCATTGTATATTGTCTGTCATTGTATTGTCTGTCATTGTATTGTATGTCATTGTATTGTATGTCATTGTATTGTCTGTCATTGTATTGTCTGTCATTGTATTGTATGTCATTGTATTGTCTGTCATTGTATTGTCTGTTATTGTATTGTCTGTCATTGAATTGTCTGTCATTGTATTGTCTGTCATTGTATTGTCTGTCATTGTATTATCTGTCATTGTATTGTTTGTCATTGTATTGTCTGTTATTGTATTGTCTGTCATTGTATTGTCTGTCATTGTACTGTCTGTCATTGTATTGTCTGTCATTGTATTGTCTGTCATTGTACTGTCAGTCATTGTATTGTTTGTCATTGTAATTTCTGTCATTGTACTGTCTGTCATTCTGTCATTGTATTGTATGTCATTCTGTCATTGTATTGTCTGTCATTGTATTGTCTGTCTTTGTATCGTCTGTCATTGTATTGTCTGTCATTGTATTGTATGTCATTGTATTGTCTGTCATTGTAATGTCTGTCATTGTATTGCCTGTCATTGCATTGTCTATCAATGTATTGTCTGTCATTGTATTTTCTGTCATTCTTTGGCCATTGTATTGTCTGTCATTGTATTGTATGTCATTGTATTGTCTGTCATTGCATTGTCTGTCATTGTATTGTCTGTCATTGTATTGTATGTCATTGTATTGTATGTCATTGTATTGTCTGTCATTGTATTGTATGTCATTCTGTCATTGTATTGTATGTCATTCTGTCATTGCATTGTCTGTCATTGTATTGTATGTCATTGTATTATCTATCATTGTATTGTCTGTCATTGTATTGCCTGTTATTCTTTGGCCATTGTATTGTCTGTCATTGTATTGTCTGTCATTGAATTGTCTGTCATTGCATTGTCTGTCATTGTATTGTCTGTCATTGTATTGCCTGTCATTATATTGTATGTCATTGTATTGTCTGCCATTGTATTTTCTGTCATTGTATTGTCTGTCATTGTATTGTATATCATTGTATTGTCTGTCATTGTATTGTCTGTCATTGTATTGTATATCATTGTATTGTCTGTCATTGTATTGTATGTCATTGTATTGTCTGTCATTGTATTGCCTGTCGTTGTATTGTCTGTCATTGTATTGTCTGTCATTGTATTGTCTGTCATTGTATTGTCTGTCATTGTATTGATCTGTCATTTTATTGTATGTCATTGTATTGTCTGTCATTGTATTGTCTGTCATTGTATTGATCTGTCATTGTATTGTTTGTCATTGTATTGATCTGTCATTGTATTGTTTGTCATTGTATTGATCTGTCATTGTATTGTCTGTCATTGTATTGTCTGTCATTTTTTGCCCTGTATTGTCTGTCATTATTTGGCCATTGCATTGTCTGTCGTTGTATTGTCTGTCATTCTTTGGCCATTGTATTGTCTGTCATTCTTTGGCCACTGTAATGCCTGTCATTCTTTGACCATTGTATTGTCTGTCATTCTTTGGCCATTGTATTGTCTGTCATTCGATTTATGGCTTTTGGTTACACCCTTTGGTATCTTGAACTCTTTTCTTAAAAACCAAATGTTAATTAGGTAAAACGGTGACACTGGGGTGGGCGGAAGAACGGAATTTCATATTGCTTAAGTTAATCCTGAGGTGACATTGGGATAGGCGGAATAACGAAAGTTCATATTGCTAAAGTTTGTCTTGAGGTGGCACAATATAAAAAGGGACTATGTAAAGTGAATAGGGACTAGGCAATGTAAGAAAGGAATACAACATTTAAGAAGGGACTAGGCAATGTAAGAAAGGAATACAACATGTAAGAAGGGACTAGGCAATGTAAGAAAGGAATACAACATTTAAGAAGGGACTAGGCAATGTAAGAGAGGAATACAACATTTAAGAAGGGACTAGGCAATGTAAGAAAGGAATACAAAATTTAAGAAGGGACTAGGCAATGTAAGAAAGGAATACAAAATTTAAGAAGGGACTAGGCAATGTAAGAAAGGAATACAAAATTTAAGAAGGGACTAGGCAATGTAAGAAATGAATACAAAATTTAAGAAGGGACTAGGCAATGTAAGAAATGAATACAAAATTTAAGAAGGGACTAGGCAATGTAAGAAATGAATACAAAATTTAAGAAGGGACTAGGCAATGTAAGAAAGGAATTCAAAATTTAAGAAGGGACTAGGCAATGTAAGAAAGGAATACGAAATTTAAGAAGGGACTAGGCAATGTAAGAAAGGAATACAAAATTTAAGAAGGGACTAGGCAATGTAAGAAAGGAATACGAAATTTAAGAAGGGACTAGGCAATGTAAGAAAGGAATACAAAATATAAGAAGGGACTAGGCAATGTAAGAAAGGAATTCAAAATGTAAGAAGGGACTAGGCAATGTAAGAAAGGAATACGAAATTTAAGAAGGGACTAGGCAATGTAAGAAAGGAATACAAAATTTAAGAAGGGACTAGGCAATGTAAGAAAGGAATACGAAATTTAAGAAGGGACTAGGCAATGTAAGAAAGGAATACAAAATTTAAGAAGGGACTAGGCAATGTAAGAAAGGAATACGAAATTTAAGAAGGGACTAGGCAATGTAAGAAAGGAATACAACATTTAAGAAGGGACTAGGCAATGTAAGAAAGGAATACAAAGTTTAAGAAGGGACTAGGCAATGTAAGAAAGGAATACAAAGTTTAAGAAGGGACTATGCAATGTAAGAAAGGAATACAAAATTTAAGAAGGAACTAGGCAATGTAAGAAAGGAATACAAAATTTAAGAAGGGACTAGGCAATGTAAGAAAGGAATACGAAATTTAAGAAGGGACTAGGCAATGTAAGAAAGGAATACAAAATTTAAGAAGGGACTAGGCAATGTAAGAAAGGAATACGAAATTTAAGAAGGGACTAGGCAATGTAAGAAAGGAATACAAAATTTAAGAAGGGACTAGCCAATGTAAGAAAGGAATTCAAAATGTAAGAAGGGACTAGGCAATGTAAGAAAGGAATACGAAATTTAAGAAGGGACTAGGCAATGTCAGAAAGGAATACAAAATATAAGAAGGGACTAGGCAATGTAAGAAAGGAATACGAAATTTAAGAAGGGACTAGGCAATGTAAGAAAGGAATACAAATTTAAGAAGGGACTAGGCAATGTAAGAAAGGAATACAAAATTTAAGAAGGGACTAGGCAATGTAAGAAAGGAATACAAAATTTAAGAAGGGACTAGGCAATGTAAGAAAGGAATACAAAGTTTAAGAAGGGACTAGGCAATGTAAGAAAGGAATACAACATTTAAGAAGGGACTAGGCAATGTAAGAAAGGAATACAAAATTTAAGAAGGGACTAGGCAATGTAAGAAAGGAATACAAAATTTAAGAAGGGACTAGGCAATGTAAGAAAGGAATACAAAGTTTAAGAAGGGACTAGGCAATGTAAGAAAGGAATACAACATTTAAGAAGGGACTAGGCAATGTAAGAAAGGAATACAACATTTAAGAAGGGACTAGGCAATGTAAGAAAGGAATACAAAATTTAAGAAGGGACTAGGCAATGTAAGAAAGGAATACAAAATTTAAGAAGGGACTAGGCAATGTAAGAAAGGAATACAACATTTAAGAAGGGACTAGGCAATGTAAGAAAGGAATACAACATTTAAGAAGGGACTAGGCAATGTAAGAAAGGAATACAACATTTAAGAAGGGACTAGGCAATGTAAGAAATGAATACAAAATTTAAGAAGGGACTAGGCAATGTAAGAAAGGAATACAAAATTTAAGAAGGGACTAGGCAATGTAAGAAAGGAATACAAAATTTAAGAAGGGACTAGGCAATGTAAGAAATGAATACAAAATTTAAGAAGGGACTAGGCAATGTAAGAAATGAATACAAAATTTAAGAAGGGACTAGGCAATGTAAGAAATGAATACAAAATTTAAGAAGGGACTAGGCAATGTAAGAAAGGAATTCAAAATGTAAGAAGGGACTAGGCAATGTAAGAAAGGAATACGAAATTTAAGAAGGGACTAGGCAATGTAAGAAAGGAATACAAAATTTAAGAAGGGACTAGGCAATGTAAGAAAGGAATACGAAATTTAAGAAGGGACTAGGCAATGTAAGAAAGGAATACAAAATATAAGAAGGGACTAGGCAATGTAAGAAAGGAATTCAAAATGTAAGAAGGGACTAGGCAATGTAAGAAAGGAATACGAAATTTAAGACGGGACTAGGCAATGTAAGAAAGGAATACAAAATTTAAGAAGGGACTAGGCAATGTAAGAAAGGAATACAAAATTTAAGAAGGGAATAGGCAATGTAAGAAAGGAATACAAAGTTTAAGAAGGGACTAGGCAATGTAAGAAAGGAATACAACATTTAAGAAGGGACTAGGCAATGTAAGAAAGGAATACAAAGTTTAAGAAGGGACTAGGCAATGTAAGAAAGGAATACAAAGTTTAAGAAGGGACTATGCAATGTAAGAAAGGAATACAAAATTTAAGAAGGAACTAGGCAATGTAAGAAAGGAATACAAAATTTAAGAAGGGACTAGGCAATGTAAGAAAGGAATACGAAATTTAAGAAGGGACTAGGCAATGTAAGAAAGGAATACAAAATTTAAGAAGGGACTAGGCAATGTAAGAAAGGAATACAAAATTTAAGAAGGGACTAGGCAATGTAAGAAAGGAATACGAAATTTAAGAAGGGACTAGGCAATGTAAGAAAGGAATACAAAATTTAAGAAGGGACTAGGCAATGTAAGAAAGGAATACAAAATTTAAGAAGGGACTAGGCAATGTAAGAAAGGAATACAAAATTTAAGAAGGGACTAGGCAATGTAAGAAAGGAATACAACATTTAAGAAGGGACTAGGCAATGTAAGAAAGGAATACAAAATTTAAGAAGGGACTAGGCAATGTAAGAAAGGAATACGAAATTTAAGAAGGGACTAGGCAATGTAAGAAAGGAATACAAAATTTAAGAAGGGAATAGGCAATGTAAGAAAGGAATACAAAATTTAAGAAGGGAATAGGCAATGTAAGAAAGGAATACAAAATTTAAGAAGGGAATAGGCAATGTAAGAAAGGAATACAAAATTTAAGAAGGGACTAGGCAATGTAAGAAAGGAATACAAAATTTAAGAAGGGAATAGGCAATGTAAGAAAGGAATACAAAGTTTAAGAAGGGACTAGGCAATGTAAGAAAGGAATACAACATTTAAGAAGGGACTAGGCAATGTAAGAAAGGAATACAAAGTTTAAGAAGGGACTAGGCAATGTAAGAAAGGAATACAAAGTTTAAGAAGGGACTATGCAATGTAAGAAAGGAATACAAAATTTAAGAAGGAACTAGGCAATGTAAGAAAGGAATACAAAATTTAAGAAGGGACTAGGCAATGTAAGAAAGGAATACGAAATTTAAGAAGGGACTAGGCAATGTAAGAAAGGAATACAAAATTTAAGAAGGGACTAGGCAATGTAAGAAAGGAATACGAAATTTAAGAAGGGACTAGGCAATGTAAGAAAGGAATACGAAATTTAAGAAGGGACTAGGCAATGTAAGAAAGGAATACAACATTTAAGAAGGGACTAGGCAATGTAAGAAAGGAATACGAAATTTAAGAAGGGACTAGGCAATGTAAGAAAGGAATACAAAATTTAAGAAGGGACTAGGCAATGTAAGAAAGGAATACGAAATTTAAGAAGGGACTAGGCAATGTAAGAAAGGAATACGAAATTTAAGAAGGGACTAGGCAATGTAAGAAAGGAATACGAAATTTAAGAAGGGACTAGGCAATGTAAGAAAGGAATACGAAATTTAAGAAGGGACTAGGCAATGTAAGAAAGGAATACAAAATTTAAGAAGGGACTAGGCAATGTAAGAAAGGAATACGAAATTTAAGAAGGGACTAGGCAATGTAAGAAAGGAATACAAAATTTAAGAAGGGACTAGGCAATGTAAGAAAGGAATACAACATTTAAGAAGGGACTAGGCAATGTAAGAAAGGAATACAAAATTTAAGAAGGGACTAGGCAATGTAAGAAAGGAATACGAAATTTAAGAAGGGACTAGGCAATGTAAGAAAGGAATACAAAATTTAAGAAGGGACTAGGCAATGTAAGAAAGGAATACAAAATTTAAGAAGGGACTAGGCAATGTAAGAAAGGAATACAAAATTTAAGAAGGGACTAGGCAATGTAAGAAAGGAATACGAAATTTAAGAAGGGACTATGCAATGTAAGAAAGGAATACAAAATTTAAGAAGGGACTATGTTATGAAAAAGGGAGACAATGGAATGTAAGAAGGAACCATGAAATGTAGTAAGGGTCAATGGAATGTGAGAAGAGGTGACTAGGTAATGAAGGACGGAACAATGCATTGTAAGAAGGGACTTTGCAATGTACGAAGGGACTATGGAAATGTAAGAAGGGACAATAGGATGTAAGAAGGGACTAGGAAATATAAGAAAGGAATACAAAATTTAAGAAGGAACTATGAAGTGTAAGAAAGGATTAGAAAATGTAAGAAGGGACTATGAAAATGCAAAAGGAATATTAAATGTAAGAAGGGACTATGGAATGCAACAAATGACAAGGAACATACAAAGGGACTATGAAGTGTAAAAAAGGATAAGAAAATGTAAGAAGGGACTATGGAAGGTAAGAAGAGAATATGGAAATGTAAGAAGGGACTATGGAATGCAACAAATGACAAGGAACATACGAAGTGTCTATGAAGTGTAAGAAAGGATTAGAAAATGTAAGAAGGGACTATGGAATGTAAGAAGGGAATATGGAAATGTAAGAAAGGACTATGGAATGCAACAAATGACAAGGAACATACAAAGGGACTATAAAGTGTAAGAAAGGATTAGAAAATGTAAGAAGGGAATATGGAAATGTAAGAAGTGACTATGGAAATGTAAGAAGGGACTATGGAATGCAAAAATAAATATTAAATGTAAGAAGGGACTATGGAATGTAAGAAGTGATTGGAAATGTAAGAAAGGACTATGGAATGCAACAAATGACAAGGAACATACAAAGGGACTATAAAGTGTAAGAAAGGATTAGAAAATGTAAGAAGGGACTATGGAAATGTAAGAAGTGACTATGGAAATGTAAGAAGGGACTATGGAATGCAACAAATGACAAGGAACATACAAAGGGACTATGAAGTGTAAGAAAGGATTAGAAAATGTAAGAAGGGACTATGGAATGTAAGAAGGGACTATGGAAATGTAAGAAGGGACTATGGAATGTAAGAAGGGACTATGGAAATGTAAGAAGGAATATTAAATGTAAGAAGGAATATTAAATGTAAGAAGGGACTATGGAAATGTAAGAAGGACTATGGAAATGTAAGAAGGAATATTAAATGTAAGAAGGGACTATGGAAATGTAAGAAGGACTATGGAATGTAAGAAGGAATATTAAATGTAAGAAGGGACTATGGAAATGTAAGAAGGACTATGGAAATGTAAGAAGGGACTATGGAAATGTAAGAAGGACTATGGAAATGTAAGAAGGAATATTAAATGTAAGAAGGGACTATGGAAATGTAAGAAGGACTATGGAAATGTAAGAAGGAATATTAAATGTAAGAAGGGACTATGGAAATGTAAGAAGGACTATGGAAATGTAAGAAGGGACTATGGAAATGTAAGAAGGAATATTAAATGTAAGAAAGGACTATGGAATGCAAAAAGGATTATAAAATGTAAGGACTATGGAAATGTAAGAAGGGACTATGGAAATGTAAGAAGGGACTATGGAATGTAAGAAGGGACTATGGAAATGTAAGAAGGAATATTAAATGTAAGAAGGACTATGGAATGTAAGAAGGGAATATGGAAATGTAAGAAGGGACTATGGAAATGTAAGAAGGGACTATGGAAATGTAAGAAGGAATATTAAATGTAAGAAGGGACTATGGAATGCAAAAAGGATTATAAAATGTAAGAAGGACTATGGAAATGTATGAAGGGACTATGGAAATGTAAGAAGGGACTATGGAATGTAAGAAAGGACTATGGAATGCAACAAATGACAAGGAACATACAAAGGGACTATGAAGTGTAAGAAAGGATTAGTAAATGTAAGAAGGGACTATGGAAATGTAAGAAAGGACTATGGAATGTAAGAAGGGAATATGGAAATGTAAGAAGGGACTATGGAATGCAAAAAGAAATATTAAATGTAAGAAGGGACTATGGAATGTAAGAAGTGACTATGGAATGTTAGAAGAGATTATGGAATGCAACAAATGACGAGGAACATATAAAGGGACTATGAAGTGTAAGAAAGGATTAGAAAATGTAAGAAGGGACTATGGAAATGTAAGAAGTGACTATGGAAATGTAAGAAGGGACTATGGAATGCAAAAAGAAATATTAAATGTAAGAAGGGACTATGGAATGCAAAAAGAAATATTAAATGTAAGAAGGGACTATGGAATGTAAGAAGTGACTATGGAATGTTAGAAGAGATTATGGAATGCAACAAATGATGAGGAACATACAAAGGGACTATGGAAGTGTAAGAAAGGATTAGAAAATGTAAGAAGGGACTATGGAAATGTAAGAAGTGACTATGGGAATGTAAGAAGGGACTATGGAATGCAAAAAGAAATATTAAATGTAAGAAGGGACTATGGAATGTAAGAAGTGACTATGGAAATGTAAGAAGGGACTATGGAATGCAACAAATGACAAGGAACATACAAAGGGACTATGAAGTGTAAGAAAAGATTAGAAAATGTAAGGAATATTAAATGTAAGAAGGCACTATGGAATGTAACAATGGCTATGGAATGTTACAATGGCTATGGAATGTAACAATGGCTATGGAATGTTACAATGGCTATGGAATGTAACAATGGCTATGGTACGTAAGAAGGCACTATGGAATGTAACAATGGCTATGGAATGTAACAATGGCTATGGAACATAAGAAAGCACTATGGAATGTAACAATGACTATGGAATGTAAGAAGGCACTATGGAATGTAACAATGGCTATGGAACGTAAGAAAGCACTATGGAATGTAACAATGACTATGGAATGTAAGAGGGCACTATGGAATGTAACAATGACTATGGAACGTAAGAAGGCACTATGGAATGTAACAATGACTATGGAACGTAAGAAGGCACTATGGAATGTAACAATGACTATGGAACGTAAGAAGGCACTATGGAATGTAACAATGACTATGGAATGTAAGAAGGCACTATGGAATGTAACAATGGCTATGGAATGTAACAATGACTATGGAATATAAGAAGGCACTATGGAATGTAACAATGGCTATGGAATGTAACAATGACTATGGAATGTAAGAAGGCACTATGGAATGTAACAATGGCTATGGAATGTAACAATGGCTATGGAATGTTACAATGGCTATGGAATGTAACAATGGCTATGGAATGTTACAATGGCTATGGAATGTAACAATGGCTATGGTACGTAAGAAGGCACTATGGAATGTAACAATGGCTATGGAATGTAACAATGGCTATGGAATGTAACAATGGCTATGGAACGTAAGAAAGCACTATGGAATGTAACAATGACTATGGAATGTAAGAAGGCACTATGGAATGTAACAATGGCTATGGAACGTAAGAAAGCACTATGGAATGTAACAATGACTATGGAATGTAAGAGGGCACTATGGAATGTAACAATGACTATGGAATGTAAGAAGGCACTATGGAATGTAACAATGACTATGGAACGTAAGAAGGCACTATGGAATGTAACAATGACTATGGAACGTAAGAAGGCACTATGGAATGTAACAATGACTATGGAATGTAAGAAGGCACTATGGAATGTAACAATGGCTATGGAATGTAACAATGACTATGGAATATAAGAAGGCACTATGGAATGTAACAATGGCTATGGAATGTAACAATGACTATGGAATGTAAGAAGGCACTATGGAATGTAACAATGGCTATGGAATGTAACAATGGCTATGGAATGTAATAATGACTATGGAACGTACGAAGGCACTATGGAATGTAACAATGCCTATGGAACGTAAGAAGGCACTATGGAATGCAACAATGACTATGGAATGTAAGAAGGCACTATGGAATGTAACAATGACTATGGAACGTAAGAAGGCACTATGGAATGTAACAATGGCCATGGAACGTAAGAAAGCACTATGGAATGTAACAATGACTATGGAATGTAAGAAGGCACTATGGAATGTAACAATGACTATGGAATGTAAGAAGGCACTATGGAATGTAACAATGACTGGAATGTAACAATGGTTATGGAATGTAACAATGACTATGGAATGTAAGAAGGCACTATGGAATGTAACAATGACTATGGAATGTAACAATGACTATGAAACGTAAGAAGGCACTATGGAATGTAACAATGACTAAGGAATGTAAGAAGGCACTATGGAATGTAACAATGACTATGGAATGTAAGAAGGCACTATGGAATGTAACAATGACTATGGAATGTAAGAAGGCACTATGGAATGTAACAATGACTATGGAATGTAACAATGGCCATGGAACGTACGAAAGCACTATGGAATGTAACAATGACTATGGAATGTAAGAAGGCACTATGGAATGTAACAATGACTATGGAATGTAAGAAGGCACTATGGAATGTAACAATGACTATGGAATGTAACAATGGTTATGGAATGTAACAATGACTATGGAATGTAAGAAGGCACTATGGAATGTAAGAAGGCACTATGGAATGTAACAATGACTATGGAATGTAAGAAGGCACTATGGAATGTAACAATGGCTATGGAATGTAACAATGGCCATGGAACGTAAGAAGGCATTATGGAATGTAACAATGACTATGGAATGTAAGAAGGGACTATGAAATGCAAAAAGGAATATTAAATGTAAGAAAAACTATGGAATATAAGAAAGAACTATAGAATGTAAGAAAGGACTATACAATGTAAGAAAGGACTATACAATGTAAGAAAGGACTATGCAATGTAAGAAAGGACTATACAATGTAAGAAAGGACTATACAATGTAAGAAAGGACTATACAATGTAAGAAAGGACTATACAATGTAAGAAAGGACTATACAATGTAAGAAAGGACTATACAATGTAAGAAAGGACTATACAATGTAAGAAAGGGCTATACAATGTAAGAAAGGACTATACAATGTAAGAAAGGGCTATACAATGTAAGAAAGGACTATACAATGTAAGAAAGGACTATACAATGTAAGAAAGGACTATACAATGTAAGAAAGGACTATACAATGTAAGAAAGGACTATACAATGTAAGAAAGGACTATACAATGTAAGAAAGGGCTATACTATGTAAGAAAGGACTATACAATGTAAGAAAGGACTATACAATGTAAGAAAGGGCTATACAATGTAAGAAAGGACTATACAATGTAAGAAAGGACTATACAATGTAAGAAAGGACTATACAATGTAAGAAAGGACTATACAATGTAAGAAAGGACTATACAATGTAAGAAAGGACTATACAATGTAAGAAAGGGCTATACAATGTAAGAAAGGACTATACAATGTAAGAAAGGACTATACAATGTAAGAAAGGACTATACAATGTAAGAAAGGACTATACAATGTAAGAAAGGACTATACAATGTAAGAAAGGACTATACAATGTAAGAAAGGACTATACAATGTAAGAAAGGACTATACAATGTAAGAAAGGACTATACAATGTAAGAAAGGACTATACAATGTAAGAAAGGGCTATACAATGTAAGAAAGGACTATACAATGTAAGAAAGGACTATACAATGTAAGAAAGGACTATACAATGTAAGAAAGGACTATACAATGTAAGAAAGGACTATACAATGTAAGAAAGGACTATGTAATGTAAGAAAGGACTATGTAATGTAAGAAAGGACTATACAATGTAAGAAAGGACTATGTAATGTAAGAAAGGACTATACAATGTAAGAAAGGACTATACAATGTAAGAAAGGACTATACAATGTAAGAAAGGACTATACAATGTAAGAAAGGACTATACAATGTAAGAAAGGACTATACAATGTAAGAAAGGACTATACAATGTAAGAAAGGACTATACAATGTAAGAAAGGGCTATACAATGTAAGAAAGGACTATACAATGTAAGAAAGAACTATACAATGTAAGAAAGGGCTATGCAATGTAAGAAAGGACTATACAATGTAAGAAAGGACTATACAATGTAAGAAAGGACTATACAATGTAAGAAAGGACTATACAATGTAAGAAAGGACTATACAATGTAAGAAAGGACTATACAATGTAAGAAAGGGCTATACAATGTAAGAAAGGACTATACAATGTAAGAAAGGACTATACAATGTAAGAAAGGGCTATACAATGTAAGAAAGGACTATGTAATGTAAGAAAGGACTATACAATGTAAGAAAGGACTATACAATGTAAGAAAGGACTATACAATGTAAGAAAGGACTATACAATGTAAGAAAGGACTATACAATGTAAGAAAGGACTATACAATGTAAGAAAGGACTATACAATGTAAGAAAGGACTATACAATGTAAGAAAGGACTATACAATGTAAGAAAGGGCTATACAATGTAAGAAAGGACTATACAATGTAAGAAAGGACTATACAATGTAAGAAAGGACTATACAATGTAAGAAAGGACTATACAATGTAAGAAAGGACTATACAATGTAAGAAAGGACTATACAATGTAAGAAAGGACTATACAATGTAAGAAAGGGCTATACAATGTAAGAAAGGGCTATACAATGTAAGAAAGGACTATACAATGTAAGAAAGGACTATGTAATGTAAGAAAGGACTATACAATGTAAGAAAGGGCTATACAATGTAAGAAAGGACTATACAATGTAAGAAAGGACTATACAATGTAAGAAAGGACTATGTAATGTAAGAAAGGACTATACAATGTAAGAAAGGGCTATACAATGTAAGAAAGGACTATACAATGTAAGAAAGGACTATACAATGTAAGAAAGGACTATACAATGTAAGAAAGGACTATGTAATGTAAGAAAGGGCTATACAATGTAAGAAAGGACTATACAATGTAAGAAAGGACTATACAATGTAAGAAAGGGCTATACAATGTAAGAAAGGGCTATACAATGTAAGAAAGGACTATACAATGTAAGAAAGGACTATGTAATGTAAGAAAGGACTATACAATGTAAGAAAGGACTATACAATGTAAGAAAGGACTATACAATGTAAGAAAGGACTATGCAATGTAAGAAAGGACTATACAATGTAAGAAAGGACTATACAATGTAAGAAAGGACTATACAATGTAAGAAAGGACTATACAATGTAAGAAAGGACTATACAATGTAAGAAAGGACTATACAATGTAAGAAAGGGCTATACAATGTAAGAAAGGACTATGCAATGTAAGAAAGGACTATACAATGTAAGAAAGGACTATACAATGTAAGAAAGGACTATACAATGTAAGAAAGGGCTATACAATGTAAGAAAGGACTATACAATGTAAGAAAGGACAATACAATGTAAGAAAGGACTATACAATGTAAGAAAGGGCTATACAATGTAAGAAAGGACTATACAATGTAAGAAAGGACTATACAATGTAAGAAAGGGCTATACTATGTAAGAAAGGACTATACAATGTAAGAAAGGACTATACAATGTAAGAAAGGGCTATACAATGTAAGAAAGGACTATGCAATGTAAGAAAGGACTATACAATGTAAGAAAGGACTATACAATGTAAGAAAGGACTATACAATGTAAGAAAGGACTATACAATGTAAGAAAGGACTATACAATGTAAGAAAGGACTATACAATGTAAGAAAGGACTATACAATGTAAGAAAGGACTATACAATGTAAGAAAGGGCTATACAATGTAAGAAAGGACTATGCAATGTAAGAAAGGACTATACAATGTAAGAAAGGACTATACAATGTAAGAAAGGGCTATACAATGTAAGAAAGGGCTATACAATGTAAGAAAGGACTATACAATGTAAGAAAGGACTATACAATGTAAGAAAGGACTATACAATGTAAGAAAGGACTATACAATGTAAGAAAGGACTATACAATGTAAGAAAGGACTATACAATGTAAGAAAGGACTATACAATGTAAGAAAGGGCTATACAATGTAAGAAAGGACTATGCAATGTAAGAAAGGACTATACAATGTAAGAAAGGACTATACAATGTAAGAAAGGACTATACAATGTAAGAAAGGACTATACAATGTAAGAAAGGACAATACAATGAAAGAAAGGACTATACAATGTAAGAAAGGACTATACAATGTAAGAAAGGACTATACAATGTAAGAAAGGACTATACAATGTAAGAAAGGACTATACAATGTAAGAAAGGACTATACAATGTAAGAAAGGACTATACAATGTAAGAAAGGGCTATACAATGTAAGAAAGGACTATACAATGTAAGAAAGGACTATACAATGTAAGAAAGGACTATACAATGTAAGAAAGGACTATACAATGTAAGAAAGGACTATACAATGTAAGAAAGGACTATACAATGTAAGAAAGGGCTATACAATGTAAGAAAGGACTATACAATGTAAGAAAGGACTATACAATGTAAGAAAGGACTATACAATGTAAGAAAGGACTATACAATGTAAGAAAGGACTATACAATGTAAGAAAGGGCCATGGAATGCATTAAGGCACTGGACATTTTCCACCTGCTATTCCCAAATTAGAAACTGATGGTTTGTGGACTGTGCAATGAAAGACAGCGATTACAACACAGTTGATGAAGCTTAAGAATTTAAGAGTTTCAGTTACTCCTTACCATTCTGGAGCACCCGAGTTCATCCCGGGTTCTTATGCGGTTCATGTTCAGTTTTCCTCTTCAGTGTTTTGTCGACCAGTGTTTTTTTTATCCTTTTACCGTCGGCCAATGCATTGTCTGTCCTCTGATTTACGGCTTCTCATTACCCCTTTAGTATCTTCAAAGTTTTATTTTACATCTTATATAATGCTTCTGTATATCACTATTCTGTTTGTTACCATATCAAGATAAATAGCATTGTTCACCCGACCGGAACAGGACGGTGCAATGAGGCTATACAATGTGAAGAGGGCTTGAAATATGTTTGTAGAAACCGAGGCTTGCCCGTTTTGAGAATTTGAAAATATATGAACCAAAGGTGTGAGAATGTCTAATCGCATCACATAAGAATGATTGCTACTTTTCTCGCACGTATAACTTGTAATATAAACGTTGTTAATGCCAACCTAGTAATAATGAGATTATCCTATCTCACATGTGAAATATCACTATTGTCTGATTAATTAAGTTAACATTAAGGCGGTTGGACGCTTGAGATTCATATGCAAACCAAAATACGATACCTGAGTAACCTTTAGATATTATGAAATGATAAAAAATATAATGGAGGAAATAATAGTCTAATACACATATTTTATAATAAAAATAAAATAAAAATGCCAAGCGTTAACATAAATTATACAGAAAATACAGAGCATGCCAAGACTATATAGATTAGTACATGTTAAGCGATTTGTTAAAAGAATGGAATTGAGGTAAAAAGGATGGAGCAAAAGTAGTAAATAATGAGGAGACATATATAGCTATAAATAGAAGTGAAAGAAAGCGGGAAGGAAGAAAGGGTCAAAATCAGTGTCGCAGGAAGCGGAAATGAACACATTAATGTTATGTTCTGTTTCGGAATAGTCTTCAATACTAACCGGATGCCTTAATTTCAGTTACTTTTAGTGGCGTACCGGGATTGGAACTTATTTCCACAAGTCTGGGTGGAGACTTTTCAAGATTGGATTGTGGCCGGGATCGGGGCAGAGAATCCTCTTTATCAGTATGATTAAGCATCAACATCGGAATACTCTCTTCTCCATTCCGGCCTAGAGCAGAACATTAGAATAACATTGTTAACAATGCCATGCACATGAAGTAGTAGCTTGATTCTTTTCTTCAAATAATTCTAATATAAAACTTTGTACAGTCAAACCTACCCATGATGTCACCTCTATTATGCAGTCACCTGTATTAAACGGTCACATTTTTCTTGTGCATTCATAGAAAATGAGTTGAACCTCTATTAAGAGGTCACCTGTCATATAAGGCCACGTTTACTGTGTCCCATAGGTGACCTCTTAATACAGGTTTGACTGTACATAGGCGACCTCTTAATACAGGTTTGACTGTACATAGGCGACCTCTTAATACAGGTTTGACTGTACATAGGCGACCTCTTAATACAGGTTTGACTGTACATAGGCGACCTCTTAATACAGGTTTGACTGTACATAGACGACCTCTTAATACAGGTTTGACTGTACATAGGCGACCTCTTAATACAGGTTTGACTGTACATAGGTGACCTCTTAATACAGGTTTGACTGTACATAGGCGACCTCTTAATACAGGTTTGACTGTACATCATCATGGATGAAGTTTAATTTCTGTTTTCTACATTTACAAGCAAAAATCTTTAATTTTGTTGTTTTTTTTAGCCATCATAGTCATAAAAAATTGTCGGTCAAAAGCCCACTAGGGCTTGTGTTGTATTGTTTTTTTTAAATATGCCGACTATAAATAAAACTTATCCTTATCCTTATCTTAGCTGATCTTATCTTAAAATGTTTGCGCTACTACTCCATGCATGCAATAACACACACATGTTTAGTATAAGTGTTAATACAAACAAAGCCTCTATGTGAGCAAGATTTTTAACACAAATATATAATACAAATATTATTGTGGAATTCTAAGCTTCGGGTAAATTGGCTCAGTCCTAACACATTGTTAAATAAATCTAAGCACAGTTGTACAATATCAGTGGTCAATTACATTGTTTGGGGTACTTTAAATGATAGAACTAAATATATAAATGCTTCTCATTTCCACTGCCCAAATATAAACAATAAACAAGAACTGTGATAGTATCTAGATTCGTGTACCCCAAATTTCGTAGTTTCGTCGTGTAAACCATATTGGTATTTTCTTTGTGATACTTCGTGGATTCCTAATTGACAAATCAAAACAAATATAAAAATATAGCTGAATTGTGGTCTGTATTACTGCTGTTCCCGTAAATGATAACAATAACCATGGCAACTCCCTAAATTAACGAAAACACTACAATTTGGTTCAGCAAGAAAACAAAAATGTGCTTCATCATATTTAAGTGTTTTAACTAAATTTCTAAAAGAATCAAACCAAGAAATTGTATATGAAATACATCTGATATAATACACCAGCTAACATCTGATATGATATAATACACCAGCTAACATCTGATATGATATGATACACCAGCTAACATCTAATATGATATAATACACCAGCTAACATCTGATATGATATGATACACCAGCTAACATCTGATATGATACACCAGCTAACATCTGATATGATATGATACACCAGCTAACATCTGATATGATATAATACACCAGCTAACATCTGATATGATATAATACACCCTCTAACATCTGATATGATATGATACACCAGCTAACATCTAATATGATATGATACACCAGCTAACATCTGATATGATATGATACACCAGCTAACATCTGATATGATATAATACACCAGCTAACATCTGATATGATATGATACACCAGCTAACATCTGATATGATATAATACACCAGCTAACATCTGATATGATATAATACACCAGCTAACATCTGATATGATATAATACACCCTCTAACATCTGATATGATATAATACACCAGCTAACATCTGATATAATACACCAGCTAACATCTGATATGATACACCAGCTAACATCTGATATGATATGATACACCAGCTAACATCTGATATGATATAATACACCAGCTAACATCTGATATAATACACCAGCTAACATCTGATATGATACACCAGCTAACATCTGATATGATATGATACACCAGCTAACATCTGATATGATACACCAGCTAACATCTGATATGATATAATACACCAGCTAACATCTGATATAATACACCAGCTAACATCTGATATGATATAATACACCCTCTAACATCTGATATGATATAATACACCAGCTAACATCTGATATGATACACCAGCTAACATCTGATATGATACACCAGCTAACATCTGATATGATACACCAGCTAACATCTGATATATGATATAATACACCAGCTAACATCTGATATGATATAATACACCAGCTAACATCTGATATGATATAATACACCAGCTAACATCTGATATAATACACCAGCTAACATCTGATATATGATATAATACACCAGCTAACATCTGATATAATACACCAGCTAACATCTGATATATGATATAATACACCAGCTAACATCTGATATGATACACCAGCTAACATCTGATATATGATATAATACACCAGCTAACATCTGATATGATATAATACACCAGCTAACATCTGATATGATACACCAGCTAACATCTGATATGATATAATACACCAGCTAACATCTGATATAATACACCAGCTAACATCTGATATGATATAATACACCAGCTAACATCTGATATATGATATAATACACCAGCTAACATCTGATATGATATAATACACCAGCTAACATCTGATATGATATGATACACCAGCTAACATCTGATATATGATATAATACACCAGCTAACATCTGATATATGATATAATACACCAGCTAACATCTGATATGATATAATACACCAGCTAACATCTGATATGATATAATACACCAGCTAACATCTGATATGATACACCAGCTAACATCTGATATGATACACCAGCTAACATCTGATATGATATAATACACCAGCTAACATCTGATATGATACACCAGCTAACATCTGATATGATATAATACACCAGCTAACATCTGATATGATATAATACACCAGCTAACATCTGATATGATATAATACACCCTCTAACATCTGATATGATACACCAGCTAACATCTGATATGATATAATACACCAGCTAACATCTGATATGATACACCCTCTAACATCTGATATGATATAATACACCAGCTAACATCTGATATGATATAATACACCAGCTAACATCTGATATATGATATAATACACCAGCTAACATCTGATATAATATGATACACCAGCTAACATCTAATATGATATAATACACCAGCTAACATCTGAAATCATAGAAGTGAGTCGTGTAGAAATCACCAACGTCTACTAAAATATACATCCCTCAACCTACATATTAATCATTTATATACATGTACATCTACAGATAAGGAAAACATATCTAAGTATTAAAATAGAGTTCATGCTTTCATTTTCTGATAGTAAAAGTGTGCTATAAAAATTCATTACAAGAGGAATTCAATGAATTCAATATCGCATATTAGGTGAACATTTTTAGTATAGAGATACTTAAGTTAACGCATGCTCAATTGTGTGTATGTGTAGTAAGAATTGTTTCCTCTCACCAGTGCCGGATTTAGATAAAGAGAGGCCCTAGGCTTCTCCACTTGAGAGGCCCCTTCCAATACCCTGCCTTCACATTATAGTGCATTATGACATCATATATAAATATCAAAATTATTATACACCTTGACCGGAGGCCCCAGATTTTGAGGCCCTAGGCTTCAGCCTGCCTCTCACTGTCTTAACAGAAAACAATGTTAATTACAATATCAGTTGAGTTACTTCCCTTGTTATGTCAGCCATTATGATGTCAATAAAGTTAAGGCTATTCTTCAGAAACATAACATCAATAATTTACCATGTTTTTAGAATTGTACAAGATAAACTACGCAATAGCACATGGAAACAAATAATTAATATAAATGATAGGTTGTGAATACGAGAAAAATACGTACAGATGAAGAAGCTGTCAGTAAAAGTCAAATAATATGAAAGATTTATCTTGATTGGAAGAGATAACAAGATAACATTAACAGAAAACTGACCCCTCCATTGTTTACAGAAAACTGACCCCTCCATTGTTTACAGAAAACTGACCCCTCCATTGTTTACAAAAAACTGACCCCTCCACTGTTTACAGAAAACTGACCCTTCCACTGTTTACTCATTTGACAAAAGAAATTTACAAATATGTATTTATGTGAAACTGGCAAAATTTTATACAAGTAAACAACAAATGTAAATTTATTGGATTTGATCATTGTCCTCTTAATATTTGAACGGTCTTTACGGTCGACATCGCTTTTCTGTATGATTGAAGAGTGCATTATCTTAAAGATATAATTCACAAATTTTACAAACTAGGTTACAAGTATCTTATTCTTATGATACCTGAAAAAAAAGTTACACGTATCTTATTCCTATAATACCTAAAAAAAAAGTTACACATATCTTATTCTTATGATACTAAAACAAAAATTAATATTAAGTTACAAGTATCTTGTAACCTCAAAAAAAATATAAAAAAAAATAAAAGACATAAGTTACACGTATCATATTCTTATTATGCAAAAACAAAATTAAATAACTTTAAAACACAGTATTAAACCAGATCACAGATGACTTTTATATTTATTCAGGAAACTACTGTTAAATGTGCACATAATCACTAATTTTTAACGGACAATAGTTTTACTACTATTAAATGTGCACATAATCACTAATTTTTAACGCACAATAGTTTTACTACTATTAAATGTGTATATAATCACTAATTATTAATGGGCAATAGTTTTACTACTATTAAATGTGTACATAATCACTAATTATTAATGGGCAATAGTTTTACTACTATTAAATGTGTACATAATCACTAATTATTAACGGACAATAGTTGTACTACTATTAAATGTGTACATAATCACTAATTATTAACGGACAATAGTTTTACTACTATTAAATGTGTACATAATCACTAATTATTAACGCACAATAGTTTTACTACTATTAAATGTGTACATAATCACTAATTATTAACGGAAGGGACAATAGTTTTACTACTATTAAATGTGTACATAATCACTAATTATTAACGGAAGGGACAATAGTTTTACTACTATTAAATGTGTGCATAACCACTAATTATTAACGGAAGGGACAATAGTTTTACTACTATTAAATGTGTACATAATCACTAATTATTAACGGAAGGGACAATAGTTGTACTACTATTAAATGTGTACATAATCACTAATTATTAACGGACAATAGTTTTATTACTATTAAATGTGTACATAATCACTAATTATTAACGGAAGGGACAATAGTTTTACTACTATTAAATGTGTACATAATCACTAATTATTAACGGACAATAGTTGTACTACTATTAAATGTGTACATAATCACTAATTATTAACGGACAATAGTTTTATTACTATTAAATGTGTACATAATCACTAATTATTAACGGAAGGGACAATAGTTTTACTACTATTAAATGTGTACATAATCACTAATTATTAACGGACAATAGTTGTACTACTATTAAATGTGTACATAATCACTAATTATTAACGGACAATAGTTTTACTACTATTAAATGTGTACATAATCACTAATTATTAACGCACAATAGTTTTACTACTATTAAATGTGTACATAATCACTAATTATTAACGGAAGGGACAATAGTTTTACTACTATTAAATGTGTGCATAACCACTAATTATTAACGGAAGGGACAATAGTTTTACTACTATTAAATGTGTACATAATCACTAATTATTAACGGAAGGGACAATAGTTGTACTACTATTAAATGTGTACATAATCACTAATTATTAACGGACAATAGTTTTATTACTATTAAATGTGTACATAATCACTAATTATTAACGGACAATAGTTTTACTACTATTAAATGTGTACATAATCACTAATTATTAACGGAAGGGACAATAGTTTTACTACTATTAAATGTGTACATAACCACTAATTATTAACGGACAATAGTTTTACTACTATTAAATGTGTACATAACCACTAATTATTAACGGACAATAGTTTTATTACTATTAAATGTGTACATAATCACTAATTATTAACGGAAGGGACAATAGTTTTACTACTATTAAATGTGTACATAATCACTAATTATTAACGCACAATAGTTTTACTACTATTAAATGTGTACATAATCACTAATTATTAACGGACAATAGTTTTATTACTATTAAATGTGTACATAATCACTAATTATTAACGCACAATAGTTTTACTACTATTAAATGTGTACATAATCACTAATTATTAACGGAAGGGACAATAGTTTTACTACTATTAAATGTGTACATAATCACTAATTATTAACGGAAGGGACAATAGTTTTACTACTATTAAATGTGTACATAATAACTAATTATTAACGAACAATAGTTTTACTACTATTAAATGTGTACATAATCACTAATTATTAACGGAAGGGACAATAGTTTTACTACTATTAAATGTGTACATAATAACTAATTATTAACGAACAATAGTTGTACTACTATTAAATGTGTACATAACCACTAATTATTAACGGACAATAGTTTTACTACTATTAAATGTGTAAATAATCACTAATTATTAACGCACAATAGTTTTACTACTATTAAATGTGTACATAATGACTTAATTATTAACGGAGGGAACAATAGTTTTACTACTATTAAATGTGTACATAATCACTAATTATTAACGGAAGGGACAATAGTTTTACTACTATTAAATGTGTGCATAACCACTAATTATTAACGGAAGGGACAATAGTTTTACTACTATTAAATGTGTACATAATCACTAATTATTAACGGAAGGGACAATAGTTGTACTACTATTAAATGTGTACATAATCACTAATTATTAACGGACAATAGTTTTATTACTATTAAATGTGTACATAATCACTAATTATTAACGGACAATAGTTTTACTACTATTAAATGTGTACATAATCACTAATTATTAACGGAAGGGACAATAGTTTTACTACTATTAAATGTGTACATAATCACTAATTATTAACGGACAATAGTTTTATTACTATTAAATGTGTACATAATCACTAATTATTAACGGAAGGGACAATAGTTTTACTACTATTAAATGTGTACATAACCACTAATTATTAACGGACAATAGTTTTACTACTATTAAATGTGTACATAATCACTAATTATTAACGGAAGGGACAATAGTTTTACTACTATTAAATGTGTACATAATCACTAATTATTAACGCACAATAGTTTTACTACTATTAAATGTGTACATAATCACTAATTATTAACGGACAATAGTTTTATTACTATTAAATGTGTACATAATCACTAATTATTAACGCACAATAGTTTTACTACTATTAAATGTGTACATAATCACTAATTATTAACGCACAATAGTTTTACTACTATTAAATGTGTACATAATCACTAATTATTAACGGAAGGGACAATAGTTTTACTACTATTAAATGTGTACATAATCACTAATTATTAACGGAAGGGACAATAGTTTTACTACTATTAAATGTGTACATAATAACTAATTATTAACGAACAATAGTTTTACTACTATTAAATGTGTACATAATCACTAATTATTAACGGAAGGGACAATAGTTTTACTACTATTAAATGTGTACATAATAACTAATTATTAACGAACAATAGTTGTACTACTATTAAATGTGTACATAACCACTAATTATTAACGGACAATAGTTTTACTACTATTAAATGTGTAAATAATCACTAATTATTAACGCACAATAGTTTTACTACTATTAAATGTGTACATAATGACTTAATTATTAACGGAGGGAACAATAGTTTTACTACTATTAAATGTGTATATAATCACTAATTATTAACGGAAGGGACAATAGTTTTACTACTATTAAATGTGTACATAATCACTAATTATTAACGAACAATAGTTTTACTACTATTAAATGTGTACATAATCACTAATTATTAACGGAAGGGACAATAGTTTTACTACTATTAAATGTGTACATAACCACTAATTATTAACGGAAGGGACAATAGTTTTACTACTATTAAATGTGTACATAATCACTAATTATTAACGGAAGGGACAATAGTTTTACTACTATTAAATGTGTACATAATCACTAATTATTAACGCACAATAGTTTTACTACTATTAAATGTGTACATAATCACTAATTATTAACGGAAGGGACAATAGTTTTACTACTATTAAATGTGTACATAATCACTAATTATTAACGGACAATAGTTGTACTACTATTAAATGTGTACATAATCACTAATTATTAACGGACAATAGTTTTACTACTATTAAATGTGTACATAATCACTAATTATTAACGCACAATAGTTTTACTACTATTAAATGTGTACATAATCACTAATTATTAACGGAGGGAACAATAGTTTTATTACTATTAAATGTGTACATAATCACTAATTATTAACGGAAGGGACAATAGTTTTACTACTATTAAATGTGTACATAATCACTAATTATTAACGCACAATAGTTTTACTACTATTAAATGTGTACATAATCACTAATTATTAACGGACAATAGTTTTATTACTATTAAATGTGTACATAATCACTAATTATTAACGCACAATAGTTTTACTACTATTAAATGTGTACATAATCACTAATTATTAACGGAAGGGACAATAGTTTTACTACTATTAAATGTGTACATAATCACTAATTATTAACGGAAGGGACAATAGTTTTACTACTATTAAATGTGTACATAATAACTAATTATTAACGAACAATAGTTTTACTACTATTAAATGTGTACATAATCACTAATTATTAACGGAAGGGACAATAGTTTTACTACTATTAAATGTGTACATAATAACTAATTATTAACGAACAATAGTTGTACTACTATTAAATGTGTACATAACCACTAATTATTAACGGACAATAGTTTTACTACTATTAAATGTGTAAATAATCACTAATTATTAACGCACAATAGTTTTACTACTATTAAATGTGTACATAATGACTTAATTATTAACGGAGGGAACAATAGTTTTACTACTATTAAATGTGTACATAATCACTAATTATTAACGGAAGGGACAATAGTTTTACTACTATTAAATGTGTGCATAACCACTAATTATTAACGGAAGGGACAATAGTTTTACTACTATTAAATGTGTACATAATCACTAATTATTAACGGAAGGGACAATAGTTGTACTACTATTAAATGTGTACATAATCACTAATTATTAACGGACAATAGTTTTATTACTATTAAATGTGTACATAATCACTAATTATTAACGGACAATAGTTTTACTACTATTAAATGTGTACATAATCACTAATTATTAACGGAAGGGACAATAGTTTTACTACTATTAAATGTGTACATAATCACTAATTATTAACGGACAATAGTTTTATTACTATTAAATGTGTACATAATCACTAATTATTAACGGAAGGGACAATAGTTTTACTACTATTAAATGTGTACATAACCACTAATTATTAACGGACAATAGTTTTACTACTATTAAATGTGTACATAATCACTAATTATTAACGGAAGGGACAATAGTTTTACTACTATTAAATGTGTACATAATCACTAATTATTAACGCACAATAGTTTTACTACTATTAAATGTGTACATAATCACTAATTATTAACGGACAATAGTTTTATTACTATTAAATGTGTACATAATCACTAATTATTAACGCACAATAGTTTTACTACTATTAAATGTGTACATAATCACTAATTATTAACGCACAATAGTTTTACTACTATTAAATGTGTACATAATCACTAATTATTAACGGAAGGGACAATAGTTTTACTACTATTAAATGTGTACATAATCACTAATTATTAACGGAAGGGACAATAGTTTTACTACTATTAAATGTGTACATAATAACTAATTATTAACGAACAATAGTTTTACTACTATTAAATGTGTACATAATCACTAATTATTAACGGAAGGGACAATAGTTTTACTACTATTAAATGTGTACATAATAACTAATTATTAACGAACAATAGTTGTACTACTATTAAATGTGTACATAACCACTAATTATTAACGGACAATAGTTTTACTACTATTAAATGTGTAAATAATCACTAATTATTAACGCACAATAGTTTTACTACTATTAAATGTGTACATAATGACTTAATTATTAACGGAGGGAACAATAGTTTTACTACTATTAAATGTGTATATAATCACTAATTATTAACGGAAGGGACAATAGTTTTACTACTATTAAATGTGTACATAATCACTAATTATTAACGAACAATAGTTTTACTACTATTAAATGTGTACATAATCACTAATTATTAACGGACAATAGTTTTACTACTATTAAATGTGTACATAATCACTAATTATTAACGGAAGGGACAATAGTTTTACTACTATTAAATGTGTACATAACCACTAATTATTAACGGAAGGGACAATAGTTTTACTACTATTAAATGTGTACATAATCACTAATTATTAACGGAAGGGACAATAGTTTTACTACTATTAAATGTGTACATAATCACTAATTATTAACGCACAATAGTTTTACTACTATTAAATGTGTACATAATCACTAATTATTAACGGAAGGGACAATAGTTTTACTACTATTAAATGTGTACATAATCACTAATTATTAACGGACAATAGTTGTACTACTATTAAATGTGTACATAATCACTAATTATTAACGGACAATAGTTTTACTACTATTAAATGTGTACATAATCACTAATTATTAACGCACAATAGTTTTACTACTATTAAATGTGTACATAATCACTAATTATTAACGGAGGGAACAATAGTTTTACTACTATTAAATGTGTACATAATCACTAATTATTAACGGACAATAGTTTTACTACTATTAAATGTGTACATAATCACTAATTATTAACGCACAATAGTTTTACTACTATTAAATGTGTACATAATGACTTAATTATTAACGGAGGGAACAATAGTTTTACTACTATTAAATGTGTATATAATCACTAATTATTAACGGAAGGGACAATAGTTTTACTACTATTAAATGTGTACATAATCACTAATTATTAATGGAAGGGACAATAGTTTTACTACTATTAAATGTGTACATAATCACTAATTATTAACGGAAGGGACAATAGTTTTACTACTATTAAATGTGTACATAATCACTAATTATTAACGGAAGGGACAATAGTTTTACTACTATTAAATGTGTACATAATCACTAATTATTAACGGAAGGGACAATAGTTTTACTACTATTAAATGTGTACATAATCACTAATTATTAACGGACAATAGTTTTACTACTATTAAATGTGTAAATAATCACTAATTATTAACGGACAATAGTTTTACTACTATTAAATGTGTACATAATCACTAAATATTAACGGATAATAGTTTTACTACTATTAAATGTGTAAATAATCACTAATTATTAACGCACAATAGTTTTACTACTATTAAATGTGTACATAATGACTTAATTATTAACGGAGGGAACAATAGTTTTACTACTATTAAATGTGTATATAATCACTAATTATTAACGGAAGGGACAATAGTTTTACTACTATTAAATGTGTACATAATCACTAATTATTAATGGAAGGGACAATAGTTTTACTACTATTAAATGTGTACATAATCACTAATTATTAACGGAAGGGACAATAGTTTTACTACTATTAAATGTGTACATAATCACTAATTATTAACGGAAGGGACAATAGTTTTACTACTATTAAATGTGTATATAATCACTAATTATTAACGGAAGTCCTTTCTTATTCCTAGTTTTAGTACTATTAAATGTGTACATAATCGCTAATTATTAACGGAAGGGATAATAGTTCTATTTTTACACCCCCTTTACAGCTCCTCAACAACATCTAATGAGTGATTATTGGGTTAAATGCCTTTAAGTTGTCTGTAATTTGCTATAAGTAATCAATTATATTGACAGAAAACTTTACACCGCTATTGTATGTCCCTTAAGCCCTTGACAAACTTCGCTTAAGTTCCTGAAAAAGTACTTGTGTTTAATGGCCACCGAACTACTCATTGGTTATTTGAAAAAGCCTTCAATTCGGAAATCCGACAACATGGATATCAAATTACTAATTAAACGAGATGAAAATAGATTGTTATATTGAAAAGACCAACATGTTCCTTATGACAGAGGGCCAAAATCAATAGGCAATTATGTTTGATTCCTAGATGAAAGATATTTCAAATTAATTTTCAATCTTTGTACTAAGAAATCTACAACAACCACAGTTCTGACATTATAATAGTGTAAATATATATACAACAAGTCAATAGAGACTGTACAATTACTGGAGAAGACATTAGTAATATAGGAAATCCTGTCATGAAAAAAACGTACACCATCAATTAAAAATAACCATGATAAAGATCGTGATATCTGTTTATTGTGTGAAAATACAAAGTCACTCCTACAACAAAGAAAGGAATACACATCCAGCTGATTGATTGTAGTTTAACACCAGCTATATTTATGTCCTGAGGTGAGCTGTATTCCTTGTGGGTAATGACAATGGCGGTAGTATGTAGTTTATATTGCTAGAATGTGCAGTCAACCCTAACTTTAACCCTAACCTTCAACCTAAACCAAACCAAACCGAACAAATCTCACAAACGAAGGTGTCATATAATACGCCTTATATGGTGTCATCCTTGAGTGAAGTTACTACCGCTCCAAAATACACATTCCTGGCTTGATGCAGTCACTTCTATTAAAAGTGGCGGGGTTAAAGTAGTACAATGGGCCTAAACCTTCTAAATTACTAAGATATCGACAGAAATCAGTTGAGAGAAATAGTTATCTGCGTAAAGAAACAAGCAAGCACACAGTACAACCACACAGTGAGATCCTGAAGCAAGCACACAGTACAACCACACAGTGAGATCCTGATATTACATTTATTTAACTTTATTAAATCGCATTATTTTATATTGTGTCAACATTTAATATCGCGCATGGACAAAGTTGTTCCTGTGTAAAAACAGGTTATTGTGTTAACGTATTAAAGGTTATTGTGTTAACGTATTAAAGGTTATTGTGTTAACGTAATAAAGGTTATTGTGTTAACGTATTAAAGGTTATTGTGTTAACGTATTAAAGGTTATTGTGTTAACGTATTAAAGGTTATTGTGTTAACGTAATAAAGGTTATTGTGTTAACGTATTAAAGGTTATTGAGTTAACGTATTAAAGGGTTCAAGAATTTAAAGGAACCAAAATATTCTAACTTAAAAAAAGTATATCATCATGGAATAAACATTAAGAAGAGTTTGAAGATACCAAAGGGGTAATCAGAATCTGTATATCGAAGAACAGACAAAACAATGGCCAAAAGAAAAGTACAAAAGGACAAACAACGATCTACAAAACATACACATCAAACAAAAGATCGAGTAACACGAACCCCACTAAAATCCGGGGGTGGGGGTGGGCGGTGAACTCAGGTGCTGCGGACGGGTAAGTAGTTCCTGCTCCACTAGTGGCACCCGTCGTGTTAATCTAGTTACAAACCCGGAGTCGTGGATGAGGATTGTAATATAGAACATAACGTGCATGTGTTGCTTTAAATAAATAATGGTAAAAAATAAAGCACGTCTTATTTGTCAACATCCATCTGATTCTGATTTCTAGAAATAAAAAATAAAGCACGTCTTATTTGTCAACATCTGATTCTGATTTCTAGAAATAAAAAATAAAGCACGTCTTATTTGTCAACATCCATCTGATTCTGATTTCTAGAAATAAAAAATAAAATGTGTTACCTCTTTCTATCAGTACAATAATCATCTATCAATGACGTCATGATAAATTATTCCTATACAGAACAACTCCTCCTGATTGTAGCAAGAGTGGCCATTCTTATTTATTCAAATTAATAATTGTTCAAGTTTGCTGGTACAGCGAAACCTGTCTAAACCGAACCCTGAATAAACTGAAATCCTGCATAAATTTAACTTTAAAAAAAGTCCTTACGTAGGAAATCTTTGTTAATTTAACCTGTATAAACTGAACACCTGTCTATTCCGAACACAGATGTTGATCCCACGGAGGTTCTGTTGAAACAGGTTTCACTGTATAGCTCTTGCCTATACCATGGTTATTCTTACTTCATTAAATTTATAATTTCTCATACTAGCTTGTATGCATCATGTTGATATTTGTCATAAAAAGTATCCTCCCTCCTCAGATTATTGGCAACAAGTTCACCAAGATTATACAAATTAAAGTGCCTCGTTAATGTGGAATGTGCTGAATATAGAGAGTGGTGAGGCGAGCTAAAATGTTAAAATCTGTCAACAATGGCCAACAATGAGAGTGACATATTTTGATTGAATATGACAAGACCCGAAGTAAAAATAAAGTCGGACCTTTACAGTTTGTAATAGTGCTCTCATTCGCCGTTTTTTGTTGGATAAATATACAGTCAAACCTGTATTAAGAGGTCACATTTGGGACAAAGAAAAAGTGGCCTTATAAGACAAGTGACCTCTTAAAAGAGGTTCAATTCATAAGACATTTTCTATGACAGGACAAGAAAAAGGTGAACTTTTAATACAGTTGATTGCTTAATAGAGGTGACCGCATGGGCAGGTTTGACTTAATAGAGGTGACCGCATGGGCAGGTTTGACTTAATAGAGGTGACAGCATGGGCAGGTTTGACTTAATAGAGGTGACCGCATGGGCAGGTTTGACTTAATAGAGGTGACTGCATGGGCAGGTTTGACTTAATAGAGGTGACAGTATGGGCAGGTTTGCCTGTACCGTCATTGAGGTGACAGCATGGGCAGGTTTGACTTAATAGAGGTGACCACATGGGCAGGTTTGACTGTACCTTCATTGAGGTGACAGCATGGGCAGGTTTGACTGTACCTTCATTGAGGTGACCGCATGGGCAGGTTTGACTGTACCTTCATTTTTCTTTCCCATTGTTTGGGTTGATCTTATAAGCAGTTCTTCTCGTTACTCGAACATCTAGTCGACCTTTGACATATGACAACTACTTACTAACTACTATGTATTTACTCACAAGTAAAATAATATAAAGTACTAGGCTAAGTGCAGTGTTTTAAGTGGACGTGGTGAGGGATAGAATCTGGGCGAAAGTCGAGGATTGAATAGAAAAATTGGATTAATCCATATATGATATCAAATAGACAATTGTACAATTATACCATTGCTTGGTTGTACAATAATACCATTGATTGGTTGTACAATTATACCATTGCTTGGTTGTACAATTATACCATTGATTGATTGTACAATAATACCATTGCTTGGTTGTAAAATTATACCATTGCTTGGTTGTACACTTATACCATTGATTGGTTGTACAATACTACCATTGCTTGGTTGTACAATAATACCATTGCTTGGTTGTACAATTATACCATTGCTTGGTTGTACAATAATACCATTGCTTTGTTGTACAATAATACCATTGCTTGGTTGTACAATTATACCATTGCTTGGTTGTACAATTATACCATTGCTTGGCCCTATCGATATGTTCTGTCAACAGGTCGTTAACTGATTTAAGAATAGTTTGAAGATACCAAAGGGAGGTAATCAGAATCGGTATATCGAAGAAGAACAGATAACACAATGTCCAAAAGAAAAAGTACAAAAGGACAAACAACGATCTTCAAAACATACACAAAACTAAAGATCAAGTAATACGAGTCCCACTAAAAACCGGGATGAACTAATGTGCTCCGGAAGGATAAGCAGTTCCTGTTCAACTAGTGGCATCCTTCGTGTTAATCTAGTTATAAACCCGGTGATAAGTCATGAATGAGGAAAGGACCGATATTTTCCAAAATTATGTTTTAAGCAGACGCCATTGTCTTTTTTCATTTTACTAGTATATACAATAAGGTGCTTTCCTATATATATTTTTGTAGAAATCAAATGTGTCATCCAAGTCGAATACTGCTGAACACTGAAAACAAAGCTTCGTGAGGTTTCCAATATCATACCTTAGAGAAATCGTGTGCTATAGTGGCTGATTGTCAAAACTAATTGACTTTGGGAAAGATATTTATAAAAAATTAGCGTTGACAAAGTAAAGGAAAATATAATCTGTGACGAGACACCAAATTACTATGTGCATACCCCTATCTAATTTACAAAACATCTTTATAAAGTTTTACCGCAGTACTATTATTATAAGATGTAATACCACAAACCACGACAACATCCGGGGACGTCTGTAATCCGTTATCTAATCCTAGATATAATGATCAAAGATGTAATATCACAAACCACCACAACATCCGGGGACGCCTGTAATCCGTTATCTAATCCTAGATATAATGATCAAAGATGTAATACCACAAACCACGACAACATCCGGGGACATCTGTAATCCGTTATCTAATCCTAGATATAATGATAGAAGATGTAATACCACAAACCACGACAACATCCGGGGAAGTCTGTAATCCGTTATCTAATCCTAGATATAATGATCAAAGATGTAATACCACAAACCACGACAACATCCGGGGACGCCTGTAATCCGTTATCTAATCCTAGATATAATGATCAAAGATGTAATACCACGACAACATCCGGGGACGTCTGTAATCCGTTATCTAATCCTAGATATAATGATCAAAGATGTCATACCACAAACCATGACAACATCCGGGGACGTCTGTAATCCGTTATCTAATCCTAGATATAATGATCAAAGATGTAATACCACGACAACATCCGGGGACGTCTGTAATCCGTTATCTAATCCTAGATATAATGATCAAAGATGTCATACCACAAACCACCACAACATCTGGGGACGTCTGTAATCCGTTATCTAATCCTAGATATAATGATCAAAGATGTCATACCACAAACCACCACAACATCTGGGGACGTCTGTAATCCGTTATCTAATGCTAGATATAATGATCAAAGATGTAATACCACAAACCACGACAACATCCGGGGATGTCTGTAATCCATTATCTAATGCTAGATATAATGATCAAAGATGTCATACCACAAACCATGACAACATCCGGGGACGTCTGTAATCCGTTATCTAATCCTAGATATAATGATCAAAGATGTAATACCACGACAACATCCGGGGACGTCTGTAATCCGTTATCTAATCCTAGATATAATGATAAAAGATGTTAAACCACAAACCACGACAACATCTGGGGACGTCTGTAATCCGTTATCTAATCCTAGATATAATGATCAAAGATGTAATACCACGACAACATCTGGGGACGTCTGTAATCCGTTTTCTAATCCTAGATATAATGATAAAAGATGTTAAACCACAAACCACGACAACATCCGGGGACGTCTGTAATCCGTTATCTAATCCTAGATATAATGATAAAAGATGTTAAACCACAAACCACGACAACATCTGGGGACGTCTGTAATCCGTTATCTAATCCTAGATATAATGATCAAAGATGTAATACCACAAACCACGACAACATCCGGGGACGTCTGTAATCCATTATCTAATGCTAGATATAATGATCAAAGATGTCATACCACAAACCATGACAACATCCGGGGACGTCTGTAATCCGTTATCTAATCCTAGATATAATGATCAAAGATGTAATACCACGACAACATCCGGGGACGTCTGTAATCCGTTATCTAATCCTAGATATAATGATAAAAGATGTTAAACCACAAACCACGACAACATCCGGGGACGCCTGTAATCCGTTATCTAATCCTAGATATAATGATCAAAGATGTAATACCACATACCACGACAACATCCGGGGACGCCTGTAATCCGTTATCTAATCCTAGATATAATGATCAAAGATGTCATACCACAAACCATGACAACATCCGGGGACGTCTGTAATCCATTATCTAATCCTAGATATAATGATCAAAGATGTAATACCACAAACCACCACAACATCCGGGGACGCCTGTAATCCGTCATCTAATCCTAGATATAATGATCAAAGATGTAATACCACAAACCACCACAACATCCGGGGACGCCTGTAATCTGTTATCTAATCCTAGATATAATGATCAAAGATGTAATACCACAAACCACCACAACATCCGGGGACGCCTGTAATCCGTCATCTAATCCTAGATATAATGATCAAAGATGTAATACCACAAACCACCACAACATCCGGGGACGCCTGTAATCTGTTATCTAATCCTAGATATAATGATAAAAGATGTTAAACCACAAACCACGACAACATCCGGGGACGCCTGTAATCCGTTATCTAATCCTAGATATAATGATCAAAGATGTAATACCACATACCACGACAACATCCGGGGACGCCTGTAATCCGTTATCTAATCCTAGATATAATGATCAAAGATGTCATACCACAAACCATGACAACATCCGGGGACGTCTGTAATCCGTTATCTAATCCTAGATATAATGATCAAAGATGTAATACCACAAACCACCACAACATCCGGGGACGCCTGTAATCCGTCATCTAATCCTAGATATAATGATCAAAGATGTAATACCACAAACCACCACAACATCCGGGGACGTCTGTAATCTGTTATCTAATCCTAGATATAATGATCAAAGATGTAATACCACAAACCACGACAACATTCGGGGACGTCTGTAATCCGTTATCTAATCCTAGATATAATGATCAAAGATGTAATACGACAAACCATGACAACATCCGGGGAAGTCTGTAATCCGTTATCTAATCCTAGATATAATGATCAAAGATATAATACCACAAACCACGACAACATCCGGGGACGTCTGTAATCCGTTATCTAATGCTAGATATAATGATCAAAGATGTCATACCACAAACCATGACAACATTCGGGGAAGTCTGTAATCCGTTATCTAATCCTAGATATAATGATCAAAGATGTAATACGACAAACCATGACAACATCCGGGGAAGTCTGTAATCCGTTATCTAATCCTAGATATAATGATCAAAGATGTAATACCACAAACCACGACAACATCCGGGGACGTCTGTAATCCGTTATCTAATCCTAGATATAATGATCAAAGATGTCATACCACAAACCACGACAACATCCGGGGACGTCTGTCATCCGTTATCTAATCCTAGATATAATGATCAAAGATGTAATACGACAAACCATGACAACATCTGGGGACGTCTGTAATCCGTTATCTAATCCTAGATATAATGATCAAAGATGTAATACCACAAACCACCACAACATCCGGGGACGTCTGTAATCCGTTATCTAATCCTAGATATAATGATCAAAGATGTCATACCACAAACCACGACAACATCCGGGGACGCCTGTAATCCGTTATCTAATCCTAGATATAATGATCAAAGATGTAATACGACAAACCATGACAACATCCGGGGACGTCTATAATCCGTTATCTAATCCTAGATATAATGATCAAAGATGTCATACCACAAACCACCACAACATCCGGGGACGTCTGTAATCTGTTATCTAATCCTAGATATAATGATCAAAGATGTAATACCATAAACCACGACAACATCCGGGGACGTCTGTAATCCGTTATCTAATCCTAGATATAATGATCAAAGATGTAATACCACAAACCACGACAACATCCGGGGACGTCTGTAATCCGTTATCTAATTCTAGATATAATGATCAAAGATGTCATACCACAAACCACGACAACATCCGGGGACGTCTGTAATCCGTTATCTAATCCTAGATATAATGATCAAAGATGTCATACCACAAACCATGACAACATCCGGGAACGTCTGTAACCCGTTATCTAATCCTAGATATAATGATCAAAGATGTCATACCACAAACCACGACAACATCCGGGGACGTCTGTAATCCGTTATCTAATCCTAGATATAATGATCAAAGATGTAATACCACAAACCACCACAACAACCGGGGACGTCTGTAATCTGTTATCTAATCCTAGATATAATGATCAAAGATGTCATACCACAAACCACGACAACATCCGGGGACGTCTGTAATCCGTTATTTAATCCTAGATATAATGATCAAAGATGTCATACCACAAACCACGACAACATCCGGGGACGTCTGTAATCCGTTATCTAATCCTAGATATAATGATCAAAGATGTCATACCACAAACCATGACAACATCCGGGGACGTCTGTAATCCGTTATCTAATCCTAGATATAATGATAGAAGATGTAATACCACAAACCACGACAACATGCGGGGACGTCTGTAATCCGTTATCTAATCCTAGATATAATGATCTAATTTGTTGTATTAGAGAGGTATGTTGTATCATTAAAGAGGTATGTTTTGGGAAACATCGTTTTTACATTGTCTTATTCTGATTTACATTAGTTGGTTTGACAAATATTGTCTTTAACAGTTTCTTCTCTCTTTTTTGTCTGATGATGTTAAATGATATATAGATAATGTAAGCCCAAGATAATCGTGAAATACTTAAATTATTGGTCAAAATATACTCAAAACAACAATTTAATTTACATAGGACATTCCTTATGGTTCTAAAACTTTCTTATCAATCCTATTTTACATGGTGATGGCTCTGATGATTGATTAATATTATTATGTAATGTTGTATGAATCTTTAGATGTTTACACTAATATAAACCAATTTAATCTGGTTTTGATCTGGTAAGGAGAACATTATACATGGTTAATCAAAACTACCACCGGCAGCCTGTCAATTAAACAAAACTACCACCTGCAGCCTGTCAATTAAACAAAACTACCACCTGCAGCCTGTCAATTAAACAAAACTACCTGCTGCAGCCTGTCAATTAAACAAAACTACCAGCTGCAGCCTGTCAATTAAACAAAACTACCTGCTGCAGCCTGTCAATTAAACAAAACTACCACCTGCAGCCTGTCAATTAAACAAAACTACCAGCTGCAGCCTATCAATTAAACAAAACTACCAGCTGCAGCCTGTCAATTAAACAAAACTACCAGCTGCAGCCTGTCAATTAAACAAAACTACCAGCTGCAGCCTGTCAATTAAACAAAATTACCAGCTGCAGCCTGTCAATTAAACAAAACTACCACCGGCAGCCTGTCAATTAAACAAAACTACCACCTGCAGCCTGTCAATTAAACAAAACTACCAGCTGCAGCCTGTCAATTAAACAAAACTACCTGCTGCAGCCTGTCAATTAAACAAAACTACCAGCTGCAGCCTGTCAATTAAACAAAACTACCAGCTGCAGCCTGTCAATTAAACAAAACTACCACCGGCAGCCTGTCAATTAAACAAAACTACCAGCTGCAGCCTGTCAATTAAACAAAACTACCACCTGCAGCCTGTCAATTAAACAAAACTACCTGCTGCAGCCTGTCAATTAAACAAAACTACCAGCTGCAGCCTGTCAATTAAACAAAACTACCTGCTGCAGCCTGTCAATTAAACAAAACTACCACCTGCAGCCTGTCAATTAAACAAAACTACCAGCTGCAGCCTATCAATTAAACAAAACTACCAGCTGCAGCCTGTCAATTAAACAAAACTACCAGCTGCAGCCTGTCAATTAAACAAACTACCAGCTGCAGCCTGTCAATTAAACAAAACTACCACCGGCAGCCTGTCAATTAAACAAAACTACCACCTGCAGCCTGTCAATTAAACAAAACTACCAGCTGCAGCCTGTCAATTAAACAAAACTACCAGCTGCAGCCTGTCAATTAAACAAAACTACCACCGGCAGCCTGTCAATTAAACAAAACTACCACCTGCAGCCTGTCAATTAAACAAAACTACCAGCTGCAGCCTGTCAATTAAACAAAACTACCTGCTGCAGCCTGTCAATTAAACAAAACTACCATCTGCAGCCTGTCAATTAAACAAAACTACCTGCTGCAGCCTATCAATTAAACAAAACTACCTGCTGCAGCCTATCAATTAAACAAAACTACCTGCTGCAGCCTATCAATTAAACAAAACTACCAGCTGCAGCCTGTCAATTAAACAAAACTACCTGCTGCAGCCTGTCAATTAAACAAAACTACCACCTGCAGCCTGTCAATTAAACAAAACTACCAGCTGCAGCCTATCAATTAAACAAAACTACCAGCTGCAGCCTGTCAATTAAACAAAACTACCAGCTGCAGCCTGTCAATTAAACAAAACTACCATCTGCAGCCTGTCAATTAAACAAAACTACCACCGGCAGCCTGTCAATTAAACAAAACTACCAGCTGCAGCCTGTCAATTAAACAAAACTACCACCTGCAGCCTGTCAATTAAACAAAACTACCAGCTGCAGCCTGTCAATTAAACAAAACTACCTGCTGCAGCCTGTCAATTAAACAAAACTACCACCTGCAGCCTGTCAATTAAACAAAACTACCACCTGCAGCCTGTCAATTAAACAAAACTACCAGCTGCAGCCTGTCAATTAAACAAAACTACCATCTGCAGCCTATCAATTAAACAAAACTACCAGCTGCAGCCTATCAATTAAACAAAACTACCAGCTGCAGCCTATCAATTAAACAAAACTACCAGCTGCAGCCTGTCAATTAAACAAAACTACCATCTGCAGCCTGTCAATTAAACAAAACTACCAGCTGCAGCCTGTCAATTAAACAAAACTACCTGCTGCAGCCTATCAATTAAACAAAACTACCAGCTGCAGCCTGTCAATTAAACAAAACTACCATCTGCAGCCTGTCAATTAAACAAAACTACCAGCTGCAGCCTGTCAATTAAACAAAACTACCATCTGCAGCCTGTCAATTAAACAAAACTACCAGCTGCAGCCTGTCAATTAAACAAAACTACCTGCTGCAGCCTGTCAATTAAACAAAACTACCACCTGCAGCCTGTCAAAATGGTCTTAAACATTCAATGCACGATGACATGTATGTCTTTTTCAGTTAATGAACTAAAATTAAAAATTGTTGAATATATTTGATTCTCGTTTATTGATTCTAGACTATTAATCAAAGCTTAAAGAATTCTATCAGTATCCTCTTTGGAGTTGATTACTCAATATCAGTACGACATTCTAACAGTCTATCAGTATCCTCTTTGGAGTTGATTACTCAATATGGTGTTTAAAGCAACTTTCAACAATATTTCAGTTATATCGTGGCGATCAGTTTTATTGGTGGAGGAAACTGGAGTACCCGGAGAAAACCATCGACCTGTCACAAGTCACTGACAAACTTTATCACATAATGTATCGAGTACATCTTGCCTGAGCGGGGTTGAACCCACAACATCAGTGGTGATAGGCACTGATTGCATATGTAGTTGTAAATCTAACTACCATATGATCACGACCACGACGGTTTGGGTTGGTAAGAACATATTCAATATCAAATAGTTCTGACCAGCTTGTACACAGTTACATTAAATCTAGAATAAACGGATATGATTCGAAATACATAGTTACCCCCCCCCCTTTTTTTCTCTTCTTGAAGAACTATAGAAAATGACGAAATGACTACAGCAGAACCTTTCAGTAATACGTATGATATTCTTACATCAATATTCCCATTGCTTGCCTTGTATATAATGAAAGGAAAAAAACAAAAAATACCACCATGTCGAAACAATTTCAAAATCAAATATCAAAATGTTAGTCTGGTATATCATGTGATAATGTGAACATAGACACTCCTTACACCATTATGTTAGTCTGGTATATCACGTGATAATGTGAACATAGACACTCCTTACACCATTATGTTAGTCTGGTATATCACGTGATAATGTGAACATAGACACTCCTTACACCATTATGTTAGTCTGGTATATCATGTGATAATGTGAACATAGACACTCCTTACACCATTATGTTAGTCTGGTATATCATGTGATAATGTGAACATAGACACTCCTTACACCATTATGTTAGTCTGGTATATCATGTGATAATGTGAACATAGACACTCCTTACACCATTATGTTAGTCTGGTATATCATGTGATAATGTGAACATAGACACTCCTTACACCATTATGTTAGTCTGGTATATCATGTGATAATGTGAACATAGACACTCCTTACACCACTATGTTAGTCTGGTATATCATGTGATAATGTGAACATAGACACTCCTTACACCATTATGTTAGTCTGGTATATCACGTGATAATGTGAACATAGACACTCCTTACACCATTATGTTAGTCTGGTATATCACGTGATAATGTGAACATGGACACTCCTTACACCATTATGTTAGTCTGGTATATCACGTGATAATGTGAACATGGACACTCCTTACACCATTATGTTAGTCTGGTATATCACGTGATAATGTGAACATGGACACTCCTTACACCATTATGTTAGTCTGGTATATCACGTGATAATGTGAACATAGACACTCCTTACACCATTATGTTAGTCTGGTATATCACGTGATAATGTGAACATAGACACTCCTTACACCATTATGTTAGTCTGGTATATCACGTGATAATGTGAACATAGACACTCCTTACACCATTATGTTAGTCTGGTATATCACGTGATAATGTGAACATAGACACTCCTTACACCATTATGTTAGTCTGGTATATCACGTGATAATGTGAACATAGACACTCCTTACACCATTATGTTAGTCTGGTATATCACGTGATAATGTGAACATGGACACTCCTTACACCATTATGTTAGTCTGGTATATCACGTGATAATGTGAACATAGACACTCCTTACACCATTATGTTAGTCTGGTATATCACGTGATAATGTGAACATAGACACTCCTTACACCATTATGTTAGTCTGGTATATCACGTGATAATGTGAACATAGACACTCCTTACACCATTATGTTAGTCTGGTATATCACGTGATAATGTGAACATGGATACTCCTTACACCATTATGTTAGTCTGGTATATCACGTGATAATGTGAACATAGACACTCCTTACACCATTATGTTAGTCTGGTATATCACGTGATAATGTGAACATAGACACTCCTTACACCATTATGTTAGTCTGGTATATCATGTGATAATGTGAACATGGATACTCCTTACACTATTATGTTAGTCTGGTATATCACGTGATAATGTGAACATGGATACTCCTTACACCATTATGTTAGTCTGGTATATCACGTGATAATGTGAACATAGACACTCCTTATACCATTATGTTAGTCTGGTATATCACGTGATAATGTGAACATAGATACTCCTTACACCATTATGTTAGTCTGGTATATCAAAACTACTTGGAGTAAAGTAAATCAAGTTAACAAAGGGAGTCACGTGATAATGTGAACATGTTTAACCTTAGCGTGAGTAGTGAGTGCAGTGATTTATTGTGTTGTAATTACTCATTAGTTAGCAATTCAGAGTTATCTCCATTTTCAGTTTCGTAAAATTAATCTATTTTCATTATTGATTTGTGTGTTTAACGTCACTTCCTATATTATTTCAGCTATACGTCATTGTGTACAGTTATATTAGCGACTCAGAGACAACTACCGACCTGCCACAAGTTATTCATAAGTTATATTAGCGACTGAGAGACAACTACCGACCTGCCACAAGTTATTCATAAGTTATATTAGCGACTCAGAGACAACTACCGACCTGCCACAAGTTATTCATAAGTTATATTAGCGACTCAGTGACAACTACCGACCTGCCACAAGTTATTCATAAATTATATTAGCGACTCGGAGACAACTACCGACCTGCCACAAGTTATTCATAAATTATATTAGCGACTCAGAGATAATTACCAACCTACCATAAGTTATTCATAAGTTATATTAGCGACTCAGAGACAACTACCGACCTGCCACAAGTTATTCATAAGTTATATTAGCGACTCAGTGACAACTACCGACCTGCCACAAGTTATTCATAAATTATATTAGCGACTCGGAGACAACTACCGACCTGCCACAAGTTATTCATAAATTATATTAGCAACTCGGAGATAATTACCAACCTACCATAAGTTATTCATAAGTTATATTAGCGACTCAGAGACAACTACCGACCTGCCACAAGTTATTCATAAGTTATATTAGCGACTCAGTGACAACTACCGACCTGCCACAAGTTATTCATAAGTTATATTAGCGACTCAGAGACAACTACCGACCTGCCACAAGTTATTCATAAATTATATTAGCGACTCGGAGACAACTACCGACCTGCCACAAGTTATTCATAAATTATATTAGCGACTCGGAGACAACTACCGACCTGCCACAAGTTATTCATAAATTATATTAGCGACTTGGAGATAATTACCAACCTACCATAAGTTATTCATAAGTTATATTAGCGACTCAGAGACAACTAACAACCTGCCACAAGTTATTCATAAGTTATATTAGCGACTCAAAGACAACTACCGACCTGCCACAAGTTATTCATAAGTTATATTAGCGACTCAGAGACAACTACCAACCTACCACAAGTTATTCACCAAATTGATCACATAAGGTTGGATGGAGTACATCTCATTATGGACAGCAATCAAGGTAACATTAAGAAACCATAATCCTATTGGAACAGCCATGCACGGATTAGGATTACGATACTTAAGCCACTTTCAACAACATTCCAGCCATATCGTGCCATGCAAGGTCATGGTCATAGATACTTTTAAGTGCAGCAAAGACTTTCCAAGTATCTGTTGAGCTTCCGGATATTGTACCGTATAGACCCGTGTGTCTTTAGTTTAGTAAATATATAACAACACTCCTTGTGGCCAAAACACAATTACCTTTCCCTAACTCATTACTAAAACGGCAACATTTCAGCCTATGTTAAGCATGGGATAGGAGGTAATCTTACTACATAAACTCGTGTGCCCCCTAAGTCATTATTAAAACGGCAACATTTCAGCCTATGTTAAACATGGGATGGGAGGTAATCTTACTACATAAACTCATGTGCCCCCTAACTCATTACTAAAACGGCAGCATTTCAGCCTATGTTAAACATGGGATAGGACGTAATCTTAACCACATAAACTCGTGTGCCCCCTAACTCATTACTAAAACGGCAACATTTCAGCCTATGCTAAACATGGGATAGGACGTAATCTTACTACATAAACTCGTGTGCCCCCTAACTCATTACTAAAACGGTAACATTTCAGCCTACGTTAAACATTACTAAAACGGCAACATTTCAGCCTATGTTAAACATGGGATAGGAGGTAATCTTACTACATAAACTCGTGTGCCCCCTAACTCATTACTAAAACGGCAACATTTCAGCCTATGCTAAACATGGGATAGGACGTAATCTTACTACATAAACTCGTGTGCCCCCTAACTCATTACTAAAACGGTAACATTTCAGCCTACGTTAAACATTACTAAAACGGCAACATTTCAGCCTATGTTAAACATGGGATAGGAGGTAATCTTACTACATAAACTCGTGTGCCCCCTAACTCATTACTAAAACGGTAACATTTCAGCCTACGTTAAACATGGAATAGGAGGTAATCTTACTACATAAACTCGTGTGCCCCCTAACTCATTACTAAAACGGCAACATTTCAGCCTATGTTAAACATGGGATAGGAGGTAATCTTACTACATAAACTTGTGTGCCCCCTAACTCATTACTAAAACAGCAACATTTCAGCCTATGCTAAACATGGGATAGAAGGTAATCTTACTACATAAACTCGTGTGCCCCCTAACTCATTACTAAAACGGTAACATTTCAGCCTATGTTAAACATGGGATGGGACTAATGTTACTACATAAACTCGTGTACCTTAAACATGGGATAGGACGTAATGTTACTACATAAACTCGTGTGCCTTAAACATGGGATAGGACGTAATGTTACTACATAAACTCGTGTGCCTTAAACATGGGATAGGACGTAATGTTACTACATAAACTCATGTGCCCCCTTACTCATTACTAAAACGGCAACATTTCAGCCTATGTTAAACATGGGATAGGACGTAATCTTACTACATAAACTCGTGTGCCCCCTAACTCATTACTAAAACGGCAACATTTCAGCCTATGCTAAACATGGGATAGGACGTAATCTTACTACATAAACTCGTGTGCCCCCTAACTCATTACTAAAACGGCAACATTTCAGCCTATGTTAAACATGGGATAGGAGGTAATCTTACTATATAAACTCGTGGGCCTCTTGTATTAAGAAAAGTAAGAAGATACCAATGGGGTAATCAGAAGCCATTGATCGAAAGAGGACAAAACAACTTGAACTATGATAACACAATAAAGGTGTCATGTTAAATAGTCTTTTCTACACAATAAAGGTGTCATGTTAAATAGTCTTTTCTACACAATAAAGTGTCATGTTAAATAGTCTTTTCTACACAATAAAAGTGTCATGTTAAATAGTCTTTTCTACACAATAAAGGTGTCATGTTAAATAGTCTTTTCTACACAATAAAGTGTCATGTTAAATAGTCTTTTCTACACAATAAAGGTGTCATGTTAAATAGTCTTTTCTACACAATAAAGGTGTCATGTTAAATAGTCTATTCTACACAATAAAGGTGTCATGTTAAATAGTCTTTTCTACACAATAAAGGTGTCATGTTAAATAGTCTTTTCTACACAATAAAGGTGTCATGTTAAATAGTCTTTTCTACACAATAAAGGTGTCATGTTAAATAGTCTTTTCTACACAATAAAGGTGTCATGTTAAATAGTCTATTCTACACAATAAAGGTGTTATGTTAAATAGTATTTTCTACACAATAAAGGTGTCATGTTAAATAGTCTTTTCTACACAATAAAGGTGTCATGTTAAATAGTCTTTTCTACACAATAAAGGTGTCATGTTAAATAGTCTTTTCTACACAATAAAGGTGTCATGTTAAATAGTCTATTCTACACAATAAAGGTGTCATGTTAAATAGTCTTTTCTACACAATAAAGGTGTCATGTTAAATAGTCTTTTCTACACAATAAAGGTGTCATGTTAAATAGTCTTTTCTACACAATAAAGGTGTCATGTTAAATAGTCTATTCTACACAATAAAGGTGTCATGTTAAATAGTCTTTTCTACACAATAAAGGTGTCATGTTAAATAGTCTTTTCTACACAATAAAGGTGTCATATTAAATAGTCTTTTCTACACAATAAAGTGTCATGTTAAATAGTCTTTTCTACACACTAAAGGTGTCATGTTAAATAGTCTTTTCTACACAATAAAGGTGTCATGTTAAATAGTCTTTTCTACACAATAAAGGTGTCATGTTAAATAGTCTTTTCTACACAATAAAGGTGTCATGTTAAATAGTCTTTTCTACACAATAAAGGTGTCATGTTAAATAGTCTTTTCTACACAATAAAGGTGTCATGTTAAATAGTCTTTTCTACACAATAAAGGTGTCATGTTAAATAGTCTATTCTACACAATAAAGGTGTCATGTTAAATAGTCTTTTCTACACAATAAAGTGTCATGTTAAATAGTCTTTTCTACACAATAAAGGTGTCATGTTAAATAGTCTTTTCTACACAATAAAGTGTCATGTTAAATAGTCTTTTCTACACAATAAAGGTGTCATGTTAAATAGTCTATTGTACACAATAAAGGTGTCATGTTAAATAGTCTTTTCTACACAATAAAGGTGTCATGTTAAATAGTCTTTTCTACACAATAAAGGTGTCATGTTAAATAGTCTTTTCTACACAATAAAGGTGTCATGTTAAATAATCTATTCTACACAATAAAGGTGTCATGTTAAATAGTCTTTTCTACACAATAAAGGTGTCATGTTAAATAGTCTATTCTACACAATAAAGGTGTCATGTTAAATAGTCTATTCTACACAATAAAGGTGTCATGTTAAATAGTCTATTCTACACAATAAAGGTGTCATGTTAAATAGTCTTTTCTACACAATAAAGGTGTCATGTTAATTAGTCTTTTCTACACAATAAAGGTGTCATGTTAAATAGTCTATTCTACACAATAAAGGTGTCATGTTAAATAGTCTTTTCTACACAATAAAGGTGTCATGTTAAATAGTCGTTTCTACACAATAAAGGTGTCATGTTAAATAGTCTATTCTACACAATAAAGTGTCATGTTAAATAGTCTTTTCTACACCACAATAAAGGTGTCATGTTAAATAGTCTTTTCTACACAATAAAGGTGTCATGTTAAATAGTCTTTTCTACACAATAAAGGTGTCATGTTAAATAGTCTATTCTACACAATAAAGGTGTCATGTTAAATAGTCTTTTCTACACAATAAAGGTGTCATGTTAAATAGTCTTTTCTACACAATAAAGGTGTCATATTAAATAGTCTTTTCTACACAATAAAGTGTCATGTTAAATAGTCTTTTCTACACAATAAAGGTGTCATGTTAAATAGTCTTTTCTACACAATAAAGGTGTCATGTTAAATAGTCTATTCTACACAATAAAGGTGTCATGTTAAATAGTCTTTTCTACACAATAAAGGTGTCATGTTAAATAGTCTTTTCTACACAATAAAGGTGTCATGTTAAATAGTCTATTCTACACAATAAAGGTGTCATGTTAAATAGTCTTTTCTACACAATAAAGGTGTCATGTTAAATAGTCTTTTCTACACAATAAAGGTGTCATGTTAAATAGTCTTTTCTGCACAATAAAGGTGTCATGTTAAATAGTCTTTTCTACAAAATAAAGGTGTCATGTTAAATAGTCTTTTCTACACAATAAAGGTGTCATGTTAAATAGTCTTTTCTACACAATAAAGGTGTCATGTTAAATAGTCTATTCTACACAATAAAGGTGTCATGTTAAATAGTCTTTTCTACACAATAAAGGTGTCATGTTAAATAGTCTTTTCTACACAATAAAGGTGTCATGTTAAATAGTCTTTTCTACACAATAAAGGTGTCATGTTAAATAGTCTTTTCTACACAATAAAGGTGTCATGTTAAATAGTCTATTCTACACAATAAAGGTGTTATGTTAAATAGTATTTTCTACACAATAAAGGTGTCATGTTAAATAGTCTTTTCTACACAATAAAGGTGTCATGTTAAATAGTCTTTTCTACACAATAAAGGTGTCATGTTAAATAGTCTTTTCTACACAATAAAGGTGTCATGTTAAATAGTCTATTCTACACAATAAAGGTGTCATGTTAAATAGTCTTTTCTACACAATAAAGGTGTCATGTTAAATAGTCTTTTCTACACAATAAAGGTGTCATGTTAAATAGTCTTTTCTACACAATAAAGGTGTCATGTTAAATAGTCTATTCTACACAATAAAGGTGTCATGTTAAATAGTCTTTTCTACACAATAAAGGTGTCATGTTAAATAGTCTTTTCTACACAATAAAGGTGTCATATTAAATAGTCTTTTCTACACAATAAAGTGTCATGTTAAATAGTCTTTTCTACACACTAAAGGTGTCATGTTAAATAGTCTTTTCTACACAATAAAGGTGTCATGTTAAATAGTCTTTTCTACACAATAAAGGTGTCATGTTAAATAGTCTTTTCTACACAATAAAGGTGTCATGTTAAATAGTCTTTTCTACACAATAAAGGTGTCATGTTAAATAGTCTTTTCTACACAATAAAGGTGTCATGTTAAATAGTCTTTTCTACACAATAAAGGTGTCATGTTAAATAGTCTATTCTACACAATAAAGGTGTCATGTTAAATAGTCTTTTCTACACAATAAAGTGTCATGTTAAATAGTCTTTTCTACACAATAAAGGTGTCATGTTAAATAGTCTTTTCTACACAATAAAGTGTCATGTTAAATAGTCTTTTCTACACAATAAAGGTGTCATGTTAAATAGTCTATTGTACACAATAAAGGTGTCATGTTAAATAGTCTTTTCTACACAATAAAGGTGTCATGTTAAATAGTCTTTTCTACACAATAAAGGTGTCATGTTAAATAGTCTTTTCTACACAATAAAGGTGTCATGTTAAATAATCTATTCTACACAATAAAGGTGTCATGTTAAATAGTCTTTTCTACACAATAAAGGTGTCATGTTAAATAGTCTTTTCTACACAATAAAGGTGTCATGTTAAATAGTCTTTTCTACACAATAAAGGTGTCATGTTACATAGTCTTTTCTACACAATAAAGGTGTCATGTTAAATAATCGTTTCTACACAATAAAGGTGTCATGTTAAATAGTCTATTCTACACAATAAAGGTGTCATGTTAAATAGTCTTTTCTACACAATAAAGGTGTCATGTTAAATAGTCTTTTCTACACAATAAAGGTGTCATGTTAAATAGTCTTTTCTACACAATAAAGGTGTCATGTTAAATAGTCTTTTCTACACAATAAAGGTGTCATGTTAAATAGTCTTTTCTACACAATAAAGGTGTCATGTTAAATAGTCTTTTCTACACAATAAAGGTGTCATGTTAAATAGTCTTTTCTACACAATAAAGGTGTCATGTTAAATAGTCTTTTCTACACAATAAAGGTGTCATGTTAAATAGTCTTTTCTACACAATAAAGGTGTCATGTTAAATAGTCTTTTCTACACAATAAAGGTGTCATGTTAAATAGTCTTTTCTACACAATAAAGGTGTCATGTTAAATAGTCTATTCTACACAATAAAGGTGTCATGTTAAATAGTCTTTTCTACACAATAAAGGTGTCATGTTAAATAGTCTATTCTACACAATAAAGGTGTCATGTTAAATAGTCTTTTCTACACAATAAAGGTGTCATGTTAAATAGTCTTTTCTACACAATAAAGGTGTCATGTTAAATAGTCTTTTCTACACAATAAAGGTGTCATGTTAAATAGTCTTTTCTACACAATAAAGTGTCATGTTAAATAGTCTTTTCTACACAATAAAGGTGTCATGTTAAATATTCTATTCTACACAATAAAGTGTCATGTTAAATAGTCTTTTCTACACAATAAAGGTGTCATGTTAAATAGTCTTTTCTACACAATAAAGGTGTCATGTTAAATAGTCTTTTCTACAAAATAAAGGTGTCATGTTAAATAGTCTTTTCTACACAATAAAGGTGTCATGTTAAATAGTCTTTTCTACACAATAAAGGTGTCATGTTAAATAGTCTTTTCTACACAATAAAGGTGTCATGTTAAATAGTCTTTTCTACACAATAAAGGTGTCATGTTAAATAGTCTTTTCTACACAATAAAGGTGTCATGTTAAATAGTCTTTTCTACACAATAAAGGTGTCATGTTAAATAGTCTTTTCTACACAATAAAGTGTCATGTTAAATAGTCTTTTCTACACAATAAAGGTGTCATGTTAAATAGTCTTTTCTACACAATAAAGGTGTCATGTTAAATAGTCTTTTCTACACAATAAAGGTGTCATGTTAAATAGTCTATTCTACACAATAAAGGTGTCATGTTAAATAGTCTTTTCTACACAATAAAGGTGTCATGTTAAATAGTCTATTCTACACAATAAAGGTGTCATGTTAAATAGTCTTTTCTACACAATAAAGGTGTCATGTTAAATAGTCTTTTCTACACAATAAAGGTGTCATGTTAAATAGTCTTTTCTACACAATAAAGGTGTCATGTTAAATAGTCTTTTCTACACAATAAAGGTGTCATGTTAAATAGCCTTTTCTACACAATAAAGTGTCATGTTAAATAGTCTTTTCTATACAATAAAGGTGTCATGTTAAATAGTCTTTTCTACACAATAAAGGTGTCATGTTAAATAGTCTTTTCTACACAATAAAGGTGTCATGTTAAATAGTCTTTTCTACACAAAAAAGGTGTCATGTTAAATAGTCTTTTCTACACAATAAAGGTGTCATGTTAAATAGTCTTTTCTACATTGCAGATGGATCAACATAAGATTCTTAAAACTATTTGTTCACCATCTCCATGTTGTTACAAGGCCTTCGTCTGCACGTTCTTAGCAAGTATAGATAGTGTTAAGTTTGTAGGATTTTAGGGAGCGAGTATAAAATTCGTACTTGAATGTTTTATAACCTCAAGTCCTGGGTGAGCATATATACAACATAGACAGCATTGATATACTACAAAACTGCTCCACTTAAGATATGAGAATCGAAACAAACTTAAAGATGATTTTGTTTGTAGGCTTAAGTAAATTTGGTTTCAGTAAACTGACTATTATGCTGATGATCCCCTACCAGGATAAATTATCAATTGCCACGGAGATGGATAAGTTTATCAAGAGGTAAATATTTGGAAAAGCAAAAGAAAAATGTCCGTGTATCATATGTATACCAGTTTATGCTTACATAATATGCCCTAGAAGAGCTTGAAGATACCAAAGGGAGGTAATCATAATCCGTATATCGAAGAAGAACAGACAACATAATGACCAAAAGAAAAAGTACAAAAGGACAAACAATGATCTACAAAACATTACACATAATAAAAGTTTGAAGATACCAAAGGGAGGTAATCAGAATCCGTATGACGAAGAAGAACAGACAACACAATTGCTAAAAGAAAAACATACACATAAATCGAAAGATCAAGTAACACAAACCCCACTAAAAATCAGGGTGAACTCAGGTGCTCCGGAAGGGTGAGCAGTTCCTGCTCCACTACTGACACCCATCGTGTTAATCTAGTTACCAACCCGGTGATAAGTCATGAATGAACAATGACCTAAGTATAAGTCATGTGTATTAGGTTGGTCAAGCTGTGTTACAACCCGATGATAAGTCATGAATGAACAATGACCTAAGTATAAGTCATGTGTATTAGGTTGGTCAAGCTGTGTTACAACCCGATGATAAGTCATGAATGAACAATGACCTAAGTATAAGTCATGTGTAATAGGTTGGTCAAGCTGTGTTACAACCCGATGATAATTCATGAATGAACAATGACCTAAGTATAGGTCATGTGTATTAGGTTGGTCAAGCTGTATTAATAATACAACTTAAGGCACATGCGCAGAACTGCCTGCAAAAGGAAAATTTGAATTGTAAACTTTAAATCACCTTTCATTACAGTCAATGGAGATAACTCTGGGAATATTTCTAGCAATGCTTTAAACAATTCAAAACCTGCCATTACATATACATATCTTTCACTGGAATATGGTGAGAAAAAGTACATTTGATGTATACGCGTTCCTTTCAGTTTCGCTGACCAATATACATTGTTTTTGCCCAACATGTAAGCAATTTTATTTTATTTGGAAATAAAAGTCTTTTTGAAACAAATACATTAGGGAAATGAAGAATTAAATTTGCATAAATTGTGCAAGTCCGATGTGCCATATACATATCCATATTTACTATATAACTTTTGAAGAAGCTAAATGCGAAACTTCATTGTAAATTTGATAACAAGCGTGACAATTTTATTTAGCGATAGTAAACCCTGCAAATCAATAACACGTGGGATCTAAAATTCATATTTGGTAATTGATATCGCCTAAGCTTCACCCGCCGTGTAAACAAAGTCCCGGCACTGACATGGTTTATAAGAAATATCATCATTGACATGCACACCCCCTAAATAATGTATCAGTAAGCATTATTAAAACTCAGCGTTTCCTCCCTCAGACACAAGCAATCTTAGCCGATATTGGCTATCCTGTTGAGGCACTTTCAGTTTTCCTGCTGCCAAACTTTTAAATTATGTAGCTATCTTTTCTTTTGACTTATGAGCGTACCTAACGAATGTTATTCAAGAAATGCATGGTACGTAATGAATTATATATCTAAATTGTATTACTCTCACTGGGTCGATACCTCTGCTGGTGAACTATTCGGTTTCTTTATATATTTTATATATTTTTAACATTTATGACATTTAGTAGATGGGACTGTAAAGTCTGTTTGGTTTAGGTAGGTTTTTGGTTTACTCGGTGATCGGTTGAGACAGGTTTCGCTGTATTTTCAGAGTGTAAGACTTGTATATGTAATGGTAAATAAGTAGTTAAGAGTAAAACACCCTTCAAGCTGTAAATTATACTATAATACGTTACCAACTATTAGTCCAAATGGATAGGCACCTGTCATTAACATAAAATACTAAATTAACACTAAATTATAAAAACAAAACAAAATAACTAAGTATATGCAAATGTATTACACTACACATTCATGACATTTAAACTACATAATCATGACATTTAAACTACATAATCATGACATTTAAACTACATAATCATGACATTTAAACTACACATTCATGACATTTAAACTACATAATCATGACATTTAAACTACATAATCATGACATTTAAACTACACATTCATGGCATGATACACCAAACATTCATGGGATTTTACAAAATTACACATTCATGACATTTGCACTACATTGTCATGACATTTACACTATATATTCATGGCACTTTACACTAATCATTCATGGTACATTCTCATATTTTACGTTACACTTGGTATTTCAATTACAAAATCGTGACAAAATCATTGTAAAGAAGGAGATGATTAACCTGGCTAACATATCTACGATTAATTAGCCCACATATATTTTCTACTGTCTTATCTAGAAATTATTAAGTCGGTTTTCATAACAAAGCCACGTGTTCAGTATGTATAATGTACTAAGAAAAGTATTTATGGTAAATTAAAAGTAAAACTTTATTGCAAAAAGCAATACTATCGAATTTAGAAATATCTGAAAATCATATGAGGCAGCAACCAGTAGGTATTTTTTATTATATATATTTTAGAAAGTGTTCATTGCAAAAATGGTTAGTCACGTGCATTTGAATTGAAAAGAATGATATTTACACAAATAAAATGTACAAAGATCAAATATAAATAAAGCATTTACACTAGATGTTGGATTTAATAAACACAAACAAAAATAAATATCATTACTATAAAACAGGAGGATCTATGATAAGGCGTTATTATTTCTCCTAAAATATACTATGCGTAACTCGGTTATAACGAATATTTATATAGCGAATATTTGGCTCGAACAAATTTACTTCCCAGTGCCTACAATTAATACATTGTTGTAATATATTTCATTTAAGATCTAAGAATCCAAATTAGGAGACAAAACATTTCGGCTATGCATATTATGAACCGCCCTGAAGATTCGCTATAAACGAGTTTCGTTCTATTACTCTCTAAGTGCAATGCGCGAGTTCATGATAAAAATGAGGAAACTGAAACGAAGTGCGAAGTGGGAGATATTTCCTGAAACTCTCAGCCGAAGCAAAATTTAAAAACATGAACTTGCCGTAGCTTGATGTGGTATGCTAACGATAAATATCTCGTAAACAATTATAACATGACTTATCCCATCAGTATCATACAATAGCTAATGTTGTCTACAATTTCAATCGTAGAGTAGTTCACGTTACGTCTACCTAAGTAATCAGAACATATCACCTAGACAATAACGAGTTTGAATTCCCCACGTGACTAGGTGTACTCGATACAGTCTTATGTTGGTATGTTTGCATTATGACGGTTGTATTATAGAGGTACTCGGTTTTTTCTCCCAATTGAACTGACTACCATGATAAATCACTGACATATTAATGGAAACATTGCGTTAAGTACCCACTTTTCTGTAAATGTGTCCATGTAATTCTTTTTTTTACTTCTAATAATACTAGAAAGACTGTCCGACTGTAAATGTTGAAATGTTTACCAGTTACATTTGTATATTAGCTAGTTTTGTGATGACGTCATCCCTTCCGAAAAACCAGTATAAGGTAGATTCAAGTTGGAGACCGAAAAACCAGAATTTGGTAGTTCCTTGTTGGCTACATCTTGTTGGATAGCGACAATGTAATTAACACCAATGCCTTCATAACTTTAATATGTATTTACCCTAACCCTAGCCCTAACCCTAACCCTAACCCTAACCCTTACCCTAACCCTAACCCTAACCCTAACACTAACCCTTACCCTAACCCTAACCCTAACCCTAGCCCTAACCCTTACCCTTACCCTAACCCTAACCCTAACCCTTACCCTAACCCTAACCCTAGCCCAAACCCTAACCCTAACCCTAACCCTAACCCTAACCCTAACCCTTACCCTAACCCTAACCCTAACCCTAACATTAACCCTAACCCTAACCCTAACCCTAACCCTAACCTTTACCCTAACCCTAACCCTAAACCTTACCTCTAACCCTAACCCTAACCCTAACCCTTATCCTAACCCTAACCCTTTAATCATCAATAATGAACATAACATCACGTATTCTACAATCTAGTGAAGATTTACTAACCCTAACCCTACCTCTAACCCTTTACAGAACCCCTGACCTCTAGTGAAGATTTATAATGTTAACTGTTGTTTTTTTCTTTTCTTTAGCCCAGGCATGAACCCCTGACTTCTAGTGAAGATTTATAATGTTAACTGTTGTTTTTCTTTAGCCCAGGCATGAACCCCTGACTTCTAGAGAAGATTTATAATGTTAACTGTTGTTTTTTCTTTAGCCCAGGCATGAACCCCTGACTTCTAGTGAAGATTTATAATGTTAACTGTTGTTTTTCTTTCTTTAGCCCAGGCATGAACCCCTGACTTCTAGAGAAGATTTATAATGTTAACTGTTGTTTTTCTTTAGCCCAGGCATGGACCCCTGACCTCTAGTGAAGATTTATAATGTTAACTGTTGTTTTTCTTTCCTTAGCCCAGGCATGGACCCCTGACCTCTAGTGAAGATTTATAATGTTAACTGTTGTTTTTCTTTAGCCCAGGCATGAACCCCTGACCTCTAGTGAAGATTTATAATGTTAACTGTTGTTTTTCTTTAGCCCAGGCATGGACCCCTGACTTCTAGTGAAGATTTATAATGTTAACTGTTGTTTTTCTTTAACCCAGGCATGGACCCCTGACCTCTAGAGAAGATTTATAATGTTAACTGTTGTTTTTCTTTAGCCCAGGCATGGACCCCTGACCTCTAGTGAAGATTTATAATGTTAACTGTTGTTTTTCTTTCTTTAGCCCAGGCATGAACCCCTGACTTCTAGAGAAGATTTATAATGTTAACTGTTGTTTTTCTTTCTTTAGCCCAGGCATGAACCCCTGACTTCTAGTGAAGATTTATAATGTTAACTGTTGTTTTTCTTTTGCCTAGGCATGAACCCCTGCCTTCTAGAGAAGATTTATAATGTTAACTGTTGTTTTTCTTTAGCCCAGGCATGGACCCCTGACCTCTAGTGAAGATTTATAATGTTAACTGTTGTTTTTCTTTTCTTTAGCCCAGGCATGAACCCCTGACTTCTAGAGAAGATTTATAATGTTAACTGTTGTTTTCTTTCTTTAGCCCAGGCATGAACCCCTGACCTCTAGTGAAGATTTATAATGTTAACTGTTGTTTTTCTTTCTTTAGCCCAGGCATGAACCCCTGACTTCTAGAGAAGATTTCTAATGTTAACTGTTGTTTTTCTTTAGCCCAGGCATGGACCACTGACCTCTAGTGAAGATTTATAATGTTAACTGTTGTTTTTCTTTCTTTAGCCCAGGCATGAACCCCTGACTTCTAGAGAAGATTTATAATGTTAACTGTTGTTTTTCTTTAGCCCAGGCATGAACCCCTGACTTCTAGAGAAGATTTATAATGTTAACTGTTGTTTTTCTTTAGCCCAGGCATGAACCCCTAACTTCTAGAGAAGATTGATAATGTTAACTGTTGTTTTTCTTTCGTTAGCCCAGGCATGAACCCCTGACTTCTAGAGAAGATTTATAATGTTAACTGTTGTTTTTCTTTAGCCCAGGCATGAACCCTTGACTTCTAGTGAAGATTTATAATGTTAACTGTTGTTTTTCTTTAGCCCAGGCATGGACCCCTGACTTCTAGAGAAGATTTATAATGTTAACTGTTGTTTTTCTTTCTTTAGCCCAGGCATGAATCCCTGACTTCTAGTGAAGATTTATAATGTTAACTGTTGTTTTTCTTTCTTTAGCCCAGGCATGGACCCCTGACATCTAGAGAAGATTGATAATGTTAACTGTTGTTTTTCTTTCTTTAGCCCAGGCATGAACCCCTAACTTCTAGAGAAGATTTATAATGTTAACTGTTGTTTTTCTTTAGCCCAGGCATGAACCTCTGACTTCTAGTGAACATTTATTATGTTAACTGTTGTTTTTCTTTCTTTAGCCCAGGCATGGACCCCTGACATCTAGAGAAGATTGATAATGTTAACTGTTGTTTTTCTTTAGCCCAGGCATGAACCCCTGACTTCTAGAGAAGATTTATAATGTTAACTGTTGTTTTTTCTTTAGCCCAGGCATGAACCCCTGACTTCTAGTGAAGATTTATAATGTTAACTGTTGTTTTTCTTTCTTTAGCCCAGGCATGGACCCCTGACATCTAGAGAAGATTGATAATGTTAACTGTTGTTTTTCTTTCTTTAGCCCAGGCATGAACCCTTGACTTCTAGAGAAGATTTATAATGTTAACTGTTGTTTTTCTTTCTTTAGCCCAGGCATGAACCCCTGACCTCTAGTGAAGATTTATAATATTAACTGTTGTTTTTCTTTCTTTAGCCCAGGCATGAACCCCTGACTTCTAGAGAAGATTTATAATGTTAACTGTTGTTTTTCTTTAGCCCAGGCATGAACCCCTGACTTCTAGTGAAGATTTATAATGTTAACTGTTGTTTTTCTTTAGCCCAGGCATGGACCCCTGACTTCTAGAGAAGATTTATAATGTTAACTGTTGTTTTTCTTTCTTTAGCCCAGGCATGAACCCCTGACTTCTAGTGAAGATTTATAATGTTAACTGTTGTTTTTCTTTCTTTAGCCCAGGCATGGACCCCTGACATCTAGAGAAGATTGATAATGTTAACTGTTGTTTTTCTTTCTTTAGCCCAGGCATGAACCCCTAACTTCTAGAGAAGATTTATAATGTTAACTGTTGTTTTTCTTTAGCCCAGGCATGAACCTCTGACTTCTAGTGAACATTTATTATGTTAACTGTTGTTTTTCTTTCCTTAGCCCAGGCATGGACCCCTGACATCTAGAGAAGATTGATAATGTTAACTGTTGTTTTTCTTTAGCTCAGGCATGAACCCCTGACTTCTAGAGAAGATTTATAATGTTAACTGTTGTTTTTCTTTCTTTAGCCCAGGCATGGACCCCTGACATCTAGAGAAGATTGATAATGTTAACTGTTGTTTTTCTTTCTTTAGCCCAGGCATGAACCCTTGACTTCTAGAGAAGATTTATAATGTTAACTGTTGTTTTTCTTTAGCCCAGGCATGAACCCCTGACTGCTAGTAAAGATTTATAATGTTAACTGTTGTTTTTCTTTAGACCAGGCATGGACCCCTGACCTCTAGTGAAGATTTATAATGTTAACTGTTGTTTTTCTTTAGCCCAGGCATGGACCCCTAACCTCTAGTGAAGATTTATAATGTTAACTGTTGTTTTTCTTTTCTTTAGCCCAGGCTTGAACCCCTGACTTCTAGAGAAGATTTATAATGTTAACTGTTGTTTTTCTTTTCGTTAGCCCAGGCATGAACCCCTGACATCTAGAGAAGATTTATAATATTAACTGTTGTTTTTCTTTAGCCCAGGCATGGAACCCTGACCTCTAGTGAAGATTTATAATGTTAACTGTTGTTTTTCTTTTCTTTAAGCCCAGGCATGAACCCCTGACTTCTAGAGAAGATTTATAATGTTAACTGTTGTTTTTCTTTAGCCCAGGCATGAACCCCTGACTTCTAGAGAAGATTTATAATGTTAACTGTTGTTTTTCTTTCTTTAGCCCAGGCATGAACCCCTGACTTCTAGAGAAGATTTATAATGTTAACTGTTGTTTTTCTTTCTTTAGCCCAGGCATGAACCCCTGACTTCTAGAGAAGATTTATAATGTTAACTGTTGTTTTTCTTTAGCCCAGGCATGGACCCCTGACCTCTAGTGAAGATTTATAATGTTAACTGTTGTTTTTCTTTTCTTTAGCCCAGGCATGAACCCCTGACTTCTAGAGAAGATTTATAATGTTAACTGTTGTTTTCTTTCTTTAGCCCAGGCATGAACCCCTGACCTCTAGTGAAGATTTATAATGTTAACTGTTGTTTTTCTTTCTTTAGCCCAGGCATGAACCCCTGACTTCTAGAGAAGATTTCTAATGTTAACTGTTGTTTTTCTTTAGCCCAGGCATGGACCACTGACCTCTAGTGAAGATTTATAATGTTAACTGTTGTTTTTCTTTCTTTAGCCCAGGCACGAACCCCTGACTTCTAGAGAAGATTTATAATGTTAACTGTTGTTTTTCTTTAACCCAGGCATGGACCCCTGACCTCTAGAGAAGATTAATAATGTTAACGGTTGTTTTTCTTTAGCCCAGGCATGGACCCCTGACTTCTAGTGAAGATTTATAATGTTAACTGTTGTTTTTCTTTAACCCAGGCATGGACCCCTGACCTCTAGAGAAGATTTATAATGTTAACTGTTGTTTTTTTTTAGCCCAGGCATGGACCCCTGACCTCTAGTGAAGATTTATAATGTTAACTGTTGTTTTTCTTTCTTTAGCCCAGGCATGAACCCCTGACTTCTAGAGAAGATTTCTAATGTTAACTGTTGTTTTTCTTTAGCCCAGGCATGGACCACTGACCTCTAGTGAAGATTTATAATGTTAACTGTTGTTTTTCTTTCTTTAGCCCAGGCACGAACCCCTGACTTCTAGAGAAGATTTATAATGTTAACTGTTGTTTTTCTTTAGCCCAGGCATGAACCCCTAACTTCTAGAGAAGATTGATAATGTTAACTGTTGTTTTTCTTTCGTTAGCCCAGGCATGAACCCCTGACTTCTAGAGAAGATTTATAATGTTAACTGTTGTTTTTCTTTAGCCCAGGCATGAACCCCTGACTTCTAGTGAAGATTTATAATGTTAACTGTTGTTTTTCTTTAGCCCAGGCATGGACCCCTGACTTCTAGAGAAGATTTATAATGTTAACTGTTGTTTTTCTTTCTTTAGCCCAGGCATGAACCCCTGACTCCTAGTGAAGATTTATAATGTTAACTGTTGTTTTTCTTTCTTTAGCCCAGGCATGGACCCCTGACATCTAGAGAAGATTGATATTGTTAACTGTTGTTTTTCTTTTCTTTAGCCCAGGCATGAACCCCTGACTTCTAGAGAAGATTTATAATGTTAACTGTTGTTTTCTTTCTTTAGCCCAGGCATGAACCCCTGACCTCTAGTGAAGATTTATAATGTTAACTGTTGTTTTTCTTTCTTTAGCCCAGGCATGAACCCCTGACTTCTAGAGAAGATTTCTAATGTTAACTGTTGTTTTTCTTTAGCCCAGGCATGGACCACTGACCTCTAGTGAAGATTTATAATGTTAACTGTTGTTTTTCTTTCTTTAGCCCAGGCACGAACCCCTGACTTCTAGAGAAGATTTATAATGTTAACTGTTGTTTTTCTTTAACCCAGGCATGGACCCCTGACCTCTAGAGAAGATTTATAATGTTAACGGTTGTTTTTCTTTAGCCCAGGCATGGACCCCTGACTTCTAGTGAAGATTTATAATGTTAACTGTTGTTTTTCTTTAACCCAGGCATGGACCCCTGACCTCTAGAGAAGATTTATAATGTTAACTGTTGTTTTTCTTTAGCCCAGGCATGGACCCCTGACCTCTAGTGAAGATTTATAATGTTAACTGTTGTTTTTCTTTCTTTAGCCCAGGCATGAACCCCTGACTTCTAGAGAAGATTTCTAATGTTAACTGTTGTTTTTCTTTCTTTAGCCCAGGCATGAACCCTGACTTCTAGAGAAGATTTCTAATGTTAACTGTTGTTTTTCTTTAGCCCAGGCATGGACCACTGACCTCTAGTGAAGATTTATAATGTTAACTGTTGTTTTTCTTTCTTTAGCCCAGGCACGAACCCCTGACTTCTAGAGAAGATTTATAATGTTAACTGTTGTTTTTCTTTAGCCCAGGCATGAACCCCTGACTTCTAGTGAAGATTTATAATGTTAACTGTTGTTTTTCTTTAGCCCAGGCATGGACCCCTGACTTCTAGAGAAAATTTATAATGTTAACTGTTGTTTTTCTTTCTTTAGCCCAGGCATGAACCCCTGACTCCTAGTGAAGATTTATAATGTTAACTGTTGTTTTTCTTTCTTTAGCCCAGGCATGGACCCCTGACATCTAGAGAAGATTGATATTGTTAACTGTTGTTTTTCTTTCTTTAGCACAGGCATGAACCCCTAACTTCTAGAGAAGATTTATAATGTTAACTGTTGTTTTTCTTTAGCCCAGGCATGAACCTCTGACTTCTAGTGAACATTTATTATGTTAACTGTTGTTTTTCTTTCTTTAGCCCAGGCATGGACCCCTGACATCTAGAGAAGATTGATAATGTTAACTGTTGTTTTTCATTAGCCCAGGCATGAACCCCTGACTTCTAGAGAAGATTTATAATGTTAACTGTTGTTTTTCTTTAGCCCAGGCATGAACCCCTGACTGCTAGTGAAGATTTATAATATTAACTGTTGTTTTTCTTTCGTTAGCCCAGGCATGAACCCCTGACTTCTAGAGAAGATTTATAATGTTAACTGTTGTTTTTCTTTAGCCCAGGCATGAACCCCTGACTTCTAGTGAAGATTTATAATGTTAACTGTTGTTTTTCTTTAGCCCAGGCATGGACCCCTGACTTCTAGAGAAGATTTATAATGTTAACTGTTGTTTTTCTTTCTTTAGCCCAGGCATGAACCCCTGACTTCTAGTGAAGATTTATAATGTTAACTGTTGTTTTTCTTTCTTTAGCCCAGGCATGGACCCCTGACATCTAGAGAAGATTGATAATGTTAACTGTTGTTTTTCTTTCTTTAGCCCAGGCATGAACCCCTAACTTCTAGAGAAGATTTATAATGTTAACTGTTGTTTTTCTTTAGCCCAGGCATGAACCCCTGACTTCTAGTGAAGATTTATAATTTTAACTGTTGTTTTTCTTTTCTTTAGCCCAGGCATGAACCCCTGACTTCTAGTGAAGATTTATAATGTTAACTGTTGTTTTTTCTTTCTTTAGCCCAGGCATGAACCCCTAACTTCTAGTGAAGATTTATAATGTTAACTGTTGTTTTTCTTTAGCCCAGGCATGAACCCCTGACTTCTAGAGAAGATTTATATTGTTAACTGTTGTTTTTCTTTCTTTAGCACAGGCATGGACCCCTGACTTCTAGAGAAGATTTATAATGTTAACTGTTGTTTTTCTTTTGCCCAGGCATGAACCCCTGACTTCTAGAGAAGATTTATAATGTTAACTGTTGTTTTTCTTTAGCCCAGGCATGGACCCCTGACTTCTAGAGAAGATTTATAATGTTAACTGTTGTTTTTCTTTTCTTTAGCCCAGGCATGAACCCCTGACTTCTAAAGAAGATTTATAATGTTAACTGTTGTTTTTCTTTTCTTTAGCCCAGGCATGAACCCCTGACTTCTAGAGAAGATTTATAATGTTAACTGTTGTTTTTCTTTTCTTTAGCCCAGGCATGAACCCCTGACTTATAGTGAAGATTTATAATGTTAACTGTTGTTTTTCTTTTCTTTAGCCCAGGCATGAACCCCTGACTTCTAGAGAAGATTTATAATGTTAACTGTTGTTTTTCTTTTCTTTAGCCCAGGCATGAACCCCTGACTTCTAGTGAAGATTTATAATGTTAACTGTTGTTTTTCTTTCTTTAGCCCAGGCATGAACCCCTGACTTCTAGAGAAGATTTATAATGTTAACAGTTGTTTTTCTTTCTTTAGCCCAGGCATGAACCCCTGACTTCTAGAGAAGATTTATAATGTTAACTGTTGTTTTTCTTTCTTTAGCCCAGGCATGAACCCCTGACTTCTAGTGAAGATTTATAATGTTAACTGTTGTTTTTCTTTCTTTAGCCCAGGCATGGACCCCTGACATCTAGAGAAGATTGATAATGTTAACTGTTGTTCTTCTTTCTTTAGCCCAGGCATGGACCCCTGACATCTAGAGAAGATTGATAATGTTAACTGTTGTTTTTCTTTAGCCCAGGCATGAACCCCTGACTTCTAGAGAAGATTTATAATGTTAACTGTTGTTTTTCTTTAGCCCAGGCATGAACCCCTGACTTCTAGTGAAGATTTATAATGTTAACTGTTGTTTTTCTTTAGCCCAGGCATGAACCCCTGACTTCTAGAGAAGATTGATAATATTAACTTTTGTTCTTCTTTCTTTAGCCCAGGCATGGACCCCTGACATCTAGAGAAGATTGATAATGTTAACTGTTGTTTTTCTTTAGCCCAGGCATGAACCCCTGACTTCTAGAGAAGATTTATAATGTTAACTGTTGTTTTTCTTTAGCCCAGGTATGAACCCCTGACTTCTAGTGAAGATTTATAATGTTAACTGTTGTTTTTCTTTAGCCCAGGCATGGACCCCTGACTTCTAGAGAAGATTTATAATGTTAACTGTTGTTTTTCTTTCTTTAGCCCAGGCATGAACCCCTGACTTCTAGTGAAGATTTATAATGTTAACTGTTGTTTTTCTTTCTTTAGCCCAGGCATGGACCCCTGACATCAAGAGAAGATTGATAATGTTAACTGTTGTTTTTCTTTCTTTAGCCCAGGCATGAACCCCTAACTTCTAGAGAAGATTTATAATGTTAACTGTTGTTTTTCTTTCTTTAGCCCAGGCATGAACCTCTGACTTCTAGTGAACATTTATTATGTTAACTGTTGTTTTTCTTTCTTTAGCCCAGGCATGGACCCCTGACATCTAGAGAAGATTGATAATGTTAACTGTTGTTTTTCTTTCTTTAGCCCAGGCATGAACCCTTGACTTCTAGAGAAGATTTATAATGTTAACTGTTGTTTTTCTTTAGCCCAGGCATGAACCCCTGACTGCTAGTGAAGATTTATAATGTTAACTGTTGTTTTTCTTTAGACCAGGCATGGACCCCTGACTTCTAGTGAAGATTTATAATGTTAACTGTTGTTTTTCTTTAGCCCAGGCATGGACCCCTGACCTCTAGTGAAGATTTATAATGTTAACTGTTGTTTTTCTTTTCTTTAGCCCAGGCATGAACCCCTGACTTCTAGAGAAGATTTATAATGTTAACTGTTGTTTTTCTTTTCGTTAGCCCAGGCATGAACCCCTGACATCTAGAGAAGATTTATAATATTAACTGTTGTTTTTCTTTAGCCCAGGCATGGAACCCTGACCTCTAGTGAAGATTTATAATGTTAACTGTTGTTTTTCTTTTCTTTAAGCCCAGGCATGAACCCCTGACTTCTAGAGAAGATTTATAATGTTAACTGTTGTTTTTCTTTTCTTTAGCCCAGGCATGGACCCCTGACTTCTAGAGAAGATTTATAATGTTAACTGTTGTTTTTCTTTAGCCCAGGCATGAATCCCTGACTTCTAGAGAAGATTTATAATGTTAACTGTTGTTTTTCTTTCTTTAGCCCAGGCATGAACCCCTGACTTCTAGAGAAGATTTATAATGTTAACTGTTGTTTTTCTTTAGCCCAGGCATGGACCCCTGACCTCTAGTGAAGATTTATAATGTTAACTGTTGTTTTTCTTTTCTTTAGCCCAGGCATGAACCCCTGACTTCTAGAGAAGATTTATAATGTTAACTGTTGTTTTTCTTTTCTTTAGCCCAGGCATGAACCCCTGACTTCTAGAGAAGATTTATAATGTTAACTGTTGTTTTTCTTTAGCCCAGGCATGAACCCCTGACTTCTAGTGAAGATTTATAATTTTAACTGTTGTTTTTCTTTTCTTTAGCCCAGGCATGAACCCCTGACTTCTAGTGAAGATTTATAATGTTAACTGTTGTTTTTTCTTTCTTTAGCCCAGGCATGAACCCCTGACTTCTAGTGAAGATTTATAATGTTAACTGTTGTTTTTCTTTAGCCCAGGCATGAACCCCTGACTTCTAGAGAAGATTTATATTGTTAACTGTCGTTTTTCTTTCTTTAGCACAGGCATGGACCCCTGACTTCTAGAGAAGATTTATAATGTTAACTGTTGTTTTTCTTTAGCCCAGGCATGAACCCCTGACTTCTAGAGAAGATTTATAATGTTAACTGTTGTTTTTCTTTAGCCCAGGCATGGACCCCTGACTTCTAGAGAAGATTTATAATGTTAACTGTTGTTTTTCTTTTCTTTAGCCCAGGCATGAACCCCTGACTTCTAAAGAAGATTTATAATGTTAACTGTTGTTTTTCTTTTCTTTAGCCCAGGCATGAACCCCTGACTTCTAGAGAAGATTTATAATGTTAACTGTTGTTTTTCTTTTCTTTAGCCCAGGCATGAACCCCTGACTTCTAGTGAAGATTTATAATGTTAACTGTTGTTTTTCTTTTCTTTAGCCCAGGCATGAACCCCTGACTTCTAGAGAAGATTTATAATGTTAACTGTTGTTTTTCTTTTCTTTAGCCCAGGCATGAACCCCTGACTTCTAGTGAAGATTTATAATGTTAACTGTTGTTTTTTTTCTTTAGCCCAGGCATGAACCCCTGACTTCTAGAGAAGATTTATAATGTTAACTGTTGTTTTTCTTTCTTTAGCCCAGGCATGAACCCCTGACTTCTAGAGAAGATTTATAATGTTAACTGTTGTTTTTCTTTCTTTAGCCCAGGCATGAACCCCTGACTTCTAGTGAAGATTTATAATGTTAACTGTTGTTTTTCTTTCTTTAGCCCAGGCATGGACCCCTGACCTCTAGAGAAGATTGATAATGTTAACTGTTGTTCTTCTTTCTTTAGCCCAGGCATGGACCCCTGACATCTAGAGAAGATTGATAATGTTAACTGTTGTTTTTCTTTAGCCCAGGCATGAACCCCTGACTTCTAGAGAAGATTTATAATGTTAACTGTTGTTTTTCTTTAGCCCAGGCATGAACCCCTGACTTCTAGAGAAGATTTATAATGTTAACTGTTGTTTTTCTTTAGCCCAGGCATGAACCCCTGACTTCTAGTGAAGATTTATAATGTTAACTGTTGTTTTTCTTTAGCCCAGGCATGAACCCCTGACTTCTAGAGAAGATTTATAATGTTAACTGTTGTTTTTCTTTAGCCCAGGCATGGACCCCTGACTTCTAGTGAAGATTTATAATGTTAACTGTTGTTTTTCTTTAGCCCAGGCATGAACCCCTGAATTCTAGAGAAGATTTATAATGTTAACTGTTGTTTTTCTTTAGCCCAGGAATGGACCCCTGACTTCTAGAGAAGATTTATAATGTTAACTGTTGTTTTTTTTCTTTAGCCCAGGCATGAACCCTTGACTTCTAGTGAAGATTTATAATGTTAACTGTTGTTTTTCTTTAGCCCAGGCATGCACCCCTGACTTCTAGAGAAGATTGATAATGTTAACTGTTGTTTTTCTTTCTTTAGCCCAGGCATGAACCCCTGACTTCTAGAGAAGATTTATAATGTTAACTGTTGTTTTTCTTTCTTTAGCCCAGGCATGAACCCCTGACTTCTAGAGAAGATTTATAATGTTAACTGTTGTTTTTCTTTCTTTAGCCCAGGCATGAACCCCTGACTTCTAGTGAAGATTTATAATGTTAACTGTTGTTTTTCTTTTCTTTAGCCCAGGCATGAACCCCTGACTTCTAGAGAAGATTTATAATGTTAACTGTTGTTTTTCTTTTCTTTAGCCCAGGCATGAACCCCTGACTTCTAGTGAAGATTTATAATGTTAACTGTTGTTTTTCTTTCTTTAGCCCAGGCATGAACCCCTGACTTCTAGAGAAGATTTATAATGTTAACTGTTGTTTTTCTTTAGCCCAGGCATGAACCCCTGACTTCTAGAGAAGATTTATAATGTTAACTGTTGTTTTTCTTTAGCCCAGGCATGAACCCCTGACTTCTAGAGAAGATTTATAATGTTAACTGTTGTTTTTCTTTAGCCCAGGCATGAACCCCTGACTTCTAGTGAAGATTTATAATGTTAACTGTTGTTTTTCTTTTCTTTAGCCCAGGCATGAATCCCTGACTTCTAGTGAAGATTTATAATGTTAACTGTTGTTTTTCTTTAGCCCAGGCATGAACCCCTGACTTCTAGAGAAGATTTATAATGTTAACTGTTGTTTTTCTTTAGCCCAGGCATGGACCCCTGACTTCTAGTGAAGATTTATAATGTTAACTGTTGTTTTTCTTTAGCCCAGGCATGAACCCCTGACTTCTAGAGAAGATTTATAATGTTAACTGTTGTTTTTCTTTAGCCCAGGAATGGACCCCTGACTTCTAGAGAAGATTTATAATGTTAACTGTTGTTTTTCTTTCTTTAGCCCAGGCATGCACCCCTGACTTCTAGAGAAGATTGATAATGTTAACTGTTGTTTTTCTTTCTTTAGCCCAGGCATGAACCCCTGACTTCTAGAGAAGATTTATAATGTTAACTGTTGTTTTTCTTTCTTTAGCCCAGGCATGAACCCCTGACTTCTAGAGAAGATTTATAATGTTAACTGTTGTTTTTCTTTCTTTAGCCCAGGCATGAACCCCTAACTTCTAGTGAAGATTTATAATGTTAACTGTTGTTTTTCTTTCTTTAGCCCAGGCATGGACCCCTGACATCTAGAGAAGATTGATAATGTTAACTGTTGTTTTTCTTTCTTTAGCCCAGGCATGAACCCCTAACTTCTAGAGAAGATTTATAATGTTAACTGTTGTTTTTCTTTAGCCCAGGCATGAACCCCTGACTTCTAGTGAAGATTTATAATGTTAACTGTTGTTTTTCTTTAGCCCAGGCATGAACCCCTGACTTCTAGAGAAGATTTATAATGTTAACTGTTGTTTTTCTTTCTTTAGCCCAGGCATGGACCCTGACATCTAGAGAAGATTGATAATGTTAACTGTTGTTTTTCTTTCTTTAGCCCATGCATGAACCCCTGACTTCTAGAGAAGATTTATAATGTTAACTGTTGTTTTTCTTTAGCCCAGGCATGAACCCCTGACTTCTAGTGAAGATTTATAATGTTAAATGTTGTTTTTCTTTTCGTTAGTCCAGGCATGAACCCCTGACATCTAGAGAAGATTTATAATATTAACTGTTGTTTTTCTTTAGCCCAGGCATGGAACCCTGACCTCTAGTGAAGATTTATAATGTTAACTGTTGTTTTTCTTTTCTTTAGCCCAGACATGAACCCCTGACTTCTAGAGAAGATTTATAATGTTAACTGTTGTTTTTCTTTAGCCCAGGCATGAACCCCTGGCCTCTAGTGAAGATTTATAATGTTAACTGTTGTTTTTCTTTTCTTTAGCCCAGGCATGAACCCCTGACTTCTAGAGAAGATTTATAATGTTAACTGTTGTTTTTCTTTTCTTTAGCCCAGGCATGAACCCCTGACTTCTAGAGAAGATTTATAATGTTAACTGTTGTTTTTCTTTAGCCCAGGCATGGACCCCTGACTTCTAGTGAAGATTTATAATGTTAACTGTTGTTTTTCTTTAGCCCAGGCATGAACCCCTGAATTCTAGAGAAGATTTATAATGTTAACTGTTGTTTTTCTTTAGCCCAGGAATGGACCCCTGACTTCTAGAGAAGATTTATAATGTTAACTGTTGTTTTTTTTCTTTAGCCCAGGCATGAACCCTTGACTTCTAGTGAAGATTTATAATGTTAACTGTTGTTTTTCTTTAGCCCAGGCATGCACCCCTGACTTCTAGAGAAGATTGATAATGTTAACTGTTGTTTTTCTTTCTTTAGCCCAGGCATGAACCCCTGACTTCTAGAGAAGATTTATAATGTTAACTGTTGTTTTTCTTTCTTTAGCCCAGGCATGAACCCCTGACTTCTAGAGAAGATTTATAATGTTAACTGTTGTTTTTCTTTCTTTAGCCCAGGCATGAACCCCTGACTTCTAGTGAAGATTTATAATGTTAACTGTTGTTTTTCTTTCTTTAGCCCAGGCATGAACCCCTGACTTCTAGAGAAGATTTATAATGTTAACTGTTGTTTTTCTTTCTTTAGCCCAGGCATGAACCCCTGACTTCTAGAGAAGATTTATAATGTTAACTGTTGTTTTTCTTTCTTTAGCCCAGGCATGAACCCCTGACTTCTAGTGAAGATTTATAATGTTAACTGTTGTTTTTCTTTCTTTAGCCCAGGCATGGACCCCTGACATCTAGAGGAGATTGATAATGTTAACTGTTGTTTTTCTTTCTTTAGCCCAGACATGGACCCCTGACATCTAGAGAAGATTGATAATGTTAACTGTTGTTTTTCTTTAGCCCAGGCATGAACCCCTGACTTCTAGAGAAGATTTATAATGTTAACTGTTGTTTTTCTTTAGCCCAGGCATGAACCCCTGACTTCTAGAGAAGATTTATAATGTTAACTGTTGTTTTTCTTTAGCCCAGGCATGAACCCCTGACTTCTAGTGAAGATTTATAATGTTAACTGTTGTTTTTCTTTTCTTTAGCCCAGGCATGAATCCCTGACTTCTAGTGAAGATTTATAATGTTAACTGTTGTTTTTCTTTAGCCCAGGCATGAACCCCTGACTTCTAGAGAAGATTTATAATGTTAACTGTTGTTTTTCTTTAGCCCAGGCATGGACCCCTGACTTCTAGTGAAGATTTATAATGTTAACTGTTGTTTTTCTTTAGCCCAGGCATGAACCCCTGACTTCTAGAGAAGATTTATAATGTTAACTGTTGTTTTTCTTTAGCCCAGGAATGGACCCCTGACTTCTAGAGAAGATTTATAATGTTAACTGTTGTTTTTCTTTCTTTAGCCCAGGCATGCACCCCTGACTTCTAGAGAAGATTGATAATGTTAACTGTTGTTTTTCTTTCTTTAGCCCAGGCATGAACCCCTGACTTCTAGAGAAGATTTATAATGTTAACTGTTGTTTTTCTTTCTTTAGCCCAGGCATGAACCCCTGACTTCTAGAGAAGATTTATAATGTTAACTGTTGTTTTTCTTTCTTTAGCCCAGGCATGAACCCCTAACTTCTAGTGAAGATTTATAATGTTAACTGTTGTTTTTCTTTCTTTAGCCCAGGCATGGACCCCTGACATCTAGAGAAGATTGATAATGTTAACTGTTGTTTTTCTTTCTTTAGCCCAGGCATGAACCCCTAACTTCTAGAGAAGATTTATAATGTTAACTGTTGTTTTTCTTTAGCCCAGGCATGAACCCCTGACTTCTAGTGAAGATTTATAATGTTAACTGTTGTTTTTCTTTAGCCCAGGCATGAACCCCTGACTTCTAGAGAAGATTTATAATGTTAACTGTTGTTTTTCTTTCTTTAGCCCAGGCATGGACCCTGACATCTAGAGAAGATTGATAATGTTAACTGTTGTTTTTCTTTCTTTAGCCCATGCATGAACCCCTGACTTCTAGAGAAGATTTAAAATGTTAACTGTTGTTTTTCTTTAGCCCAGGCATGAACCCCTGACTTCTAGTGAAGATTTATAATGTTAACTGTTGTTTTTCTTTAGCCCAGGCATGGATCCCTGACCTCTAGTGAAGATTTATAATGTTAACTGTTGTTTTTCTTTTCTTTAGCCCAGGCATGAACCCCTGACTTCTAGAGAAGATTTATAATGTTAACTGTTGTTTTTCTTTAGCCCAGGCATGGACCCCTGACTTCTAGTGAAGATTTATAATGTTAACTGTTGTTTTTCTTTAGCCCAGGCATGAACCCCTGACTTCTAGAGAAGATTTATAATGTTAACTGTTGTTTTTCTTTAGCCCAGGAATGGACCCCTGACTTCTAGAGAAGATTTATAATGTTAACTGTTGTTTTTCTTTCTTTAGCCCAGGCATGCACCCCTGACTTCTAGAGAAGATTGATAATGTTAACTGTTGTTTTTCTTTCTTTAGCCCAGGCATGAACCCCTGACTTCTAGAGAAGATTTATAATGTTAACTGTTGTTTTTCTTTCTTTAGCCCAGGCATGAACCCCTGACTTCTAGAGAAGATTTATAATGTTAACTGTTGTTTTTCTTTCTTTAGCCCAGGCATGAACCCCTAACTTCTAGTGAAGATTTATAATGTTAACTGTTGTTTTTCTTTCTTTAGCCCAGGCATGGACCCCTGACATCTAGAGAAGATTGATAATGTTAACTGTTGTTTTTCTTTCTTTAGCCCAGGCATGAACCCCTAACTTCTAGAGAAGATTTATAATGTTAACTGTTGTTTTTCTTTAGCCCAGGCATGAACCCCTGACTTCTAGTGAAGATTTATAATGTTAACTGTTGTTTTTCTTTAGCCCAGGCATGAACCCCTGACTTCTAGAGAAGATTTATAATGTTAACTGTTGTTTTTCTTTCTTTAGCCCAGGCATGGACCCTGACATCTAGAGAAGATTGATAATGTTAACTGTTGTTTTTCTTTCTTTAGCCCATGCATGAACCCCTGACTTCTAGAGAAGATTTAAAATGTTAACTGTTGTTTTTCTTTAGCCCAGGCATGAACCCCTGACTTCTAGTGAAGATTTATAATGTTAACTGTTGTTTTTCTTTAGCCCAGGCATGGATCCCTGACCTCTAGTGAAGATTTATAATGTTAACTGTTGTTTTTCTTTTCTTTAGCCCAGGCATGAACCCCTGACTTCTAGTGAAGATTTATAATGTTAAATGTTGTTTTTCTTTTCGTTAGTCCAGGCATGAACCCCTGACATCTAGAGAAGATTTATAATATTAACTGTTGTTTTTCTTTAGCCCAGGCATGGAACCCTGACCTCTAGTGAAGATTTATAATGTTAACTGTTGTTTTTCTTTTCTTTAGCCCAGACATGAACCCCTGACTTCTAGAGAAGATTTATAATGTTAACTGTTGTTTTTCTTTAGCCCAGGCATGAACCCCTGGCCTCTAGTGAAGATTTATAATGTTAACTGTTGTTTTTCTTTTCTTTAGCCCAGGCATGAACCCCTGACTTCTAGAGAAGATTTATAATGTTAACTGTTGTTTTTCTTTTCTTTAGCCCAGGCATGAACCCCTGACTTCTAGAGAAGATTTATAATGTTAACTGTTGTTTTTCTTTAGCCCAGGCATGAACCCCTGACTTCTAGAGAAGATTTATAATGTTAACTGTTGTTTTTCTTTCTTTAGCCCAGGCATGAACCCCTGACTTCTAGAGAAGATTTATAATGTTAACTGTTGTTTTTCTTTCTTTAGCCCAGGCATGAACCCCTGACTTCTAGTGAAGATTTATAATGTTAACTGTTGTTTTTCTTTCTTTAGCCCAGGCATGGACCCCTGACATCTAGAGGAGATAGATAATGTTAACTGTTGTTTTTCTTTAGCCCAGGCATGAACCCCTGACTTCTAGAGAAGATTTATAATGTTAACTGTTGTTTTTCTTTAGCCCAGGCATGAACCCCTGACTTCTAGTGAAGATTTATAATGTTAACTGTTGTTTTTCTTTTCTTTAGCCCAGGCATGAATCCCTGACTTCTAGTGAAGATTTATAATGTTAACTGTTGTTTTTCTTTAGCCCAGGCATGAACCCCTGACTTCTAGAGAAGATTTATAATGTTAACTGTTGTTTTTCTTTAGCCCAGGCATGGACCCCTGACTTCTAGTGAAGATTTATAATGTTAACTGTTGTTTTTCTTTAGCCCAGGCATGAACCCCTGACTTCTAGAGAAGATTTATAATGTTAACTGTTGTTTTTCTTTAGCCCAGGAATGGACCCCTGACTTCTAGAGAAGATTTATAATGTTAACTGTTGTTTTTCTTTCTTTAGCCCAGGCATGCACCCCTGACTTCTAGAGAAGATTGATAATGTTAACTGTTGTTTTTCTTTCTTTAGCCCAGGCATGAACCCCTGACTTCTAGAGAAGATTTATAATGTTAACTGTTGTTTTTCTTTCTTTAGCCCAGGCATGAACCCCTGACTTCTAGAGAAGATTTATAATGTTAACTGTTGTTTTTCTTTCTTTAGCCCAGGCATGAACCCCTAACTTCTAGTGAAGATTTATAATGTTAACTGTTGTTTTTCTTTCTTTAGCCCAGGCATGGACCCCTGACATCTAGAGAAGATTGATAATGTTAACTGTTGTTTTTCTTTCTTTAGCCCAGGCATGAACCCCTAACTTCTAGAGAAGATTTATAATGTTAACTGTTGTTTTTCTTTAGCCCAGGCATGAACCCCTGACTTCTAGTGAAGATTTATAATGTTAACTGTTGTTTTTCTTTAGCCCAGGCATGAACCCCTGACTTCTAGAGAAGATTTATAATGTTAACTGTTGTTTTTCTTTCTTTAGCCCAGGCATGGACCCTGACATCTAGAGAAGATTGATAATGTTAACTGTTGTTTTTCTTTCTTTAGCCCATGCATGAACCCCTGACTTCTAGAGAAGATTTAAAATGTTAACTGTTGTTTTTCTTTAGCCCAGGCATGAACCCCTGACTTCTAGTGAAGATTTATAATGTTAACTGTTGTTTTTCTTTAGCCCAGGCATGGATCCCTGACCTCTAGTGAAGATTTATAATGTTAACTGTTGTTTTTCTTTTCTTTAGCCCAGGCATGAACCCCTGACTTCTAGTGAAGATTTATAATGTTAAATGTTGTTTTTCTTTTCGTTAGTCCAGGCATGAACCCCTGACATCTAGAGAAGATTTATAATATTAACTGTTGTTTTTCTTTAGCCCAGGCATGGAACCCTGACCTCTAGTGAAGATTTATAATGTTAACTGTTGTTTTTCTTTTCTTTAGCCCAGACATGAACCCCTGACTTCTAGAGAAGATTTATAATGTTAACTGTTGTTTTTCTTTAGCCCAGGCATGAACCCCTGGCCTCTAGTGAAGATTTATAATGTTAACTGTTGTTTTTCTTTTCTTTAGCCCAGGCATGAACCCCTGACTTCTAGAGAAGATTTATAATGTTAACTGTTGTTTTTCTTTTCTTTAGCCCAGGCATGAACCCCTGACTTCTAGAGAAGATTTATAATGTTAACTGTTGTTTTTCTTTAGCCCAGGCATGAACCCCTGACTTCTAGAGAAGATTTATAATGTTAACTGTTGTTTTTCTTTCTTTAGCCCAGGCATGAACCCCTGACTTCTAGAGAAGATTTATAATGTTAACTGTTGTTTTTCTTTCTTTAGCCCAGGCATGAACCCCTGACTTCTAGTGAAGATTTATAATGTTAACTGTTGTTTTTCTTTCTTTAGCCCAGGCATGGACCCCTGACATCTAGAGGAGATTGATAATGTTAACTGTTGTTTTTCTTTCTTTAGCCCAGGCATGGACCCCTGACATCTAGAGAAGATTGATAATGTTAACTGTTGTTTTTCTTTAGCCCAGGCATGAACCCCTGACTTCTAGAGAAGATTTATAATGTTAACTGTTGTTTTTCTTTAGCCCAGGCATGAACCCCTGACTTCTAGAGAAGATTTATAATGTTAACTGTTGTTTTTCTTTAGCCCAGGCATGAACCCCTGACTTCTAGTGAAGATTTATAATGTTAACTGTTGTTTTTCTTTTCTTTAGCCCAGGCATGAATCCCTGACTTCTAGTGAAGATTTATAATGTTAACTGTTGTTTTTCTTTAGCCCAGGCATGAACCCCTGACTTCTAGAGAAGATTTATAATGTTAACTGTTGTTTTTCTTTAGCCCAGGCATGGACCCCTGACTTCTAGTGAAGATTTATAATGTTAACTGTTGTTTTTCTTTAGCCCAGGCATGAACCCCTGACTTCTAGAGAAGATTTATAATGTTAACTGTTGTTTTTCTTTATCCCAGGAATGGACCCCTGACTTCTAGAGAAGATTGATAATGTTAACTGTTGTTTTTCTTTCTTTAGCCCAGGCATGCACCCCTGACTTCTAGAGAAGATTGATAATGTTAACTGTTGTTTTTCTTTCTTTAGCCCAGGCATGAACCCCTGACTTCTAGAGAAGATTTATAATGTTAACTGTTGTTTTTCTTTCTTTAGCCCAGGCATGAACCCCTGACTTCTAGAGAAGATTTATAATGTTAACTGTTGTTTTTCTTTAGCCCAGGCATGAACCCCTGACTTCTAGTGAAGATTTATAATGTTAACTGTTGTTTTTCTTTAGCCCAGGCATGAACCCCTGACTTCTAGAGAAGATTTATAATGTTAACTGTTGTTTTTCTTTAGCCCAGGCATGGACCCCTGACTTCTAGTGAAGATTTATAATGTTAACTGTTGTTTTTCTTTAGCCCAGGCATGAACCCCTGACTTCTAGTGAAGATTTATAATGTTAACTGTTGTTTTTCTTTTCTTTAGCCCAGGCATGAATCCCTGACTTCTAGTGAAGATTTATAATGTTAACTGTTGTTTTTCTTTAGCCCAGGCATGAACCCCTGACTTCTAGAGAAGATTTATAATGTTAACTGTTGTTTTTCTTTAGCCCAGGCATGGACCCCTGACTTCTAGTGAAGATTTATAATGTTAACTGTTGTTTTTCTTTAGCCCAGGCATGAACCCCTGACTTCTAGAGAAGATTTATAATGTTAACTGTTGTTTTTCTTTAGCCCAGGAATGGACCCCTGACTTCTAGAGAAGATTTATAATGTTAACTGTTGTTTTTCTTTCTTTAGCCCAGGCATGCACCCCTGACTTCTAGAGAAGATTGATAATGTTAACTGTTGTTTTTCTTTCCTTAGCCCAGGCATGAACCCCTGACTTCTAGAGAAGATTTATAATGTTAACTGTTGTTTTTCTTTCTTTAGCCCAGGCATGAACCCCTGACTTCTAGAGAAGATTTATAATGTTAACTGTTGTTTTTCTTTCTTTAGCCCAGGCATGAACCCCTAACTTCTAGTGAAGATTTATAATGTTAACTGTTGTTTTTCTTTCTTTAGCCCAGGCATGGACCCCTGACATCTAGAGAAGATTGATAATGTTAACTGTTGTTTTTCTTTCTTTAGCCCAGGCATGAACCCCTAACTTCTAGAGAAGATTTATAATGTTAACTGTTGTTTTTCTTTAGCCCAGGCATGAACCCCTGACTTCTAGTGAAGATTTATAATGTTAACTGTTGTTTTTCTTTAGCCCAGGCATGAACCCCTGACTTCTAGAGAAGATTTATAATGTTAACTGTTGTTTTTCTTTCTTTAGCCCAGGCATGGACCCTGACATCTAGAGAAGATTGATAATGTTAACTGTTGTTTTTCTTTCTTTAGCCCATGCATGAACCCCTGACTTCTAGAGAAGATTTATAATGTTAACTGTTGTTTTTCTTTAGCCCAGGCATGAACCCCTGACTTCTAGTGAAGATTTATAATGTTAACTGTTGTTTTTCTTTAGCCCAGGCATGGATCCCTGACCTCTAGTGAAGATTTATAATGTTAACTGTTGTTTTTCTTTAGCCCAGGCATGAACCCCTGACTTCTAGAGAAGATTTATAATGTTAACTGTTGTTTTTCTTTAGCCCAGGCATGAACCCCTGACTTCTAGAGAAGATTTATAATGTTAACTGTTGTTTTTCTTTAGCCCAGGCATGAACCCCTGACTTCTAGTGAAGATTTATAATGTTAACTGTTGTTTTTCTTTAGCCCAGGCATGAACCCCTGACTTCTAGAGAAGATTTATAATGTTAACTGTTGTTTTTCTTTAGCCCAGGCATGGACCCCTGACTTCTAGTGAAGATTTATAATGTTAACTGTTGTTTTTCTTTAGCCCAGGCATGAACCCCTGAATTCTAGAGAAGATTTATAATGTTAACTGTTGTTTTTCTTTAGCCCAGGAATGGACCCCTGACTTCTAGAGAAGATTTATAATGTTAACTGTTGTTTTTTTTCTTTAGCCCAGGCATGAACCCTTGACTTCTAGTGAAGATTTATAATGTTAACTGTTGTTTTTCTTTAGCCCAGGCATGCACCCCTGACTTCTAGAGAAGATTGATAATGTTAACTGTTGTTTTTCTTTCTTTAGCCCAGGCATGAACCCCTGACTTCTAGAGAAGATTTATAATGTTAACTGTTGTTTTTCTTTCTTTAGCCCAGGCATGAACCCCTGACTTCTAGAGAAGATTTATAATGTTAACTGTTGTTTTTCTTTCTTTAGCCCAGGCATGAACCCCTGACTTCTAGTGAAGATTTATAATGTTAACTGTTGTTTTTCTTTTCTTTAGCCCAGGCATGAACCCCTGACTTCTAGAGAAGATTTATAATGTTAACTGTTGTTTTTCTTTTCTTTAGCCCAGGCATGAACCCCTGACTTCTAGTGAAGATTTATAATGTTAACTGTTGTTTTTCTTTCTTTAGCCCAGGCATGAACCCCTGACTTCTAGAGAAGATTTATAATGTTAACTGTTGTTTTTCTTTCTTTAGCCCAGGCATGAACCCCTGACTTCTAGTGAAGATTTATAATGTTAACTGTTGTTTTTCTTTCTTTAGCCCAGGCATGGACCCCTGACATCTAGAGGAGATTGATAATGTTAACTGTTGTTTTTCTTTCTTTAGCCCAGACATGGACCCCTGACATCTAGAGAAGATTGATAATGTTAACTGTTGTTTTTCTTTAGCCCAGGCATGAACCCCTGACTTCTAGAGAAGATTTATAATGTTAACTGTTGTTTTTCTTTAGCCCAGGCATGAACCCCTGACTTCTAGAGAAGATTTATAATGTTAACTGTTGTTTTTCTTTAGCCCAGGCATGAACCCCTAACTTCTAGTGAAGATTTATAATGTTAACTGTTGTTTTTCTTTTCTTTAGCCCAGGCATGAATCCCTGACTTCTAGTGAAGATTTATAATGTTAACTGTTGTTTTTCTTTAGCCCAGGCATGAACCCCTGACTTCTAGAGAAGATTTATAATGTTAACTGTTGTTTTTCTTTAGCCCAGGCATGGACCCCTGACTTCTAGTGAAGATTTATAATGTTAACTGTTGTTTTTCATTAGCCCAGGCATGAACCCCTGACTTCTAGAGAAGATTTATAATGTTAACTGTTGTTTTTCTTTAGCCCAGGAATGGACCCCTGACTTCTAGAGAAGATTTATAATGTTAACTGTTGTTTTTCTTTCTTTAGCCCAGGCATGCACCCCTGACTTCTAGAGAAGATTGATAATGTTAACTGTTGTTTTTCTTTCTTTAGCCCAGGCATGAACCCCTGACTTCTAGAGAAGATTTATAATGTTAACTGTTGTTTTTCTTTCTTTAGCCCAGGCATGAACCCCTGACTTCTAGAGAAGATTTATAATGTTAACTGTTGTTTTTCTTTCTTTAGCCCAGGCATGAACCCCTAACTTCTAGTGAAGATTTATAATGTTAACTGTTGTTTTTCTTTCTTTAGCCCAGGCATGGACCCCTGACATCTAGAGAAGATTGATAATGTTAACTGTTGTTTTTCTTTGTTTAGCCCAGGCATGAACCCCTAACTTCTAGAGAAGATTTATAATGTTAACTGTTGTTTTTCTTTAGCCCAGGCATGAACCCCTGACTTCTAGTGAAGATTTATAATGTTAACTGTTGTTTTTCTTTAGCCCAGGCATGAACCCCTGACTTCTAGAGAAGATTTATAATGTTAACTGTTGTTTTTCTTTCTTTAGCCCAGGCATGGACCCTGACATCTAGAGAAGATTGATAATGTTAACTGTTGTTTTTCTTTCTTTAGCCCATGCATGAACCCCTGACTTCTAGAGAAGATTTATAATGTTAACTGTTGTTTTTCTTTAGCCCAGGCATGAACCCCTGACTTCTAGTGAAGATTTATAATGTTAACTGTTGTTTTTCTTTAGCCCAGGCATGGATCCCTGACCTCTAGTGAAGATTTATAATGTTAACTGTTGTTTTTCTTTTCTTTAGCCCAGGCATGAACCCCTGACTTCTAGTGAAGATTTATAATGTTAAATGTTGTTTTTCTTTTCGTTAGTCCAGGCATGAACCCCTGACATCTAGAGAAGATTTATAATATTAACTGTTGTTTTTCTTTAGCCCAGGCATGGAACCCTGACCTCTAGTGAAGATTTATAATGTTAACTGTTGTTTTTCTTTTCTTTAGCCCAGACATGAACCCCTGACTTCTAGAGAAGATTTATAATGTTAACTGTTGTTTTTCTTTAGCCCAGGCATGAACCCCTGGCCTCTAGTGAAGATTTATAATGTTAACTGTTGTTTTTCTTTTCTTTAGCCCAGGCATGAACCCCTGACTTCTAGAGAAGATTTATAATGTTAACTGTTGTTTTTCTTTTCTTTAGCCCAGGCATGAACCCCTGACTTCTAGAGAAGATTTATAATGTTAACTGTTGTTTTTCTTTAGCCCAGGCATGAACCCCTGACTTCTAGAGAAGATTTATAATGTTAACTGTTGTTTTTCTTTCTTTAGCCCAGGCATGAACCCCTGACTTCTAGAGAAGATTTATAATGTTAACTGTTGTTTTTCTTTCTTTAGCCCAGGCATGAACCCCTGACTTCTAGTGAAGATTTATAATGTTAACTGTTGTTTTTCTTTCTTTAGCCCAGGCATGGACCCCTGACATCTAGAGGAGATTGATAATGTTAACTGTTGTTTTTCTTTCTTTAGCCCAGGCATGGACCCCTGACATCTAGAGAAGATTGATAATGTTAACTGTTGTTTTTCTTTAGCCCAGGCATGAACCCCTGACTTCTAGAGAAGATTTATAATGTTAACTGTTGTTTTTCTTTAGCCCAGGCATGAACCCCTGACTTCTAGAGAAGATTTATAATGTTAACTGTTGTTTTTCATTAGCCCAGGCATGAACCCCTGACTTCTAGTGAAGATTTATAATGTTAACTGTTGTTTTTCTTTTCTTTAGCCCAGGCATGAATCCCTGACTTCTAGTGAAGATTTATAATGTTAACTGTTGTTTTTCTTTAGCCCAGGCATGAACCCCTGACTTCTAGAGAAGATTTATAATGTTAACTGTTGTTTTTCTTTAGCCCAGGCATGGACCCCTGACTTCTAGTGAAGATTTATAATGTTAACTGTTGTTTTTCTTTAGCCCAGGCATGAACCCCTGACTTCTAGAGAAGATTTATAATGTTAACTGTTGTTTTTCTTTAGCCCAGGAATGGACCCCTGACTTCTAGAGAAGATTTATAATGTTAACTGTTGTTTTTCTTTCTTTAGCCCAGGCATGCACCCCTGACATCTAGAGAAGATTGATAATGTTAACTGTTGTTTTTCTTTCTTTAGCCCAGGCATGAACCCCTAACTTCTAGAGAAGATTTATAATGTTAACTGTTGTTTTTCTTTAGCCCAGGCATGAACCCCTGACTTCTAGTGAAGATTTATAATGTTAACTGTTGTTTTTCTTTAGCCCAGGCATGAACCCCTGACTTCTAGAGAAGATTTATAATGTTAACTGTTGTTTTTCTTTCTTTAGCCCAGGCATGGACCCTGACATCTAGAGAAGATTGATAATGTTAACTGTTGTTTTTCTTTCTTTAGCCCATGCATGAACCCCTGACTTCTAGAGAAGATTTATAATGTTAACTGTTGTTTTTCTTTAGCCCAGGCATGAACCCCTGACTTCTAGTGAAGATTTATAATGTTAACTGTTGTTTTTCTTTAGCCCAGGCATGGATCCCTGACCTCTAGTGAAGATTTATAATGTTAACTGTTGTTTTTCTTTTCTTTAGCCCAGGCATGAACCCCTGACTTCTAGTGAAGATTTATAATGTTAAATGTTGTTTTTCTTTTCGTTAGTCCAGGCATGAACCCCTGACATCTAGAGAAGATTTATAATATTAACTGTTGTTTTTCTTTAGCCCAGGCATGGAAGCCTGACCTCTAGTGAAGATTTATAATGTTAACTGTTGTTTTTCTTTTCTTTAGCCCAGACATGAACCCCTGACTTCTAGAGAAGATTTATAATGTTAACTGTTGTTTTTCTTTAGCCCAGGCATGAACCCCTGGCCTCTAGTGAAGATTTATAATGTTAACTGTTGTTTTTCTTTTCTTTAGCCCAGGCATGAACCCCTGACTTCTAGAGAAGATTTATAATGTTAACTGTTGTTTTTCTTTTCTTTAGCCCAGGCATGAACCCCTGACTTCTAGAGAAGATTTATAATGTTAACTGTTGTTTTTCTTTAGCCCAGGCATGAACCCCTGACTTCTAGTGAAGATTTATAATGTTAACTGTTGTTTTTCATTTCTTTAGCCCAGGCATGAACCCCTGACTTCTAGGGAAGATTTATAATGTTAACTGTTGTTTTTTCTTTCTTTAGCCCAGGCATGAACCCCTGACTTCTAGTGAAGATTTATAATGTTAACTGTTGTTTTTCTTTAGCCCAGGCATGAACCCCTGACTTCTAGAGAAGATTTATAATGTTAACTGTTGTTTTTCTTTTCTTTAGCCCAGGCATGAACCCCTGACTTCTAGAGAAGATTTATAATGTTAACTGTTGTTTTTCTTTTCTTTAGCCCAGGCATGAACCCCTGACTTCTAGAGAAGATTTATAATGTTAACTGTTGTTTTTCTTTCTTTACCCCAGGCATGGACCCCTGACTTCTAGAGAAGATTTATAATGTTAACTGTTGTTTTTCTTTAGCCCAGGCATGAACCCCTGACTTCTAGAGAAGATTTATAATGTTAACTGTTGTTTTTCTTTAGCCCAGGCATGGACCCCTGACTTCTAGAGAAGATTTATAATGTTAACTGTTGTTTTTCTTTTCTTTAGCCCAGGCATGAACCCCTGACTTCTAGAGAAGATTTATAATGTTAACTGTTGTTTTTCTTTTCTTTAGCCAGGCATGAACCCCTGACTTCTAGAGAAGATTTATAATGTTAACTGTTGTTTTTCTTTTCTTTAGCCCAGGCATGAACCCCTGACCTCTAGAGAAGATTTATAATGTTAACTGTTGTTTTTCTTTAGCCCAGGCATGAACCCCTGACTTCTAGAGAAGATTTATAATGTTAACTGTTGTTTTTCTTTAGCCCAGGCATGGACCCCTGACTTCTAGAGAAGATTTATAATGTTAACTGTTGTTTTTCTTTTCTTTAGCCCAGGCATGAACCCCTGACCTCTAAAGAAGATTTATGATGTTAACTGTTGTTTTTCTTTTCTTTAGCCCAGGCATGAACCCCTGACTTCTAGAGAAGATTTATAATGTTAACTGTTGTTTTTCTTTTCTTTAGCCCAGGCATGAACGCCTGACTTCTAGAGAAGATTTATAATGTTAACTGTTGTTTTTCTTTTCTTTAGCCCAGGCATGAACCCCTGACTTCTAGAGAAGATTTATAATGTTAACTGTTGTTTTTCTTTAGCCCAGGCATGGACCCCTGACTTCTAGAGAAGATTTATAATGTTAACTGTTGTTTTTCTTTTCTTTAGACCAGGCATGAACCCCTGACTTCTAGAGAAGATTTATAATGTTAACTGTTGTTTTTTCTTTAGCCCAGGCATGAACCCCTGACCTCTAGAGAAGATTTATAATGTTAACTGTTGTTTTTCTTTTCTTTAGGTCAGGCATGAACCCCTGACTTCTAGAGAAGATTTATAATGTTAACTGTTGTTTTTCTTTTCTTTAGCCCAGGCACGAACCCCTGACTTCTAAAGAAGATTTATAATGTTAACTGTTGTTTTTCTTTTCTTTAGCACAGGCATGAACCCCTGACTTCTAGAGAAGATTTATAATGTTAACTGTTGTTTTTCTTTTCTTTAGCCCAGGCATGAACCCATGACTTCTAGTGAAGATTTATAATGTTAACTGTTGTTTTTCTTTTCTTTAGCCCAGGCATGAACCCCTGACTTCTAGAGAAGATTTATAATGTTAACTGTTGTTTTTCTTTTCTTTAGCCCAGGCATGAACCCCTGACTTCTAGAGAAGATTTATAATGTTAACTGTTGTTTTTCTTTTCTTTAGCCCAGGCATGAACCCCTGACTTCTAGTGAAGATTTATAATGTTAACTGTTGTTTTTCTTTTCTTTAGCCCAGGCATGAACCCCTGACTTCTAGAGAAGATTTATAATGTTAACTGTTGTTTTTCTTTTCTTTAGCCCAGGCATGAACCCCTGACTTCTAAAGAAGATTTATAATGTTAACTGTTGTTTTTCTTTTCTTTAGCCCAGGCATGAACCCCTGACCTCTAGAGAAGATTTATAATGTTAACTGTTGTTTTTGTTTTCTTTAGCCCAGGCATGAACCCCTGACTTCTAGAGAAGATTTATAATGTTAACTGTTGTTTTTTCTTTAGCCCAGGCATGGACCCCTGACCTCTAGTGAAGATTTATAATGTTAACTGTTGTTTTTCTTTTCTTTAGCCCAGGCATGAACCCCTGACTTCTAGAGAAGATTTATAATGTTAACTGTTGTTTTTCTTTTCTTTAGCCCAGGCATGAACCCCTGACTTCTAGAGAAGATTTATAATGTTAACTGTTGTTTTTCTTTAGCCCAGGCATGAACCCCTGACTTCTAGTGAAGATTTATAATGTTAACTGTTGTTTTTCATTTCTTTAGCCCAGGCATGAACCCCTGATTTCTAGGGAAGATTTATAATGTTAACTGTTGTTTTTTCTTTCTTTAGCCCAGGCATGAACCCCTGACTTCTAGTGAAGATTTATAATGTTAACTGTTGTTTTTCTTTAGCCCAGGCATGAACCCCTGACTTCTAGAGAAGATTTATAATGTTAACTGTTGTTTTTCTTTTCTTTAGCCCAGGCATGAACCCCTGACTTCTAGAGAAGATTTATAATGTTAACTGTTGTTTTTCTTTTCTTTAGCCCAGGCATGAACCCCTGACTTCTAGAGAAGATTTATAATGTTAACTGTTGTTTTTCTTTCTTTACCCCAGGCATGGACCCCTAACTTCTAGTGAAGATTTATAATGTTAACTGTTGTTTTTCTTTAGCCCAGGCATGAACCCCTGACTTCTAGAGAAGATTTATAATGTTAACTGTTGTTTTTCATTAGCCCAGGCATGAACCCCTGACTTCTAGTGAAGATTTATAATGTTAACTGTTGTTTTTCTTTTCTTTAGCCCAGGCATGAATCCCTGACTTCTAGTGAAGATTTATAATGTTAACTGTTGTTTTTCTTTAGCCCAGGCATGAACCCCTGACTTCTAGAGAAGATTTATAATGTTAACTGTTGTTTTTCTTTAGCCCAGGCATGGACCCCTGACTTCTAGTGAAGATTTATAATGTTAACTGTTGTTTTTCTTTAGCCCAGGCATGAACCCCTGACTTCTAGAGAAGATTTATAATGTTAACTGTTGTTTTTCTTTAGCCCAGGAATGGACCCCTGACTTCTAGAGAAGATTTATAATGTTAACTGTTGTTTTTCTTTCTTTAGCCCAGGCATGCACCCCTGACATCTAGAGAAGATTGATAATGTTAACTGTTGTTTTTCTTTCTTTAGCCCAGGCATGAACCCCTAACTTCTAGAGAAGATTTATAATGTTAACTGTTGTTTTTCTTTAGCCCAGGCATGAACCCCTGACTTCTAGTGAAGATTTATAATGTTAACTGTTGTTTTTCTTTAGCCCAGGCATGAACCCCTGACTTCTAGAGAAGATTTATAATGTTAACTGTTGTTTTTCTTTCTTTAGCCCAGGCATGGACCCTGACATCTAGAGAAGATTGATAATGTTAACTGTTGTTTTTCTTTCTTTAGCCCATGCATGAACCCCTGACTTCTAGAGAAGATTTATAATGTTAACTGTTGTTTTTCTTTAGCCCAGGCATGAACCCCTGACTTCTAGTGAAGATTTATAATGTTAACTGTTGTTTTTCTTTAGCCCAGGCATGGATCCCTGACCTCTAGTGAAGATTTATAATGTTAACTGTTGTTTTTCTTTTCTTTAGCCCAGGCATGAACCCCTGACTTCTAGTGAAGATTTATAATGTTAAATGTTGTTTTTCTTTTCGTTAGTCCAGGCATGAACCCCTGACATCTAGAGAAGATTTATAATATTAACTGTTGTTTTTCTTTAGCCCAGGCATGGAAGCCTGACCTCTAGTGAAGATTTATAATGTTAACTGTTGTTTTTCTTTTCTTTAGCCCAGACATGAACCCCTGACTTCTAGAGAAGATTTATAATGTTAACTGTTGTTTTTCTTTAGCCCAGGCATGAACCCCTGGCCTCTAGTGAAGATTTATAATGTTAACTGTTGTTTTTCTTTTCTTTAGCCCAGGCATGAACCCCTGACTTCTAGAGAAGATTTATAATGTTAACTGTTGTTTTTCTTTTCTTTAGCCCAGGCATGAACCCCTGACTTCTAGAGAAGATTTATAATGTTAACTGTTGTTTTTCTTTAGCCCAGGCATGAACCCCTGACTTCTAGTGAAGATTTATAATGTTAACTGTTGTTTTTCATTTCTTTAGCCCAGGCATGAACCCCTGACTTCTAGGGAAGATTTATAATGTTAACTGTTGTTTTTTCTTTCTTTAGCCCAGGCATGAACCCCTGACTTCTAGTGAAGATTTATAATGTTAACTGTTGTTTTTCTTTAGCCCAGGCATGAACCCCTGACTTCTAGAGAAGATTTATAATGTTAACTGTTGTTTTTCTTTTCTTTAGCCCAGGCATGAACCCCTGACTTCTAGAGAAGATTTATAATGTTAACTGTTGTTTTTCTTTTCTTTAGCCCAGGCATGAACCCCTGACTTCTAGAGAAGATTTATAATGTTAACTGTTGTTTTTCTTTCTTTACCCCAGGCATGGACCCCTGACTTCTAGAGAAGATTTATAATGTTAACTGTTGTTTTTCTTTAGCCCAGGCATGAACCCCTGACTTCTAGAGAAGATTTATAATGTTAACTGTTGTTTTTCTTTAGCCCAGGCATGGACCCCTGACTTCTAGAGAAGATTTATAATGTTAACTGTTGTTTTTCTTTTCTTTAGCCCAGGCATGAACCCCTGACTTCTAGAGAAGATTTATAATGTTAACTGTTGTTTTTCTTTTCTTTAGCCAGGCATGAACCCCTGACTTCTAGAGAAGATTTATAATGTTAACTGTTGTTTTTCTTTTCTTTAGCCCAGGCATGAACCCCTGACCTCTAGAGAAGATTTATAATGTTAACTGTTGTTTTTCTTTAGCCCAGGCATGAACCCCTGACTTCTAGAGAAGATTTATAATGTTAACTGTTGTTTTTCTTTAGCCCAGGCATGGACCCCTGACTTCTAGAGAAGATTTATAATGTTAACTGTTGTTTTTCTTTTCTTTAGCCCAGGCATGAACCCCTGACCTCTAAAGAAGATTTATGATGTTAACTGTTGTTTTTCTTTTCTTTAGCCCAGGCATGAACCCCTGACTTCTAGAGAAGATTTATAATGTTAACTGTTGTTTTTCTTTTCTTTAGCCCAGGCATGAACGCCTGACTTCTAGAGAAGATTTATAATGTTAACTGTTGTTTTTCTTTTCTTTAGCCCAGGCATGAACCCCTGACTTCTAGAGAAGATTTATAATGTTAACTGTTGTTTTTCTTTAGCCCAGGCATGGACCCCTGACTTCTAGAGAAGATTTATAATGTTAACTGTTGTTTTTCTTTTCTTTAGACCAGGCATGAACCCCTGACTTCTAGAGAAGATTTATAATGTTAACTGTTGTTTTTTCTTTAGCCCAGGCATGAACCCCTGACCTCTAGAGAAGATTTATAATGTTAACTGTTGTTTTTCTTTTCTTTAGGTCAGGCATGAACCCCTGACTTCTAGAGAAGATTTATAATGTTAACTGTTGTTTTTCTTTTCTTTAGCCCAGGCACGAACCCCTGACTTCTAAAGAAGATTTATAATGTTAACTGTTGTTTTTCTTTTCTTTAGCACAGGCATGAACCCCTGACTTCTAGAGAAGATTTATAATGTTAACTGTTGTTTTTCTTTTCTTTAGCCCAGGCATGAACCCATGACTTCTAGTGAAGATTTATAATGTTAACTGTTGTTTTTCTTTTCTTTAGCCCAGGCATGAACCCCTGACTTCTAGAGAAGATTTATAATGTTAACTGTTGTTTTTCTTTTCTTTAGCCCAGGCATGAACCCCTGACTTCTAGAGAAGATTTATAATGTTAACTGTTGTTTTTCTTTTCTTTAGCCCAGGCATGAACCCCTGACTTCTAGTGAAGATTTATAATGTTAACTGTTGTTTTTCTTTTCTTTAGCCCAGGCATGAACCCCTGACTTCTAGAGAAGATTTATAATGTTAACTGTTGTTTTTCTTTTCTTTAGCCCAGGCATGAACCCCTGACTTCTAAAGAAGATTTATAATGTTAACTGTTGTTTTTCTTTTCTTTAGCCCAGGCATGAACCCCTGACCTCTAGAGAAGATTTATAATGTTAACTGTTGTTTTTGTTTTCTTTAGCCCAGGCATGAACCCCTGACTTCTAGAGAAGATTTATAATGTTAACTGTTGTTTTTTCTTTAGCCCAGGCATGGACCCCTGACCTCTAGTGAAGATTTATAATGTTAACTGTTGTTTTTCTTTTCTTTAGCCCAGGCATGAACCCCTGACTTCTAGAGAAGATTTATAATGTTAACTGTTGTTTTTCTTTTCTTTAGCCCAGGCATGAACCCCTGACTTCTAGAGAAGATTTATAATGTTAACTGTTGTTTTTCTTTAGCCCAGGCATGAACCCCTGACTTCTAGTGAAGATTTATAATGTTAACTGTTGTTTTTCATTTCTTTAGCCCAGGCATGAACCCCTGATTTCTAGGGAAGATTTATAATGTTAACTGTTGTTTTTTCTTTCTTTAGCCCAGGCATGAACCCCTGACTTCTAGTGAAGATTTATAATGTTAACTGTTGTTTTTCTTTAGCCCAGGCATGAACCCCTGACTTCTAGAGAAGATTTATAATGTTAACTGTTGTTTTTCTTTTCTTTAGCCCAGGCATGAACCCCTGACTTCTAGAGAAGATTTATAATGTTAACTGTTGTTTTTCTTTTCTTTAGCCCAGGCATGAACCCCTGACTTCTAGAGAAGATTTATAATGTTAACTGTTGTTTTTCTTTCTTTACCCCAGGCATGGACCCCTAACTTCTAGTGAAGATTTATAATGTTAACTGTTGTTTTTCTTTAGCCCAGGCATGAACCCCTGACTTCTAGAGAAGATTTATAATGTTAACTGTTGTTTTTCTTTAGCCCAGGCATGAACCCCTGACTTCTAGAGAAGATTTATAATGTTAACTGTTGTTTTTCTTTAGCCCAGGCATGAACCCCTGACTTCTAGAGAAGATTTATAATGTTAACTGTTGTTTTTCTTTAGCCCAGGCATGGACCCCTGACTTCTAGAGAAGATTTATAATGTTAACTGTTGTTTTTCTTTAGCCCAGGCATGAACCCCTGACTTCTAGAGAAGATTTATAATGTTAACTGTTGTTTTTCTTTTCTTTATCCCAGGCATGAACCCCTGACTTCTAGAGAAGATTTATAATGTTAACTGTTGTTTTTCTTTTCTTTAGCCAGGCATGAATCCCTGACTTCTAGAGAAGATTTATAATGTTAACTGTTGTTTTTCTTTTCTTTAGCCCAGGCATGAACCCCTGACCTCTAGAGAAGATTTATAATGTTAACTGTTGTTTTTCTTTAGCCCAGGCATGAACCCCTGACTTCTAGAGAAGATTTATAATGTTAACTGTTGTTTTTCTTTAGCCCAGGCATGGACCCCTGACTTCTAGAGAAGATTTATAATGTTAACTGTTGTTTTTCTTTTCTTTAGCCCAGGCATGAACCCCTGACCTCTAAAGAAGATTTATGATGTTAACTGTTGTTTTTCTTTTCTTTAGCCCAGGCATGAACCCCTGACTTCTAGAGAAGATTTATAATGTTAACTGTTGTTTTTCTTTTCTTTAGCCAGGCATGAACCCCTGACTTCTAGAGAAGATTTATAATGTTAACTGTTGTTTTTCTTTTCTTTAGCCCAGGCATGAACCCCTGACCTCTAGAGAAGATTTATAATGTTAACTGTTGTTTTTCTTTAGCCCAGGCATGAACCCCTGACTTCTAGAGAAGATTTATAATGTTAACTGTTGTTTTTCTTTAGCCCAGGCATGGACCCCTGACTTCTAGAGAAGATTTATAATGTTAACTGTTGTTTTTCTTTTCTTTAGCCCAGGCATGAACCCCTGACCTCTAAAGAAGATTTATGATGTTAACTGTTGTTTTTCTTTTCTTTAGCCCAGGCATGAACCCCTGACTTCTAGAGAAGATTTATAATGTTAACTGTTGTTTTTCTTTTCTTTAGCCCAGGCATGAACGCCTGACTTCTGGAGAAGATTTATAATGTTAACTGTTGTTTTTCTTTTCTTTAGCCCAGGCATGAACCCCTGACTTCTAGAGAAGATTTATAATGTTAACTGTTGTTTTTCTTTAGCCCAGGCATGGACCCCTGACTTCTAGAGAAGATTTATAATGTTAACTGTTGTTTTTCTTTTCTTTAGCCCAGGCATGAACCCCTGACTTCTAGAGAAGATTTATAATGTTAACTGTTGTTTTTTCTTTAGCCCAGGCATGAACCCCTGACCTCTAGAGAAGATTTATAATGTTAACTGTTGTTTTTCTTTTCTTTAGGTCAGGCATGAACCCCTGACTTCTAGAGAAGATTTATAATGTTAACTGTTGTTTTTCTTTTCTTTAGCACAGGCATGAACCCCTGACTTCTAGAGAAGATTTATAATGTTAACTGTTGTTTTTCTTTTCTTTAGCCCAGGCATGAACCCATGACTTCTAGTGAAGATTTATAATGTTAACTGTTGTTTTTCTTTTCTTTAGCCCAGGCATGAACCCCTGACTTCTAGAGAAGATTTATAATGTTAACTGTTGTTTTTCTTTTCTTTAGCCCAGGCATGAACCCCTGACTTCTAGAGAAGATTTATAATGTTAACTGTTGTTTTTCTTTTCTTTAGCCCAGGCATGAACCCCTGACTTCTAGTGAAGATTTATAATGTTAACTGTTGTTTTTCTTTTCTTTAGCCCAGGCATGAACCCCTGACTTCTAGAGAAGATTTATAATGTTAACTGTTGTTTTTCTTTTCTTTAGCCCAGGCATGAACCCCTGACTTCTAAAGAAGATTTATAATGTCAACTGTTGTTTTTCTTTTCTTTAGCCCAGGCATGAACCCCTGACTTCTAGAGAAGATTTATAATGTTAACTGTTGTTTTTTCTTTAGCCCAGGCATGAACCCCTGACCTCTAGAGAAGATTTATAATGTTAACTGTTGTTTTTGTTTTCTTTAGCCCAGGCATGAACCCCTGACTTCTAGAGAAGATTTATAATGTTAACTGTTGTTTTTTCTTTAGCCCAGGCATGGACCCCTGACCTCTAGTGAAGATTTATAATGTTAACTGTTGTTTTTCTTATCTTTAGCCCAGGCATGAACCCCTGACTTCTAGAGAAGATTTATAATGTTAACTGTTGTTTTTTCTTTCTTTATCCCAGGCATGGACCCCTGACTTCTAGAGAAGATTTATAATGTTAACTGTTGTTTTTCTTTAGCCCAGGCATGAACCCCTGACTTCTAGAGAAGATTTATAATGTTAACTGTTGTTTTTTTTAGCCCAGGCATGAACCCCTGACTTCTAGAGAAGATTTATAATGTTAACTGTTGTTTTTCTTTAGCCCAGGCATGAACCCCTGACTTCTAGAGAAGATTTATAATGTTAACTGTTGTTTTTCTTTAGCCCAGGTATGAACCCCTGACTTCTAGAGAAGATTTATAATGTTAACTGTTGTTTTTCTTTAGCCCAGGCATGGACCCCTGACTTCTAGAGAAGATTTATAATGTTAACTGTTGTTTTTCTTTCTTTAGCCCAGGCATGAACCCCTGACTTCTAGAGAAGATTTATAATGTTAACTGTTGTTTTTCTTTAGCCCAGGCATGAACCCCTGACTTCTAGAGAAGATTTATAATGTTAACTGTTGTTTTTCTTTTCTTTAGCCCAGGCATGAACCCCTGACTTCTAGAGAAGATTTATAATGTTAACTGTTGTTTTTCTTTAGCCCAGGCATGGACCCCTGACTTCTAGAGAAGATTTATAATGTTAACTGTTGTTTTTCTTTTCTTTAGCCCAGGCATGAACCCCTGACTTCTAGAGAAGATTTATAATGTTAACTGTTGTTTTTTCTTTAGCCCAGGCATGAACCCCTGACCTCTAGAGAAGATTTATAATGTTAACTGTTGTTTTTCTTTTCTTTTGGTCAGGCATGAACCCCTGACTTCTAGAGAAGATTTATAATGTTAACTGTTGTTTTTCTTTTCTTTAGCCCAGGCACGAACCCCTGACTTCTAAAGAAGATTTATAATGTTAACTGTTGTTTTTCTTTTCTTTAGCACAGGCATGAACCCCTGACTTCTAGAGAAGATTTATAATGTTAACTGTTGTTTTTCTTTTCTTTAGCCCAGGCATGAACCCATGACTTCTAGTGAAGATTTATAATGTTAACTGTTGTTTTTCTTTTCTTTAGCCCAGGCATGAACCCCTGACTTCTAGAGAAGATTTATAATGTTAACTGTTGTTTTTCTTTTCTTTAGCCCAGGCATGAACCCCTGACTTCTAGAGAAGATTTATAATGTTAACTGTTGTTTTTCTTTTCTTTAGCCCAGGCATGAACCCCTGACTTCTAGTGAAGATTTATAATGTTAACTGTTGTTTTTCTTTTCTTTAGCCCAGGCATGAACCCCTGACTTCTAGAGAAGATTTATAATGTTAACTGTTGTTTTTCTTTTCTTTAGCCCAGGCATGAACCCCTGACTTCTAAAGAAGATTTATAATGTTAACTGTTGTTTTTCTTTTCTTTAGCCCAGGCATGAACCCCTGACCTCTAGAGAAGATTTATAATGTTAACTGTTGTTTTTGTTTTCTTTAGCCCAGGCATGAACCCCTGACTTCTAGAGAAGATTTATAATGTTAACTGTTGTTTTTTCTTTAGCCCAGGCATGGACCCCTGACCTCTAGTGAAGATTTATAATGTTAACTGTTGTTTTTCTTTTCTTTAGCCCAGGCATGAACCCCTGACTTCTAGAGAAGATTTATAATGTTAACTGTTGTTTTTCTTTTCTTTAGCCCAGGCATGAACCCCTGACTTCTAGAGAAGATTTATAATGTTAACTGTTGTTTTTCTTTAGCCCAGGCATGAACCCCTGACTTCTAGTGAAGATTTATAATGTTAACTGTTGTTTTTCATTTCTTTAGCCCAGGCATGAACCCCTGATTTCTAGGGAAGATTTATAATGTTAACTGTTGTTTTTTCTTTCTTTAGCCCAGGCATGAACCCCTGACTTCTAGTGAAGATTTATAATGTTAACTGTTGTTTTTCTTTAGCCCAGGCATGAACCCCTGACTTCTAGAGAAGATTTATAATGTTAACTGTTGTTTTTCTTTTCTTTAGCCCAGGCATGAACCCCTGACTTCTAGAGAAGATTTATAATGTTAACTGTTGTTTTTCTTTTCTTTAGCCCAGGCATGAACCCCTGACTTCTAGAGAAGATTTATAATGTTAACTGTTGTTTTTCTTTCTTTACCCCAGGCATGGACCCCTAACTTCTAGTGAAGATTTATAATGTTAACTGTTGTTTTTCTTTAGCCCAGGCATGAACCCCTGACTTCTAGAGAAGATTTATAATGTTAACTGTTGTTTTTCTTTAGCCCAGGCATGAACCCCTGACTTCTAGAGAAGATTTATAATGTTAACTGTTGTTTTTCTTTAGCCCAGGCATGAACCCCTGACTTCTAGAGAAGATTTATAATGTTAACTGTTGTTTTTCTTTAGCCCAGGCATGGACCCCTGACTTCTAGAGAAGATTTATAATGTTAACTGTTGTTTTTCTTTAGCCCAGGCATGAACCCCTGACTTCTAGAGAAGATTTATAATGTTAACTGTTGTTTTTCTTTTCTTTAGCCCAGGCATGAACCCCTGACTTCTAGAGAAGATTTATAATGTTAACTGTTGTTTTTCTTTTCTTTAGCCCAGGCATGAACCCCTGACTTCTAGTGAAGATTTATAATGTTAACTGTTGTTTTTCTTTTCTTTAGCCCAGGCATGAACCCCTGACTTCTAGAGAAGATTTATAATGTTAACTGTTGTTTTTCTTTTCTTTAGCCCAGGCATGAACCCCTGACTTCTAAAGAAGATTTATAATGTCAACTGTTGTTTTTCTTTTCTTTAGCCCAGGCATGAACCCCTGACTTCTAGAGAAGATTTATAATGTTAACTGTTGTTTTTTCTTTAGCCCAGGCATGAACCCCTGACCTCTAGAGAAGATTTATAATGTTAACTGTTGTTTTTGTTTTCTTTAGCCCAGGCATGAACCCCTGACTTCTAGAGAAGATTTATAATGTTAACTGTTGTTTTTTCTTTAGCCCAGGCATGGACCCCTGACCTCTAGTGAAGATTTATAATGTTAACTGTTGTTTTTCTTATCTTTAGCCCAGGCATGAACCCCTGACTTCTAGAGAAGATTTATAATGTTAACTGTTGTTTTTTCTTTCTTTATCCCAGGCATGGACCCCTGACTTCTAGAGAAGATTTATAATGTTAACTGTTGTTTTTCTTTAGCCCAGGCATGAACCCCTGACTTCTAGAGAAGATTTATAATGTTAACTGTTGTTTTTTTTAGCCCAGGCATGAACCCCTGACTTCTAGAGAAGATTTATAATGTTAACTGTTGTTTTTCTTTAGCCCAGGCATGAACCCCTGACTTCTAGAGAAGATTTATAATGTTAACTGTTGTTTTTCTTTAGCCCAGGTATGAACCCCTGACTTCTAGAGAAGATTTATAATGTTAACTGTTGTTTTTCTTTAGCCCAGGCATGGACCCCTGACTTCTAGAGAAGATTTATAATGTTAACTGTTGTTTTTCTTTCTTTAGCCCAGGCATGAACCCCTGACTTCTAGAGAAGATTTATAATGTTAACTGTTGTTTTTCTTTAACCCAGGCATGAACCCCTGACTTCTAGAGAAGATTTATAATGTTAACTGTTGTTTTTCTTTAGCCCAGGCATGAACACCTGACTTCTAGAAAAGATTTATAATGTTAACTGTTGTTTTTCTTTAGCCCAGGCATGAACCCCTGACTTCTAGAGAAGATTTATAATGTTAACTGTTGTTTTTCTTTAGCCCAGGCATGAACCCCTGACTTCTAGAGAAGATTTATAATGTTAACTGTTGTTTTTCTTTAGCCCAGGCATGGACCCCTGACTTCTAGAGAAGATTTATAATGTTAACTGTTGTTTTTCTTTCTTTAGCCCAGGCATGAACCCCTGACTTCTAGAGAAGATTTATAATGTTAACTGTTGTTTTTCTTTAGCCCAGGCATGAACCCCTGACTTCTAGAGAAGATTTATAATGTTAACTGTTGTTTTTCTTTAGCCCAGGCATGGACCCCTGACCTCTAGTGAAGATTTATAATGTTAACTGTTGTTTTTCTTTTCTTTAGCCCAGGCATGGACCCCTGACCTCTAGTGAAGATTTATAATGTTAACTGTTGTTTTTCTTTTTTTTAGCCCAGGCATGAACCCCTGACTTCTAGAGAAGATTTATAATGTTAACTGTTGTTTTTCTTTAGCCCAGGCATGAACCCCTGACTTCTAGAGAAGATTTATAATGTTAACTGTTGTTTTTCTTTAGCCCAGGCATGAACCCCTGACTTCTAGAGAAGATTTATAATGTTAACTGTTGTTTTTCTTTAGCCCAGGCATGAACCCCTGACTTCTAGAGAAGATTTATAATGTTAACTGTTGTTTTTCGTTAGCCCAGGCATGGACCCCTGACTTCTAGAGAAGATTTATAATGTTAACTGTTGTTTTTCTTTAGCCCAGGCATGAACCCCTGACTTCTAGAGAAGATTTATAATGTTAACTGTTGTTTTTCTTTAGCCCAGGCATGGACCCCTGACTTCTAGAGAAGATTTATAATGTTAACTGTTGTTTTTCTTTCTTTAGCCCAGGCATGAACCCCTGACTTCTAGAGAAGATTTATAATGTTAACTGTTGTTTTTCTTTAGCCCAGGCATGAACCCCTGACTTCTAGAGAAGATTTATAATGTTAACTGTTGTTTTTCTTTAGCCCAGGCATGGACCCCTGACCTCTAGTGAAGATTTATAATGTTAACTGTTGTTTTTCTTTTCTTTAGCCCAGGCATGGACCCCTGACCTCTAGTGAAGATTTATAATGTTAACTGTTGTTTTTCTTTTTTTTAGCCCAGGCATGAACCCCTGACTTCTAGAGAAGATTTATAATGTTAACTGTTGTTTTTCTTTAGCCCAGGCATGAACCCCTGACTTCTAGAGAAGATTTATAATGTTAACTGTTGTTTTTCTTTAGCCCAGGCATGAACCCCTGACTTCTAGAGAAGATTTATAATGTTAACTGTTGTTTTTCTTTAGCCCAGGCATGAACCCCTGACTTCTAGAGAAGATTTATAATGTTAACTGTTGTTTTTCGTTAGCCCAGGCATGGACCCCTGACTTCTAGAGAAGATTTATAATGTTAACTGTTGTTTTTCTTTGTTTAGCCCAGGCATGAACCCCTGACTTCTAGAGAAGATTTATAATGTTAACTGTTGTTTTTCTTTAGCCCAGGCATGAACCCCTGACTTCTAGAGAAGATTTATAATGTTAACTGTTGTTTTTCTTTAGCCCAGGCATGGACCCCTGACCTCTAGTGAAGATTTATAATGTTAACTGTTGTTTTTCTTTTCTTTAGCCCAGGCATGGACCCCTGACCTCTAGTGAAGATTTATAATGTTAACTGTTGTTTTTCTTTTTTTTAGCCCAGGCATGAACCCCTGACTTCTAGAGAAGATTTATAATGTTAACTGTTGTTTTTCTTTAGCCCAGGCATGAACCCCTGACTTCTAGAGAAGATTTATAATGTTAACTGTTGTTTTTCTTTAGCCCAGGCATGGACCCCTGACCTCTAGTGAAGATTTATAATGTTAACTGTTGTTTTTCTTTAGCCCAGGCATGAACCCTTGACATCTAGTGAACCCACGTAGAAGTAAACTATTTTCAAACATAAATATTATTTATATAATTGATGTTTCTACAGAATTGTTAACATCAGTTATAAAGGTTACTGAGGTTAATTGTAGGTCATTTGTAAGTTTTCAATATACAGACAGTACATTTCAGTGGTATGTATTTATTATAGGGTTATCATGTTTAGCGCCACTTCTAACAATATTTCATGGTGGCTAAACTATTATAACATGGTGACTTTTGACATAACAGCTATACATATGATACATTTTTGTAGTGATTGAAATAAATGTGAACATTTCTTAATTATGACTATATAAAATGGCTATAAGGAAAATTTCTTAATTATGACTATATAAAATGGCTATAAGGAACATTTACAGGTCATGTTCTTATAAATACATTTCCTAACCTCCTTAATCACCTGGCTTCACTTTCGCGTTTTTTTGTTGAGAAAACCACCGACCTGCTGCTAGTCACTGACAAACGTAAGAATATTAAAGTACACTTCGCTACTAACGTGAATCGGCTGACAACGTTAATGGTGATAGGCACCGATTACATAGGTAATTGTAAATCAAACTACAATACGATCGATGCCATGGTACCCGTATGCTGATAGGATATGCACATACTAGTATTTTATTTCCTTTCTCTCAATGATAGCCATATATTGCATACATACGATAGTTGTGTTGTGCTTTCCCCTTTACCCCTGACTAATAAGAGATAACCTTAAACATTATCCCTCATTTACTCAGAAACCCTAACTCTAGCCCTAAAACCTAAGCCTAACCTTAACCCTAACAATAACCCTAACTCTAACCCTAACCCTAACCCTTTACAGAACCCCCGACTTATAAACAATAATCTTAAACATCATCTCTAATATACTCATAAACCCTAACTAACCCTAACCCTAACTCTAACCCTTTACAGAACCCCCGACTTATAAACGATAATCTTAAACATCATCCCTAATATACTCATCAACCCTAACTAACCCTAACCCTAACCCTAACCCTAACCCTTTACAGAACCCCCGACTTATAAACAATAATCTTAAACATCATCCCTAATATACTCATAAACCCTAACTAACCCTAACCCTAACCCTAACTCTAACCCTTTACAGAACCCCCGACTTATAAAAGATAATCTTAAACATCATCCCTAATATACTCATAAACCCTAACTAACCCTAACCCTAACCCTAACTCTAACCCTTTACAGAACCCCCGACTTATAAATGATAATCTTAAACATCATCCCTAATATACTCATAAACCCTAACTAACCCTAACCCTAACTTTAACTCTAACCCTTTACAGAACCCCCGACTTATAAACAATAATCTTAAACATCATCCCTAATATACTCATAAACCCTAACTAACCCTAACCCTAACCCTAACTCTAACCCTTTACAGAACCCCGACTTATAAAAGATAATCTTAAACATCATCGCTAATATACTCATAAACCCTAACTAACCTTAACCCTAACCCTAACCCTAACTCTAACCCTTTACAGAACCCCCGACTTATAAAAGATAATCTTAAACATCATCCCTAATATACTCATCAACCCTAACTAACCCTAACCCTAACCCTAACCCTAACCCTTTACAGAACCCCCGACTTATAAACGATAATCTTAAACATTATCCCTAATATACTCATAAACCCTAACTAACCCTAACCCTAAATCTAACTCTAACCCTTTACAGAACCCCCGACTTATAAACAATAATCTTAAACATCATCTCTAATATACTCATAAACCCTAACTAACCCTAACCCTAACTCTAACCCTTTACAGAACCCCCGACTTATAAACAATAATCTTAAACATCATCCCTAATATACTCATAAACCCTAACTAACCCTAACCCTAACTCTAACTCTAACCCTTTACAGAACCTCCGACTTATAAACAATAATCTTAAACATCATCCCTAATATACTCATAAACCCTAACTAACCCTAACCCTAACCCTAACTCTAACCCTTTACAGAACCCCCGACTTATAAAAGATAATCTTAAACATCATCCCTAATATACTCATAAACCCTACCTAACCCTTACCCTAACTCTAACTCTAACCCTTTACAGAACCCCCGACTTATAAACGATAATCTTAAACATTATCCCTAATATACTCATAAACCCTAACTAACCTTAACCCTAACTCTAACTCTAACCCTTTACAGAACCCCCGACTTATAAACAATAATCTTAAACATTATCCCTAATATACTCATAAACCCTAACTAACCTTAACCCTAACCCTAACTCTAACCCTTTACAGAACCCCCGACTTATAAACGATAATCTTAAACATTATCCCTAATATACTCATAAACCCTAACTAACCCTAACCCTAAATCTAACTCTAACCCTTTACAGAACCCCCGACTTATAAACAATAATCTTAAACATCATCTCTAATATACTCATAAACCCTAACTAACCCTAACCCTAACTTTAACCCTTTACAGAACCCCCGACTTATAAAAGATAATCTTTAACATCATCCCTAATATACTCATAAACCCTAACTAACCCTAACTCTAACTCTAACCCTTTACAGAACCCCCGACTTATAAACGATAATCTTAGACATCATCCCTAATATACTCATAAACCCTTACTAACCCTAACCCTAACCCTAACCCTTTACAGAACCCCCGACTTATAAACGATAATCTTAAACATCATCTCTAATATACTCATAAACCCTTACTAACCCTAACCCTAACTCTAACTCTAACCCTTAACAGAACCCCGACTTATAAACAATAATCTTAAACATCATCTCTAATATACTCATAAACCCTAACCCTAACCCTAACCCTAACCCTTTACAGAACCCCCGACTTATAAACGATAATCTTAAACATCATCTCTAATATACTCATAAACCCTTACTAACCCTAACCCTAACTCTAACTCTAACCCTTAACAGAACCCCGACTTATAAACAATAATCTTAAACATCATCTCTAATATACTCATAAACCCTAACCCTAACCCTAACCCTAACCCTTTACAGAACCCCCGACTTATAAACGATAATCTTAAACATCATCTCTAATATACTCATAAACCCTAACTAACCCTAACCCTAACTTTAACCCTTTACAGAACCCCCGACTTATAAACAATAATCTTAAACATTATCCCTAATATACTCATAAACCCTAACTAACCCTAACCCTAACTCTAACCCTAACCCTAACTCTAACCCTTTACAGAACCCCCGACTTATAAACAATAATCTTAAACATCATCTCTAATATACTCATAAACCCTAACTAACCCTAACCCTAACCCTAACTCTAACCCTTTACAGAACCCCCGACTTATAAACGATAATCTTAAACATTATCCCTAATATACTCATAAACCCTAACTAACCCTAACCCTAACCCTAACCCTTTACAGAACCCCCGACTTATAAAAGATAATCTTAAACATCATCTCTAATATACTCATAAACCCTAACTAACCCTAACCCTAACTCTAACCCTTTACAGAACCCCCGACTTATAAACGATAATCTTAAACATTATCCCTAATATACTCATAAACCCTAACTAACCCTAACCCTAACCCTAACCCTTTACAGAACCCCCGACTTATAAAAGATAATCTTAAACATCATCTCTAATATACTCATAAACCCTAACTAACCCTAACCCTAACCCTAACCCTTTACAGAACCCCCGACTTATAAAAGATAATCTTAAACATCATCTCTAATATACTCATAAACCCTAACTAACCCTAACCCTAACTCTAACCCTTTACAGAACCCCCGACTTATAAACGATAATCTTAAACATTATCCCTAATATACTCATAAACCCTAACTAACCCTAACCCTTACTCTAACTCTAACCCTTTACAGAACCCCCGACTTATAAACAATAATCTTAAACATCATCTCTAATATACTCATAAACCCTAACTAACCCTAACCCTAACCCAAACTCTAACCCTTTACAGAACCCCCGACTTATAAAAGATAATCTTAAACATTATCCCTAATATACTCATAAACCCTAACTAACCCTAACCCTAACCCTAACCCTTTACAGAACCCCCGACTTATAAAAGATAATCTTAAACATCATCTCTAATATACTCATAAACCCTAACTAACCCTAACCCTAACCCTAACCCTTTACAGAACCCCCGACTTATAAAAGATAATCTTAAACATCATCTCTAATATACTCATAAACCCTAACTAACCCTAACCCTAACTCTAACCCTTTACAGAACCCCCGACTTATAAACGATAATCTTAAACATTATCCCTAATATACTCATAAACCCTAACTAACCCTAACCCTAACTCTAACTCTAACCCTTTACAGAACCCCCGACTTATAAACAATAATCTTAAACATCATCTCTAATATACTCATAAACCCTAACTAACCCTAACCCTAACCCAAACTCTAACCCTTTACAGAACCCCCGACTTATAAAAGATAATCTTAAACATCATCCCTAATATACTCATAAACCCTAACTAACCCTAACCCTAACTCTAACCCTTTACAGAACCCCCGACTTATAAACGATAATCTTAAACATTATCCCTAATATACTCATAAACCCTAACTAACCTTAACCATAACCCTAACCCTAACTCTAACCCTTTACAGAACCCCCGACTTATAAAAGATAATCTTAAACATCATCTCTAATATACTCATAAACCCTAACTAACCCTAACCCTAACCCTAACCCTTTACAGAACCCCCGACTTATAAAAGATAATCTTAAACATCATCTCTAATATACTCATAAACCCTAACTAACCCTAACCCTAACCCTAACCCTTTACAGAACCCCCGACTTATAAAAGATAATCTTAAACATCATCTCTAATATACTCATAAACCCTAACTAACCCTAACCCTAACTCTAACCCTTTACAGAACCCCCGACTTATAAACGATAATCTTAAACATTATCCCTAATATACTCATAAACCCTAACTAACCCTAACCCTAACTCTAACTCTAACCCTTTACAGAACCCCCGACTTATAAACAATAATCTTAAACATCATCTCTAATATACTCATAAACCCTAACTAACCCTAACCCTAACCCTTTACAGAACCCCCGACTTATAAAAGATAATCTTAAACATCATCTCTAATATACTCATAAACCCTAACTAACCCTAACCCTAACTCTAACCCTTTACAGAACCCCCGACTTATAAAAGATAATCTTAAACATCATCCCTAATATACTCATAAACCCTAACTAACCCTAACCCTAACTCTAACCCTTTACAGAACCCCGGACTTATAAACGATAATCTTAAACATTATCCCAAATATACTCATAAACCCTAACTAACCTTAACCATAACCCTAAATCTAACTCTAACCCTTTACAGAACCCCCGACTTATAGAAGATAATCTTAAACATCATCCCTAATATACTCATAAACCCTACCTAACCCTAACCCTAACTCTAACCCTAACTCTAACCCTTTACAGAACCCCCGACTTATAAAAGATAATCTTAAACATCACCCCTAATATACTCATAAACCCTACCTAACCCTAACCCTAACTCTAACTCTAACCCTTTACAGAACCCCCGACTTATAAACGATAATCTTAAACATTATCCCTAATATACTCATAAACCCTAACTAACCTTAACCATAACCCTAAATCTAACTCTAACCCTTAACAGAACCCCCGACTTATAGAAGATAATCTTAAACATTATCCCTAATATACTCATAAACCCTAACCATAACCCTAACCCTAACCCTAACCCTTTACAGAACCCCCGACTTATAAACGATAATCTTAAACATCATCCCTAATATACTCATAAACCCTACCTAACCCTAACCCTAACTCTAACCCTTTACAGAACCCCCGACTTATAAACGATAATCTTAAACATCATCCCTAATATACTCATAAACCCTAACTAACCCTAACCCTAACCCTAACCCTAACTCTAACCCTTTACAAAACCCCCGACTTATAAACGATAATCTTAAACATCATCCCTAATATACTCATAAACCCTAACTAACCCTAACCCTAACCCTAACTCTAACTCTAACCCTTTACAGAACCCCCGACTTATAAACAATAATCTTAAACATCATCCCTAATATACTCATAAACCCTAACTAACCCTAACCCTAACTTTAACCCTTTACAGAACCCCCGACTTATAAACGATAATCTTAAACATCATCCCTAATATACTCATAAACCCTTACTAACCTTAACCATAACCCTAACCCTAACTCTAACTCTAATCCTTTACAGAACCCCCGACTTATAAACGATAATCTTAAACATCATCCCTAATATACTCATAAACCCTAACTAACCTTAACCATAACCCTAACCCTAACTCTAACTCTAACCCTTTACAGAACCCCCGACTTATAAACGATAATCTTAAACATTATCCCTAATATACTCATAAACCCTAACTATAACCCTAACCCTAACTCTAACCCTTTACAGAACCCCCGACTTATAAACGATAATCTTAAACATTATCCCTAATATACTCATAAACCCTAACCATAACCCTAACCCTAACCCTAACTCTATCCCTTTACAGAACCCCCGACTTATAAACGATAATCTTAAACATTATCCCTAATATACTCATAAACCCTAACCATAACCCTAACCCTAACTCTACCCCTAACTCTAACCCTTTACAGAACCCCCGACTTATAGAAGATAATCTTAAACATCATCCCTAATATACTCATAAACCCTACCTAACCCTAACCCTAACTCTAACCCTAACTCTAACCCTTTACAGAACCCCCGACTTATAAAAGATAATCTTAAACATCACCCCTAATATACTCATAAACCCTACCTAACCCTTACCCTAACTCTAACTCTAACCCTTTACAGAACCCCCGACTTATAAACGATAATCTTAAACATTATCCCTAATATACTCATAAACCCTAACTAACCTTAACCATAACCCTAAATCTAACTCTAACCCTTAACAGAACCCCCGACTTATAGAAGATAATCTTAAACATTATCCCTAATATACTCATAAACCCTAACCATAACCCTAACCCTAACCCTAACCCTTTACAGAACCCCCGACTTATAAACGATAATCTTAAACATCATCCCTAATATACTCATAAACCCTACCTAACCCTAACCCTAACTCTAACCCTTTACAGAACCCCCGACTTATAAACGATAATCTTAAACATCATCCCTAATATACTCATAAACCCTAACTAACCCTAACCCTAACCCTAACCCTAACTCTAACCCTTTACAGAACCCCCGACTTATAAACGATAATCTTAAACATCATCCCTAATATACTCATAAACCCTAACTAACCCTAACCCTAACCCTAACTCTAACTCTAACCCTTTACAGAACCCCCGACTTATAAACAATAATCTTAAACATCATCCCTAATATACTCATAAACCCTAACTAACCCTAACCCTAACTTTAACCCTTTACAGAACCCCCGACTTATAAACGATAATCTTAAACATCATCCCTAATATACTCATAAACCCTTACTAACCTTAACCATAACCCTAACCCTAACTCTAACTCTAATCCTTTACAGAACCCCCGACTTATAAACGATAATCTTAAACATCATCCCTAATATACTCATAAACCCTAACTAACCTTAACCATAACCCTAACCCTAACTCTAACTCTAACCCTTTACAGAACCCCCGACTTATAAACGATAATCTTAAACATTATCCCTAATATACTCATAAACCCTAACTATAACCCTAACCCTAACTCTAACCCTTTACAGAACCCCCGACTTATAAACGATAATCTTAAACATTATCCCTAATATACTCATAAACCCTAACCATAACCCTAACCCTAACCCTAACTCTATCCCTTTACAGAACCCCCGACTTATAAACGATAATCTTAAACATTATCCCTAATATACTCATAAACCCTAACCATAACCCTAACCCTAACTCTACCCCTAACTCTAACCCTTTACAGAACCCCCGACTTATAAACGATAATCTTAAACATCATCCCTAATATACTCATAAACCCTAACTAACCCTAACCCTAACTCTAACTCTAACCCTTTACAGAACCCCGACTTATAAACGATAATCTTAAACATTATCCCTAATATACTCATAAACCCTTACCATAACCCTAACCCTAACTCTAACCCTTTACAGAACCCCCGACTTATAAACGATAATCTTAAACATTATCCCTAATATACTCATAAACCCTAACCATAACCCTAACCCTAACTCTAACCCTAACTCTAACCCTTTACAGAACCCCCGACTTATAAACGATAATCTTAAACATTATCCCTAATATACTCATAAACCCTAACCATAACCCTAACCCTAACTCTAACCCTTTATAGAACCCCGACTTATAAACGATAATCTTAAACATTATCCCTAATATACTCATAAACCCTAACCATAACCATAACCCTAACTCTACCCCTAACTCTAACCCTTTACAGAACCCCCGACTTATAAACGATAATCTTAAACATCATCCCTAATATACTCATAAACCCTAACTAACCCTAACCCTAACTCTAACTCTAACCCTTTACAGAACCCCCGACTTATAAACGATAATCTTAAACATCATCCCTAATATACTCATAAACCCTAACTAACCCTAACCCTAACCCTAACCCTAACTCTAACCCTTTACAGAACCCCCGACTTATAAACGATAATCTTAAACATTATCCCTAATATACTCATAAACCCTAACCCTAACCCTAACCCTTTACAGAACCCCCGACTTATAAACGATAATCTTAAACATTATCCCTAATATACTCATAAACCCTAACCATAACCCTAACCCTAACTCTAACCCTAACTCTAACCCTTTACAGAACCCCCAACTTATAAACGATAATCTTAAACATTATCCCTAATATACTCATAAACCCTAACCATAACCCTAACTCTAACCCTTTACAGAACCCCCGACTTATAAACGATAATCTTAAACATTATCCCTAATATACTCATAAACCCTAACCCTAACCCTAACCCTAACTCTAACCCTTTACAGAACCCCCGACTTATAAACGATAATCTTAAACATCATCCCTAATATACTCATAAACCCTAACTAACCTTAATCATAACCCTAACTCTAACTCTAACCCTTTACAGAACCCCCGACTTATAAACGATAATCTTAAACATCATCCCTAATATACTCATAAACCCTAACTAACCCTAACCCTAACGCTAACCCTTTACAGAACCCCCGACTTATAAACGATAATCTTAAACATTATCCCTAATATACTCATAAACCCTAACCATAACCCTAACCCTAACTCTACCCCTAACTCTAACCCTTTACAGAACCCCAGACTTATAAACGATAATCTTAAACATCATCCCTAATATACTCATAAACCCTAACTAACCCTAACCCTAACTCTAACTCTAACCCTTTACAGAACCCCCGACTTATAAACGATAATCTTAAACATTATCCCTAATATACTCATAAACCCTAACCATAACCCTAACCCTAACTCTAACCCTTTACAGAACCCCCGACTTATAAACGATAATCTTAAACATCATCCCTAATATACTCATAAACCCTAACTAACCCCAACCATAACCCTAACCCTAACTCTAACTCTAACCCTTTACAGAACCCCCGACTTATAAATGATAATCTTAAACATCATCCCTAATATACTCATAAACCCTAACTAACCCTAACCCTAACCCTAACCCTAACCCTTTACAGAACCCCCGACTTATAAATGATAATCTTAAACATCATCCCTAATATACTCATAAACCCTAACTAACCCTAACCCTAACCCTAACCCTAACCCTTTACAGAACCCCCGACTTATAAATGATAATCTTAAACATCATCCCTAATATACTCATAAACCCTAACTAACCTTAACCATAACCCTAAATCTAACTCTAACCCTTAACAGAACCCCCGACTTATAGAAGATAATCTTAAACATTATCCCTAATATACTCATAAACCCTAACCATAACCCTAACCCTAACCCTAACCCTTTACAGAACCCCCGACTTATAAACGATAATCTTAAACATCATCCCTAATATACTCATAAACCCTACCTAACCCTAACCCTAACTCTAACCCTTTACAGAACCCCCGACTTATAAACGATAATCTTAAACATCATCCCTAATATACTCATAAACCCTAACTAACCCTAACCCTAACCCTAACCCTAACTCTAACCCTTTACAGAACCCCCGACTTATAAACGATAATCTTAAACATCATCCCTAATATACTCATAAACCCTAACTAACCCTAACCCTAACCCTAACTCTAACTCTAACCCTTTACAGAACCCCCGACTTATAAACAATAATCTTAAACATCATCCCTAATATACTCATAAACCCTAACTAACCCTAACCCTAACTTTAACCCTTTACAGAACCCCCGACTTATAAACGATAATCTTAAACATCATCCCTAATATACTCATAAACCCTTACTAACCTTAACCATAACCCTAACCCTAACTCTAACTCTAATCCTTTACAGAACCCCCGACTTATAAACGATAATCTTAAACATCATCCCTAATATACTCATAAACCCTAACTAACCTTAACCATAACCCTAACCCTAACTCTAACTCTAACCCTTTACAGAACCCCCGACTTATAAACGATAATCTTAAACATTATCCCTAATATACTCATAAACCCTAACCATAACCCTAACCCTAACTCTAACCCTTTACAGAACCCCCGACTTATAAACGATAATCTTAAACATCATCCCTAATATACTCATAAACCCTAACTAACCCCAACCATAACCCTAACCCTAACTCTAACTCTAACCCTTTACAGAACCCCCGACTTATAAATGATAATCTTAAACATCATCCCTAATATACTCATAAACCCTAACTAACCCTAACCCTAACCCTAACCCTAACCCTTTACAGAACCCCCGACTTATAAATGATAATCTTAAACATCATCCCTAATATACTCATAAACCCTAACTAACCCTAACCCTAACTCTAACTCTAACCCTTTACAGAACCCCCGACTTATAAACAATAATCTTAAACATCATCTCTAATATACTCATAAACCCTAACTAACCCTAACCCTAACCCTTTACAGAACCCCCGACTTATAAAAGATAATCTTAAACATCATCTCTAATATACTCATAAACCCTAACTAACCCTAACCCTAACTCTAACCCTTTACAGAACCCCCGACTTATAAAAGATAATCTTAAACATCATCCCTAATATACTCATAAACCCTAACTAACCCTAACCCTAACTCTAACCCTTTACAGAACCCCGGACTTATAAACGATAATCTTAAACATTATCCCAAATATACTCATAAACCCTAACTAACCTTAACCATAACCCTAAATCTAACTCTAACCCTTTACAGAACCCCCGACTTATAGAAGATAATCTTAAACATCATCCCTAATATACTCATAAACCCTACCTAACCCTAACCCTAACTCTAACCCTAACTCTAACCCTTTACAGAACCCCCGACTTATAAAAGATAATCTTAAACATCACCCCTAATATACTCATAAACCCTACCTAACCCTAACCCTAACTCTAACTCTAACCCTTTACAGAACCCCCGACTTATAAACGATAATCTTAAACATTATCCCTAATATACTCATAAACCCTAACTAACCTTAACCATAACCCTAAATCTAACTCTAACCCTTAACAGAACCCCCGACTTATAGAAGATAATCTTAAACATTATCCCTAATATACTCATAAACCCTAACCATAACCCTAACCCTAACCCTAACCCTTTACAGAACCCCCGACTTATAAACGATAATCTTAAACATCATCCCTAATATACTCATAAACCCTACCTAACCCTAACCCTAACTCTAACCCTTTACAGAACCCCCGACTTATAAACGATAATCTTAAACATCATCCCTAATATACTCATAAACCCTAACTAACCCTAACCCTAACCCTAACCCTAACTCTAACCCTTTACAAAACCCCCGACTTATAAACGATAATCTTAAACATCATCCCTAATATACTCATAAACCCTAACTAACCCTAACCCTAACCCTAACTCTAACTCTAACCCTTTACAGAACCCCCGACTTATAAACAATAATCTTAAACATCATCCCTAATATACTCATAAACCCTAACTAACCCTAACCCTAACTTTAACCCTTTACAGAACCCCCGACTTATAAACGATAATCTTAAACATCATCCCTAATATACTCATAAACCCTTACTAACCTTAACCATAACCCTAACCCTAACTCTAACTCTAATCCTTTACAGAACCCCCGACTTATAAACGATAATCTTAAACATCATCCCTAATATACTCATAAACCCTAACTAACCTTAACCATAACCCTAACCCTAACTCTAACTCTAACCCTTTACAGAACCCCCGACTTATAAACGATAATCTTAAACATTATCCCTAATATACTCATAAACCCTAACTATAACCCTAACCCTAACTCTAACCCTTTACAGAACCCCCGACTTATAAACGATAATCTTAAACATTATCCCTAATATACTCATAAACCCTAACCATAACCCTAACCCTAACCCTAACTCTATCCCTTTACAGAACCCCCGACTTATAAACGATAATCTTAAACATTATCCCTAATATACTCATAAACCCTAACCATAACCCTAACCCTAACTCTACCCCTAACTCTAACCCTTTACAGAACCCCCGACTTATAGAAGATAATCTTAAACATCATCCCTAATATACTCATAAACCCTACCTAACCCTAACCCTAACTCTAACCCTAACTCTAACCCTTTACAGAACCCCCGACTTATAAAAGATAATCTTAAACATCACCCCTAATATACTCATAAACCCTACCTAACCCTTACCCTAACTCTAACTCTAACCCTTTACAGAACCCCCGACTTATAAACGATAATCTTAAACATTATCCCTAATATACTCATAAACCCTAACTAACCTTAACCATAACCCTAAATCTAACTCTAACCCTTAACAGAACCCCCGACTTATAGAAGATAATCTTAAACATTATCCCTAATATACTCATAAACCCTAACCATAACCCTAACCCTAACCCTAACCCTTTACAGAACCCCCGACTTATAAACGATAATCTTAAACATCATCCCTAATATACTCATAAACCCTACCTAACCCTAACCCTAACTCTAACCCTTTACAGAACCCCCGACTTATAAACGATAATCTTAAACATCATCCCTAATATACTCATAAACCCTAACTAACCCTAACCCTAACCCTAACCCTAACTCTAACCCTTTACAGAACCCCCGACTTATAAACGATAATCTTAAACATCATCCCTAATATACTCATAAACCCTAACTAACCCTAACCCTAACCCTAACTCTAACTCTAACCCTTTACAGAACCCCCGACTTATAAACAATAATCTTAAACATCATCCCTAATATACTCATAAACCCTAACTAACCCTAACCCTAACTTTAACCCTTTACAGAACCCCCGACTTATAAACGATAATCTTAAACATCATCCCTAATATACTCATAAACCCTTACTAACCTTAACCATAACCCTAACCCTAACTCTAACTCTAATCCTTTACAGAACCCCCGACTTATAAACGATAATCTTAAACATCATCCCTAATATACTCATAAACCCTAACTAACCTTAACCATAACCCTAACCCTAACTCTAACTCTAACCCTTTACAGAACCCCCGACTTATAAACGATAATCTTAAACATTATCCCTAATATACTCATAAACCCTAACTATAACCCTAACCCTAACTCTAACCCTTTACAGAACCCCCGACTTATAAACGATAATCTTAAACATTATCCCTAATATACTCATAAACCCTAACCATAACCCTAACCCTAACCCTAACTCTATCCCTTTACAGAACCCCCGACTTATAAACGATAATCTTAAACATTATCCCTAATATACTCATAAACCCTAACCATAACCCTAACCCTAACTCTACCCCTAACTCTAACCCTTTACAGAACCCCCGACTTATAAACGATAATCTTAAACATCATCCCTAATATACTCATAAACCCTAACTAACCCTAACCCTAACTCTAACTCTAACCCTTTACAGAACCCCGACTTATAAACGATAATCTTAAACATTATCCCTAATATACTCATAAACCCTTACCATAACCCTAACCCTAACTCTAACCCTTTACAGAACCCCCGACTTATAAACGATAATCTTAAACATTATCCCTAATATACTCATAAACCCTAACCATAACCCTAACCCTAACTCTAACCCTAACTCTAACCCTTTACAGAACCCCCGACTTATAAACGATAATCTTAAACATTATCCCTAATATACTCATAAACCCTAACCATAACCCTAACCCTAACTCTAACCCTTTATAGAACCCCGACTTATAAACGATAATCTTAAACATTATCCCTAATATACTCATAAACCCTAACCATAACCATAACCCTAACTCTACCCCTAACTCTAACCCTTTACAGAACCCCCGACTTATAAACGATAATCTTAAACATCATCCCTAATATACTCATAAACCCTAACTAACCCTAACCCTAACTCTAACTCTAACCCTTTACAGAACCCCCGACTTATAAACGATAATCTTAAACATCATCCCTAATATACTCATAAACCCTAACTAACCCTAACCCTAACCCTAACCCTAACTCTAACCCTTTACAGAACCCCCGACTTATAAACGATAATCTTAAACATTATCCCTAATATACTCATAAACCCTAACCCTAACCCTAACCCTTTACAGAACCCCCGACTTATAAACGATAATCTTAAACATTATCCCTAATATACTCATAAACCCTAACCATAACCCTAACCCTAACTCTAACCCTAACTCTAACCCTTTACAGAACCCCCAACTTATAAACGATAATCTTAAACATTATCCCTAATATACTCATAAACCCTAACCATAACCCTAACTCTAACCCTTTACAGAACCCCCGACTTATAAACGATAATCTTAAACATTATCCCTAATATACTCATAAACCCTAACCCTAACCCTAACCCTAACTCTAACCCTTTACAGAACCCCCGACTTATAAACGATAATCTTAAACATCATCCCTAATATACTCATAAACCCTAACTAACCTTAATCATAACCCTAACTCTAACTCTAACCCTTTACAGAACCCCCGACTTATAAACGATAATCTTAAACATCATCCCTAATATACTCATAAACCCTAACTAACCCTAACCCTAACGCTAACCCTTTACAGAACCCCCGACTTATAAACGATAATCTTAAACATTATCCCTAATATACTCATAAACCCTAACCATAACCCTAACCCTAACTCTACCCCTAACTCTAACCCTTTACAGAACCCCAGACTTATAAACGATAATCTTAAACATCATCCCTAATATACTCATAAACCCTAACTAACCCTAACCCTAACTCTAACTCTAACCCTTTACAGAACCCCCGACTTATAAACGATAATCTTAAACATTATCCCTAATATACTCATAAACCCTAACCATAACCCTAACCCTAACTCTAACCCTTTACAGAACCCCCGACTTATAAACGATAATCTTAAACATCATCCCTAATATACTCATAAACCCTAACTAACCCCAACCATAACCCTAACCCTAACTCTAACTCTAACCCTTTACAGAACCCCCGACTTATAAATGATAATCTTAAACATCATCCCTAATATACTCATAAACCCTAACTAACCCTAACCCTAACCCTAACCCTAACCCTTTACAGAACCCCCGACTTATAAATGATAATCTTAAACATCATCCCTAATATACTCATAAACCCTAACTAACCCTAACCCTAACCCTAACCCTAACCCTTTACAGAACCCCCGACTTATAAATGATAATCTTAAACATCATCCCTAATATACTCATAAACCCTAACTAACCTTAACCATAACCCTAAATCTAACTCTAACCCTTAACAGAACCCCCGACTTATAGAAGATAATCTTAAACATTATCCCTAATATACTCATAAACCCTAACCATAACCCTAACCCTAACCCTAACCCTTTACAGAACCCCCGACTTATAAACGATAATCTTAAACATCATCCCTAATATACTCATAAACCCTACCTAACCCTAACCCTAACTCTAACCCTTTACAGAACCCCCGACTTATAAACGATAATCTTAAACATCATCCCTAATATACTCATAAACCCTAACTAACCCTAACCCTAACCCTAACCCTAACTCTAACCCTTTACAGAACCCCCGACTTATAAACGATAATCTTAAACATCATCCCTAATATACTCATAAACCCTAACTAACCCTAACCCTAACCCTAACTCTAACTCTAACCCTTTACAGAACCCCCGACTTATAAACAATAATCTTAAACATCATCCCTAATATACTCATAAACCCTAACTAACCCTAACCCTAACTTTAACCCTTTACAGAACCCCCGACTTATAAACGATAATCTTAAACATCATCCCTAATATACTCATAAACCCTTACTAACCTTAACCATAACCCTAACCCTAACTCTAACTCTAATCCTTTACAGAACCCCCGACTTATAAACGATAATCTTAAACATCATCCCTAATATACTCATAAACCCTAACTAACCTTAACCATAACCCTAACCCTAACTCTAACTCTAACCCTTTACAGAACCCCCGACTTATAAACGATAATCTTAAACATTATCCCTAATATACTCATAAACCCTAACCATAACCCTAACCCTAACTCTAACCCTTTACAGAACCCCCGACTTATAAACGATAATCTTAAACATCATCCCTAATATACTCATAAACCCTAACTAACCCCAACCATAACCCTAACCCTAACTCTAACTCTAACCCTTTACAGAACCCCCGACTTATAAATGATAATCTTAAACATCATCCCTAATATACTCATAAACCCTAACTAACCCTAACCCTAACCCTAACCCTAACCCTTTACAGAACCCCCGACTTATAAATGATAATCTTAAACATCATCCCTAATATACTCATAAACCCTAACTAACCCTAACCCTAACCCTAACCCTAACCCTTTACAGAACCCCCGACTTATAAATGATAATCTTAAACATCATCCCTAATATACTCATAAACCCTAACTAACCTTAACCATAACCCTAAATCTAACTCTAACCCTTAACAGAACCCCCGACTTATAGAAGATAATCTTAAACATTATCCCTAATATACTCATAAACCCTAACCATAACCCTAACCCTAACCCTAACCCTTTACAGAACCCCCGACTTATAAACGATAATCTTAAACATCATCCCTAATATACTCATAAACCCTACCTAACCCTAACCCTAACTCTAACCCTTTACAGAACCCCCGACTTATAAACGATAATCTTAAACATCATCCCTAATATACTCATAAACCCTAACTAACCCTAACCCTAACCCTAACCCTAACTCTAACCCTTTACAGAACCCCCGACTTATAAACGATAATCTTAAACATCATCCCTAATATACTCATAAACCCTAACTAACCCTAACCCTAACCCTAACTCTAACTCTAACCCTTTACAGAACCCCCGACTTATAAACAATAATCTTAAACATCATCCCTAATATACTCATAAACCCTAACTAACCCTAACCCTAACTTTAACCCTTTACAGAACCCCCGACTTATAAACGATAATCTTAAACATCATCCCTAATATACTCATAAACCCTTACTAACCTTAACCATAACCCTAACCCTAACTCTAACTCTAATCCTTTACAGAACCCCCGACTTATAAACGATAATCTTAAACATCATCCCTAATATACTCATAAACCCTAACTAACCTTAACCATAACCCTAACCCTAACTCTAACTCTAACCCTTTACAGAACCCCCGACTTATAAACGATAATCTTAAACATTATCCCTAATATACTCATAAACCCTAACTATAACCCTAACCCTAACTCTAACCCTTTACAGAACCCCCGACTTATAAACGATAATCTTAAACATTATCCCTAATATACTCATAAACCCTAACCATAACCCTAACCCTAACTCTATCCCTTTACAGAACCCCCGACTTATAAACGATAATCTTAAACATTATCCCTAATATACTCATAAACCCTAACCATAACCCTAACCCTAACTCTACCCCTAACTCTAACCCTTTACAGAACCCCCGACTTATAGAAGATAATCTTAAACATCATCCCTAATATACTCATAAACCCTACCTAACCCTAACCCTAACTCTAACCCTAACTCTAACCCTTTACAGAACCCCCGACTTATAAAAGATAATCTTAAACATCACCCCTAATATACTCATAAACCCTACCTAACCCTTACCCTAACTCTAACTCTAACCCTTTACAGAACCCCCGACTTATAAACGATAATCTTAAACATTATCCCTAATATACTCATAAACCCTAACTAACCTTAACCATAACCCTAAATCTAACTCTAACCCTTAACAGAACCCCCGACTTATAGAAGATAATCTTAAACATTATCCCTAATATACTCATAAACCCTAACCATAACCCTAACCCTAACCCTAACCCTTTACAGAACCCCCGACTTATAAACGATAATCTTAAACATCATCCCTAATATACTCATAAACCCTACCTAACCCTAACCCTAACTCTAACCCTTTACAGAACCCCCGACTTATAAACGATAATCTTAAACATCATCCCTAATATACTCATAAACCCTAACTAACCCTAACCCTAACCCTAACCCTAACTCTAACCCTTTACAGAACCCCCGACTTATAAACGATAATCTTAAACATCATCCCTAATATACTCATAAACCCTAACTAACCCTAACCCTAACCCTAACTCTAACTCTAACCCTTTACAGAACCCCCGACTTATAAACAATAATCTTAAACATCATCCCTAATATACTCATAAACCCTAACTAACCCTAACCCTAACTTTAACCCTTTACAGAACCCCCGACTTATAAACGATAATCTTAAACATCATCCCTAATATACTCATAAACCCTTACAAACCTTAACCATAACCCTAACCCTAACTCTAACTCTAATCCTTTACAGAACCCCCGACTTATAAACGATAATCTTAAACATCATCCCTAATATACTCATAAACCCTAACTAACCTTAACCATAACCCTAACCCTAACTCTAACTCTAACCCTTTACAGAACCCCCGACTTATAAACGATAATCTTAAACATTATCCCTAATATACTCATAAACCCTAACTATAACCCTAACCCTAACTCTAACCCTTTACAGAACCCCCGACTTATAAACGATAATCTTAAACATTATCCCTAATATACTCATAAACCCTAACCATAACCCTAACCCTAACCCTAACTCTATCCCTTTACAGAACCCCCGACTTATAAACGATAATCTTAAACATTATCCCTAATATACTCATAAACCCTAACCATAACCCTAACCCTAACTCTACCCCTAACTCTAACCCTTTACAGAACCCCCGACTTATAAACGATAATCTTAAACATCATCCCTAATATACTCATAAACCCTAACTAACCCTAACCCTAACTCTAACTCTAACCCTTTACAGAACCCCCGACTTATAAACGATAATCTTAAACATTATCCCTAATATACTCATAAACCCTTACCATAACCCTAACCCTAACTCTAACCCTTTACAGAACCCCCGACTTATAAACGATAATCTTAAACATTATCCCTAATATACTCATAAACCCTAACCATAACCCTAACCCTAACTCTAACCCTAACTCTAACCCTTTACAGAACCCCCGACTTATAAACGATAATCTTAAACATTATCCCTAATATACTCATAAACCCTAACCATAACCCTAACCCTAACTCTAACCCTTTATAGAACCCCGACTTATAAACGATAATCTTAAACATTATCCCTAATATACTCATAAACCCTAACCATAACCATAACCCTAACTCTACCCCTAACTCTAACCCTTTACAGAACCCCCGACTTATAAACGATAATCTTAAACATCATCCCTAATATACTCATAAACCCTAACTAACCCTAACCCTAACTCTAACTCTAACCCTTTACAGAACCCCCGACTTATAAACGATAATCTTAAACATCATCCCTAATATACTCATAAACCCTAACTAACCCTAACCCTAACCCTAACCCTAACTCTAACCCTTTACAGAACCCCCGACTTATAAACGATAATCTTAAACATTATCCCTAATATACTCATAAACCCTAACCCTAACCCTAACCCTTTACAGAACCCCCGACTTATAAACGATAATCTTAAACATTATCCCTAATATACTCATAAACCCTAACCATAACCCTAACCCTAACTCTAACCCTAACTCTAACCCTTTACAGAACCCCCAACTTATAAACGATAATCTTAAACATTATCCCTAATATACTCATAAACCCTAACCATAACCCTAACTCTAACCCTTTACAGAACCCCCGACTTATAAACGATAATCTTAAACATTATCCCTAATATACTCATAAACCCTAACCCTAACCCTAACCCTAACCCTAACTCTAACCCTTTACAGAACCCCCGACTTATAAACGATAATCTTAAACATCATCCCTAATATACTCATAAACCCTAACTAACCTTAATCATAACCCTAACTCTAACTCTAACCCTTTACAGAACCCCCGACTTATAAACGATAATCTTAAACATCATCCCTAATATACTCATAAACCCTAACTAACCCTAACCCTAACCCTAACCCTTTACAGAACCCCCGACTTATAAACGATAATCTTAAACATTATCCCTAATATACTCATAAACCCTAACCATAACCCTAACCCTAACTCTACCCCTAACTCTAACCCTTTACAGAACCCCAGACTTATAAACGATAATCTTAAACATCATCCCTAATATACTCATAAACCCTAACTAACCCTAACCCTAACTCTAACTCTAACCCTTTACAGAACCCCCGACTTATAAACGATAATCTTAAACATTATCCCTAATATACTCATAAACCCTAACCATAACCCTAACCCTTTACAGAACCCCCGACTTATAAACGATAATCTTAAACATTATCCCTAATATACTCATAAACCCTAACCATAACCCTAACCCTAACTCTAACCCTTTACAGAACCCCCGACTTATAAACGATAATCTTAAACATCATCCCTAATATACTCATAAACCCTAACTAACCCCAACCATAACCCTAACCCTAACTCTAACTCTAACCCTTTACAGAACCCCCGACTTATAAATGATAATCTTAAACATCATCCCTAATATACTCATAAACCCTAACTAACCTTAACCCTAACCCTAACCCTAACCCTTTACAGAACCCCCGACTTATAAATGATAATCTTAAACATCATCCCTAATATACTCATAAACCCTAACTAACCCTAACCCTAACCCTAACCCTAACCCTTTACAGAACCCCCGACTTATAAATGATAATCTTAAACATCATCCCTAATATACTCATAAACCCTAACTAACCCCAACCATAACCCTAACCCTAACTCTAACCCTTTACAGAACCCCCGACTTATAAACGATAATCTTAAACATCATCCCTAATATACTCATAAACCCTAACTAACCCCAACCATAACCCTAACCCTAACTCTAACCCTTTACAGAACCCCCGACTTATAAACGATAATCTTAAACATCATCCCTAATATACTCATAAACCCTAACTAACCTTAACCATAACCCTAACCCTAACTCTAACCCTTTACAGAACCCCCGACTTATAAACGATAATCTTAAACATCATCCCTAATATACTCATAAACCCTAACTAACCCCAACCATAACCCTAACCCTAACCCTAACTCTAACCCTTTACAGGACCCCCGACTTATAAACGATAATCTTAAACATTATCCCTAATATACTCATAAACCCTAACTAACCCTAACCCTAACCCTAACCCTAACCCTTTACAGAACCCCCGACTTATAAACGATAATCTTAAACATCATCCCTAATATACTCATAAACCCTAACTAACCCCAACCCTAACCCTAATCCTAACTCGAACTCTAACTTAAACATCATCCCTAATATACTCATAGAAATAATTATCATTTTTACTTACATTTATACAACACCGATTCTTACGTATATGTCCATTAAAAGGTGGGTGTGTGTAATTAGTGTTAAAAGGTGTGTGTGTGTGATTAGTGCTACATCATCGGTTAAAAGGTGGGTGTGTGTGATTAGTGCTACCTCATGAAAAATAAAGCGGATAATAGCACACATCCTTATAAACTCTACATGGTTAAATGTCCCTGTACATACACATCACTATGTAGCAGTAACTGTTAGGGAAGGTCTGCGTTCTGCACTGCATTATTTTCTTAGTCGAGCTTTTAGAGAAACATTTTGCCTTTTCTTTAATTTGTGATATGTATTAAGCAAAATATACCACTGACAAGATTAAACCCAAGGTATATTAGAAATGTGGTTGATCTTTTTCTCAATTTATATTACATGAGTAGGGCACTATTGTGTTCGAACTAAATACTTAAAATTAAAATCACTAAACAATTCTACTATGCATACTTAAAATTAAAATCACTCAACAATTCTACTATGCATAATTAAAATTAAAATCACTCAACAATTCTACTATGTAGTGTCTGTATACCATGGTCGACAAGTCTCGCCTGACCATACTCTAATACTCTCCACTCAATATTTGTGGAACACTTTGAAGAAATGTTTTCTACCTCAATAATTATTTATGTCGAATCTGATTGGCTCCATTACGTTTTCATGATGGAAATTAATATCACTCGTATTACATTATGGTGAACCAGAAAATTATTTTGCACAAGATTGAGACTTTATTGGATAATAAACGAAAACCAAAAACATGCTTTTGTCTTAAAAATTATTATTTTTGTGACCTACTGAAAATATAAGAATTTGCATATAGCAACTTCTAAATATCTGGTCATAAATGGGACAATTTCAAAACGAATGTTGAGTGGAACCTACCACTAGCGTGATTAGCCGTGGGTTATTATCGACAATGATTGTACATGTAAAGCTTACTTTTTCTACATTTGCTCTTTTTACAATTATCTGTATGTTATGTAACCATCGTTACCATTAATCTTTATTGTAAAATAATAATTGATGGACCTACTATGATGCTGTGATCTCTGGCATATATCATAGGAATGTTTACTTACAAACATATTTGAAAGCGACTTATCGTTTATGCTTTTATTTATATTGAATTCCTGCGCTAGATAAATTTTAAACGGTTTTATCTAGAAAATAAAAAAAACAAAAACAATAAGAGTTTTGAAAAATTGGTAAATGTATTATATTATATTATATTATATTATATTATATTATATTATATTATATTATATTACATGTACTTTATTCAGTATATTAACACTTACATGTATTTAGTTACCTCTTGTTTTTTTTCTATTGGTCAGTTGTCCTAATTACAAAACCATCATTATTTTGTTATCAAAGCGTCCATCTGTATTATTATTTAAAATTTATCTGTGTAAATTATAACGTCGGACGTGTTTCTCGGTCGTTGCTTCATAACAAATACATTACTACTGGTGCCATATCAATGCGCCGTCTCCCTACATTGATCGATGCCTTGGGTAATACGGCAAGATAGAAAAATACTGTCCTTCAATCTCTCACAAAATCAATAAAAGGTCATTCTCACTCCACAGAAAGCTTTAGATAGTGTTATCTAGATGGTACAATATGCTTAACATGTTTGTGTAATATAAATGATCAGGACTATTTGTATTTGAAGGAGCTGCGTAGTAATATCCGCCTCTAATTTTCACATAATAGAAAATACCTTATCCATTTCATATTATTAAACTAGAAGAAATTTATAATGCAATGGATGATTTGTGCTGCTACCAAATAATGACTTGTATTAACTTTCAATGTGTGTGACTGGTTCCTTTATATTGCAGTTTAAAGTGTGACTGGTTCCTTTATATTGCAGTTTAAAGTGTGACTGGTTCCTTTATATTGTAGCTTAAAGTGTGACTGGTTCCTTTATATTGCAGTTTAAAGTGTGACTGATTCCTTTATATTGTAGTTTAAAGTGTGACTGGTTCCTTTATATTGCAGTTTAAAGTGTGACTGGTTCCTTTATATTGCAGTTTAAAGTGTGACTGGTTCCTTTATATTGCAGTTTAAAGTGTGACTGGTTCCTTTATATTGCAGTTTAAAGTGTTTTTTGGAGGATAAAGCTACAATGTAGTCAATACTAAGATTATCTTTAATAAATGACATAATTTATCTTTTTTTTAAATACGATTCTCAGAATTATTTGAAATAATCCTTTTCCCTGACTGATGAAATTAACATAATGTAAAAAGTACTGTTCAATATGTTGTAAAAATCATAGTGACAATTTAAATGTGACCAATCAACAAGTCATAAATATAGTGACAATTTAAATGTGACCAATCAACGTCCTCGAGTTGTCTCATAAATATAGTGACAATTTAAATGTGACCAATTAACACTCGAGTTGTCTCATAACTATAGTGACAATTTAAATGTGACCAATCAACAAGTCATAAATATAGTGACAATTTAAATGTGACCATTCAACAAGTCATAAATATAGTGACAATTTAAATGTGACCAATCAACAAGTCATAAATATAGTGACAATTTAAATGTGACCAATCAACAACTCGAGTTGTCTCATAAATATAGTGACAATTTAAATGTGACAAATCAACAAATCCTCGAGTTGTCTCATAAACCTGACTAGTGAGTGCTTAAATCATTGTAATGATCTAAATGTGACCCATGAACGAGTCCTGGAGTTGTCTCATAAACCTGACTAGTGAGTGTTTAAATCATTGTAATGATCTAAATGTGACCCATGAACGAGTCCTGGAGTTGTCTCATAAACCTGACTGGTGAGTATATGTGCTACGTTATTTAGTTATCACAGACTGGTGAGTATATGTGCTACGTTATTTAGTTAGCACAGGACTGTAGAGACAATTCTGGTGTTTGTTGAAAATAACTGGACGTAAATATTTAAAATGGAAACACTTTGTTTCAATAAAATATATAAAATAAATAGGTCATATCAACTTTCAAATATATCATTGGGCATATAATTACATGGGAAACATTTTACATCTTACTTTGTGGAAAACGTTATTGTCATGAAAAAATCATGTCTACCAAAGAGTACTTCAGTGCTTTTGACTTTATTAATTCAAGGACTGAAAATAAATAACGTTTGCTGCAATTGAAACAAATAAAGAATATAAAGAAAGAACATTTCTCATTTTGAGCAAATTATGTAAAGATTCTTTATAACAGAAACAATAAAATAATTCAGTAGTATTTTATGCTTTCTTGAATAAATATGGCGCCTCATTTCCTCAATATAACACAGAGTCATATCTACAGTCCTATTACTATCATGCGCGAAGTGCATTAGTTCCGAATGACTATCTAAGCTACACATGCGTAGGAAGTTTGAGTTACAGTGGAAATATATGTGGGAAAGGTTATAATTGTGGATCGCATTTAGTCTAGCTAATGCGCATGCGTCACATAAATGTACATTTGACTTACTACAGAATGGGAACATTTCCTGTATTGCACCACCTTGTGCTAAATAAAGGGAGATAACACATTAACAATCAATCAATAAAGGGAGGTAACAATAACAATGGGAAATAACAATAACAAAGTTATTTTGTTTACAAACAAACAACAATAAAATATTCTAAAAGTATACATAATTTACCATTTCTAACAAATCTGTTATATCAAACAGATATCAATAATTCAAATGCTATGTATATTATCATTTTGTGAAATGGTAAATTTTGTTGATGTTTTGTTAATTCTACCATTCTATATTTCTAAATTGGTTAAAGTAATATGAAACGAGTTTTTGGTGAAATAAACGCTAGGTGCGTCCGAAAAAAGAAAAAAAAAAACTATATAATACTACAAGGGGGCGAACTCACTTGCTTCCATTTTTTTAAGTCGTCGTGTTAAATTGATCGTAACTTCGGAACGCCTTAATATTTTCAAAAAATGTTTCCACCAGTCGAAAGTCAAGTAATTTTCCTTTCCAAAGAGACCCCAATTGTTAGTGTAGGCCTCCGAACTGCTGAGGTATCATACACGAACCAAAACAAAACGGCGTGAAAATCCGAAGTCGTACAAACGCTGGGATGACCACTTCCAATTTGTGTACAGACTTTCCCATGCGTAAACGAGTCATTTTGACTAGCTAAATACTTTCATCCATTCAAATTATGATAAAATTTCTTACCTTACGCCAATTTATATGTCCTTTAAGTCTGTTTTTGAAAGAAATCCCATTTGCATCCTTGACAAACGCCATAGACGTGAAAATTGGGAGAGTTCTAACGGGCTTTTTGATTGGCTGAAACAGATTGTTCCGAAGTGAGTTCGCCCCCTTGTAGTATTATATAGTATTTTTTTTATTTTTTTTTTTTTCGGATGCACCTAGCCCCTGTGAAATAAACATCTTCAAAAATATTCTTGATATGTTTACATTCCCTAAAAACTAAACCATTTGTGCATGTTTGAGTACGAAAATCGCGATCATCTGTGATTAAAAACAGAAAATCATTCCATCTCGTACGTGTTTTGTCAAGACAATGGCGGCTAATTAACTTTCGGATGCACTGTTCCGGTGATTGCAGATCATGAAATTTCATCATCAACGTAAACAGGTGAACACATGTATCGTTCTGGTTTTGAAAGAAGCTAAATTTCTTGCATTTCTTGCCTTGCAAAGAAATTATTTCATATATGTTTTACCTTCAATATTATTAACTGCAATGAATTTCATTCCGACTTAATCAGTTTATTCGAAAAACTGGACAAAAACATTGAAATCGGTAATAATGAATGACACGGCGCCCCATTTGGGGAAATCGAAACAGAACCAAGAAATCTCAGAATTTAAAATCCTTGTCGGAACTAACGTATCGCATGTACAAACTGTGTAAATTATTATTAGTATGTACATTTCAAAACCATTACGATGAAAACATCTGGAGTTGTCAGAGAAGAAAATAAAAATCAACAAGAAAAAAATGCCAAAAATACGACTTATTTTGTCCATAATTAGTCACCGTTATTTTAACACCTGGTTTGTTTTGGGGACAACCTATTGATTTCAATGGGGGGGGGGGGGGGGGAGGGGGGGGGGGTCTGGCAGTTTTTGTAAATAAAATAAATACACTGGCCATCCGAAGTTGGAAAAAAATTCTGGCCTTTGCTTCATTTAAAATTTATAAATAATCTGGCCTGAACTGAGTAAACAATGTTATAACCTGTCCTGCACTATGTGTCGAATGAATTTTCTGTCAAATATTCTAACCTGACTAATCTTGCCAGGCCCCCTCAGAATCACATTATTTGCCTATATATTACTATGAGATAAAGAATGTGTACTTTCTTTCACATTCTTGTCTCTTAGGCCAAATAAATTTTAAATAGATTTGAAATATCAAACCGACCTACAACTGAATTATTTCTACTACCCTTCACTTGACTGATATATCAAACAGACCTACAACTGAATTATTTCTACTACCCTTCACTTGACTGAAACATCAAACAGACCTACAACTGAATTATTTCTACTACCCTTCACTTGACTGATATATCAAACAAACGTACAACTGAATTATTTCTACTACCCTTCACTTGACTGATATATCAAACAGACCTACAACTGAAATATTTCTACTACCCTTCACTTGACTAAAACATCAAACAGATGCACAACTGAATTATTTCTACTACCCTTCACTTGACTGATAAATCAAACAGACCTGCAACTGAATTATTTCTACTACCCTTCACTTGACTGATATATCAAACAGACCTACAACTGAATTATTTCTACAACCCTTCATTTGACTGAAACATCAAACAGACCTACAACTGAATTATTTCTACTACCCTTCATTTGACTGAAATATCAAACAAACCTACAACTGAATTATTTCTACTACCCTTCATTTGACTGAAATATCAAACAGACCTACAACTGAATTATTTCTACTACCCTTCACTTGACTGAAATATCAAACAAACCTACAACTGAATTATTTCTACTACCCTTCACTTGACTGAAACATCAAACATACCTACAACTGAATTATTTCTACTACCCTTCACTTGACTGAAATATCAAACAGACCTACAACTGAATTATTTCTACTACCCTTCACTTGACTGATATATCAAACAAACCTACAACTGAATTATTTCTACTACCCTTCACTTGACTGAAACATCAAACAGACCTATGACTGAATTATTTCTACTACCCTTCACTTGACTGATATATCAAACAGACCTACAACTGAATTATTTCTACAACCCTTCATTTGACTGAAATATCAAACAGACCTACAACTGAATTATTTCTACTACCCTTCACTTGACTGAAACATCAAACAGACCTACAACTGAATTATTTCTACTACCCTTCACTTGACTGATATATCAAACAGACCTACAACTGAATTATTTCTACAACCCTTCATTTGACTGAAACATCAAACAGACCTACAACTGAATTATTTCTACTACCCTTCATTTGACTGAAATATCAAACAGACCTACAACTGAATTATTTCTACTACCCTTCACTTGACTGATATATCAAACAGACCTACAACTGAATTATTTCTACAACCCTTCATTTGACTGAAACATCAAACAGACCTACAACTGAATTATTTCTACTACCCTTCACTTGACTGATATATCAAACAGACCTACAACTGAATTATTTCTACAACCCTTCATTTGACTGAAACATCAAACAGACCTACAACTGAATTATTTCTACTACCCTTCACTTGACTGATATATCAAACAAACCTACAACTGAATTATTTCTACTACCCTTCACTTGACTGATATATCAAACAAACCTACAACTGAATTATTTCTACTACCCTTCATTTGACTGAAATATCAAACCGACCTACAACTGAATTATTTCTACTACCCTTCACTTGACTGATATATCAAACAGACCTACAACTGAAATATTTCTACTACCCTTCACTTGACTAAAACATCAAACAGATGCACAACTGAATTATTTCTACTACCCTTCACTTGACTGATAAATCAAACAGACCTGCAACTGAATTATTTCTACTACCCTTCACTTGACTGATATATCAAACAGACCTACAACTGAATTATTTCTACAACCCTTCATTTGACTGAAACATCAAACAGACCTACAACTGAATTATTTCTACTACCCTTCATTTGACTGAAATATCAAACAAACCTACAACTGAATTATTTCTACTACCCTTCATTTGACTGAAATATCAAACAGACCTACAACTGAATTATTTCTACTACCCTTCACTTGACTGAAATATCAAACAAACCTACAACTGAATTATTTCTACTACCCTTCACTTGACTGAAACATCAAACATACCTACAACTGAATTATTTCTACTACCCTTCACTTGACTGAAATATCAAACAGACCTACAACTGAATTATTTCTACTACCCTTCACTTGACTGATATATCAAACAAACCTACAACTGAATTATTTCTACTACCCTTCACTTGACTGAAACATCAAACAGACCTATGACTGAATTATTTCTACTACCCTTCACTTGACTGATATATCAAACAGACCTACAACTGAATTATTTCTACAACCCTTCATTTGACTGAAATATCAAACAGACCTACAACTGAATTATTTCTACTACCCTTCACTTGACTGAAACATCAAACAGACCTACAACTGAATTATTTCTACTACCCTTCACTTGACTGATATATCAAACAGACCTACAACTGAATTATTTCTACAACCCTTCATTTGACTGAAACATCAAACAGACCTACAACTGAATTATTTCTACTACCCTTCATTTGACTGAAATATCAAACAGACCTACAACTGAATTATTTCTACTACCCTTCACTTGACTGATATATCAAACAGACCTACAACTGAATTATTTCTACAACCCTTCATTTGACTGAAACATCAAACAGACCTACAACTGAATTATTTCTACTACCCTTCACTTGACTGATATATCAAACAGACCTACAACTGAATTATTTCTACAACCCTTCATTTGACTGAAACATCAAACAGACCTACAACTGAATTATTTCTACTACCCTTCACTTGACTGATATATCAAACAAACCTACAACTGAATTATTTCTACTACCCTTCACTTGACTGATATATCAAACAAACCTACAACTGAATTATTTCTACTACCCTTCATTTGACTGAAATATCAAACCGACCTACAACTGAATTATTTCTACTACCCTTCACTTGACTGATATATCAAACAGACCTACAACTGAATTATTTCTACTACCCTTCACTTGACTGAAACATCAAACAGACGTACAACTGAATTATTTCTACTACCCTTCACTTGACTGATAAATCAAACAGACCTGCAACTGAATTATTTCTACTACCCTTCACTTGACTGATAAATCAAACAGACCTAAAACTGAATTATTTCTACTACCCTTCACTTGACTGAAACATCAAACAGACCTACAACTGAATTATTTCTACTACCCTTCACTTGACTGATATATCAAACAGACCTACAACTGAAATATTTCTACTACCCTTCACTTGACTGAAACATCAAACAGACCTACAACTGAATTATTTCTACTACCCTTCACTTGACTGATATATCAAACAGACCTACAACTGAATTATTTCTACTACCCTTCACTTGACTGAAACATCAAACAGACCTACAACTGAATTATTTCTACTACCCTTCACTTGACTGAAATATCAAACAGACCTACAACTGAATTATTTCTACTACCCTTCACTTGACTGAAACATCAAACAGACCTACAACTGAATTATTTCTACTACCCTTCACTTGACTGAAACATGAAACAGACCTACAACTGAATTATTTCTTCTACCCTTCACTTGACTGAAACATCAAACAGACCTACAACTGAATTATTTCTACTACCCTTCACTTGAATGATATATCAAACAGACCTATAACTGAAATATTTCTACTACCCTTCACTTGACTGAAACATCAAACAGACCTACAACTGAATTATTTCTACTACCCTTCACTTGACTGAAACATCAAACAGACCTACAACTGAATTATTTCTACTACCCTTCACTTGACTGAAATATCAAACAGACCTACAACTGAATTATTTCTACTACCCTTCACTTGACTGAAACATCAAACAGACCTACAACTGAATTATTTCTACTACCCTTCACTTGACTGATATATCAAACAGACCTACAACTGAAATATTTCTACTACCCTTCACTTGACTGAAACATGAAACAGACCTACAACTGAATTATTTCTACTACCCTTCACTTGACTGAAACATGAAACGGACCTACAACTCAATTATTTCTACTACCCTTCATTTGACTGAAACATCAAACAGACCTACAACTCAATTATTACCGCTCAAAGTCCATATAAAAATGAAATAATAACACAGTTATGTCCCTTGGTTAATGGTACAGCACTGCACACAAAGTACAAATGTACTTTAAACAAAACAGTTAAACTCGGACAAACTAATACTTATATTACTAATTCTAACATCATGTCCTTCTTTCTCTTTGTAAACAAACGAGCGATTTGTCGATTGGGTATAATAATGAGCACATGAGCGGTGCATGTGACCAACTTTCCCGTCGTAAATGTAAATGTTGATGATCGTCTGTTCAAATTTGGCAGCATAAATTGTGTGCGACATTGTCCGTAAACGTAAATATATATTACCGTCTTCCAATCAAAGTACACTACCGTATTTGTACCCTTAGACATATCAGAATCGAAATAATTCAAGGAAGCCAGAATGTGTTTTGAGTTTTAACATGGGTTGGCGGATATTAATAAATTTTATTTGTTAAATAGTCAGAGTTTCATACAGGTTTAGTTTTTCATCTTGTTAACACTGATCGTGTTAATTGTTTCAAAATGTTAACATGGATAATATATAATAAAACATAATAAATACAAATAATGATAATGACAGTTCTCTTAAATAATTTCCGTTTTTCATTGGGGTGAGGTCGGGGTTGGGGAGGGGTAAATATAATGATAGGCGTCATCAAACGATGTCTACATACTAAACTGAAAAACAAACAAAACGCCCCCCCCCCCCAAAAACACCACACTGTCGAAACAGTTCCAAATCCAATCTGCAAACTGTAGAAACAAACTCGAGGTCAAACTCACATATCACAAACTCGAGGCCCAACTCACATATCACAAACTCGAGGCCTAACTCACATATCCATACATGCTCACTCTTTTTGGTTTTAGTATAGACACCGCAATAAAAAAGTGGCGGTTCTAGATTAGATATACGGGCCCAAACCTCCCCGTTATCTAAATGATACCGTCGTAAAAATAAAATAAGGATTTTAGCTTAATTACCCGCAAAGAAAATGCTTAGCCATTTGTTGAAGAATTTAAAATCAATTATTGTTCCAGTGCGACACTTTAGCTGTAACATCCTATAGCTAATACGTTATATATAACATCCTATAGCTAATACGTTATATATATAACATCCTATAGCTAATACGTTATATAACATCCTATAGCTAATACGTTATATATAACATCCTATAGCTAATACGTTATATATAACATCCTGTAGCTAATACGTTATATATAACATCCTATAGCTAATACGCTATATATAACATCCTATAGCTAATACGTTATATATAACATCCTATAGCTAATACATTATATATAACATACTATAGCTAATACGTTATATATAACATCCTATAGCTAATACGTTATATATAACATCCTATAGCTAATACGCTATATATAACATCCTATAGCTAATACGTTATATATAACATCCTATAGCTAATACGCTATATAAAACATCCTATAGCTAATACGTCATATATAACATGCTATAGCTAATACGTTATATATAACATCCTATAGCTAATACGTTATATATAACATCCTATAGCTAATACGTTATATATAACATCCTATAGCTAATACGTTATATATAACATCCTATAGCTAATACGTTATATATAACATCGTTTAGCTAATACGTTATATATAACATCCTATAGCTAATATGTTATATATAACATCCTATAGCTAATACGTTATATATAACATCCTATAGCTAATACGTTATATATAACATCGTTTAGCTAATACGTTATATATAACATCCTATAGCTAATACGTTATATATAACATCCTATAGCTAATACGTTATATATAACATCCTATAGCTAATACGTTATATATAACATCCTATAGCTAATACGTTATATATAACATCCTATAGCTAATACATTATATATAACATCCTATAGCTAATACGTTATATATAACATCCTATAGCTAATACGTTATATATAACATCCTATAGCTAATACGTTATATATAACATCCTATAGCTAATACGTTATATAGAACATCCTATAGCTAATACGTTATATATAACATCCTATAGCTAATACGTTATATAGAACATCCTATAGCTAATACGTTATATAGAACATCCTATAGCTAATACGTTATATATAACATGCTAATACGCTATATATAACATCCTATAGCTAATACGTTATATATAACATCCTATAGCTAATACGTTATATATAACATCCTATAGCTAATACGTTATATATAACATCCTATAGCTAATACGTTATATATAACATCCTATAGCTAATACGTTATATATAACATCCTATAGCTAATACGTTATATATAACATCCTATAGCTAATACGTTATATATAACATCCTATAGCTAATACGTTATATATAACATCCTATAGCTAATACGTTATATATAACATCCTATAGCTAATACGTTATATATAACATCCTATAGCTAATACGTTATATATAACATCCTATAGCTAATACGTTATATATAACATCCTATAGCTAATACGTTATATATAACATCCTATAGCTAATACGTTATATATAACATCCTATAGCTGATACGTTATATATAACATCCTATAGCTTATTATATAACGTATTAGCTATAGGATGTTATATATAACGTATTAGCTATAGGATGTTATATATAACGTATTAGCTATAGGATGTTATATATAACGTATTAGCTATAGGATGTTATATATAACGTATTAGCTATAGGATGTTATATATAACGTATTAGCTATAGGATGTTATATATAACGTATTAGCTATAGGATATATAACGTATTAGCTATAGGATGTTATATATAACGTATTAGCTATAGGATGTTATATATAACGTATTAGCTATAGGATGTTATATATATAACGTATTAGCTATAGGATGTTATATATAACGTATTAGCTATAGGATGTTATATATAACGTATTAGCTATAGGATGTTATATATAACGTATTAGCTATAGGATGTTATATATAACGTATTACCTATAGGATGTTATATATAACGTATTAGCTATATGATGTTATATATAACGTATTAGATATTGGATGTTATATATACAAATACTTGCTATGTTGTTTTAAATAAGGAAGGGTTGGTTTTTCTAAAGATATTGTCCCTATTTATTTTAATCGCACACAACACAGAAAATCCTCAGACTTTACTGCAGTAATGAATCAGTCCATTTAATGTATTACATATTTCAAGTATTGTCTTGGAATACATACTTTAATACTTATAATATACTATGTTTGGTCTGTCAATGATAAATCCCGATGATGTTCTACAAATCTTACGTATTTTAACATAATAATGAACTAGAGGCTCAATGGACTGAGCCTGTGTCGCTCACCTTTCATTCAGTTTTAAGCAAACTTTATACAGAACCTTCCATAAATGCTTCCTACCAAATTTCGGTTCATTTGGCTATTCGGTTTCAGAGAAGAAGATTTATTTTAGAAATCAATCAATAAACAAGAACTTCCTGTGGTGGCCATGTTTGCTAACGGATAGGGACGAAATCAGCAATCTCTATAGAAGATCTTCCATAGATGCATCCTATCAAGTTACGGTTCATTTGACTCTGCGGTTTCAGAGGAGAGTTTTTTTTAGAAATCAACCAATCAAAAACAAGAATTGACTGTGACGCCCATGTTTACTAATGGATCGGGACTAAATGAGCAATCTTTATACAAGACCTTCCAATGATGTTTCCTACCAGGTTTCGGTTCATTTAGCCACACGGTTTCAGAGAAGAAGATTTTTTAGAAATCGACCAATCAGAAACAAGAATTAACTGTGGCAGCCATGCTTGTTAGCGAATCAGACGGAAATGAGTAATCGTTATACAATACCTTCCATAGATGCATGCTACCAAGTTTCGGTTCATTTTGTCAAGCGGTTTTAGAGGAGAAGAATTCTAAGAAATCAACCAATCAGAAAAAATAATTGCCTGTGGCGGTCATGTTTTTAATGGATCGGGACAAATGAACATATTTATAGAGGACCTTCCTTAATTGCTTCCTACCAAGTTTCGATTCATTTGGCCAAGCGGTTCCAGAGGAGAAAATTTTTAAATATCGGCCATTCAGAAAACAAGAATTGTCTGTGGTAGCCATGTTTGTTAACGGATCAAAACCAAATGAGCACTCTTTATAGAGGACCTTCCATAGATGCTTCATACAAAGTATCAATTCATTTGGCTGAGGGGTTTCAGAGGAGAATATTAAAATGTGAAAAGTTAACGGACTACAGACGACGGACGCCAAGTGATGGCAAAAGCTCACGTTGCCTTTGGCAATGTGAGCTAAAAATCAGTAACATAATCATGTTGAGCGGGAGAATGGGATCATAAAACTAAGTTAAATCTAAGACCAAGACAGGAAAGTGATCGGTTATATATTTGTGTATTAGGGGGTATCAATGCTATTTTTTTGTTCTTGGCTTCACTAAGTGATTTTAGAACTGTTCTGACAGTATGGTATTATTTGTTCTCCATTTCACGAAGTGATTTTGAGACTTTTCTGACAGTGTGGTATTTTTCGTTCTTCGCTTCACTAAGTGATTTTAGAACTGTTCTGACAGTATGGCATTTTTTGTTCTTCGCTTCACTAAGTGATTTTAGAACTGTTCTGACAGTAAGGTATTTTTTGTTCTTCGTTTGACCAAGTGATTTTAGAACTGTTCTGATAGTATGGTATTTTTTGTTCTCCGTTTCACTAAGTGATTTTAGAACTGTTCTGACAGTATGGTATTATTTGTTCTCCATTTCACGAAGTGATTTTGAGACTTTTCTGACAGTGTGGTATTTTTCGTTCTTCGCTTCACTAAGTGATTTTAGAACTGTTCTGACAGTATGGCATTTTTTGTTCTTCGCTTGACCAAGTGATTTTAGAACTGTTCTGACAGTAAGGTATTTTTTGTTCTTCGTTTGACCAAGTGATTTTAGAACTGTTCTAATAGTATGGTATTTTTTCTTCTCCGTTTCACTAAGTGATTTTAGAACTGTTCTGACAGTATGGTATTATTTGTTCTCCGTTTCACGAAGTGATTTTGAGACTTTTCTGATAGTGTGGTATTTTTCGTTCTTCGCTTCACTAAGTGATTTTAGAACTGTTCTAACAGTATGGTATTTTTTGTTCTCCGTTTCACTAAGTGATTTTAGAACTGTTCTGACAGTATGGTATTTATTTGTTCTTCGTTTCACTAAGTTATTTTGGGACTTTTCTAACAGTATGGTATTGTTTTTGTTCCTCGTTTCACTAATTGATTTTGGTACTTTTCTAACAGTATGGTATTGTTTTTGTTCTCCGTTTCACTAATTGATTTTGGTACTTTTCTAACAGTATGGTATTGTTTTTGTTCTCCGTTTCACTAAGTGATTTTAGAACTGTTCTGACAGTATGGTATTTATTTGTTCTTCGTTTCACTAAGTTATTTTGGGACTTTTCTGACAGTATGGTATTGTTTTTGTTCCTCGTTTCACTAATTGATTTTGGGACTTTTCTAACAGTATGGTATTTTTTTGTTCTTCGTATCACTAAGTTATTTTGAGACTTTTCTAACAGTAAGGTATTGTTTTTGTTCTTCGTTTCACTAAGTGATTTTGGGACTTTTCTAACAGTATGGTATTTTTTGTTCTCCATTTCACTAAGTAATTTTGGGACTTTTCTGACAGTAAGGTATTGTTTTTGTTCCTCGTTTCACTAAGTGATTTTGGGACTTTTCTAACAGTATGGTATTTTTTTGTTCTTCGTTTCACTAAGTTATTTTGAGACTTTTCTGACAGTAAGGTATTGTTTTTGTTCCTCGTTTCACTAAGTGATTTTAGAACTGTTCTGACAGTAAGGTATTTTTTGTTCTTCGTTTGACCAAGTGATTTTAGAACTGATCTGACAATAAGGTATTTTTTGTTCTTCGTTTGACCAAGTGATTTTAGAACTGATCTGATAGTATGGTATTTTTTGTTCCTCGTTTCACTAAGTTATTTTGGGACTTTTCTAACAGTATGGTATTGTTTTTGTTCCTCGTTTCACTAATTGATTTTGGTACTTTTCTAACAGTATGGTATTGTTTTTGTTCTCCGTTTCACTAATTGATTTTGGTACTTTTCTAACAGTATGGTATTGTTTTTGTTCTCCGTTTCACTAAGTGATTTTGGGACTTTTCCGACAGTATGGTATTTTTTGTTCTCCGTTTCACTAAGTGATTTTGGGACATTTCTGACAGTAAGGTATTGTTTTTGCTCCTCGTTTCACTAAGTGATTTGGGGACTTTTCTAACAGTATGGTATTTTTTTGTTCTTCGTATCACTAAGTTATTTTGAGACTTTTCTAACAGTATGGTATTGTTTTTGTTCCTCGTTTCACTAAGTGATTTTGGTACTTTTCAAACAGTATGGTATTTTTTCTTCTCCGTTTCACTAAGTGATTTTGGGACTTTTCTGACAGTATGGTATTTGTTGTTCTCCGTTTCACTAAGTGATTTTTAGGACTTTTCTGACAGTAAGGTATTGTGTTTGTTCCTCGTTTCACTAAGTGATTTTGGGACTTTTCTGACAGTATGGTATTGTTTTTGTTCCTCGTTTCACTAATTGATTTTGGGACTTTTCTGACAGTAAGGTATTGTGTTTGTTCCTCGTTTCACTAAGTGATTTTGGGACTTTTCTAACAGTATGGTATTGTTTTTGTTCCTCGTTTCACTAATTGATTTTGGTACTTTTCAAACAGTATGGTATTTTTTCTTCTCCGTTTCACTAAGTGATTTTGGGACTTTTCCGACAGTATGGTATTTTTTGTTCTCCGTTTCACTAAGTGATTTTGGGACATTTCTGACAGTAAGGTATTGTTTTTGCTCCTCGTTTCACTAAGTGAATTGGGGACTTTTCTAACAGTATGGTATTTTTTTGTTCTTCGTATCACTAAGTTATTTTGAGACTTTTCTAACAGTATGGTATTGTTTTTGTTCCTCGTTTCACTAAGTGATTTTGGTACTTTTCAAACAGTATGGTATTTTTTCTTCTCCGTTTCACTAAGTGATTTTGGGACTTTTCTGACAGTATGGTATTTGTTGTTCTCCGTTTCACTAAGTGATTTTTAGGACTTTTCTGACAGTAAGGTATTGTGTTTGTTCCTCGTTTCACTAAGTGATTTTGGGACTTTTCTGACAGTATGGTATTGTTTTTGTTCCTCGTTTCACTAATTGATTTTGGGACTTTTCTGACAGTAAGGTATTGTGTTTGTTCCTCGTTTCACTAAGTGATTTTGGGACTTTTCTAACAGTATGGTATTGTTTTTGTTCCTCGTTTCACTAATTGATTTTGGTACTTTTCAAACAGTATGGTATTTTTTCTTCTCCGTTTCACTAAGTGATTTTGGGACTTTTCCGACAGTATGGTATTTTTTGTTCTCCGTTTCACTAAGTGATTTTGGGACATTTCTGACAGTAAGGTATTGTTTTTGCTCCTCGTTTCACTAAGTGAATTGGGGACTTTTCTAACAGTATGGTATTTTTTTGTTCTTCGTATCACTAAGTTATTTTGAGACTTTTCTAACAGTATGGTATTGTTTTTGTTCCTCATTTCACTAAGTGATTTTGGGACATTTCTGACAGTAAGGTATTGTTTTTGCTCCTTGTTTCACTAAGTGATTTGGGGACTTTTCTAACAGTATGGTATTTTTTTGTTCTTCGTATCACTAAGTTATTTTGAAACTTTTCTAACAGTATGGTATTGTTTTTGTTCCTCGTTTCACTAATTGATTTTGGGACTTTTCTAACAGTATGGTATTTTTTCTTCTCCGTTTCACTAAGTAATTTTGGGACTTTTCTGACAGTATGGTATTTGTTGTTCTCCGTTTCACTAAGTGATTTTTAGGACTTTTCTGACATTAAGGTATTGTTTTTGTTCCTCGTTTCACTAAGTTATTTTGAGACTTTTCTGACATTAAGGTATTGTGTTTGTTCCTTGTTTCACTAAGTGATTTTTAGGACTTTTCTGACATTAAGGTATTGTGTTTGTTCCTTGTTTCACTAATTGATTTTGGGACTTTTCTAACAGTAAGGTATTGTGTTTGTTCCTTGTTTCACTAATTGATTTTGGGACTTTTCTAACAGTAAGGTATTGTTTTTGTTCCTTGTTTCACTAATTGATTTTTAGGACTTTTCTGACATTAAGGTATTGTGTTTGTTCCTTGTTTCACTAAGTGATTTTTAGGACTTTTCTGACATTAAGGTATTGTGTTTGTTCCTTGTTTCACTAATTGATTTTGGGACTTTTCTAACAGTATGGTATTTTTTCTTCTCCGTTTCACTAAGTAATTTTGGGACTTTTCTGACAGTATGGTATTTGTTGTTCTCCGTTTCACTAAGTGATTTTTAGGACTTTTCTGACATTAAGGTATTGTTTTTGTTCCTCGTTTCACTAAGTTATTTTGAGACTTTTCTGACATTAAGGTATTGTGTTTGTTCCTTGTTTCACTAAGTGATTTTTAGGACTTTTCTGACATTAAGGTATTGTGTTTGTTCCTTGTTTCACTAATTGATTTTGGGACTTTTCTAACAGTAAGGTATTGTGTTTGTTCCTTGTTTCACTAATTGATTTTGGGACTTTTCTAACAGTAAGGTATTGTTTTTGTTCCTTGTTTCACTAATTGATTTTTAGGACTTTTCTGACATTAAGGTATTGTGTTTGTTCCTCGTTTCACTAAGTGATTTTGGGACTTTTCTGACATTAAGGTATTGTGTTTGTTCCTTGTTTCACTAAGTGATTTTTAGGACTTTTCTGACATTAAGGTATTGTGTTTGTTCCTTGTTTCACTAATTGATTTTGGGACTTTTCTGACAGTAAGGTATTGTTTTTGTTCCTTGTTTCACTAATTGATTTTGGGACTTTTCTGACAGTAAGGTATTGTGTTTGTTCCTCGTTTCACTAAGTGATTTTGGGACTTTTCTAACAGTATGGTATTGTTTTTGTTCCTCGTTTCACTAATTGATTTTGGGACTTTTCTGACAGTAAGGTATTGTGTTTGTTCTTCGTATCACTAAGTTATTTTGAGACTTTTCTAACAGTATGGTATTGTTTTTGTTCCTCGTTTCACTAAGTGATTTTGGGACATTTCTGACAGTAAGGTATTGTTTTTGCTCCTCGTTTCACTAAGTGATTTGGGGACTTTTCTAACAGTATGGTATTTTTTTGTTCTTCGTATCACTAAGTTATTTTGAGACTTTTCTAACAGTATGGTATTGTTTTTGTTCCTCGTTTCACTAATTGATTTTGGTACTTTTCTAACAGTATGGTATTTTTTCTTCTCCGTTTCACTAAGTAATTTTGGGACTTTTCTGACATTAAGGTATTGTGTTTGTTCCTTGTTTCACTAAGTGATTTTTAGGACTTTTCTGACATTAAGGTATTGTGTTTGTTCCTTGTTTCACTAATTGATTTTGGGACTTTTCTGACAGTAAGGTATTGTTTTTGTTCCTTGTTTCACTAATTGATTTTGGGACTTTTCTGACAGTAAGGTATTGTGTTTGTTCCTCGTTTCACTAAGTGATTTTGGGACTTTTCTAACAGTATGGTATTGTTTTTGTTCCTCGTTTCACTAATTGATTTTGGGACTTTTCTGACAGTAAGGTATTGTGTTTGTTCTTCGTATCACTAAGTTATTTTGAGACTTTTCTAACAGTATGGTATTGTTTTTGTTCCTCGTTTCACTAAGTGATTTTGGGACATTTCTGACAGTAAGGTATTGTTTTTGCTCCTCGTTTCACTAAGTGATTTGGGGACTTTTCTAACAGTATGGTATTTTTTTGTTCTTCGTATCACTAAGTTATTTTGAGACTTTTCTAACAGTATGGTATTGTTTTTGTTCCTCGTTTCACTAATTGATTTTGGTACTTTTCTAACAGTATGGTATTTTTTCTTCTCCGTTTCACTAAGTAATTTTGGGACTTTTCTGACAGTATGGTATTTGTTGTTCTCCGTTTCACTAAGTGATTTTTAGGACTTTTCTGACATTAAGGTATTGTTTTTGTTCCTCGTTTCACTAAGTTATTTTGAGACTTTTCTGACAGTAAGGTATTGTTTTTGTTCCTCGTTTCACTAATTGATTTTGGGACTTTTCTGACAGTAAGGTATTGTGTTTGTTTCTCGTTTCACTAAGTGATTTTGGGACTTTTCTAACAGTATGGTATTGTTTTTGTTCCTCGTTTCACTAAGTGATTTTGGGACTTTTCTGACAGTAAGGTATTTGTTTTTATTCGTTTTACTAACTGAGTGGATTGATTTTAGCTTGAAAATAGAATAATTTTAAAAATAAAATTCCAAAAGCCACAACATATGTTTAGCATTTTGCCACATACATTATATGTTCTTCCTGGATTGTATTCATTAACATGAGGAACAAAGAGCACGTGTTAATTTACATTGTCTTGTAATTGGGAATGGATAAGATGGTAAAACACAACAATTATATTCCTGAAGTACAACTGATTTTTTCTTAAAGTATCCTACCGGTATACCGTTCATTTTATTTAATTCCACATAACATCTGTAATAGAAAAATTCAAAGCAGAGGAAGTGCTGCCAATATTATTTCTTTCTTCTTATGCAATATCATAGACAAATCTGCCAAGAGACAAATAGATTATACTCTTGAGAAACGATGATACTAAACGGGGCTTTTCATCTTTAATCCTTGTCAGAAAATTGATAACGTTACATTTGGTTCTTGTATAGATTTTATATAACTTTCTAGTTAAAATAACGAATGTGGTTTTTTTTCTACTGGAATATAAATATATAGCACGTCCTTGACTAAAAACTACCTGTTATTCTTGACTGAAAACTACCTGTTATTCTTGACTGAAAACTACCTGTTATTCTTGACTGAAAACTACCTGTTATTCTTGACTGAAAACTACCTGTTATTCTTGACTAAAAACTACCTGTTATTCTTGACTGAAAACTACCTGTAATTCTTGACTGAAAACTAGCTGTTATTCTTGACTGAAAACTACCTGTTATTCTTGACTAAAAACTACTTATTATTTTTGACTGAAAACTACCTGTTATTCTTGACTGAAAACTACCTGTTATTCTTGACTGAAAACTACCTGTTATACTTGACTGAAAGCTACCTGTTATTCTTGACTCAAAACTACCTGTTATTTTTGACTGAAAACTACCTGTTATTCTTGACTGAAAACTACCTGCTATTCTTCACTGAAAACTACCTGTTATACTTGACTGAAAGCTACCTGTTATACTTGACTGAAAGCTACCTGTTATACTTGACTGAAAGCTACCTGTTATACTTGACTGAAAGCTACCTGTTATACTTGACTGAAAGCTACCTGTTATTCTTGACTGAAAACTACCTGTTATACTTGACTGAAAGCTACCTGTTATTCCTGACTGAAAGCTACCTGTTATACTTGACTGAAAGCCACCTGTTATTCTTGACTGAAAGCTACCTGTTATACTTGACTGAAAGCTACCTGTTATACTTGACTGAAAGCTACCTGTTATACTTGACTGAAAGCTACCTGTTATTCTTGACTGAAAGCTACCTGTTATACTTGACTGAAAGCTACCTGTTATTCCTGACTGAAAGCTACCTGTTATACTTGACTGAAAGCTACCTGTTATACTTGACTGAAAGCTACCTGTTATACTTGACTGAAAGCTACCTGTTATTCTTGACTGAAAGCTACCTGTTATTCTTGTTCATACTTCCATTTCTTACCTACATATACATTGTATGCAAAATACGAACATTATGAAAAGAAAGTTTAAACAGTGATGGTCAACAATTCCACTAATGTCAATAAATGAACAACACTTAAACAGTGATGGTCAACAAGTCCACCAATGTGAACAAAACAAAGAAAGTTTAAACGGTGGTGGTCAACAATTCCACTAATGTCAACAAAACGAACAATCACCTCTCATCTTAAATCACTGAACACAAAAAGGAGAACAACGGAATATTATGTTGGAAATCAAGGTCCTGGCGTGGGACATGTATACAATTATAGCGGGCTTAAATCGGTTGTTGGGATCCCAACCCGACCCTCCCCACATCAGACCCATTGGTTTCATTACATCCAAAACTTTAACTTATTTGGCTTTCCAAACTTTCGATTTTGCGTGTACCTGATGAAGGTTATTCCTGAAACACGTCGTGCCAAGTGTTCTTAATAGTAAACTTGAAGTCGTCACTTTCAATGTTTTACGGTCGGTATCATAACTTGGTTAAGTCACTTTGAATGTTTTACGGTCGGTATCATAACTTTTTTTTTTTTTTTTTTTTTATTTGTTTCTTCAATAGTCAGGAATTTACATTCATATAAAAGCCCATACATTACCACCTGACATGGATGTACAAGGATTTACAACATAATTATTATGTGACTATTGCATTTTTTTAAAGTTAATTAATAAGCAAAATATGACATGAATAAATAAATCAATTGAGCCACATTCATTCTTTCACATTCTCTCTCTCACTTTCATAAACAAAACACCCATTCCTTTACAATATCTGTCTTCTATTATTTTGTGACTTTAGTAACTTACTCCTAATTGATACAAATAAATACATAAACATAAATAACGTAGTGTACCCAGGTACCTATCCATAGTTAAAAATCTGGAAAAACATGTTTCACTGGGGTCCAGTATTTTTCAAAACCTTTTAAGTTGTTGTTCTTTATGGCTATATATTGTTCAAGTGAATAGTAATTTTTAATTCGATACTTCAATTCTATGATATTTGGAATTTTTTCTTTTAGTTTACATTTATATATATAATTTTTAGCTATAAGGATCAGCAAGTTAAGAGTTAAACTTTCTTCTTTAAATCCAAGCAAAAATTGTTCTTTGTGAAATTCAATATTGTGAAAATAGCGTTTAAGACAGTCATAGAAAGCTCTCAGGAAAGGAAATATCAAAGGACAATTAAAAAATAAATGTTCAACCGTTTCGTCTTCAACATTGCAAAATGAGCACAATTTTGTGTCTTTAATATGAATTTTGAATAAAAAGGTATTAGTAGGTATAACTCTATGTAAAAACTTATATTGAAAATTGATCAGATATGTATTCCTACAACACTTTTTAAGAATTCGAAAATATATAGACCAGTCTGCAATGTCAATCCCAAGTATTTCTTCCCATTTCAAAAATTTTTGAATGGGAAGATGAGTTAATGTCTGCAGTAAAGTAATATATACAAACTTTAAACTTTTTGTATATATTAGTCTGTCTAAAAAGTCATCTTTTGGATGAAAATTTTCTGTATTGATATTATCAATGTTATCCTTTAAAAGCACTTTTTAATATCAGTAGGAATGTTTGAGATTAATGTGTAATATCGAATGAAGTTGTTACTTTTAATTAATGTTTTAATCTTTTCAAAAGTCAAGAATTTTTTGTAACAGTATCCATCATATGATTTAAGTTTGTTACACCTGCATTTTCCCATCTCATATAAAAAGAGAAATCATCAATCGATACAAAGTTATGTAGATCAAGAGATAAACACTCCTTTATATTCAATTTTACAAGTGGCTTTGCTAAATACAAGCTATAAAAGACATCTTTCCAAAATGGGTTACTGAATATTTTAGAAATTTCAAGGATCTTTTCCTTTTGTAAGGAAAAAATTCTTTCACCCCCATAATATTTTATATTCTTTGCCATGATTTTTTGCCAGCCACCTTTCAAATTGGAAAAGAATCTTTTTATCCAGCTTATTTTGAGATAGGCATTGAACTGTTGTAAATGTATCATTTTTAACCCTATAATTTTCTTTCTAAAATTTAGGTCAGGCATAGAACTGAGATCAAGAGAAAAATCTATTCCAAGTAGTTTGAAATTGGATACAGACCAGTTCAATTTGAAATCTGGACAAAGAATTTGATTGGAATACCTTTTATTTCCCACCCATACTACCCTTGTTTTAGATGTATTAATTTTCAGACCTGAAGCTTTATAAAAGTTTTCAAAACAAATCAGGGTCTCCCTAAGTGATGTCTCACAACCATCAAGTACAAGGAATGTATCATCTGCATATTGACTAATGAGAGATTCAGTATCATTCACCAATGCTCCTTTTATTTTGGGATTTGATTTAATTTGTAGGGAAAGCAACTCAACACCAATAATAAATAAATAGGGAGATAGTGGATCACCTTGACGACAGCCTCTTTCCAGATTGAAAAAGTTTGATATATGTCCATTATTTATCACACAACTTTTAGAGTCTACATAAAAAGTTTCAAACCATTTGCAAATAGAAGGACCAAAATTAAAACTATTTAAAGCTTTCTGTAAAAATTTCCATTCAATAGAATCAAAAGCTTTTTCGAAATCAACTAATAATAATAACCCATCCATATCATTTTCTTCTAAATAGTGCATTAAGTCATAGAGAAGACGAGTATTTTCACCCATGAATCTGTCTTTCATAAAACCTTTTTGAGTATCACTAATGATACCACCTAAAACTTGTTTAAATCTATTTGCAATTGCTGCAGAAGCTATTTTTAAATCTGTATTTAGTAAACTGATTGGACGCCAGTTGCTCATATATCGCCTATCTTTATTCTCCTTAGGAATACAAGTAATAACTCCTTGAGTCTGAAATTGAGAGAAATGGCCTGTTTCATAGCCAAAATATAATGACCGAAAAACAAAAGCACCAATATCGTTCCAAAAGAATTTATAGAAATCTACTGTGAAACCATCTGACCCAGGGCTTTTGCCATTTTTCATTAATTTAAGAGATTCACCACATTCCTTGAATGATAAATTCCCCTCCAAAGAGTTTTTTTGTTCATCACTTAATTTGACATCATGCTGGAAGATAAAATCATTATCTACACATAAATGATTGGATGAATACAATTTCCTGTAATATTGTTCCTGTTCAAATAGAATTTTTGATTGTTCTGAAATATGATTACCTTTTTCATTGATAAGTTCAGAAATGGTTTTGTTGATAGAGGACTTTTTTTCTAATTTACAAAAATATTCAGAGCATCTTTCCCCATTCTCATGCCAATTGGCCCGAGATCGAAGAAGTAAACCCTCTACTATATCCTGCCTCCGATTTTCTAATTCCCCCTTTTTCTGATTCAAAGATGCCTGAATAAACTCAGTAGGATTCAAATTCATTTGATTTTCTAAAATTTGTATGTCATTCTCAAGTTTTAATGTTTTTTCCTTTTCATCTCAAGATTTTCTTATACTGTAGGTTATGGAAACACTTCTGATTTTCATTTTCAATATTTCAAAAAACACTTGATCATTACATAATAATTCAACATGAAGAAAATCATCAATATTTCCCACTGAATAGTATTCAGATAATGTATCTCTAATGCATGTTTTAACTATATCAATATAATTTGAGTCCCTCAATAATTGGGAATTAAATTTCCAGTAGCCCTTTCCCCGATTAGCAGGAGAGGCAGAAAAACTAAAAACAATGGCAGAGTGGTCAGTTCTATAGCCTGGAATTATTTTGGTATACTCCATGAGAGAAAAAATATCTTCTGAGACAAGAAAGTAATCAATTCTGCTTTGTTTAATAGGAGAGGTTTGACGCCATGTGAACTTTTTATCCACAGGATAACAAGTTCGCCAAGGATCTAATAATTCAAATGTTTCTTTAAGTTCCTCTATTTTCTTACGTGCATTTTGGTTTCTGTCATGTATTACATTATAAGTATCATCAGATTTATTCTGTACTACATTCCAGTCACCACAAAATAAAAAACTAGTATTAGCAAATCCTGTAGACTTTTGCAGTATTTCAGTAAACAATTCAGGTTTGTCAGTGTTGTAACCATATAAACAAACTAGTGTTAAACGTTGTTCATAAACAGTTAAATCTAAAATAATATAGCGACCATTCTGATCTAATATAGAATCATTAACCTTAAAATCAAAACCATTTCTGAACATAACACTTACTCCGGCACTTTTACTATCACCATGACTAAAAAAACATTTACTACCCCATTCGTCCTCCCATTTGACTGCTACATCTTTGGTACTATGTGTCTCCTGAAAACAAACTATGGAGATTTTCTTTGCCTTGACCCAATTAAATACATCTGACCTCTTTTTAGTATTTGAAAAAAGACCCCTTACATTCATAGACAAAATTTGTATATGGTTATTCATTATGTTATATTAACATGTTGATATACCAATAGGAGCAAGTTACAAGTCAATACAACCAAGAACACAGATACACAAACCATACCACTACACTCATTCATACACTTAAGATAGCACATTTTATACATGTAAATAATTGAAACACGAGGGCAGTCAATCTGATATTTTACATATACATTTGAAAAAAAGAAAATTAGCACTGATTTTTAAAACCAAACTAAAAAAAGAGAGTTATACATTTTGTAAATTCATAGTTTTAAAGTATTTATTTAATCTTACATAGAATTAATAAATTACTAATAAATGAAAATATCCAATATTAAAAAATAAACCGTTTTGAAAGGGTACAGCAGAAAATTTAAGAGATTCATTGATTGGTAATATGATTTGAGTTATCTCCCTTTGGCTATAAAAATGATAACTGTAATTTACAGGTACATGTATTACAATTTTATGCTCACAATATTTGTATTGTATATAATATAAAAGAAGTGGATTTGAAAATGTTTAATTTTGATGATCATTTGGTGTGTTAACAATAAAAGATATTTTACTAATTTAACTTATCACCCTTTTTTACATTCATAAACAACAAAATTATATAATTGAAAAAAAAAAAATGTAAATAAACTTACTGTTTATTGAATAAAAGTTCACTGTATTCCTTTATAGTACATATAAATCCAGAGCAAATGGTTAATTTAGTGTCTTTTTGCAATTTTGTTGTTGATGTCATCAAAAATATCAAATTTTATTCTCTTTTCGTCAAAAGTTTTACCATACACAGAACAATTAAAGTACCAGGCACTTTCAAGTTCTTTACAATTTCTCAGTCTTGTTATAAGTCCCATATTGTGTTTTGTAACATCATCTACCAGTCTTACAGTCTCTTTCTTTGGCAAGTTCTTTTTTGCCCTCATAATCCTGTATTTCACTTCAGAATTGACTAATTTCACAATTACAGGTCTTGCTTCACCGATCTTCCCTGGTATCCTATGTATAGCCTGGATCTCTGATGAATCAACTTTTACATTTAGTTTGTCCTTTACAATATCCTTGACAAATATATCTCTTATTTTTTCATCTTTATTCTCAGGATAGTTCATGATTTTGATGTTAAATTTCCTGGAGTATTGCTGGTTGTAATTAGACATTTGTAGTGCCTCTTTTGATATGATTTCGTTATCAGCTACCTGTTTCTGAATCTCACTCATTTTTTTTCTTTGTCCAGCTATTTGTTCTCTCAACTCCTCATTCTCCTTAGTTAAATTTTCAATAGCCTTTGTCTGTTTGTTTGACTTTTCACTAATTTTTTCGTTTATTTCTTTCTTGAAGCTATCAAGTAATTTGGTGACAATTGAAGTGACTACAGTTTCTAAATCACTTTTCTTTACAATGTCAGCAAGAGATTTGTCAAGATCTGTTTTTGTAACAACACCCTCCAGGCTATCCTTGATAATGTCCAGATCATTTTGGAAATTTGTCAATTCAATTGTCAAATCTGAACTACTATCCATTGAAACTTCTATATTAGGCCTTTTAGGAGTTTTCTTCTTTTGTTTTTCATTTCCATTTTTTGCTGCAAGCAGTGTTTGTACAGTTTGAACAGGTTTTGGTTTCTCACTACTTTTATCACTATTCCCAGGCATGTTATATATGTTGTGAGTTATAATCCAATCCAAATTGTAAAGTGTTTGTAGATTGTAACTGAGTTCTGTTCACAAGACAAAGGTTAAATATATTTCCATCAAATTTAAGAATTTAAAGTTAAAATATTTAACATAAAGTTTCCATAACTTGTAGATAATAATGTCCTGAGCATGTAGATATGAATAATTTTCTTAATTTCATTCCATAACACAGTGAAATTATCAGAAAACTGCAGAGCAAAAACTCAGGTGACTAGCTTGTCGGCCATCTTAAATCCCCTCGGTATCATAACTTGGCTAAGTCACTTTGAATGTTTTACGGTCGGTATCATGACATGGTTAAGTCACTTTTAATGTTTTACGGTCGGTATCATGACTTGGTTAAAAAAAGTTTGAAGATACGAAGGGGGTAATCTGAAGACGTAAATCGAAGAATGGCAGACATTACAATGGGTTAAAAAATACAAAAAGAAGAGTAAGCAGTTCCTGCTCCATATGTGGCGCCCGTCATGTTCATCTTGTTACAAAGCCAGGGAACAGTCATCACTGAGGAAATGACTGGATTAAGGATATGACAAACGAAACACACCCGAGATGACACGAATGTAACATGGTAATTATATTTTACATACAGGTTTATATATAGTCGGTACATAGACTCCGTGTAGTCACAGGATGTTACTGAATACAACTCGTGCTAATTACTGACCCTCGTCCTAATTATTAACCTCATCCTAATTATTAATCCTCATACTAATTACTGACCCTCGTCCTAATCAATTTGTGGATATTTATTTTGCTGAATCAATACCCTCATATGTTAATTATATAGTCCATTTGTAAATTAAATTGTAATATTTACATATTTCAATTTATTTAAAATAAGGGTAATCAAATCTTGCTGTCGCTTTTCCCTTTACTAGTAGATATTACAGTATCAGAAGATTACAAGAAGAGTTGACGATATCAAAGGGAGGTAATCAGAATCTGTATATCATGAAGAAAAGACAACACAATGGGCAACGGAAAAAGTACAAAAGTACAAACAACGATCTACAAAACATACACATAAAACTACAGATCAAGTAACAAGAACCCCACCAAAAACCGGGGGTAAACTCAGGTGCTCCGGAAGGGTAAGCAGTTATAGACAATGATGTATTTCACAACAAAAAGTTAAGCACTAATTGTAGGCAATATAACTAACCTAAGTAACACTAACCAGTCTTCTCACAAACTTAGATTGTCAAAATAGAGAAATGGGAACAATTAAGTAACACTAACCAGTCCTCTCACAAACTTAGATCGTCAAAATAGAGAAATGGTAACGATTAAGTAACACTGCCCAGTCCTCTCACAAACTTAGATCATCAAAATAGAGAAATGGTAACGATTAAGTAACACTAACCAGTCCTCTCTCAAACTTAGATCATCAAAATAGAGAAATGGTAACGATTAAGTAACACTAACCAGTCCTCTCACAAACAAAATAGAGAAATGGTAACGATTAAGTAACACTAACCAGTCCTCTCACAAACTTAGATCGTCAACATAGAGAAATGGTAACGATTAAGTAACACTAACTAGTCCTGTCACAAACTTAGATCGTCAAAATAGAGAAATGGTAACAATTAAGTAACACTAACCAGTCCTCTCACAAACTTAGATCGTCAACATAGAGAAATGGTAACGATTAAGTAACACTAACTAGTCCTCTCACAAACTTAGATCGTCAACATAGAGAAATGGTAACGATTAAGTAACACTAACTAGTCCTCTCTCAAACTTAGATCGTCAAAATAGAGAAATGGTAGCGATTAAGTAACACTAACCAGTCCTCTCACAAACTTAGATCGTCAACATAGAGAAATGGTAACGATTAAGTAACACTAACCAGTCCTCTCACAAACTTAGATCGTCAAAATAGAGAAATGGTAACGATTAAGTAACACTAACCAGTCCTCTCTCAAACTTAGATCGTCAAAATAGAGAAATGGTAACGATTAAGTAACACTAACCAGTCCTCTCACAAACTTAGATCGTCAAAATAGAGAAATGGTAACGATTAAGTAACACTATCCAGTCCTCTCACAAACTTAGATCGTCAACATAGAGAAATGGTAACGATTAAGTAACACTAACTAGTCCTCTCTCAAACTTAGATCGTCAAAATAGAGAAATGGTAGCGATTAAGTAACACTAACCAGTCCTCTCACAAACTTAGATCGTCAACATAGAGAAATGGTAACGATTAAGTAACACTAACCAGTCCTCTCACAAACTTATATCGTCAACATAGAGAAATGGTAACGATTAAGTAACACTAACCAGTCCTCTCACAAACTTAGATCATCAAAATAGAGAAACGGTAACGATTAAGTAACACTAACTAGTCCTCTCACAAACTTAGATCATCAACATAGAGAAATGGTAACGATTAAGTAACACTAACTAGTCCTCTCACAAACTTAGATCGTCAACATAGAGAAATGGTAACGATTAAGTAACACTAACTAGTCCTCTCTCAAACTTAGATCATCAAAATAGAGAAATGGTAGCGATTAAGTAACACTAACCAGTCCTCTCACAAACTTAGATCGTCAACATAGAGAAATGGTAACGATTAAGTAACACTAACCAGTCCTCTCACAAACTTAGATCGTCAAAATAGAGAAATGGTAAGGATTAAGTAACACTAACCAGTCCTCTCTCAAACTTAGATCGTCAAAATAGAGAAATGGTAACAATTAAGTAACACTAACCAGTCCACTCACAAACTTAGATCGTCAAAATAGAGAAACGGTAACGATTAAGTACCACTAACTAGTCCTCTCACAAACTTAGATCGTCAACATAGAGAAATGGTAACGATTAAGTAACACTAACTAGTCCTCTCACAAACTTAGATCGTCAAAATAGAGAAATGGTAACGATTAAGTAACACTAACCAGTCCTCTCACAAACTTAGATCATCAAAATAGAGAAATGGTAACGATTAAGTAACACTAACCAGTCCTCTCACAAACTTAGATCATCAACATAGAGAAATGGTAACGATTAAGTAACACTAACTAGTCCTCTCACAAACTTAGATCGTCAACATAGAGAAATGGTAACGATTAAGTAACACTAACTAGTCCTCTCTCAAACTTAGATCGTCAAAATAGAGAAATGGTAGCGATTAAGTAACACTAACCAGTCCTCTCACAAACTTAGATCGTCAACATAGAGAAATGGTAACGATTAAGTAACACTAACCAGTCCTCTCACAAACTTAGATCGTCAAAATAGAGAAATGGTAAGGATTAAGTAACACTAACCAGTCCTCTCTCAAACTTAGATCGTCAAAATAGAGAAATGGTAACGATTAAGTAACACTAACCAGTCCTCTCACAAACTTAGATCGTCAAAATAGAGCAATGGTAACGATTAAGTAACACTAACCAGTCCTCTCACAAACTTAGATCGTCAACATAGAGAAATGGTAACGATTAAGTAACACTAACTAGTCCTCTCTCAAACTTAGAACGTCAAAATAGAGAAATGGTAGCGATTAAGTAACACTAACCAGTCCTCTCACAAACTTAGATCGTCAACATAGAGAAATGGTAACGATTAAGTAACACTAACCAGTCCTCTCACAAACTTATATCGTCAACATAGAGAAATGGTAACGATTAAGTAACACTAACCAGTCCTCTCACAAACTTAGATCGTCAAAATAGAGAAACGGTAACGATTAAGTAACACTAACTAGTCCTCTCACAAACTTAGATCGTCAACATAGAGAAATGGTAACGATTAAGTAACACTAACTAGTCCTCTCACAAACTTAGATCGTCAAAATAGAGAAATGGTAACGATTAAGTAACACTAACTAGTCCTCTCACAAACTTAGATCGTCAACATAGAGAAATGGTAACGATTAAGTAACACTAACCAGTCCTCTCACAAACTTAGATCGTCAACATAGAGAAATGGTAACGATTAAGTAACACTAACTAGTCCTCTCACAAACTTAGATCGTCAAAATAGAGAAATGGCAACGATTAAGTAACACTAACTAGTCCTCTCACAAACTTAGATCGTCAACATAGAGAAATGGTAACGATTAAGTAACACTAACTAGTCCTCTCACAAACTTAGATCGTCAACATAGAGAAATGGTAACGATTAAGTAACACTAACTAGTCCTGTCACAAACTTAGATCGTCAAAATAGAGAAATGGTAACAATTAAGTAACACTAACCAGTCCTCTCACAAACTTAGATCATCAACATAGAGAAATGGTAACAATTAAGTAACACTAACCAGTCCTCTCAAAAACTTAGATCGTCAAAATAGAGAAATGGTATTGATTAAGTAACACTAACCAGTCCTCTCACAAACTTAGATCGTCAACATAGAGAAATGGTAACGATTAAGTAACACTAACCAGTCCTCTCACAAACTTAGATCGTCAAAATAGAGAAATGGTAAGGATTAAGTAACACTAACCAGTCCTCTCTCAAACTTAGATCGTCAAAATAGAGATTTGGTAACGATTAAGTAACACTAACCAGTCCTCTCACAAACTTAGATCGTCAACATAGAGAAATGGTAACGATTAAGTAACACTAACTAGTCCTCTCACAAACTTAGATCGTCAACATAGAGAAATGGTAACGATTAAGTAACACTAACTAGTCCTGTCACAAACTTAGATCGTCAAAATAGAGAAATGGTAACAATTAAGTAACACTAACCAGTCCTCTCACAAACTTAGATCGTCAACATAGAGAAATGGTAATGATTAAGTAACACTAACTAGTCCTCTCTCAAACTTAGATCGTCAAAATAGAGAAATGGTAGCGATTAAGTAACACTAACCAGTCCTCTCACAAACTTAGATCGTCAACATAGAGAAATGGTAACGATTAAGTAACACTAACCAGTCCTCTCACAAACTTAGATCGTCAAAATAGAGAAATGGTAAGGATTAAGTAACACTAACCAGTCCTCTCTCAAACTTAGATCGTCAAAATAGAGAAATGGTAATGATTAAGTAACACTAACCAGTCCTCTCACAAACTTAGATCGTCAAAATAGAGAAATGGTAACGATTAAGTAACACTAACCAGTCCTCTCACAAACTTAGATCGTCAACATAGAGAAATGGTAACGATTAAGTAACACTAACCAGTCCTCTCTCAAACTTAGATCATCAACATAGAGAAATGGTAACGATTAAGTAACACTAACTAGTCCTCTCACAAACTTAGATCGTCAACATAGAGAAATGGTAACGATTAAGTAACACTAACTAGTCCTCTCTCAAACTTAGATCGTCAAAATAGAGAAATGGTAGCGTTTAAGTAACACTAACCAGTCCTCTCACAAACTTAGATCGTCAACATAGAGAAATGGTAACGATTAAGTAACACTAACCAGTCCTCTCACAAACTTAGATCGTCAAAATAGAGAAATGGTAAGGATTAAGTAACACTAACCAGTCCTCTCTCAAACTTAGATCGTCAAAATAGAGAAATGGTAACGATTAAGTAACACTAACCAGTCCTCTCACAAACTTAGATCGTCAAAATAGAGAAATGGTAACGATTAAGTAACACTAACCAGTCCTCTCACAAACTTAGATCGTCAACATAGAGAAATGGTAACGATTAAGTAACACTAACTAGTCCTCTCTCAAACTTAGATCGTCAAAATAGAGAAATGGTAGCGATTAAGTAACACTAACCAGTCCTCTCACAAACTTAGATCGTCAACATAGAGAAATGGTAACGATTAAGTAACACTAACCAGTCCTCTCACAAACTTATATCGTCAACATAGAGAAATGGTAACGATTAAGTAACACTAACCAGTCCTCTCACAATCTTAGATCGTCAAAATAGAGAAACGGTAACGATTAAGTAACACTAACTAGTCCTCTCACAAACTTAGATCGTCAACATAGAGAAATGGTAACGATTAAGTAACACTAACTAGTCCTCTCACAAACTTAGATCGTCAAAATAGAGAAATGGTAACGATTAAGTAACACTAACTAGTTCTCTCACAAACTTAGATCGTCAACATAGAGAAATGGTAACGATTAAGTAACACTAACCAGTCCTCTCACAAACTTAGATCGTCAACATAGAGAAATGGTAACGATTAAGTAACACTAACTAGTCCTCTCACAAACTTAGATCGTCAAAATAGAGAAATGGCAACGATTAAGTAACACTAACTAGTCCTCTCACAAACTTAGATCGTCAACATAGAGAAATGGTAACGATTAAGTAACACTAACTAGTCCTCTCACAAACTTAGATCGTCAACATAGAGAAATGGTAACGATTAAGTAACACTAACTAGTCCTGTCACAAACTTAGATCGTCAAAATAGAGAAATGGTAACAATTAAGTAACACTAACTAGTCCTCTCACAAACTTAGATCATCAACATAGAGAAATGGTAACGATTAAGTAACACTAACCAGTCCTCTCAAAAACTTAGATCGTCAAAATAGAGAAATGGTATTGATTAAGTAACACTAACCAGTCCTCTCACAAACTTAGATCGTCAACATAGAGAAATGGTAACAATTAAGTAACACTAACCAGTTCTCTCACAAACTTAGATCGTCAAAATAGAGAAATGGTAAGGATTAAGTAACACTAACCAGTCCTCTCTCAAACTTAGATAGTCAAAATAGAGAAATGGTAACGATTAAGTAACACTAACCAGTCCTCTCACAAACTTAGATCGTCAAAATAGAGAAATGGTAACGATTAAGTAACACTAACCAGTCCTCTCACAAACTTATATCGTCAACATAGAGAAATGGTAACGATTAAGTAACACTAACCAGTCCTCTCACAAACTTAGATCGTCAAAATAGAGAAACGGTAACGATTAAGTAACACTAACTAGTCCTCTCACAAACTTAGATCGTCAACATAGAGAAATGGTAACGATTAAGTAACACTAACCAGTCCTCTCACAAACTTAGATCGTCAACATAGAGAAATGGTAACGATTAAGTAACACTAACTAGTCCTCTCACAAACTTAGATCGTCAACATAGAGAAAAGGTAACGATTAAGTAACACTAACTAGTCCTGTCACAAACTTAGATCGTCAAAATAGAGAAATGGTAACAATTAAGTAACACTAACCAGTCCTCTCACAAACTTAGATCGTCAACATAGAGAAATGGTAACGATTAAGTAACACTAACTAGTCCTCTCACAAACTTAGATCGTCAACATAGAGAAATGGTAACGATTAAGTAACACTAACTAGTCCTCTCTCAAACTTAGATCGTCAAAATAGAGAAATGGTAGCGATTAAGTAACACTAACCAGTCCTCTCACAAACTTAGATCGTCAACATAGAGAAATGGTAACGATTAAGTAACACTAACCAGTCCTCTCACAAACTTAGATCGTCAAAATAGAGAAATGGTAAGGATTAAGTAACACTAACCAGTCCTCTCTCAAACTTAGATCGTCAAAATAGAGAAATGGTAACGATTAAGTAACACTAACCAGTCCTCTCACAAATTTAGATCGTCAAAATAGAGAAATGGTAACGATTAAGTAACACTAACCAGTCCTCGCACAAACTTAGATCGTCAACATAGAGAAATGGTAACGATTAAGTAACACTAACTAGTCCTCTCTCAAACTTAGATCGTCAAAATAGAGAAATGGTAGCGATTAAGTAACACTAACCAGTCCTCTCACAAACTTAGATCGTCAACATAGAGAAATGGTAACGATTAAGTAACACTAACCAGTCCTCTCACAAACTTATATCGTCAACATAGAGAAATGGTAACGATTAAGTAACACTAACCAGTCCTCTCACAAACTTAGATCGTCAACATAGAGAAATGGTAACGATTAAGTAACACTAACTAGTCCTCTCACAAACTTAGATCGTCAAAATAGAGAAATGGTAACGATTAAGTAACACTAACTAGTCCTCTCACAAACTTAGATCATCAACATAGAGAAATGGTAACGATTAAGTAACACTAACCAGTCCTCTCACAAACTTAGATCGTCAACATAGAGAAATGGTAACGATTAAGTAACACTAACTAGTCCTCTCACAAACTTAGATCGTCAAAATAGAGAAATGGCAACGATTAAGTAACACTAACTAGTCCTCTCACAAACTTAGATCGTCAACATAGAGAAATGGTAACGATTAAGTAACACTAACTAGTCCTCTCACAAACTTAGATCGTCAACATAGAGAAATGGTTACGATTAAGTAACACTAACTAGTCCTGTCACAAACTTAGATCATCAAAATAGAGAAATGGTAACAATTAAGTAACACTAACCAGTCCTCTCACAAACTTAGATCATCAACATAGAGAAATGGTAACGATTAAGTAACACTAACTAGTCCTCTCAAAAACTTAGATCGTCAAAATAGAGAAATGGTATTGATTAAGTAACACTAACCAGTCCTCTCACAAACTTAGATCGTCAACATAGAGAAATGGTAACGATTAAGTAACACTAACCAGTCCTCTCACAAACTTAGATCGTCAAAATAGAGAAATGGTAAGGATTAAGTAACACTAACCAGTCCTCTCTCAAACTTAGATCGTCAAAATAGAGAAATTGTAACGATTAAGTAACACTAACCAGTCCTCTCACAAACTTAGATCGTCAAAATAGAGAAATGGTAACGATTAAGTAACACTAACCAGTCCTCTCACAAACTTATATCGTCAACATAGAGAAATGGTAACGATTAAGTAACACTAACCAGTCCTCTCACAAACTTAGATCGTCAAAATAGAGAAACGGTAACGATTAAGTAACACTAACTAGTCCTCTCACAAACTTAGATCGTCAACATAGAGAAATGGTAACGATTAAGTAACACTAACCAGTCCTCTCACAAACTTAGATCGTCAACATAGAGAAATGGTAACGATTAAGTAACACTAATTAGTCCTCTCACAAACTTAGATCGTCAACATAGAGAAATGGTAACGATTAAGTAACACTAACCAGTCCTGTCACAAACTTAGATCGTCAAAATAGAGAAATGGTAACAATTAAGTAACACTAACCAGTCCTCTCACAAACTTAGATCGTCAACATAGAGAAATGGTAACGATTAAGTAACACTAACTAGTCCTCTCGCAAACTTAGATCGTCAACATAGAGAAATGGTAACGATTAAGTAACACTAACTAGTCCTCTCTCAAACTTAGATCGTCAAAATAGAGAAATGGTAGCGATTAAGTAACACTAACCAGTCCTCTCTCAAACTTAGATCGTCAAAATAGAGAAATGGTAACGATTAAGTAACACTAACCAGTCCTCTCACAAACTTAGATCGTCAAAATAGAGAAATGGTAACGATTAAGTAACAATATCCAGTCCTCTCACAAACTTAGATCGTCAACATAGAGAAATGGTAACGATTAAGTAACACTAACTAGTCCTCTCTCAAACTTAGATCGTCAAAATAGAGAAATGGTAGCGATTAAGTAACACTAACCAGTCCTCTCACAAACTTAGATCGTCAACATAGAGAAATGGTAACGATTAAGTAACACTAACCAGTCCTCTCACAAACTTATATCGTCAACATAGAGAAATGGTAACGATTAAGTAACACTAACCAGTCCTCTCACAAACTTAGATCGTCAAAATAGAGAAACGGTAACGATTAAGTAACACTAACTAGTCCTCCCACAAACTTAGATCGTCAACATAGAGAAACGGTAACGATTAAGTAACACTAACTAGTCCTCTCACAAACTTAGATCGTCAACATAGAGAAAAGGTAACGATTAAGTAACACTAACTAGTCCTCTCACAAACTTAGATCGTCAAAATAAAGAAATGGTAACGATTAAGTAACACTAACTAGTCCTCTCACAAACTTAGATCGTCAACATAGAGAAATGGTAACGATTAAGTAACACTAACCAGTCCTCTCACAAACTTAGATCGTCAACATAGAGAAATGGTAACGATTAAGTAACACTAACTAGTCCTCTCACAAACTTAGATCGTCAAAATAGAGAAATGGTAACGATTAAGTAACACTAACTAGTCCTCTCACAAACTTAGATCGTCAACATAGAGAAATGGTAACGATTAAGTAACACTAACTAGTCCTCTCACAAACTTAGATCGTCAAAATAGAGAAATGGTAACGATTAAGTAACACTAACAAGTCCTCTCACAAACTTAGATCGTAAACATAGAGAAATGGTAACGATTAAGTAACACTAACCAGTCCTCTCACAAACTTAGATCATCAAAATAGAGAAATGGTAAGGATTAAGTAACACTAACCAGTCCTCTCTCAAACTTAGATCGTCAAAATAGAGAAATGGTAACGATTAAGTAACACTAACCAGTCCTCTCACAAACTTAGATCGTCAAAATAGAGAAATGGTAACGATTAAGTAACACTAACCAGTCCTCTCACAAACTTATATCGTCAACATAGAGAAATGGTAACGATTAAGTAACACTAACCAGTCCTCTCACAAACTTAGATCGTCAAAATAGAGAAACGGTAACGATTAAGTAACACTAACTAGTCCTCTCACAAACTTAGATCGTCAACATAGAGAAATGGTAACGATTAAGTAACACTAACCAGTCCTCTCACAAACTTAGATCGTCAACATAGAGAAATGGTAACGATTAAGTAACACTAACTAGTCCTCTCACAAACTTAGATCGTCAACATAGAGAAATGGTAACGATTAAGTAACACTAACTAGTCCTGTCACAAACTTAGATCGTCAAAATAGAGAAATGGTAACAATTAAGTAACACTAACCAGTCCTCTCACAAACTTAGATCGTCAACATAGAGAAATGGTAACGATTAAGTAACACTAACTAGTCCTCTCACAAACTTAGATCGTCAACATAGAGAAATGGTAACGATTAAGTAACACTAACTAGTCCTCTCTCAAACTTAGATCGTCAAAATAGAGAAATGGTAGCGATTAAGTAACACTAACCAGTCCTCTCACAAACTTAGATCATCAACATAGAGAAATGGTAACGATTAAGTAACACTAACCAGTCCTCTCACAAACTTAGATCGTCAAAATAGAGAAATGGTAAGGATTAAGTAACACTAACCAGTCCTCTCTCAAACTTAGATCGTCAAAATAGAGAAATGGTAACGATTAAGTAACACTAACCAGTCCTCTCACAAACTTAGATCGTCAAAATAGAGAAATGGTAACGATTAAGTAACACTAACCAGTCCTCTCACAAACTTAGATCGTCAACATAGAGAAATGGTAACGATTAAGTAACACTAACTAGTCCTCTCTCAAACTTAGATCGTCAAAATAGAGAAATGGTAGCGATTAAGTAACACTAACCAGTCCTCTCACAAACTTAGATCGTCAACATAGAGAAATGGTAACGATTAAGTAACACTAACCAGTCCTCTCACAAACTTATATCGTCAACATAGAGAAATGGTAACGATTAAGTAACACTAACCAGTCCTCTCACAAACTTAGATCGTCAACATAGAGAAATGGTAACGATTAAGTAACACTAACCAGTCCTCTCACAAACTTAGATCGTCAAAATAGAGAAATGGTAACGATTAAGTAACACTAACTAGTCCTCTCACAAACTTAGATCGTCAACATAGAGAAATGGTAACGATTAAGTAACACTAACCAGTCCTCTCACAAACTTAGATCGTCAACATAGAGAAATGGTAACGATTAAGTAACACTAACTAGTCCTCTCACAAACTTAGATCGTCAAAATAGAGAAATGGCAACGATTAAGTAACACTAACTAGTCCTCTCACAAACTTAGATCGTCAACATAGAGAAATGGTAACGATTAAGTAACACTAACTAGTCCTCTCACAAACTTAGATCGTCAACATAGAGAAATGGTAACGATTAAGTAACACTAACTAGTCCTGTCACAAACTTAGATCGTCAAAATAGAGAAATGGTAACAATTAAGTAACACTAACCAGTCCTCTCACAAACTTAGATCATCAACATAGAGAAATGGTAACGATTAAGTAACACTAACCAGTCCTCTCAAAAACTTAGATCGTCAAAATAGAGAAATGGTATTGATTAAGTAACACTAACCAGTCCTCTCACAAACTTAGATCGTCAACATAGAGAAATGGTAACGATTAAGTAACACTAACCAGTCCTCTCACAAACTTAGATCGCCAAAATAGAGAAATGGTAAGGATTAAGTAACACTAACCAGTCCTCTCTCAAACTTAGATCGTCAAAATAGAGAAATGGTAACGATTAAGTAACACTAACCAGTCCTCTCACAAACTTAGATCGTCAAAATAGAGAAATGGTAACGATTAAGTAACACTAACCAGTACTCTCACAAACTTATATCGTCAACATAGAGAAATGGTAACGATTAAGTAACACTAACCAGTCCTCTCACAAACTTAGATCGTCAAAATAGAGAAACGGTAACGATTAAGTAACACTAACTAGTCCTCTCACAAACTTAGATCGTCAACATAGAGAAATGGTAACGATTAAGTAACACTAACTAGTCCTGTCACAAACTTAGATCGTCAAAATAGAGAAATGGTAACAATTAAGTAACACTAACCAGTCCTCTCACAAACTTAGATCGTCAACATAGAGAAATGGTAACGATTAAGTAACACTAACTAGTCCTCTCACAAACTTAGATCGTCAACATAGAGAAAAGGTAACGATTAAGTAACACTAACTAGTCCTCTCACAAACTTAGATCGTCAAAATAGAGAAATGGTAACGATTAAGTAACACTAACTAGTCCTCTCACAAACTTAGATCGTCAACATAGAGAAATGGTAACGATTAAGTAACACTAACCAGTCCTCTCACAAACTTAGATCGTCAACATAGAGAAATGGTAACGATTAAGTAACACTAACTAGTCCTCTCACAAACTTAGATCGTCAAAATAGAGAAATGGTAACGATTAAGTAACACTAACTAGTCCTCTCACAAACTTAGATCGTCAACATAGAGAAATGGTAACGATTAAGTAACACTAACTAGTCCTCTCACAAACTTAGATCATCAAAATAGAGAAATGGTAACGATTAAGTAACACTAACTAGTCCTCTCACAAACTTAGATCGTCAACATAGAGAAATGGTAACGATTAAGTAACACTAACCAGTCCTCTCACAAACTTAGATCGTCAAAATAGAGAAATGGTAAGGATTAAGTAACACTAACCAGTCCTCTCTCAAACTTAGATCGTCAAAATAGAGAAATGGTAACGATTAAGTAACACTAACCAGTCCTCTCACAAACTTAGATCGTCAAAATAGAGAAATGGTAACGATTAAGTAACACTAACCAGTCCTCTCACAAACTTATATCGTCAACATAGAGAAATGGTAACGATTAAGTAACACTAACCAGTCCTCTCACAAACTTAGATCGTCAAAATAGAGAAACGGTAACGATTAAGTAACACTAACTAGTCCTCTCACAAACTTAGATCGTCAACATAGAGAAATGGTAACGATTAAGTAACACTAACCAGTCCTCTCACAAACTTAGATCGTCAACATAGAGAAATGGTAACGATTAAGTAACACTAACTAGTCCTCTCACAAACTTAGATCGTCAACATAGAGAAATGGTAACGATTAAGTAACACTAACTAGTCCTCTCACAAACTTAGATCGTCAACATAGAGAAAAGGTAACGATTAAGTAACACTAACTAGTCCTCTCACAAACTTAGATCGTCAAAATAGAGAAATGGTAACGATTAAGTAACACTAACTAGTCCTCTCACAAACTTAGATCGTCAACATAGAGAAATGGTAACGATTAAGTAACACTAACCAGTCCTCTCACAAACTTAGATCGTCAACATAGAGAAATGGTAACGATTAAGTAACACTAACTAGTCCTCTCACAAACTTAGATCGTCAAAATAGAGAAATGGTAACGATTAAGTAACACTAACTAGTCCTCTCACAAACTTAGATCGTCAACATAGAGAAATGGTAACGATTAAGTAACACTAACTAGTCCTCTCACAAACTTAGATCGTCAAAATAGAGAAATGGTAACGATTAAGTAACACTAACTAGTCCTCTCACAAACTTAGATCGTCAACATAGAGAAATGGTAACGATTAAGTAACACTAACCAGTCCTCTCACAAACTTAGATCGTCAAAATAGAGAAATGGTAAGGATTAAGTAACACTAACCAGTCCTCTCTCAAACTTAGATCGTCAAAATAGAGAAATGGTAACGATTAAGTAACACTAACCAGTCCTCTCACAAACTTAGATCGTCAAAATAGAGAAATGGTAACGATTAAGTAACACTAACCAGTCCTCTCACAAACTTATATCGTCAACATAGAGAAATGGTAACGATTAAGTAACACTAACCAGTCCTCTCACAAACTTAGATCGTCAAAATAGAGAAACGGTAACGATTAAGTAACACTAACTAGTCCTCTCACAAACTTAGATCGTCAACATAGAGAAATGGTAACGATTAAGTAACACTAACCAGTCCTCTCACAAACTTAGATCGTCAACATAGAGAAATGGTAACGATTAAGTAACACTAACTAGTCCTCTCACAAACTTAGATCGTCAACATAGAGAAATGGTAACGATTAAGTAACACTAACTAGTCCTGTCACAAACTTAGATCGTCAAAATAGAGAAATGGTAACAATTAAGTAACACTAACCAGTCCTCTCACAAACTTAGATCGTCAACATAGAGAAATGGTAACGATTAAGTAACACTAACTAGTCCTCTCACAATCTTAGATCGTCAACATAGAGAAATGGTAACGATTAAGTAACACTAACTAGTCCTCTCTCAAACTTAGATCGTCAAAATAGAGAAATGGTAGCGATTAAGTAACACTAACCAGTCCTCTCACAAACTTAGATCGTCAACATAGAGAAATGGTAACGATTAAGTAACACTAACCAGTCCTCTCACAAACTTAGATCGTCAAAATAGAGAAATGGTAAGGATTAAGTAACACTAACCAGTCCTCTCTCAAACTTAGATCGTCAAAATAGAGAAATGGTAACGATTAAGTAACACTAACCAGTCCTCTCACAAACTTAGATCGTCAAAATAGAGAAATGGTAACGATTAAGTAACACTAACCAGTCCTCTCACAAACTTAGATCGTCAACATAGAGAAATGGTAACGATTAAGTAACACTAACTAGTCCTCTCTCAAACTTAGATCGTCAAAATAGAGAAATGGTAGCGATTAAGTAACACTAACCAGTCCTCTCACAAACTTAGATCGTCAACATAGAGAAATGGTAACGATTAAGTAACACTAACCAGTCCTCTCACAAACTTATATCGTCAACATAGAGAAATGGTAACGATTAAGTAACACTAACCAGTCCTCTCACAAACTTAGATCGTCAACATAGAGAAATGGTAACGATTAAGTAACACTAACCAGTCCTCTCAAAAACTTAGATCGTCAAAATAGAGAAATGGTAACGATTAAGTAACACTAACTAGTCCTCTCACAAACTTAGATCGTCAACATAGAGAAATGGTAACGATTAAGTAACACTAACCAGTCCTCTCACAAACTTAGATCGTCAACATAGAGAAATGGTAACGATTAAGTAACACTAACTAGTCCTCTCACAAACTTAGATCGTCAAAATAGAGAAATGGCAACGATTAAGTAACACTAACTAGTCCTCTCACAAACTTAGATCGTCAACATAGAGAAATGGTAACGATTAAGTAACACTAACTAGTCCTCTCACAAACTTAGATCGTCAACATAGAGAAATGGTAACGATTAAGTAACACTAACTAGTCCTGTCACAAACTTAGATCGTCAAAATAGAGAAATGGTAACAATTAAGTAACACTAACCAGTCCTCTCACAAACTTAGATCATCAACATAGAGAAATGGTAACGATTAAGTAACACTAACCAGTCCTCTCAAAAACTTAGATCGTCAAAATAGAGAAATGGTATTGATTAAGTAACACTAACCAGTCCTCTCACAAACTTAGATCGTCAACATAGAGAAATGGTAACGATTAAGTAACACTAACCAGTCCTCTCACAAACTTAGATCGCCAAAATAGAGAAATGGTAAGGATTAAGTAACACTAACCAGTCCTCTCTCAAACTTAGATCGTCAAAATAGAGAAATGGTAACGATTAATTAACACTAACCAGTCCTCTCACAAACTTAGATCGTCAAAATAGAGAAATGGTAACGATTAAGTAACACTAACCAGTCCTCTCACAAACTTATATCGTCAACATAGAGAAATGGTAACGATTAAGTAACACTAACCAGTCCTCTCACAAACTTAGATCATCAAAATAGAGAAACGGTAACGATTAAGTAACACTAACTAGTCCTCTCACAAACTTAGATCGTCAACATAGAGAAATGGTAACGATTAAGTAACACTAACCAGTCCTCTCACAAACTTAGATCGTCAACATAGAGAAATGGTAACGATTAAGTAACACTAACTAGTCCTCTCACAAACTTAGATCGTCAACATAGAGAAATGGTAACGATTAAGTAACACTAACTAGTCCTGTCACAAACTTAGATCGTCAAAATAGAGAAATGGTAACAATTAAGTAACACTAACCAGTCCTCTCACAAACTTAGATCGTCAACATAGAGAAATGGTAACGATTAAGTAACACTAACTAGTCCTCTCGCAAACTTAGATCATCAACATAGAGAAATGGTAACGATTAAGTAGCACTAACTAGTCCTCTCTCAAACTTAGATCGTCAAAATAGAGAAATGGTAGCGATTAAGTAACACTAACCAGTCCTCTCACAAACTTAGATCGTCAACATAGAGAAATGGTAACGATTAAGTAACACTAACCAGTCCTCTCACAAACTTAGATCGTCAAAATAGAGAAATGGTAAGGATTAAGTAACACTAACCAGTCCTCTCTCAAACTTAGATCGTCAAAATAGAGAAATGGTAACGATTAAGTAACACTAACCAGTCCTCTCACAAACTTAGATCGTCAAAATAGAGAAATGGTAACGATTAAGTAACACTATCCAGTCCTCTCACAAACTTAGATCGTCAACATAGAGAAATGGTAACGATTAAGTAACACTAACTAGTCCTCTCTCAAACTTAGATCGTCAAAATAGAGAAATGGTAGCGATTAAGTAACACTAACCAGTCCTCTCACAAACTTAGATCGTCAACATAGAGAAATGGTAACGATTAAGTAACACTAACCAGTCCTCTCACAAACTTATATCGTCAACATAGAGAAATGGTAACGATTAAGTAACACTAACCAGTCCTCTCACAAAATTAGATCGTCAAAATAGAGAAACGGTAACGATTAAGTAACACTAACTAGTCCTCTCACAAACTTAGATCGTCAACATAGAGAAATGGTAACGATTAAGTAACACTAACTAGTCCTCTCACAAACTTAGATCGTCAAAATAGAGAAATGGTAACGATTAAGTAACACTAACTAGTCCTCTCACAAACTTAGATCGTCAACATAGAGAAATGGTAACGATTAAGTAACACTAACCAGTCCTCTCACAAACTTAGATCGTCAACATAGAGAAATGGTAACGATTAAGTAACACTAACTAGTCCTCTCACAAACTTAGATCGTCAAAATAGAGAAATGGTAACGATTAAGTAACACTAACTAGTCCTCTCACAAACTTAGATCGTCAACATAGAGAAATGGTAACGATTAAGTAACACTAACTAGTCCTCTCACAAACTTAGATCGTCAAAATAGAGAAATGGTAACGATTAAGTAACACTAACTAGTCCTCTCACAAACTTAGATCGTCAACATAGAGAAATGGTAACGATTAAGTAACACTAACCAGTCCTCTCACAAACTTAGATCGTCAAAATAGAGAAATGGTAACGATTAAGTAACACTAACTAGTCCTCTCTCAAACTTAGATCGTCAAAATAGAGAAATGGTAACACTAACTAATCCTCTCTCAAACTTAGATCGTCAAAATAGAGAAATGGTAACGATTAAGTAACACTAACCAGTCCTCTCACAAACTTAGATCGTCAACATAGAGAAATAGTAACGATTAAGTAACACTAACCAGTCCTCTCACAAACTTAGATCGTCAACATAGAGAAATGGTAACGATTAAGTAACACTAACTAGTCCTCTCACAAACTTAGATCGTCAACATAGAGAAATGGTAACGATTAAGTAACACTAACTAGTCCTGTCACAAACTTAGATCGTCAAAATAGAGTAATGGTAACAATTAAGTAACACTAACCAGTCCTCTCACAAACTTAGATCGTCAACATAGAGAAATGGTAACGATTAAGTAACACTAACCAGTCCTCTCACAAACTTAGATCGTCAACATAGAGAAATGATAACGATTAAGTAACACTAACTAGTCCTCTCTCAAACTTAGATCGTCAAAATAGAGAAATGGTAACGATTAAGTAACACTAACCAGTCCTCTCACAAACTTAGATCGTCAAAATAGAGAAATGGTAACGATTAAGTAACACTAACCAGTCCTCTCACAAACTTAGATCGTCAACATAGAGAAATGGTAACGATTAAGTAACACTAACTAGTCCTCTCACAAACTTAGATCGTCAACATAGAGAAATGGTAACGATTAAGTAACACTAACCAGTCCTCTCACAAACTTAGATCGTCAACATAGAGAAATGGTAACGATTAAGTAACACTAACTAGTCCTCTCACAAACTTAGATCGTCAAAATAGAGAAATGGCAACGATTAAGTAACACTAACTAGTCCTCTCACAAACTTAGATCGTCAACATAGAGAAATGGTAACGATTAAGTAACACTAACTAGTCCTCTCACAAACTTAGATCATCAACATAGAGAAATGGTAACGATTAAGTAACACTAACTAGTCCTGTCACAAACTTAGATCGTCAAAATAGAGAAATGGTAACAATTAAGTAACACTAACCAGTCCTCTCACAAACTTAGATCATCAACATAGAGAAATGGTAACGATTAAGTAACACTAACCAGTCCTCTCAAAAACTTAGATCGTCAAAATAGAGAAATGGTATTGATTAAGTAACACTAACCAGTCCTCTCACAAACTTAGATCGTCAACATAGAGAAATGGTAACGATTAAGTAACACTAACCAGTCCTCTCACAAACTTAGATCGTCAAAATAGAGAAATGGTAAGGATTAAGTAACACTAACCAGTCCTCTCTCAAACTTAGATCGTCAAAATAGAGAAATGGTAACGATTAAGTAACACTAACCAGTCCTCTCACAAACTTAGATCGTCAAAATAGAGAAATGGTAACGATTAAGTAACACTAACCAGTCCTCTCACAAACTTATATCGTCAACATAGAGAAATGGTAACGATTAAGTAACACTAACCAGTCCTCTCACAAACTTAGATCGTCAAAATAGAGAAACGGTAACGATTAAGTAACACTAACTAGTCCTCTCACAAACTTAGATCGTCAACATAGAGAAATGGTAACGATTAAGTAACACTAACCAGTCCTCTCACAAACTTAGATCGTCAACATAGAGAAATGGTAACGATTAAGTAACACTAACTAGTCCTCTCACAAACTTAGATCGTCAACATAGAGAAATGGTAACGATTAAGTAACACTAACTAGTCCTGTCACAAACTTAGATCGTCAAAATAGAGAAATGGTAACAATTAAGTAACACTAACCAGTCCTCTCACAAACTTAGATCGTCAACATAGAGAAATGGTAATGATTAAGTAACACTAACTAGTCCTCTCACAAACTTAGATCGTCAACATAGAGAAATGGTAACGATTAAGTAACACTAACTAGTCCTCTCTCAAACTTAGATCGTCAAAATAGAGAAATGGTAGCGATTAAGTAACACTAACCAGTCCTCTCACAAACTTAGATCGTCAACATAGAGAAATGGTAACGATTAAGTAACACTAACCAGTCCTCTCACAAACTTAGATCGTCAAAATAGAGAAATGGTAAGGATTAAGTAACACTAACCAGTCCTCTCTCAAACTTAGATCGTCAAAATAGAGAAATGGTAACGATTAAGTAACACTAACCAGTCCTCTCACAAACTTAGATCGTCAAAATAGAGAAATGGTAACGATTAAGTAACACTAACCAGTCCTCTCACAAACTTAGATCGTCAACATAGAGAAATGGTAACGATTAAGTAACACTAACCAGTCCTCTCACAAACTTATATCGTCAAAATAGAGAAATGGTAACGATTAAGTAACACTAACCAGTCCTCTCACAAACTTAGATCGTCAACATAGAGAAATGGTAACGATTAAGTAACACTAACCAGTCCTCTCACAAAGTTAGATCGTCAACATAGAGAAATGGTAACGATTAAGTAACACTAACTAGTCCTCTCACAAACTTAGATCGTCAAAATAGAGAAATGGCAACGATTAAGTAACACTAACTAGTCCTCTCACAAACTTAGATCGTCAACATAGAGAAATGGTAACGATTAAGTAACACTAACTAGTCCTCTCACAAACTTAGATCGTCAACATAGAGAAATGGTAACGATTAAGTAACACTAACTAGTCCTGTCACAAACTTAGATCGTCAAAATAGAGAAATGGTAACAATTAAGTAACACTAACCAGTCCTCTCACAAACTTAGATCATCAACATAGAGAAATGGTAACGATTAAGTAACACTAACCAGTCCTCTCAAAAACTTAGATCGTCAAAATAGAGAAATGGTATTGATTAAGTAACACTAACCAGTCCTCTCACAAACTTAGATCGTCAACATAGAGAAATGGTAACGATTAAGTAACACTAACTAGTCCTCTCACAAACTTAGATCGTCAACATAGAGAAATGGTAACGATTAAGTAACACTAACCAGTCCTCTCACAAACTTAGATCGTCAACATAGAGAAATGGTAACGATTAAGTAACACTAACTAGTCCTCTCACAAACTTAGATCGTCAAAATAGAGAAATGGTAACGATTAAGTAACACTAACTAGTCCTCTCACAAACTTAGATCGTCAACATAGAGAAATGGTAACGATTAAGTAACACTAACTAGTCCTCTCACAAACTTAGATCGTCAAAATAGAGAAATGGAAACGATTAAGTAACACTAACTAGTCCTCTCACAAACTTAGATCGTCAACATAGAGAAATGGTAACGATTAAGTAACACTAACCAGTCCTCTCACAAACTTAGATCGTCAAAATAGAGAAATGGTAACGATTAAGTAACACTAACTAGTCCTCTCTCAAACTTAGATCGTCAAAATAGAGAAATGGTAACACTAACTAATCCTCTCTCAAACTTAGATCGTCAAAATAGAGAAATGGTAACGATTAAGTAACACTAACCAGTCCTCTCACAAACTTAGATCGTCAACATAGAGAAATAGTAACGATTAAGTAACACTAACCAGTCCTCTCACAAACTTAGATCGTCAACATAGAGAAATGGTAACGATTAAGTAACACTAACTAGTCCTCTCACAAACTTAGATCGTCAACATAGAGAAATGGTAACGATTAAGTAACACTAACTAGTCCTGTCACAAACTTAGATCATCAAAATAGAGTAATGGTAACAATTAAGTAACACTAACCAGTCCTCTCACAAACTTAGATCGTCAACATAGAGAAATGGTAACGATTAAGTAACACTAACCAGTCCTCTCACAAACTTAGATCGTCAACATAGAGAAATGATAACGATTAAGTAACACTAACTAGTCCTCTCTCAAACTTAGATCGTCAAAATAGAGAAATGGTAACGATTAAGTAACACTAACCAGTCCTCTCACAAACTTAGATCGTCAAAATAGAGAAATGGTAACGATTAAGTAACACTAACCAGTCCTCTCACAAACTTAGATCGTCAACATAGAGAAATGGTAACGATTAAGTAACACTAACTAGTCCTCTCACAAACTTAGATCGTCAACATAGAGAAATGGTAACGATTAAGTAACACTAACCAGTCCTCTCACAAACTTAGATTGTCAACATAGAGAAATGGTAACGATTAAGTAACACTAACTAGTCCTCTCACAAACTTAGATCGTCAAAATAGAGAAATGGCAACGATTAAGTAACACTAACTAGTCCTCTCACAAACTTAGATCGTCAACATAGAGAAATGGTAACGATTAAGTAACACTAACTAGTCCTGTCACAAACTTAGATCGTCAAAATAGAGAAATGGTAACAATTAAGTAACACTAACCAGTCCTCTCACAAACTTAGATCGTCAACATAGAGAAATGGTAACGATTAAGTAACACTAACTAGTCCTGTCACAAACTTAGATCGTCAAAATAGAGAAATGGTAACAATTAAGTAACACTAACCAGTCCTCTCACAAACTTAGATCATCAACATAGAGAAATGGTAACGATTAAGTAACACTAACCAGTCCTCTCAAAAACTTAGATCGTCAAAATAGAGAAATGGTATTGATTAAGTAACACTAACCAGTCCTCTCACAAACTTAGATCGTCAACATAGAGAAATGGTAACGATTAAGTAACACTAACTAGTCCTCTCACAAACTTAGATCGTCAACATAGAGAAATGGTAACGATTAAGTAACACTAACCAGTCCTCTCACAAACTTAGATCGTCAACATAGAGAAATGGTAACGATTAAGTAACACTAACTAGTCCTCTCACAAACTTAGATCGTCAAAATAGAGAAATGGTAACGATTAAGTAACACTAACTAGTCCTCTCACAAACTTAGATCGTCAACATAGAGAAATGGTAACGATTAAGTAACACTAACTAGTCCTCTCACAAACTTAGATCGTCAAAATAGAGAAATGGAAACGATTAAGTAACACTAACTAGTCCTCTCACAAACTTAGATCGTCAACATAGAGAAATGGTAACGATTAAGTAACACTAACCAGTCCTCTCACAAACTTAGATCGTCAAAATAGAGAAATGGTAACGATTAAGTAACACTAACTAGTCCTCTCTCAAACTTAGATCGTCAAAATAGAGAAATGGTAACACTAACTAATCCTCTCTCAAACTTAGATCGTCAAAATAGAGAAATGGTAACGATTAAGTAACACTAACCAGTCCTCTCACAAACTTAGATCGTCAACATAGAGAAATAGTAACGATTAAGTAACACTAACCAGTCCTCTCACAAACTTAGATCGTCAACATAGAGAAATGGTAACGATTAAGTAACACTAACTAGTCCTCTCACAAACTTAGATCGTCAACATAGAGAAATGGTAACGATTAAGTAACACTAACTAGTCCTGTCACAAACTTAGATCGTCAAAATAGAGTAATGGTAACAATTAAGTAACACTAACCAGTCCTCTCACAAACTTAGATCGTCAACATAGAGAAATGGTAACGATTAAGTAACACTAACCAGTCCTCTCACAAACTTAGATCGTCAACATAGAGAAATGATAACGATTAAGTAACACTAACTAGTCCTCTCTCAAACTTAGATCGTCAAAATAGAGAAATGGTAACGATTAAGTAACACTAACCAGTCCTCTCACAAACTTAGATCGTCAAAATAGAGAAATGGTAACGATTAAGTAACACTAACCAGTCCTCTCACAAACTTAGATCGTCAACATAGAGAAATGGTAACGATTAAGTAACACTAACTAGTCCTCTCACAAACTTAGATCGTCAACATAGAGAAATGGTAACGATTAAGTAACACTAACCAGTCCTCTCACAAACTTAGATTGTCAACATAGAGAAATGGTAACGATTAAGTAACACTAACTAGTCCTCTCACAAACTTAGATCGTCAAAATAGAGAAATGGCAACGATTAAGTAACACTAACTAGTCCTCTCACAAACTTAGATCGTCAACATAGAGAAATGGTAACGATTAAGTAACACTAACTAGTCCTCTCACAAACTTAGATCGTCAACATAGAGAAATGGTAACGATTAAGTAACACTAACTAGTCCTGTCACAAACTTAGATCGTCAAAATAGAGAAATGGTAACAATTAAGTAACACTAACCAGTCCTCTCACAAACTTAGATCATCAACATAGAGAAATGGTAACGATTAAGTAACACTAACCAGTCCTCTCAAAAACTTAGATCGTCAAAATAGAGAAATGGTATTGATTAAGTAACACTAACCAGTCCTCTCACAAACTTAGATCGTCAACATAGAGAAATGGTAACGATTAAGTAACACTAACCAGTCCTCTCACAAACTTAGATCGTCAAAATAGAGAAATGGTAAGGATTAAGTAACACTAACCAGTCCTCTCTCAAACTTAGATCGTCAAAATAGAGAAATGGTAACGATTAAGTAACACTAACCAGTCCTCTCACAAACTTAGATCGTCAAAATAGAGAAATGGTAACGATTAAGTAACACTAACCAGTCCTCTCACAAACTTATATCGTCAACATAGAGAAATGGTAACGATTAAGTAACACTAACCAGTCCTCTCACAAACTTAGATCGTCAAAATAGAGAAACGGTAACGATTAAGTAACACTAACTAGTCCTCTCACAAACTTAGATCGTCAACATAGAGAAATGGTAACGATTAAGTAACACTAACCAGTCCTCTCACAAACTTAGATCGTCAACATAGAGAAATGGTAACGATTAAGTAACACTAACTAGTCCTCTCACAAACTTAGATCGTCAACATAGAGAAATGGTAACGATTAAGTAACACTAACTAGTCCTGTCACAAACTTAGATCGTCAAAATAGAGAAATGGTAACAATTAAGTAACACTAACCAGTCCTCTCACAAACTTAGATCGTCAACATAGAGAAATGGTAACGATTAAGTAACACTAACTAGTCCTCTCACAAACTTAGATCGTCAACATAGAGAAATGGTAACGATTAAGTAACACTAACTAGTCCTCTCTCAAACTTAGATCGTCAAAATAGAGAAATGGTAGCGATTAAGTAACACTAACCAGTCCTCTCACAAACTTAGATCGTCAACATAGAGAAATGGTAACGATTAAGTAACACTAACCAGTCCTCTCACAAACTTAGATCGTCAAAATAGAGAAATGGTAAGGATTAAGTAACACTAACCAGTCCTCTCTCAAACTTAGATCGTCAAAATAGAGAAATGGTAACGATTAAGTAACACTAACCAGTCCTCTCACAAACTTAGATCGTCAAAATAGAGAAATGGTAACGATTAAGTAACACTAACCAGTCCTCTCACAAACTTAGATCGTCAACATAGAGAAATGGTAACGATTAAGTAACACTAACCAGTCCTCTCACAAACTTATATCGTCAAAATAGAGAAATGGTAACGATTAAGTAACACTAACCAGTCCTCTCACAAACTTAGATCGTCAACATAGAGAAATGGTAACGATTAAGTAACACTAACCAGTCCTCTCACAAAGTTAGATCGTCAACATAGAGAAATGGTAACGATTAAGTAACACTAACTAGTCCTCTCACAAACTTAGATCGTCAAAATAGAGAAATGGCAACGATTAAGTAACACTAACTAGTCCTCTCACAAACTTAGATCGTCAACATAGAGAAATGGTAACGATTAAGTAACACTAACTAGTCCTCTCACAAACTTAGATCGTCAACATAGAGAAATGGTAACGATTAAGTAACACTAACTAGTCCTGTCACAAACTTAGATCGTCAAAATAGAGAAATGGTAACAATTAAGTAACACTAACCAGTCCTCTCACAAACTTAGATCATCAACATAGAGAAATGGTAACGATTAAGTAACACTAACCAGTCCTCTCAAAAACTTAGATCGTCAAAATAGAGAAATGGTATTGATTAAGTAACACTAACCAGTCCTCTCACAAACTTAGATCGTCAACATAGAGAAATGGTAACGATTAAGTAACACTAACTAGTCCTCTCACAAACTTAGATCGTCAAAATAGAGAAATGGTAAGGATTAAGTAACACTAACCAGTCCTCTCTCAAACTTAGATCGTCAAAATAGAGAAATGGTAACGATTAAGTAACACTAACCAGTCCTCTCACAAACTTAGATCGTCAAAATAGAGAAATGGTAACGATTAAGTAACACTAACCAGTCCTCTCACAAACTTATATCGTCAACATAGAGAAATGGTAACGATTAAGTAACACTAACTAGTCCTCTCACAAACTTAGATCGTCAACATAGAGAAATGGTAACGATTAAGTAACACTAACTAGTCCTGTCACAAACTTAGATCGTCAAAATAGAGAAATGGTAACAATTAAGTAACACTAACCAGTCCTCTCACAAACTTAGATCGTCAACATAGAGAAATGGTAACGATTAAGTAACACTAACTAGTCCTCTCACAAACTTAGATCGTCAACATAGAGAAATGGTAACGATTAAGTAACACTAACTAGTCCTCTCTCAAACTTAGATCGTCAAAATAGAGAAATGGTAGCGATTAAGTAACACTAACCAGTCCTCTCACAAACTTAGATCGTCAACATAGAGAAATGGTAACGATTAAGTAACACTAACCAGTCCTCTCACAAACTTATATCGTCAACATAGAGAAATGGTAACGATTAAGTAACACTAACCAGTCCTCTCACAAACTTAGATCGTCAACATAGAGAAATGGTAACGATTAAGTAACTCTAACTAGTCCTCTCACAAACTTAGATCGTCAAAATAGAGAAATGGTAACGATTAAGTAACACTAACTAGTCCTCTCACAAACTTAGATCGTCAACATAGAGAAATGGTAACGATTAAGTAACACTAACCAGTCCTCTCACAAAGTTAGATCGTCAACATAGAGAAATGGTAACGATTAAGTAACACTAACTAGTCCTCTCACAAACTTAGATCGTCAAAATAGAGAAATGGCAACGATTAAGTAACACTAACTAGTCCTCTCACAAACTTAGATCGTCAACATAGAGAAATGGTAACGATTAAGTAACACTAACTAGTCCTCTCACAAACTTAGATCGTCAACATAGAGAAATGGTAACGATTAAGTAACACTAACTAGTCCTGTCACAAACTTAGATCGTCAAAATAGAGAAATGGTAACAATTAAGTAACACTAACCAGTCCTCTCACAAACTTAGATCATCAACATAGAGAAATGGTAACGATTAAGTAACACTAACCAGTCCTCTCAAAAACTTAGATCGTCAAAATAGAGAAATGGTAACGATTAAGTAACACTAACTAGTCCTCTCACAAACTTAGATCGTCAACATAGAGAAATGGTAACGATTAAGTAACACTAACTAGTCCTGTCACAAACTTAGATCGTCAAAATAGAGAAATGGTAACAATTAAGTAACACTAACCAGTCCTCTCACAAACTTAGATCATCAACATAGAGAAATGGTAACGATTAAGTAACACTAACCAGTCCTCTCACAAACTTAGATCGTCAAAATAGAGAAATGGTAACGATTAAGTAACACTAACCAGTCCTCTCACAAACTTATATCGTCAACATAGAGAAATGGTAACGATTAAGTAACACTAACCAGTCCTCTCACAAACTTAGATCGTCAAAATAGAGAAACGGTAACGATTAAGTAACACTAACTAGTCCTCTCACAAACTTAGATCGTCAACATAGAGAAATGGTAACGATTAAGTAACACTAACCAGTCCTCTCACAAACTTAGATCGTCAACATAGAGAAATGGTAACGATTAAGTAACACTAATCAGTCCTCTCACAAACTTAGATCGTCAACATAGAGAAATGGTAACGATTAAGTAACACTAACTAGTCCTCTCACAAACTTAGATCGTCAAAATAGAGAAATGGCAACGATTAAGTAACACTAACTAGTCCTCTCACAAACTTAGATCGTCAACATAGAGAAATGGTAACGATTAAGTAACACTAACTAGTCCTGTCACAAACTTAGATCGTCAAAATAGAGAAATGGTAACAATTAAGTAACACTAACCAGTCCTCTCACAAACTTAGATCATCAACATAGAGAAATGGTAACGATTAAGTAACACTAACCAGTCCTCTCAAAAACTTAGATCGTCAAAATAGAGAAATGGTATTGATTAAGTAACACTAACCAGTCCTCTCACAAACTTAGATCGTCAACATAGAGAAATGGTAACGATTAAGTAACACTAACCAGTCCTCTCACAAACTTAGATCGTCAAAATAGAGAAATGGTAAGGATTAAGTAACACTAACCAGTCCTCTCTCAAACTTAGATCGTCAAAATAGAGAAATGGTAACGATTAAGTAACACTAACCAGTCCTCTCACAAACTTAGATCGTCAAAATAGAGAAATGGTAACGATTAAGTAACACTAACCAGTCCTCTCACAAACTTATATCGTCAACATAGAGAAATGGTAACGATTAAGTAACACTAACCAGTCCTCTCACAAACTTAGATCGTCAAAATAGAGAAACGGTAACGATTAAGTAACACTAACTAGTCCTCTCACAAACTTAGATCATCAACATAGAGAAATGGTAACGATTAAGTAACACTAACCAGTCCTCTCACAAACTTAGATCGTCAACATAGAGAAATGGTAACGATTAAGTAACACTAACTAGTCCTCTCACAAACTTAGATCGTCAACATAGAGAAATGGTAACGATTAAGTAACACTAACTAGTCCTGTCACAAACTTAGATCGTCAAAATAGAGAAATGGTAACAATTAAGTAACACTAACCAGTCCTCTCACAAACTTAGATCGTCAACATAGAGAAATGGTAACGATTAAGTAACACTAACTAGTCCTCTCACAAACTTAGATCGTCAACATAGAGAAATGGTAACGATTAAGTAACACTAACTAGTCCTCTCTCAAACTTAGATCGTCAAAATAGAGAAATGGTAGCGATTAAGTAACACTAACCAGTCCTCTCACAAACTTAGATCGTCAACATAGAGAAATGGTAACGATTAAGTAACACTAACCAGTCCTCTCACAAACTTAGATCGTCAAAATAGAGAAATGGTAAGGATTAAGTAACACTAACCAGTCCTCTCTCAAACTTAGATCGTCAAAATAGGGAAATGGTAACGATTAAGTAACACTAACCAGTCCTCTCACAAACTTAGATCGTCAAAATAGAGAAATGGTAACGATTAAGTAACACTAACCAGTCCTCTCACAAACTTAGATCGTCAACATAGAGAAATGGTAACGATTAAGTAACACTAACTAGTCCTCTCACAAACTTAGATCGTCAAAATAGAGAAATGGTAAGGATTAAGTAACACTAACCAGTCCTCTCTCAAACTTAGATCGTCAAAATAGAGAAATGGTAACGATTAAGTAACACTAACCAGTCCTCTCACAAACTTAGATCGTCAAAATAGAGAAATGGTAACGATTAAGTAACACTAACCAGTCCTCTCACAAACTTATATCGTCAACATAGAGAAATGGTAACGATTAAGTAACACTAACTAGTCCTCTCACAAACTTAGATCGTCAACATAGAGAAATGGTAACGATTAAGTAACACTAACTAGTCCTGTCACAAACTTAGATCGTCAAAATAGAGAAATGGTAACAATTAAGTAACACTAACCAGTCCTCTCACAAACTTAGATCGTCAACATAGAGAAATGGTAACGATTAAGTAACACTAACTAGTCCTCTCACAAACTTAGATCGTCAACATAGAGAAATGGTAACGATTAAGTAACACTAACTAGTCCTCTCTCAAACTTAGATCGTCAAAATAGAGAAATGGTAGCGATTAAGTAACACTAACCAGTCCTCTCACAAACTTAGATCGTCAACATAGAGAAATGGTAACGATTAAGTAACACTAACCAGTCCTCTCACAAACTTATATCGTCAACATAGAGAAATGGTAACGATTAAGTAACACTAACCAGTCCTCTCACAAACTTAGATCGTCAACATAGAGAAATGGTAACGATTAAGTAACTCTAACTAGTCCTCTCACAAACTTAGATCGTCAAAATAGAGAAATGGTAACGATTAAGTAACACTAACTAGTCCTCTCACAAACTTAGATCGTCAACATAGAGAAATGGTAACGATTAAGTAACACTAACCAGTCCTCTCACAAAGTTAGATCGTCAACATAGAGAAATGGTAACGATTAAGTAACACTAACTAGTCCTCTCACAAACTTAGATCGTCAAAATAGAGAAATGGCAACGATTAAGTAACACTAACTAGTCCTCTCACAAACTTAGATCGTCAACATAGAGAAATGGTAACGATTAAGTAACACTAACTAGTCCTCTCACAAACTTAGATCGTCAACATAGAGAAATGGTAACGATTAAGTAACACTAACTAGTCCTGTCACAAACTTAGATCGTCAAAATAGAGAAATGGTAACAATTAAGTAACACTAACCAGTCCTCTCACAAACTTAGATCATCAACATAGAGAAATGGTAACGATTAAGTAACACTAACCAGTCCTCTCAAAAACTTAGATCGTCAAAATAGAGAAATGGTAACGATTAAGTAACACTAACTAGTCCTCTCACAAACTTAGATCGTCAACATAGAGAAATGGTAACGATTAAGTAACACTAACTAGTCCTGTCACAAACTTAGATCGTCAAAATAGAGAAATGGTAACAATTAAGTAACACTAACCAGTCCTCTCACAAACTTAGATCATCAACATAGAGAAATGGTAACGATTAAGTAACACTAACCAGTCCTCTCACAAACTTAGATCGTCAAAATAGAGAAATGGTAACGATTAAGTAACACTAACCAGTCCTCTCACAAACTTATATCGTCAACATAGAGAAATGGTAACGATTAAGTAACACTAACCAGTCCTCTCACAAACTTAGATCGTCAAAATAGAGAAACGGTAACGATTAAGTAACACTAACTAGTCCTCTCACAAACTTAGATCGTCAACATAGAGAAATGGTAACGATTAAGTAACACTAACCAGTCCTCTCACAAACTTAGATCGTCAACATAGAGAAATGGTAACGATTAAGTAACACTAATCAGTCCTCTCACAAACTTAGATCGTCAACATAGAGAAATGGTAACGATTAAGTAACACTAACTAGTCCTCTCACAAACTTAGATCGTCAAAATAGAGAAATGGCAACGATTAAGTAACACTAACTAGTCCTCTCACAAACTTAGATCGTCAACATAGAGAAATGGTAACGATTAAGTAACACTAACTAGTCCTGTCACAAACTTAGATCGTCAAAATAGAGAAATGGTAACAATTAAGTAACACTAACCAGTCCTCTCACAAACTTAGATCATCAACATAGAGAAATGGTAACGATTAAGTAACACTAACCAGTCCTCTCAAAAACTTAGATCGTCAAAATAGAGAAATGGTATTGATTAAGTAACACTAACCAGTCCTCTCACAAACTTAGATCGTCAACATAGAGAAATGGTAACGATTAAGTAACACTAACCAGTCCTCTCACAAACTTAGATCGTCAAAATAGAGAAATGGTAAGGATTAAGTAACACTAACCAGTCCTCTCTCAAACTTAGATCGTCAAAATAGAGAAATGGTAACGATTAAGTAACACTAACCAGTCCTCTCACAAACTTAGATCGTCAAAATAGAGAAATGGTAACGATTAAGTAACACTAACCAGTCCTCTCACAAACTTATATCGTCAACATAGAGAAATGGTAACGATTAAGTAACACTAACCAGTCCTCTCACAAACTTAGATCGTCAAAATAGAGAAACGGTAACGATTAAGTAACACTAACTAGTCCTCTCACAAACTTAGATCATCAACATAGAGAAATGGTAACGATTAAGTAACACTAACCAGTCCTCTCACAAACTTAGATCGTCAACATAGAGAAATGGTAACGATTAAGTAACACTAACTAGTCCTCTCACAAACTTAGATCGTCAACATAGAGAAATGGTAACGATTAAGTAACACTAACTAGTCCTGTCACAAACTTAGATCGTCAAAATAGAGAAATGGTAACAATTAAGTAACACTAACCAGTCCTCTCACAAACTTAGATCGTCAACATAGAGAAATGGTAACGATTAAGTAACACTAACTAGTCCTCTCACAAACTTAGATCGTCAACATAGAGAAATGGTAACGATTAAGTAACACTAACTAGTCCTCTCTCAAACTTAGATCGTCAAAATAGAGAAATGGTAGCGATTAAGTAACACTAACCAGTCCTCTCACAAACTTAGATCGTCAACATAGAGAAATGGTAACGATTAAGTAACACTAACCAGTCCTCTCACAAACTTAGATCGTCAAAATAGAGAAATGGTAAGGATTAAGTAACACTAACCAGTCCTCTCTCAAACTTAGATCGTCAAAATAGAGAAATGGTAACGATTAAGTAACACTAACCAGTCCTCTCACAAACTTAGATCGTCAAAATAGAGAAATGGTAACGATTAAGTAACACTAACCAGTCCTCTCACAAACTTAGATCGTCAACATAGAGAAATGGTAACGATTAAGTAACACTAACCAGTCCTCTCACAAACTTATATCGTCAAAATAGAGAAATGGTAACGATTAAGTAACACTAACCAGTCCTCTCACAAACTTAGATCGTCAACATAGAGAAATGGTAACGATTAAGTAACACTAACCAGTCCTCTCACAAAGTTAGATCGTCAACATAGAGAAATGGTAACGATTAAGTAACACTAACTAGTCCTCTCACAAACTTAGATCGTCAAAATAGAGAAATGGCAACGATTAAGTAACACTAACTAGTCCTCTCACAAACTTAGATCGTCAACATAGAGAAATGGTAACGATTAAGTAACACTAACTAGTCCTCTCACAAACTTAGATCGTCAACATAGAGAAATGGTAACGATTAAGTAACACTAACTAGTCCTGTCACAAACTTAGATCGTCAAAATAGAGAAATGGTAACAATTAAGTAACACTAACCAGTCCTCTCACAAACTTAGATCATCAACATAGAGAAATGGTAACGATTAAGTAACACTAACCAGTCCTCTCAAAAACTTAGATCGTCAAAATAGAGAAATGGTATTGATTAAGTAACACTAACCAGTCCTCTCACAAACTTAGATCGTCAACATAGAGAAATGGTAACGATTAAGTAACACTAACTAGTCCTCTCACAAACTTAGATCGTCAAAATAGAGAAATGGTAAGGATTAAGTAACACTAACCAGTCCTCTCTCAAACTTAGATCGTCAAAATAGAGAAATGGTAACGATTAAGTAACACTAACCAGTCCTCTCACAAACTTAGATCGTCAAAATAGAGAAATGGTAACGATTAAGTAACACTAACCAGTCCTCTCACAAACTTATATCGTCAACATAGAGAAATGGTAACGATTAAGTAACACTAACTAGTCCTCTCACAAACTTAGATCGTCAACATAGAGAAATGGTAACGATTAAGTAACACTAACTAGTCCTGTCACAAACTTAGATCGTCAAAATAGAGAAATGGTAACAATTAAGTAACACTAACCAGTCCTCTCACAAACTTAGATCGTCAACATAGAGAAATGGTAACGATTAAGTAACACTAACTAGTCCTCTCACAAACTTAGATCGTCAACATAGAGAAATGGTAACGATTAAGTAACACTAACTAGTCCTCTCTCAAACTTAGATCGTCAAAATAGAGAAATGGTAGCGATTAAGTAACACTAACCAGTCCTCTCACAAACTTAGATCGTCAACATAGAGAAATGGTAACGATTAAGTAACACTAACCAGTCCTCTCACAAACTTAGATCGTCAAAATAGAGAAATGGTAAGGATTAAGTAACACTAACCAGTCCTCTCTCAAACTTAGATCGTCAAAATAGAGAAATGGTAACGATTAAGTAACACTAACCAGTCCTCTCACAAACTTAGATCGTCAAAATAGAGAAATGGTAACGATTAAGTAACACTAACCAGTCCTCTCACAAACTTAGATCGTCAACATAGAGAAATGGTAACGATTAAGTAACACTAACCAGTCCTCTCACAAACTTATATCGTCAAAATAGAGAAATGGTAACGATTAAGTAACACTAACCAGTCCTCTCACAAACTTAGATCGTCAACATAGAGAAATGGTAACGATTAAGTAACACTAACTAGTCCTCTCACAAACTTAGATCGTCAAAATAGAGAAATGGTAACGATTAAGTAACACTAACTAGTCCTCTCACAAACTTAGATCGTCAACATAGAGAAATGGTAACGATTAAGTAACACTAACCAGTCCTCTCACAAAGTTAGATCGTCAACATAGAGAAATGGTAACGATTAAGTAACACTAACTAGTCCTCTCACAAACTTAGATCGTCAAAATAGAGAAATGGCAACGATTAAGTAACACTAACTAGTCCTCTCACAAACTTAGATCGTCAACATAGAGAAATGGTAACGATTAAGTAACACTAACTAGTCCTCTCACAAACTTAGATCGTCAACATAGAGAAATGGTAACGATTAAGTAACACTAACTAGTCCTGTCACAAACTTAGATCGTCAAAATAGAGAAATGGTAACAATTAAGTAACACTAACCAGTCCTCTCACAAACTTAGATCATCAACATAGAGAAATGGTAACGATTAAGTAACACTAACTAGTCCTGTCACAAACTTAGATCGTCAAAATAGAGAAATGGTAACAATTAAGTAACACTAACCAGTCCTCTCACAAACTTAGATCGTCAACATAGAGAAATGGTAACGATTAAGTAACACTAACTAGTCCTCTCACAAACTTAGATCGTCAACATAGAGAAATGGTAACGATTAAGTAACACTAACTAGTCCTCTCTCAAACTTAGATCGTCAAAATAGAGAAATGGTAGCGATTAAGTAACACTAACCAGTCCTCTCACAAACTTAGATCGTCAACATAGAGAAATGGTAACGATTAAGTAACACTAACCAGTCCTCTCACAAACTTAGATCGTCAAAATAGAGAAATGGTAAGGATTAAGTAACACTAACCAGTCCTCTCTCAAACTTAGATCGTCAAAATAGAGAAATGGTAACGATTAAGTAACACTAACCAGTCCTCTCACAAACTTAGATCGTCAAAATAGAGAAATGGTAACGATTAAGTAACACTAACCAGTCCTCTCACAAACTTAGATCGTCAACATAGAGAAATGGTAACGATTAAGTAACACTAACCAGTCCTCTCACAAACTTATATCGTCAAAATAGAGAAATGGTAACGATTAAGTAACACTAACCAGTCCTCTCACAAACTTAGATCGTCAACATAGAGAAATGGTAACGATTAAGTAACACTAACTAGTCCTCTCACAAACTTAGATCGTCAAAATAGAGAAATGGTAACGATTAAGTAACACTAACTAGTCCTCTCACAAACTTAGATCGTCAACATAGAGAAATGGTAACGATTAAGTAACACTAACCAGTCCTCTCACAAAGTTAGATCGTCAACATAGAGAAATGGTAACGATTAAGTAACACTAACTAGTCCTCTCACAAACTTAGATCGTCAAAATAGAGAAATGGCAACGATTAAGTAACACTAACTAGTCCTCTCACAAACTTAGATCGTCAACATAGAGAAATGGTAACGATTAAGTAACACTAACTAGTCCTCTCACAAACTTAGATCGTCAACATAGAGAAATGGTAACGATTAAGTAACACTAACTAGTCCTGTCACAAACTTAGATCGTCAAAATAGAGAAATGGTAACAATTAAGTAACACTAACCAGTCCTCTCACAAACTTAGATCATCAACATAGAGAAATGGTAACGATTAAGTAACACTAACCAGTCCTCTCAAAAACTTAGATCGTCAAAATAGAGAAATGGTATTGATTAAGTAACACTAACCAGTCCTCTCACAAACTTAGATCGTCAACATAGAGAAATGGTAACGATTAAGTAACACTAACTAGTCCTCTCACAAACTTATATCGTCAAAATAGAGAAATGGTAAGGATTAAGTAACACTAACCAGTCCTCTCTCAAACTTAGATCGTCAAAATAGAGAAATGGTAACGATTAAGTAACACTAACCAGTCCTCTCACAAACTTAGATCGTCAAAATAGAGAAATGGTAACGATTAAGTAACACTAACCAGTCCTCTCACAAACTTATATCGTCAACATAGAGAAATGGTAACGATTAAGTAACACTAACCAGTCCTCTCACAAACTTAGATCGTCAAAATAGAGAAACGGTAACGATTAAGTAACACTAACTAGTCCTCTCACAAACTTAGATCGTCAACATAGAGAAATGGTAACGATTAAGTAACACTAACCAGTCCTCTCACAAACTTAGATCGTCAACATAGAGAAATGGTAACGATTAAGTAACACTAACTAGTCCTCTCACAAACTTAGATCGTCAACATAGAGAAATGGTAACGATTAAGTAACACTAACTAGTCCTGTCACAAACTTAGATCGTCAAAATAGAGAAATGGTAACAATTAAGTAACACTAACCAGTCCTCTCACAAACTTAGATCGTCAACATAGAGAAATGGTAAGGATTAAGTAACACTAACTAGTCCTCTCACAAACTTAGATCGTCAACATAGAGAAATGGTAACGATTAAGTAACACTAACTAGTCCTCTCTCAAACTTAGATCGTCAAAATAGAGAAATGGTAGCGATTAAGTAACACTAACCAGTCCTCTCACAAACTTAGATCGTCAACATAGAGAAATGGTAACGATTAAGTAACACTAACTAGTCCTCTCACAAACTTAGATCGTCAAAATAGAGAAATGGTAAGGATTAAGTAACACTAACCAGTCCTCTCTCAAACTTAGATCGTCAAAATAGAGAAATGGTAACGATTAAGTAACACTAACCAGTCCTCTCACAAACTTAGATCGTCAAAATAGAGAAATGGTAACGATTAAGTAACACTATCCAGTCCTCTCACAAACTTAGATCGTCAACATAGAGAAATGGTAACGATTAAGTAACACTAACTAGTCCTCTCTCAAACTTAGATCGTCAAAATAGAGAAATGGTAGCGATTAAGTAACACTAACCAGTCCTCTCACAAACTTAGATCATCAACATAGAGAAATGGTAACGATTAAGTAACACTAACCAGTCCTCTCACAAACTTATATCGTCAACATAGAGAAATGGTAACGATTAAGTAACACTAACCAGTCCTCTCACAAACTTAGATCGTCAAAATAGAGAAACGGTAACGATTAAGTAACACTAACTAGTCCTCTCACAAACTTAGATCGTCAACATAGAGAAATGGTAACGATTAAGTAACACTAACTAGTCCTCTCACAAACTTAGATCGTCAAAATAGAGAAATGGTAACGATTAAGTAACACTAACTAGTCCTCTCACAAACTTAGATCGTCAACATAGAGAAATGGTAACGATTAAGTAACACTAACCAGTCCTCTCACAAACTTAGATCGTCAACATAGAGAAATGGTAACGATTAAGTAACACTAACTAGTCCTCTCACAAACTTAGATCGTCAAAATAGAGAAATGGTAACGATTAAGTAACACTAACTAGTCCTCTCACAAACTTAGATCGTCAACATAGAGAAATGGTAACGATTAAGTAACACTAACTAGTCCTCTCACAAACTTAGATCGTCAAAATAGAGAAATGGTAACGATTAAGTAACACTAACTAGTCCTCTCACAAACTTAGATCGTCAAAATAGAGAAATGGTAACGATTAAGTAACACTAACTAGTCCTCTCTCAAACTTAGATCGTCAAAATAGAGAAATGGTAACACTAACTAATCCTCTCTCAAACTTAGATCGTCAAAATAGAGAAATGGTAACGATTAAGTAACACTAACCAGTCCTCTCACAAACTTAGATCGTCAACATAGAGAAATAGTAACGATTAAGTAACACTAACCAGTCCTCTCACAAACTTAGATCGTCAACATAGAGAAATGGTAACGATTAAGTAACACTAACTAGTCCTCTCACAAACTTAGATCGTCAACATAGAGAAATGGTAACGATTAAGTAACACTAACTAGTCCTGTCACAAACTTAGATCGTCAAAATAGAGTAATGGTAACAATTAAGTAACACTAACCAGTCCTCTCACAAACTTAGATCGTCAACATAGAGAAATGGTAACGATTAAGTAACACTAACCAGTCCTCTCACAAACTTAGATCGTCAACATAGAGAAATGATAACGATTAAGTAACACTAACTAGTCCTCTCTCAAACTTAGATCGTCAAAATAGAGAAATGGTAACGATTAAGTAACACTAACCAGTCCTCTCACAAACTTAGATCGTCAAAATAGAGAAATGGTAACGATTAAGTAACACTAACCAGTCCTCTCACAAACTTAGATCGTCAACATAGAGAAATGGTAACGATTAAGTAACACTAACTAGTCCTCTCACAATCTTAGATCGTCAACATAGAGAAATGGTAACGATTAAGTAACACTAACTAGTCCTCTCTCAAACTTAGATCGTCAAAATAGAGAAATGGTAGCGATTAAGTAACACTAACCAGTCCTCTCACAAACTTAGATCGTCAACATAGAGAAATGGTAACGATTAAGTAACACTAACCAGTCCTCTCACAAACTTAGATCGTCAACATAGTGAAATGATAACGATTAAGTAACACTAACTAGTCCTCTCTCAAACTTAGATCGTCAAAATAGAGAAATGGTAACGATTAAGTAACACTAACCAGTCCTCTCACAAACTTAGATCGTCAAAATAGAGAAATGGTAACGATTAAGTAACACTAACCAGTCCTCTCACAAACTTAGATCGTCAACATAGAGAAATGGTAACGATTAAGTAACACTAACTAGTCCTCTCACAAACTTAGATCGTCAACATAGAGAAATGGTAACGATTAAGTAACACTAACTAGTCCTCTCTCAAACTTAGATCGTCAAAATAGAGAAATGGTAGCGATTAAGTAACACTAACCAGTCCTCTCACAAACTTAGATCGTCAACATAGAGAAATGGTAACGATTAAGTAACACTAACCAGTCCTCTCACAAACTTATATCGTCAACATAGAGAAATGGTAACGATTAAGTAACACTAACCAGTCCTCTCACAAACTTAGATCGTCAACATAGAGAAATGGTAACGATTAAGTAACACTAACTAGTCCTCTCACAAACTTAGATCGTCAAAATAGAGAAATGGTAACGATTAAGTAACACTAACTAGTCCTCTCACAAACTTAGATCGTCAACATAGAGAAATGGTAACGATTAAGTAACACTAACCAGTCCTCTCACAAACTTAGATCGTCAACATAGAGAAATGGAAACGATTAAGTAACACTAACTAGTCCTCTCACAAACTTAGATCGTCAACATAGAGAAATGGTAACGATTAAGTAACACTAACTAGTCCTGTCACAAACTTAGATCGTCAAAATAGAGAAATGGTAACAATTAAGTAACACTAACCAGTCCTCTCACAAACTTAGATCGTCAACATAGAGAAATGGTAAGGATTAAGTAACACTAACTAGTCCTCTCACAAACTTAGATCGTCAACATAGAGAAATGGTAACGATTAAGTAACACTAACTAGTCCTCTCTCAAACTTAGATCGTCAAAATAGAGAAATGGTAGCGATTAAGTAACACTAACCAGTCCTCTCACAAACTTAGATCGTCAACATAGAGAAATGGTAACGATTAAGTAACACTAACTAGTCCTCTCACAAACTTAGATCGTCAAAATAGAGAAATGGTAAGGATTAAGTAACACTAACCAGTCCTCTCTCAAACTTAGATCGTCAAAATAGAGAAATGGTAACGATTAAGTAACACTAACCAGTCCTCTCACAAACTTAGATCGTCAAAATAGAGAAATGGTAACGATTAAGTAACACTATCCAGTCCTCTCACAAACTTAGATCGTCAACATAGAGAAATGGTAACGATTAAGTAACACTAACTAGTCCTCTCTCAAACTTAGATCGTCAAAATAGAGAAATGGTAGCGATTAAGTAACACTAACCAGTCCTCTCACAAACTTAGATCATCAACATAGAGAAATGGTAACGATTAAGTAACACTAACCAGTCCTCTCACAAACTTATATCGTCAACATAGAGAAATGGTAACGATTAAGTAACACTAACCAGTCCTCTCACAAACTTAGATCGTCAAAATAGAGAAACGGTAACGATTAAGTAACACTAACTAGTCCTCTCACAAACTTAGATCGTCAACATAGAGAAATGGTAACGATTAAGTAACACTAACTAGTCCTCTCACAAACTTAGATCGTCAAAATAGAGAAATGGTAACGATTAAGTAACACTAACTAGTCCTCTCACAAACTTAGATCGTCAACATAGAGAAATGGTAACGATTAAGTAACACTAACCAGTCCTCTCACAAACTTAGATCGTCAACATAGAGAAATGGTAACGATTAAGTAACACTAACTAGTCCTCTCACAAACTTAGATCGTCAAAATAGAGAAATGGTAACGATTAAGTAACACTAACTAGTCCTCTCACAAACTTAGATCGTCAACATAGAGAAATGGTAACGATTAAGTAACACTAACTAGTCCTCTCACAAACTTAGATCGTCAAAATAGAGAAATGGTAACGATTAAGTAACACTAACTAGTCCTCTCACAAACTTAGATTGTCAAAATAGAGAAATGGTAACGATTAAGTAACACTAACTAGTCCTCTCTCAAACTTAGATCGTCAAAATAGAGAAATGGTAACACTAACTAATCCTCTCTCAAACTTAGATCGTCAAAATAGAGAAATGGTAACGATTAAGTAACACTAACCAGTCCTCTCACAAACTTAGATCGTCAACATAGAGAAATAGTAACGATTAAGTAACACTAACCAGTCCTCTCACAAACTTAGATCGTCAACATAGAGAAATGGTAACGATTAAGTAACACTAACTAGTCCTCTCACAAACTTAGATCGTCAACATAGAGAAATGGTAACGATTAAGTAACACTAACTAGTCCTGTCACAAACTTAGATCGTCAAAATAGAGTAATGGTAACAATTAAGTAACACTAACCAGTCCTCTCACAAACTTAGATCGTCAACATAGAGAAATGGTAACGATTAAGTAACACTAACCAGTCCTCTCACAAACTTAGATCGTCAACATAGAGAAATGATAACGATTAAGTAACACTAACTAGTCCTCTCTCAAACTTAGATCGTCAAAATAGAGAAATGGTAACGATTAAGTAACACTAACCAGTCCTCTCACAAACTTAGATCGTCAAAATAGAGAAATGGTAACGATTAAGTAACACTAACCAGTCCTCTCACAAACTTAGATCGTCAACATAGAGAAATGGTAACGATTAAGTAACACTAACTAGTCCTCTCACAATCTTAGATCGTCAACATAGAGAAATGGTAACGATTAAGTAACACTAACTAGTCCTCTCTCAAACTTAGATCGTCAAAATAGAGAAATGGTAGCGATTAAGTAACACTAACCAGTCCTCTCACAAACTTAGATCGTCAACATAGAGAAATGGTAACGATTAAGTAACACTAACCAGTCCTCTCACAAACTTAGATCGTCAACATAGTGAAATGATAACGATTAAGTAACACTAACTAGTCCTCTCTCAAACTTAGATCGTCAAAATAGAGAAATGGTAACGATTAAGTAACACTAACCAGTCCTCTCACAAACTTAGATCGTCAAAATAGAGAAATGGTAACGATTAAGTAACACTAACCAGTCCTCTCACAAACTTAGATCGTCAACATAGAGAAATGGTAACGATTAAGTAACACTAACTAGTCCTCTCACAAACTTAGATCGTCAACATAGAGAAATGGTAACGATTAAGTAACACTAACTAGTCCTCTCTCAAACTTAGATCGTCAAAATAGAGAAATGGTAACGATTAAGTAACACTAACCAGTCCTCTCACAAACTTAGATCGTCAACATAGAGAAATGATAACGATTAAGTAACACTAACTAGTCCTCTCTCAAACTTAGATCGTCAAAATAGAGAAATGGTAACGATTAAGTAACACTAACCAGTCCTCTCACAAACTTAGATCGTCAAAATAGAGAAATGGTAACGATTAAGTAACACTAACCAGTCCTCTCACAAACTTAGATCATCAACATAGAGAAATGGTAACGATTAAGTAACACTAACTAGTCCTCTCACAAACTTAGATCGTCAAAATAGAGAAATGGTAGCGATTAAGTAACACTAACCAGTCCTCTCACAAACTTAGATCGTCAAAATAGAGAAATGGTAACGATTAAGTAACACTAACCAGTCCTCTCACAAACTTAGATCGTCAACATAGAGAAATGGTAACGATTAAGTAACACTAACTAGTCCTCTCACAAACTTAGATCGTCAAAATAGAGAAATGGTAGCGATTAAGTAACACTAACCAGTCCTCTCACAAACTTAGATCGTCAACATAGAGAAATGGTAACGATTAAGTAACACTAACCAGTCCTCTCACAAACTTAGATCGTCAAAATAGAGAAATGGTAAGGATTAAGTAACACTAACCAGTCCTCTCTCAAACTTAGATCGTCAAAATAGAGAAATGGTAACAATTAAGTAACACTAACCAGTCCACTGACAAACTTAGATCGTCAAAATAGAGAAACGGTAACGATTAAGTACCACTAACTAGTCCTCTCACAAACTTAGATCGTCAACATAGAGAAATGGTAACGATTAAGTAACACTAACTAGTCCTCTCACAAACTTAGATCGTCAAAATAGAGAAATGGTAACGATTAAGTAACACTAACCAGTCCTCTCACAAACTTAGATCATCAAAATAGAGAAATGGTAACGATTAAGTAACACTAACCAGTCCTCTCACAAACTTAGATCATCAACATAGAGAAATGGTAACGATTAAGTAACACTAACTAGTCCTCTCACAAACTTAGATCGTCAACATAGAGAAATGGTAACGATTAAGTAACACTAACTAGTCCTCTCTCAAACTTAGATCGTCAAAATTGAGAAATGGTAGCGATTAAGTAACACTAACCAGTCCTCTCACAAACTTAGATCGTCAACATAGAGAAATGGTAACGATTAAGTAACACTAACCAGTCCTCTCACAAACTTAGATCATCAAAATAGAGAAATGGTAAGGATTAAGTAACACTAACCAGTCCTCTCTCAAACTTAGATCGTCAAAATAGAGAAATGGTAACGATTAAGTAACACTAACCAGTCCTCTCTCAAACTTAGATCGTCAAAATAGAGAAATGGTAGCGATTAAGTAACACTAACCAGTCCTCTCACAAACTTAGATCGTCAACATAGAGAAATGGTAACGATTAAGTAACACTAACCAGTCCTCTCACAAACTTATATCGTCAACATAGAGAAATGGTAACGATTAAGTAACACTAACCAGTCCTCTCACAAACTTAGATCGTCAAAATAGAGAAATGGTAACGATTAAGTAACACTAACTAGTCCTCTCACAAACTTAGATCGTCAACATAGAGAAATGGTAACGATTAAGTAACACTAACTAGTCCTCTCACAAACTTAGATCGTCAAAATAGAGAAATGGTAACGATTAAGTAACACTAACTAGTCCTCTCACAAACTTAGATCGTCAACATAGAGAAATGGTAACGATTAAGTAACACTAACCAGTCCTCTCACAAACTTAGATCGTCAACATAGAGAAATGGTAACGATTAAGTAACACTAACTAGTCCTCTCACAAACTTAGATCGTCAAAATAGAGAAATGGCAACGATTAAGTAACACTAACTAGTCCTCTCACAAACTTAGATCGTCAACATAGAGAAATGGTAACGATTAAGTAACACTAACTAGTCCTCTCACAAACTTAGATCGTCAACATAGAGAAATGGTAACGATTAAGTAACACTAACTAGTCCTGTCACAAACTTAGATCGTCAAAATAGAGAAATGGTAACAATTAAGTAACACTAACCAGTCCTCTCACAAACTTAGATCATCAACATAGAGAAATGGTAACGATTAAGTAACACTAACCAGTCCTCTCAAAAACTTAGATCGTCAAAATAGAGAAATGGTATTGATTAAGTAACACTAACCAGTCCTCTCACAAACTTAGATCGTCAACATAGAGAAATGGTAACGATTAAGTAACACTAACCAGTCCTCTCACAAACTTAGATCGTCAAAATAGAGAAATGGTAAGGATTAAGTAACACTAACCAGTCCTCTCTCAAACTTAGATCGTCAAAATAGAGAAATGGTAACGATTAAGTAACACTAACCAGTCCTCTCACAAACTTAGATCGTCAACATAGAGAAATGGTAACGATTAAGTAACACTAACTAGTCCTCTCACAAACTTAGATCGTCAACATAGAGAAATGGTAACGATTAAGTAACACTAACTAGTCCTGTCACAAACTTAGATCGTCAAAATAGAGAAATGGTAACAATTAAGTAACACTAACCAGTCCTCTCACAAACTTAGATCGTCAACATAGAGAAATGGTAACGATTAAGTAACACTAACCAGTCCTCTCACAAACTTAGATCGTCAACATAGAGAAATGGTAACGATTAAGTAACACTAACTAGTCCTCTCTCAAACTTAGATCGTCAAAATAGAGAAATGGTAGCGATTAAGTAACACTAACCAGTCCTCTCACAAACTTAGATCGTCAACATAGAGAAATGGTAACGATTAAGTAACACTAACCAGTCCTCTCACAAACTTAGATCGTCAAAATAGAGAAATGCTAACGATTAAGTAACACTAACCAGTCCTCTCTCAAACTTAGATCGTCAAAATAGAGAAATGGTAACGATTAAGTAACACTAACCAGTCCTCTCACAAACTTAGATCGTCAAAATAGAGAAATGGTAACGATTAAGTAACACTAACCAGTCCTCTCACAAACTTAGATCGTCAACATAGAGAAATGGTAACGATTAAGTAACACTAACTAGTCCTCTCTCAAACTTAGATCGTCAAAATAGAGAAATGGTAGCGATTAAGTAACACTAACCAGTCCTCTCACAAACTTAGATCGTCAACATAGAGAAATGGTAACGATTAAGTAACACTAACCAGTCCTCTCACAAACTTATATCGTCAACATAGAGAAATGGTAACGATTAAGTAACACTAACCAGTCCTCTCACAAACTTAGATCGTCAACATAGAGAAATGGTAACGATTAAGTAACACTAACTAGTCCTCTCACAAACTTAGATCGTCAAAATAGAGAAATGGTAACGATTAAGTAACACTAACTAGTCCTCTCACAAACTTAGATCGTCAACATAGAGAAATGGTAACGATTAAGTAACACTAACCAGTCCTCTCACAAACTTATATCGTCAACATAGAGAAATGGTAACGATTAAGTAACACTAACCAGTCCTCTCACAAACTTAGATCGTCAACATAGAGAAATGGTAACGATTAAGTAACACTAACTAGTCCTCTCACAAACTTAGATCGTCAAAATAGAGAAATGGTAACGATTAAGTAACACTAACTAGTCCTCTCACAAACTTAGATCGTCAACATAGAGAAATGGTAACGATTAAGTAACACTAACCAGTCCTCTCACAAACTTAGATCGTCAACATAGAGAAATGGTAACGATTAAGTAACACTAACTAGTCCTCTCACAAACTTAGATCGTCAAAATAGAGAAATGGCAACGATTAAGTAACACTAACTAGTCCTCTCACAAACTTAGATCGTCAACATAGAGAAATGGTAACGATTAAGTAACACTAACTAGTCCTCTCACAAACTTAGATCGTCAACATAGAGAAATGGTAACGATTAAGTAACACTAACTAGTCCTGTCACAAACTTAGATCGTCAAAATAGAGAAATGGTAACAATTAAGTAACACTAACCAGTCCTCTCACAAACTTAGATCATCAACATAGAGAAATGGTAACGATTAAGTAACACTAACCAGTCCTCTCAAAAACTTAGATCGTCAAAATAGAGAAATGGTATTGATTAAGTAACACTAACCAGTCCTCTCACAAACTTAGATCGTCAACATAGAGAAATGGTAACGATTAAGTAACACTAACCAGTCCTCTCACAAACTTAGATTGTCAAAATAGAGAAATGGTAAGGATTAAGTAACACTAGCCAGTCCTCTCACAAACTTATATCGTCAACATAGAGAAATGGTAACGATTAAGTAACACTAACCAGTCCTCTCACAAACTTAGATCGTCAAAATAGAGAAACGGTAACGATTAAGTAACACTAACTAGTCCTCTCACAAACTTAGATTGTCAACATAGAGAAATGGTAACGATTAAGTAACACTAACCAGTCCTCTCACAAACTTAGATCGTCAACATAGAGAAATGGTAACGATTAAGTAACACTAACTAGTCCTCTCACAAACTTAGATCATCAACATAGAGAAATGGTAACGATTAAGTAACACTAACTAGTCCTGTCAACTAGTCCTGTCACAAACTTAGATCGTCAAAATAGAGAAATGGTAACAATTAAGTAACACTAACCAGTCCTCTCACAAACTTAGATCGTCAACATAGAGAAATGGTAACGATTAAGTAACACTAACCAGTCCTCTCACAAACTTAGATCGTCAACATAGAGAAATGGTAACGATTAAGTAACACTAACCAGTCCTCTCACAAACTTAGATCGTCAAAATAGAGAAATGGTAAGGATTAAGTAACACTAACCAGTCCTCTCTCAAACTTAGATCGTCAAAATAGAGAAATGGTAACGATTAAGTAACACTAACCAGTCCTCTCACAAACTTAGATTGTCAAAATAGAGAAATGGTAACGATTAAGTAACACTATCCAGTCCTCTCACAAACTTAGATCGTCAACATAGAGAAATGGTAACGATTAAGTAACACTAACTAGTCCTCTCTCAAACTTAGATCGTCAAAATAGAGAAATGGTAGCGATTAAGTAACACTAACCAGTCCTCTCACAAACTTAGATCGTCAACATAGAGAAATGGTAACGATTAAGTAACACTAACCAGTCCTCTCACAAACTTAGATCGTCAAAATAGAGAAATGGTAACGATTAAGTAACACTAACCAGTCCTCTCTCAAACTTAGATCGTCAAAATAGAGAAATGGTAACGATTAAGTAACACTAACCAGTCCTCTCACAAACTTAGATCGTCAAAATAGAGAAATGGTAACGATTAAGTAACACTAACCAGTCCTCTCACAAACTTAGATCGTCAAAATAGAGAAATGGTAAGGATTAAGTAACACTAACCAGTCCTCTCTCAAACTTAGATCGTCAAAATAGAGAAATGGTAACGATTAAGTAACACTAACCAGTCCTCTCACAAACTTAGATTGTCAAAATAGAGAAATGGTAACGATTAAGTAACACTATCCAGTCCTCTCACAAACTTAGATCGTCAACATAGAGAAATGGTAACGATTAAGTAACACTAACTAGTCCTCTCTCAAACTTAGATCGTCAAAATAGAGAAATGGTAGCGATTAAGTAACACTAACCAGTCCTCTCACAAACTTAGATCGTCAACATAGAGAAATGGTAACGATTAAGTAACACTAACCAGTCCTCTCACAAACTTAGATCGTCAAAATAGAGAAATGGTAACGATTAAGTAACACTAACCAGTCCTCTCTCAAACTTAGATCGTCAAAATAGAGAAATGGTAACGATTAAGTAACACTAACCAGTCCTCTCACAAACTTAGATCGTCAAAATAGAGAAATGGTAACGATTAAGTAACACTAACCAGTCCTCTCACAAACTTAGATCGTCAACATAGAGAAATGGTAACGATTAAGTAACACTAACTAGTCCTCTCTCAAACTTAGATCGTCAAAATAGAGAAATGGTAGCGATTAAGTAACACTAACCAGTCCTCTCACAAACTTAGATCGTCAACATAGAGAAATGGTAACGATTAAGTAACACTAACCAGTCCTCTCACAAACTTATATCGTCAACATAGAGAAATGGTAACGATTAAGTAACACTAACCAGTCCTCTCACAAACTTAGATCGTCAACATAGAGAAATGGTAACGATTAAGTAACACTAACTAGTCCTCTCACAAACTTAGATCGTCAAAATAGAGAAATGGTAACGATTAAGTAACACTAACTAGTCCTCTCACAAACTTAGATCGTCAACATAGAGAAATGGTAACGATTAAGTAACACTAACCAGTCCTCTCACAAACTTAGATCGTCAACATAGAGAAATGGTAACGATTAAGTAACACTAACTAGTCCTCTCACAAACTTAGATCGTCAAAATAGAGAAATGGCAACGATTAAGTAACACTAACTAGTCCTCTCACAAACTTAGATCGTCAACATAGAGAAATGGTAACGATTAAGTAACACTAACTAGTCCTCTCACAAACTTAGATCGTCAACATAGAGAAATGGTAACGATTAAGTAACACTAACTAGTCCTGTCACAAACTTAGATCGTCAAAATAGAGAAATGGTAACAATTAAGTAACACTAACCAGTCCTCTCACAAACTTAGATCATCAACATAGAGAAATGGTAACGATTAAGTAACACTAACCAGTCCTCTCAAAAACTTAGATCGTCAAAATAGAGAAATGGTATTGATTAAGTAACACTAACCAGTCCTCTCACAAACTTAGATCGTCAACATAGAGAAATGGTAACGATTAAGTAACACTAACCAGTCCTCTCACAAACTTAGATTGTCAAAATAGAGAAATGGTAAGGATTAAGTAACACTAACCAGTCCTCTCTCAAACTTAGATCGTCAAAATAGAGAAATGGTAACGATTAAGTAACACTAACCAGTCCTCTCACAAACTTAGATCGTCAAAATAGAGAAATGGTAACGATTAAGTAACACTAGCCAGTCCTCTCACAAACTTAGATCGTCAACATAGAGAAATGGTAACGATTAAGTAACACTAACCAGTCCTCTCACAAACTTAGATCGTCAAAATAGAGAAACGGTAACGATTAAGTAACACTAACTAGTCCTCTCACAAACTTAGATCGTCAACATAGAGAAATGGTAACGATTAAGTAACACTAACCAGTCCTCTCACAAACTTAGATCGTCAACATAGAGAAATGGTAACGATTAAGTAACACTAACTAGTCCTCTCACAAACTTAGATCGTCAACATAGAGAAATGGTAACGATTAAGAAACACTAACTAGTCCTGTCACAAACTTAGATCGTCAAAATAGAGAAATGGTAACAATTAAGTAACACTAACCAGTCCTCTCACAAACTTAGATCGTCAACATAGAGAAATGGTAACGATTAAGTAACACTAACTAGTCCTCTCACAAACTTAGATCGTCAACATAGAGAAATGGTAACGATTAAGTAACACTAACTAGTCCTCTCTCAAACTTAGATCGTCAAAATAGAGAAATGGTAGCGATTAAGTAACACTAACCAGTCCTCTCACAAACTTAGATCGTCAACATAGAGAAATGGTAACGATTAAGTAACACTAACTAGTCCTCTCACAAACTTAGATCGTCAAAATAGAGAAATGGTAACGATTAAGTAACACTAACTAGTCCTCTCACAAACTTAGATCGTCAACATAGAGAAATGGTAACGATTAAGTAACACTAACCAGTCCTCTCACAAACTTAGATCGTCAACATAGAGAAATGGTAACGATTAAGTAACACTAACTAGTCCTCTCACAAACTTAGATCGTCAAAATAGAGAAATGGCAACGATTAAGTAACACTAACTAGTCCTCTCACAAACTTAGATCGTCAACATAGAGAAATGGTAACGATTAAGTAACACTAACTAGTCCTCTCACAAACTTAGATCGTCAACATAGAGAAATGGTAACGATTAAGTAACACTAACTAGTCCTGTCACAAACTTAGATCGTCAAAATAGAGAAATGGTAACAATTAAGTAACACTAACCAGTCCTCTCACAAACTTAGATCATCAACATAGAGAAATGGTAACGATTAAGTAACACTAACCAGTCCTCTCAAAAACTTAGATCGTCAAAATAGAGAAATGGTATTGATTAAGTAACACTAACCAGTCCTCTCACAAACTTAGATCGTCAACATAGAGAAATGGTAACGATTAAGTAACACTAACCAGTCCTCTCACAAACTTAGATTGTCAAAATAGAGAAATGGTAAGGATTAAGTAACACTAACCAGTCCTCTCTCAAACTTAGATCGTCAAAATAGAGAAATGGTAACGATTAAGTAACACTAACCAGTCCTCTCACAAACTTAGATCGTCAAAATAGAGAAATGGTAACGATTAAGTAACACTAGCCAGTCCTCTCACAAACTTATATCGTCAACATAGAGAAATGGTAACGATTAAGTAACACTAACCAGTCCTCTCACAAACTTAGATCGTCAAAATAGAGAAACGGTAACGATTAAGTAACACTAACTAGTCCTCTCACAAACTTAGATCGTCAACATAGAGAAATGGTAACGATTAAGTAACACTAACCAGTCCTCTCACAAACTTAGATCGTCAACATAGAGAAATGGTAACGATTAAGTAACACTAACTAGTCCTCTCACAAACTTAGATCGTCAACATAGAGAAATGGTAACGATTAAGTAACACTAACTAGTCCTGTCACAAACTTAGATCGTCAAAATAGAGAAATGGTAACAATTAAGTAACACTAACCAGTCCTCTCACAAACTTAGATCGTCAACATAGAGAAATGGTAACGATTAAGTAACACTAACCAGTCCTCTCAAAAACTTAGATCGTCAAAATAGAGAAATGGTATTGATTAAGTAACACTAACCAGTCCTCTCACAAACTTAGATCGTCAACATAGAGAAATGGTAACGATTAAGTAACACTAACCAGTCCTCTCACAAACTTAGATTGTCAAAATAGAGAAATGGTAAGGATTAAGTAACACTAACCAGTCCTCTCTCAAACTTAGATCGTCAAAATAGAGAAATGGTAACGATTAAGTAACACTAACCAGTCCTCTCACAAACTTAGATCGTCAAAATAGAGAAATGGTAACGATTAAGTAACACTAGCCAGTCCTCTCACAAACTTATATCGTCAACATAGAGAAATGGTAACGATTAAGTAACACTAACCAGTCCTCTCACAAACTTAGATCGTCAAAATAGAGAAACGGTAACGATTAAGTAACACTAACTAGTCCTCTCACAAACTTAGATCGTCAACATAGAGAAATGGTAACGATTAAGTAACACTAACCAGTCCTCTCACAAACTTAGATCGTCAACATAGAGAAATGGTAACGATTAAGTAACACTAACTAGTCCTCTCACAAACTTAGATCGTCAACATAGAGAAATGGTAACGATTAAGTAACACTAACTAGTCCTGTCACAAACTTAGATCGTCAAAATAGAGAAATGGTAACAATTAAGTAACACTAACCAGTCCTCTCACAAACTTAGATCGTCAACATAGAGAAATGGTAACGATTAAGTAACACTAACTAGTCCTCTCACAAACTTAGATCGTCAACATAGAGAAATGGTAACGATTAAGTAACACTAACTAGTCCTCTCTCAAACTTAGATCGTCAAAATAGAGAAATGGTAGCGATTAAGTAATACTAACCAGTCCTCTCACAAACTTAGATCGTCAACATAGAGAAATGGTAACGATTAAGTAACACTAACTAGTCCTCTCACAAACTTAGATCGTCAAAATAGAGAAATGGTAACGATTAAGTAACACTAACTAGTCCTCTCACAAACTTAGATCGTCAACATAGAGAAATGGTAACGATTAAGTAACACTAACCAGTCCTCTCACAAACTTAGATCGTCAACATAGAGAAATGGTAACGATTAAGTAACACTAACTAGTCCTCTCACAAACTTAGATCGTCAAAATAGAGAAATGGCAACGATTAAGTAACACTAACTAGTCCTCTCACAAACTTAGATCGTCAACATAGAGAAATGGTAACGATTAAGTAACACTAACTAGTCCTCTCACAAACTTAGATCGTCAACATAGAGAAATGGTAACGATTAAGTAACACTAACTAGTCCTGTCACAAACTTAGATCGTCAAAATAGAGAAATGGTAACAATTAAGTAACACTAACCAGTCCTCTCACAAACTTAGATCATCAACATAGAGAAATGGTAACGATTAAGTAACACTAACCAGTCCTCTCAAAAACTTAGATCGTCAAAATAGAGAAATGGTATTGATTAAGTAACACTAACCAGTCCTCTCACAAACTTAGATCGTCAACATAGAGAAATGGTAACGATTAAGTAACACTAACCAGTCCTCTCACAAACTTAGATTGTCAAAATAGAGAAATGGTAAGGATTAAGTAACACTAACCAGTCCTCTCTCAAACTTAGATCGTCAAAATAGAGAAATGGTAACGATTAAGTAACACTAACCAGTCCTCTCACAAACTTAGATCGTCAAAATAGAGAAATGGTAACGATTAAGTAACACTAGCCAGTCCTCTCACAAACTTATATCGTCAACATAGAGAAATGGTAACGATTAAGTAACACTAACCAGTCCTCTCACAAACTTAGATCGTCAAAATAGAGAAACGGTAACGATTAAGTAACACTAACTAGTCCTCTCACAAACTTAGATCGTCAACATAGAGAAATGGTAACGATTAAGTAACACTAACCAGTCCTCTCACAAACTTAGATCGTCAACATAGAGAAATGGTAACGATTAAGTAACACTAACTAGTCCTCTCACAAACTTAGATCGTCAACATAGAGAAATGGTAACGATTAAGTAACACTAACTAGTCCTGTCACAAACTTAGATCGTCAAAATAGAGAAATGGTAACAATTAAGTAACACTAACCAGTCCTCTCACAAACTTAGATCGTCAACATAGAGAAATGGTAACGATTAAGTAACACTAACTAGTCCTCTCACAAACTTAGATCGTCAACATAGAGAAATGGTAACGATTAAGTAACACTAACTAGTCCTCTCTCAAACTTAGATCGTCAAAATAGAGAAATGGTAGCGATTAAGTAACACTAACCAGTCCTCTCACAAACTTAGATCGTCAACATAGAGAAATGGTAACGATTAAGTAACACTAACCAGTCCTCTCACAAACTTAGATCGTCAAAATAGAGAAATGGTAAGGATTAAGTAACACTAACCAGTCCTCTCTCAAACTTAGATCGTCAAAATAAAGAAATGGTAACGATTAAGTAACACTAACCAGTCCTCTCACAAACTTAGATCGTCAAAATAGAGAAATGGTAACGATTAAGTAACACTATCCAGTCCTCTCACAAACTTAGATCGTCAACATAGAGAAATGGTAACGATTAAGTAACACTAACTAGTCCTCTCTCAAACTTAGATCGTCAAAATAGAGAAATGGTAGCGATTAAGTAACACTAACCAGTCCTCTCACAAACTTAGATCGTCAACATAGAGAAATGGTAACGATTAAGTAACACTAACCAGTCCTCTCACAAACTTATATCGTCAACATAGAGAAATGGTAACGATTAAGTAACACTAACCAGTCCTCTCACAAACTTAGATCGTCAAAATAGAGAAACGGTAACGATTAAGTAACACTAACTAGTCCTCTCACAAACTTAGATCGTCAACATAGAGAAATGGTAACGATTAAGTAACACTAACTAGTCCTCTCACAAACTTAGATCGTCAAAATAGAGAAATGGTAACGATTAAGTAACACTAACTAGTCCTCTCACAAACTTAGATCGTCAACATAGAGAAATGGTAACGATTAAGTAACACTAACCAGTCCTCTCACAAACTTAGATCGTCAACATAGAGAAATGGTAACGATTAAGTAACACTAACTAGTCCTCTCACAAACTTAGATCATCAAAATAGAGAAATGGTAACGATTAAGTAACACTAACTAGTCCTCTCACAAACTTAGATCGTCAACATAGAGAAATGGTAACGATTAAGTAACACTAACTAGTCCTCTCACAAACTTAGATCGTCAAAATAGAGAAATGGTAACGATTAAGTAACACTAACTAGTCCTCTCACAAACTTAGATCGTCAACATAGAGAAATGGTAACGATTAAGTAACACTAACTAGTCCTCTCTCAAACTTAGATCGTCAAAATAGAGAAATGGTAACGATTAAGTAACACTAACTAGTCCTCTCACAAACTTAGATCGTCAACATAGAGAAATGGTAACGATTAAGTAACACTAACTAGTCCTCTCTCAAACTTAGATCGTCAAAATAGAGAAATGGTAACGATTAAGTAACACTAACCAGTCCTATCACAAACTTAGATCGTCAACATAGAGAAATGGTAACGATTAAGTAACACTAACTAGTCCTCTCTCAAACTTAGATCGTCAAAATAGAGAAATGGTAGCGATTAAGTAACACTAACCAGTCCTCTCACAAACTTAGATCGTCAACATAGAGAAATGGTAACGATTAAGTAACACTAACCAGTCCTCTCACAAACTTATATCGTCAACATAGAGAAATGGTAACGATTAAGTAACACTAACCAGTCCTCTCACAAACTTAGATCGTCAACATAGAGAAATGGTAACGATTAAGTAACACTAACTAGTCCTCTCACAAACTTAGATCGTCAAAATAGAGAAATGGTAACGATTAAGTAACACTAACTAGTCCTCTCACAAACTTAGATCGTCAACATAGAGAAATGGTAACGATTAAGTAACACTAACCAGTCCTCTCACAAATTTAGATCGTCAACATAGAGAAATGGTAACGATTAAGTAACACTAACTAGTCCTCTCACAAACTTAGATCGTCAAAATAGAGAAATGGCAACGATTAAGTAACACTAACTAGTCCTCTCACAAACTTAGATCGTCAACATAGAGAAATGGTAACGATTAAGTAACACTAACTAGTCCTCTCACAAACTTAGATCGTCAACATAGAGAAATGGTAACGATTAAGTAACACTAACTAGTCCTGTCACAAACTTAGATCATCAAAATAGAGAAATGGTAACAATTAAGTAACACTAACCAGTCCTCTCACAAACTTAGATCATCAACATAGAGAAATGGTAACGATTAAGTAACACTAACCAGTCCTCTCAAAAACTTAGATCGTCAAAATAGAGAAATGGTATTGATTAAGTAACACTAACCAGTCCTCTCACAAACTTAGATCGTCAACATAGAGAAATGGTAACGATTAAGTAACACTAACCAGTCCTCTCACAAACTTAGATTGTCAAAATAGAGAAATGGTAAGGATTAAGTAACACTAACCAGTCCTCTCTCAAACTTAGATCGTCAAAATAGAGAAATGGTAACGATTAAGTAACACTAACCAGTCCTCTCACAAACTTAGATCGTCAAAATAGAGAAATGGTAACGATTAAGTAACACTAGCCAGTCCTCTCACAAACTTATATCGTCAACATAGAGAAATGGTAACGATTAAGTAACACTAACCAGTCCTCTCACAAACTTAGATCGTCAAAATAGAGAAACGGTAACGATTAAGTAACACTAACTAGTCCTCTCACAAACTTAGATCGTCAACATAGAGAAATGGTAACGATTAAGTAACACTAACCAGTCCTCTCACAAACTTAGATCGTCAACATAGAGAAATGGTAACGATTAAGTAACACTAACTAGTCCTCTCACAAACTTAGATCGTCAACATAGAGAAATGGTAACGATTAAGTAACACTAACTAGTCCTGTCACAAACTTAGATCGTCAAAATAGAGAAATGGTAACAATTAAGTAACACTAACCAGTCCTCTCACAAACTTAGATCGTCAACATAGAGAAATGGTAACGATTAAGTAACACTAACTAGTCCTCTCACAAACTTAGATCGTCAACATAGAGAAATGGTAACGATTAAGTAACACTAACTAGTCCTCTCTCAAACATAGATCGTCAAAATAGAGAAATGGTAGCGATTAAGTAACACTTACCAGTCCTCTCACAAACTTAGATCGTCAACATAGAGAAATGGTAACGATTAAGTAACACTAACCAGTCCTCTCACAAACTTAGATCGTCAAAATAGAGAAATGGCAACGATTAAGTAACACTAACCAGTCCTCTCACAAACTTAGATCGTCAAAATAGAGAAACGGTAACGATTAAGTAACACTAACTAGTCCTCTCACAAACTTAGATCGTCAACATAGAGAAATGGTAACGATTAAGTAACACTAACTAGTCCTCTCACAAACTTAGATCGTCAAAATAGAGAAATGGTAACGATTAAGTAACACTAACTAGTCCTCTCACAAACTTAGATCGTCAACATAGAGAAATGGTAACGATTAAGTAACACTAACCAGTCCTCTCACAAACTTAGATCGTCAACATAGAGAAATGGTAACGATTAAGTAACACTAACTAGTCCTCTCACAAACTTAGATCATCAAAATAGAGAAATGGTAACGATTAAGTAACACTAACTAGTCCTCTCACAAACTTAGATCGTCAACATAGAGAAATGGTAACGATTAAGTAACACTAACTAGTCCTCTCACAAACTTAGATCGTCAAAATAGAGAAATGGTAACGATTAAGTAACACTAACTAGTCCTCTCACAAACTTAGATCGTCAACATAGAGAAATGGTAACGATTAAGTAACACTAACTAGTCCTCTCTCAAACTTAGATCGTCAAAATAGAGAAATGGTAACGATTAAGTAACACTAACTAGTCCTCTCACAAACTTAGATCGTCAACATAGAGAAATGGTAACGATTAAGTAACACTAACTAGTCCTCTCTCAAACTTAGATCGTCAAAATAGAGAAATGGTAACGATTAAGTAACACTAACCAGTCCTATCACAAACTTAGATCGTCAACATAGAGAAATGGTAACGATTAAGTAACACTAACTAGTCCTCTCTCAAACTTAGATCGTCAAAATAGAGAAATGGTAGCGATTAAGTAACACTAACCAGTCCTCTCACAAACTTAGATCGTCAACATAGAGAAATGGTAACGATTAAGTAACACTAACCAGTCCTCTCACAAACTTATATCGTCAACATAGAGAAATGGTAACGATTAAGTAACACTAACTAGTCCTCTCACAAACTTAGATCGTCAAAATAGAGAAATGGTAACGATTAAGTAACACTAACTAGTCCTCTCACAAACTTAGATCGTCAACATAGAGAAATGGTAACGATTAAGTAACACTAACTAGTCCTGTCACAAACTTAGATCATCAAAATAGAGAAATGGTAACAATTAAGTAACACTAACCAGTCCTCTCACAAACTTAGATCATCAACATAGAGAAATGGTAACGATTAAGTAACACTAACCAGTCCTCTCAAAAACTTAGATCGTCAAAATAGAGAAATGGTATTGATTAAGTAACACTAACCAGTCCTCTCACAAACTTAGATCGTCAACATAGAGAAATGGTAACGATTAAGTAACACTAACCAGTCCTCTCACAAACTTAGATTGTCAAAATAGAGAAATGGTAAGGATTAAGTAACACTAACCAGTCCTCTCTCAAACTTAGATCGTCAAAATAGAGAAATGGTAACGATTAAGTAACACTAACCAGTCCTCTCACAAACTTAGATCGTCAAAATAGAGAAATGGTAACGATTAAGTAACACTAGCCAGTCCTCTCACAAACTTATATCGTCAACATAGAGAAATGGTAACGATTAAGTAACACTAACCAGTCCTCTCACAAACTTAGATCGTCAAAATAGAGAAACGGTAACGATTAAGTAACACTAACTAGTCCTCTCACAAACTTAGATCGTCAACATAGAGAAATGGTAACGATTAAGTAACACTAACCAGTCCTCTCACAAACTTAGATCGTCAACATAGAGAAATGGTAACGATTAAGTAACACTAACTAGTCCTCTCACAAACTTAGATCGTCAACATAGAGAAATGGTAACGATTAAGTAACACTAACTAGTCCTGTCACAAACTTAGATCGTCAAAATAGAGAAATGGTAACAATTAAGTAACACTAACCAGTCCTCTCACAAACTTAGATCGTCAACATAGAGAAATGGTAACGATTAAGTAACACTAACTAGTCCTCTCACAAACTTAGATCGTCAACATAGAGAAATGGTAACGATTAAGTAACACTAACTAGTCCTCTCTCAAACATAGATCGTCAAAATAGAGAAATGGTAGCGATTAAGTAACACTAACCAGTCCTCTCACAAACTTAGATCGTCAACATAGAGAAATGGTAACGATTAAGTAACACTAACCAGTCCTCTCACAAACTTAGATCGTCAAAATAGAGAAATGGTAAGGATTAAGTAACACTAACCAGTCCTCTCTCAAACTTAGATCGTCAAAATAGAGAAATGGTAACGATTAAGTAACACTAACCAGTCCTCTCACAAACTTAGATCGTCAAAATAGAGAAATGGTAACGATTAAGTAACACTATCCAGTCCTCTCACAAACTTAGATCGTCAACATAGAGAAATGGTAACGATTAAGTAACACTAACTAGTCCTCTCTCAAACTTAGATTGTCAAAATAGAGAAATGGTAGCGATTAAGTAACACTAACCAGTCCTCTCACAAACTTAGATCGTCAACATAGAGAAATGGTAACGATTAAGTAACACTAACCAGTCCTCTCACAAACTTATATCGTCAACATAGAGAAATGGTAACGATTAAGTAACACTAACCAGTCCTCTCACAAACTTAGATCGTCAACATAGAGAAACGGTAACGATTAAGTAACACTAACTAGTCCTCTCACAAACTTAGATCGTCAACATAGATAAATGGTAACGATTAAGTAACACTAACTAGTCCTCTCACAAACTTAGATCGTCAAAATAGAGAAATGGTAACGATTAAGTAACACTAACTAGTCCTCTCACAAACTTAGATCGTCAACATAGAGAAATGGTAACGATTAAGTAACACTAACCAGTCCTCTCACAAACTTAGATCGTCAACATAGAGAAATGGTAACGATTAAGTAACACTAACTAGTCCTCTCACAAACTTAGATCATCAAAATAGAGAAATGGTAACGATTAAGTAACACTAACTAGTCCTCTCACAAACTTAGATCGTCAACATAGAGAAATGGTAACGATTAAGTAACACTAACTAGTCCTCTCACAAACTTAGATCGTCAAAATAGAGAAATGGTAACGATTAAGTAACACTAACTAGTCCTCTCACAAACTTAGATCGTCAACATAGAGAAATGGTAACGATTAAGTAACACTAACTAGTCCTCTCTCAAACTTAGATCGTCAAAATAGAGAAATGGTAGCGATTAAGTAACACTAACCAGTCCTCTCACAAACTTAGATCGTCAACATAGAGAAATGGTAACGATTAAGTAACACTAACCAGTCCTCTCACAAACTTAGATCGTCAAAATAGAGAAATGGTAAGGATTAAGTAACACTAACCAGTCCTCTCTCAAACTTAGATCGTCAAAATAGAGAAATGGTAACGATTAAGTAACACTAACCAGTCCTCTCACAAACTTAGATCGTCAAAATAGAGAAATGGTAACGATTAAGTAACACTATCCAGTCCTCTCACAAACTTAGATCGTCAACATAGAGAAATGGTAACGATTAAGTAACACTAACTAGTCCTCTCTCAAACTTAGATCGTCAAAATAGAGAAATGGTAGCGATTAAGTAACACTAACCAGTCCTCTCACAAACTTAGATCGTCAACATAGAGAAATGGTAACGATTAAGTAACACTAACCAGTCCTCTCACAAACTTATATCGTCAACATAGAGAAATGGTAACGATTAAGTAACACTAACCAGTCCTCTCACAAACTTAGATCGTCAAAATAGAGAAACGGTAACGATTAAGTAACACTAACTAGTCCTCTCACAAACTTAGATCGTCAACATAGAGAAATGGTAACGATTAAGTAACACTAACTAGTCCTCTCACAAACTTAGATCGTCAAAATAGAGAAATGGTAACGATTAAGTAACACTAACTAGTCCTCTCACAAACTTAGATCGTCAACATAGAGAAATGGTAACGATTAAGTAACACTAACCAGTCCTCTCACAAACTTAGATCGTCAACATAGAGAAATGGTAACGATTAAGTAACACTAACTAGTCCTCTCACAAACTTAGATCATCAAAATAGAGAAATGGTAACGATTAAGTAACACTAACTAGTCCTCTCACAAACTTAGATCGTCAACATAGAGAAATGGTAACGATTAAGTAACACTAACTAGTCCTCTCACAAACTTAGATCGTCAAAATAGAGAAATGGTAACGATTAAGTAACACTAACTAGTCCTCTCACAAAATTAGATCGTCAACATAGAGAAATGGTAACGATTAAGTAACACTAACCAGTCCTCTCACAAACTTAGATCGTCAACATAGAGAAATGGTAACGATTAAGTAACACTAACCAGTCCTCTCACAAACTTAGATCATCAAAATAGAGAAATGGTAAGGATTAAGTAACACTAACCAGTCCTCTCTCAAACTTAGATCGTCAAAATAGAGAAATGGTAATGATTAAGTAACACTAACCAGTCCTCTCACAAACTTAGATCGTCAAAATAGAGAAATGGTAACGATTAAGTAACACTAACCAGTCCTATCAAAAACTTAGATCGTCAACATAGAGAAATGGTAACAATTAAGTAACACTAACTAGTCCTCTCTCAAACTTAGATCGTCAAAATAGAGAAATGGTAGCGATTAAGTAACACTAACCAGTCCTCTCACAAACTTATATCGTCAACATAGAGAAATGGTAACGATTAAGTAACACTAACCAGTCCTCTCACAAACTTAGATCGTCAAAATAGAGAAACGGTAACGATTAAGTAACACTAACTAGTCCGCTCACAAACTTAGATCATCAACATAGAGAAATGGTAACGATTAAGTAACACTAACCAGTCCTCTCACAAACTTAGATCGTCAACATAGAGAAATGGTAACGATTAAGTAACACTAACTAGTCCTCTCACAAACTTAGATCATCAAAATAGAGAAATGGTAACGATTAAGTAACACTAACTAGTCCTCTCACAAACTTAGATCGTCAACATAGAGAAATGGTAACGATTAAGTAACACTAACTAGTCCTCTCACAAACTTAGATCGTCAAAATAGAGAAATGGTAACGATTAAGTAACACTAACTAGTCCTCTCACAAAATTAGATCGTCAACATAGAGAAATGGTAACGATTAAGTAACACTAACCAGTCCTCTCACAAACTTAGATCGTCAACATAGAGAAATGGTAACGATTAAGTAACACTAACCAGTCCTCTCACAAACTTAGATCATCAAAATAGAGAAATGGTAAGGATTAAGTAACACTAACCAGTCCTCTCTCAAACTTAGATCGTCAAAATAGAGAAATGGTAATGATTAAGTAACACTAACCAGTCCTCTCACAAACTTAGATCGTCAAAATAGAGAAATGGTAACGATTAAGTAACACTAACCAGTCCTATCAAAAACTTAGATCGTCAACATAGAGAAATGGTAACAATTAAGTAACACTAACTAGTCCTCTCTCAAACTTAGATCGTCAAAATAGAGAAATGGTAGCGATTAAGTAACACTAACCAGTCCTCTCACAAACTTATATCGTCAACATAGAGAAATGGTAACGATTAAGTAACACTAACCAGTCCTCTCACAAACTTAGATCGTCAAAATAGAGAAACGGTAACGATTAAGTAACACTAACTAGTCCGCTCACAAACTTAGATCATCAACATAGAGAAATGGTAACGATTAAGTAACACTAACCAGTCCTCTCACAAACTTAGATCGTCAACATAGAGAAATGGTAACGATTAGGTAACACTAACTAGTCCTCTCTCAAACTTAGATCGTCAAAATAGAGAAACGGTAACACTAACTAATCCTCTCTCAAACTTAGATCGTCAAAATAGAGAAATGGTAACGATTAAGTAACACTAACCAGTCCTCTCACAAACTTAGATCATCAACATAGAGAAATGGTAACGATTAAGTAACACTAACCAGTCCTCTCACAAACTTAGATCGTCAACATAGAGAAATGGTAACGATTAAGTAACACTAACTAGTCCTCTCACAAACTTAGATCGTCTACATAGAGAAATGGTAACGATTAAGTAACACTAACTAGTCCTGTCACAAACTTAGATCGTCAAAATAGAGTAATGGTAACAATTAAGTAACACTAACCAGTCCTCTCACAAACTTAGATCGTCAACATAGAGAAATGGTAACGATTAAGTAACACTAACCAGTCCTCTCACAAACTTAGATCGTCAACATAGAGAAATGATAACGATTAAGTAACACTAACTAGTCCTCTCTCAAACTTAGACCGTCAAAATAGAGAAATGGTAACGATTAAGTAACACTAACCAGTCCTCTCACAAACTTAGATCGTCAAAATAGAGAAATGGTAACGATTAAGTAACACTAACCAGTCCTCTCACAAACTTAGATCGTCAACATAGAGAAATGGTAACGATTAAGTAACACTAACCAGTCCTCTCTCAAACTTAGATCGTCAAAATAGAGAAATGGTAGCGATTAAGTAACACTAACCAGTCCTCTCACAAACTTAGATCGTCAACATAGAGAAATGGTAACGATTAAGTAACACTAACCAGTCCTCTCACAAACTTAGATCATCAAAATAGAGAAATGGTAAGGATTAAGTAACACTAACCAGTCCTCTCTCAAACTTAGATCGTCAAAATAGAGAAATGGTAAGGATTAAGTAACACTAACCAGTCCTCTCTCAAACTTAGATCGTCAACATAGAGAAATGGTAACGATTAAGTAACACTAACCAGTCCTCTCACAAACTTAGATCATCAAAATAGAGAAATGGTAAGGATTAAGTAACACTAACCAGTCCTCTCTCAAACTTAGATCGTCAAAATAGAGAAATGGTAAGGATTAAGTAACACTAACCAGTCCTCTCTCAAACTTAGATCGTCAAAATAGAGAAATGGTAACGATTAAGTAACACTAACCAGTCCTCTCACAAACTTAGATCGTCAAAATAGAGAAATGGTAACGATTAAGTAACACTATCCAGTCCTCTCACAAACTTAGATCGTCAACATAGAGAAATGGTAACGATTAAGTAACACTAACTAGTCCTCTCTCAAACTTAGATCGTCAAAATAGAGAAATGGTAGCGATTAAGTAACACTAACCAGTCCTCTCACAAACTTAGATCGTCAACATAGAGAAATGGTAACGATTAAGTAACACTAACCAGTCCTCTCACAAACTTATATCGTCAACATAGAGAAATGGTAACGATTAAGTAACACTAACCAGTCCTCTCACAAACTTAGATCGTCAAAATAGAGAAACGGTAACGATTAAGTAACACTAACTAGTCCTCTCACAAACTTAGATCGTCAACATAGAGAAATGGTAACGATTAAGTAACACTAACTAGTCCTCTCACAAACTTAGATCGTCAAAATAGAGAAATGGTAACGATTAAGTAACACTAACTAGTCCTCTCACAAACTTAGATCGTCAACATAGAGAAATGGTAACGATTAAGTAACACTAACTAGTCCTCTCACAAACTTAGATCATCAAAATAGAGAAATGGTAACGATTAAGTAACACTAACTAGTCCTCTCACAAACTTAGATCATCAACATAGAGAAATGGTAACGATTAAGTAACACTAACTAGTCCTCTCACAAACTTAGATCGTCAAAATAGAGAAATGGTAACGATTAAGTAACACTAACTAGTCCTCTCACAAAATTAGATCGTCAACATAGAGAAATGGTAACGATTAAGTAACACTAACCAGTCCTCTCACAAACTTAGATCGTCAACATAGAGAAATGGTAACGATTAAGTAACACTAAACAGTCCTCTCACAAACTTAGATCATCAAAATAGAGAAATGGTAAGGATTAAGTAACACTAACCAGTCCTCTCTCAAACTTAGATCGTCAAAATAGAGAAATGGTAATGATTAAGTAACACTAACCAGTCCTCTCACAAACTTAGATCGTCAAAATAGAGAAATGGTAACGATTAAGTAACACTAACCAGTCCTATCAAAAACTTAGATCGTCAACATAGAGAAATGGTAACAATTAAGTAACACTAACTAGTCCTCTCTCAAACTTAGATCGTCAAAATAGAGAAATGGTAGCGATTAAGTAACACTAACCAGTCCTCTCACAAACTTAGATCGTCAACATAGAGAAATGGTAACGATTAAGTAACACTAACCAGTCCTCTCACAAACTTATATCGTCAACATAGAGAAATGGTAACGATTAAGTAACACTAACCAGTCCTCTCACAAACTTAGATCGTCAAAATAGAGAAACGGTAACGATTAAGTAACACTAACTAGTCCGCTCACAAACTTAGATCATCAACATAGAGAAATGGTAACGATTAAGTAACACTAACCAGTCCTCTCACAAACTTAGATCGTCAACATAGAGAAATGGTAACGATTAGGTAACACTAACTAGTCCTCTCTCAAACTTAGATCGTCAAAATAGAGAAACGGTAACACTAACTAATCCTCTCTCAAACTTAGATCGTCAAAATAGAGAAATGGTAACGATTAAGTAACACTAACCAGTCCTCTCACAAACTTAGATCGTCAACATAGAGAAATGGTAACGATTAAGTAACACTAACCAGTCCTCTCACAAACTTAGATCGTCAACATAGAGAAATGGTAACGATTAAGTAACACTAACTAGTCCTCTCACAAACTTAGATCGTCTACATAGAGAAATGGTAACGATTAAGTAACACTAACTAGTCCTGTCACAAACTTAGATCGTCAAAATAGAGTAATGGTAACAATTAAGTAACACTAACCAGTCCTCTCACAAACTTAGATCGTCAACATAGAGATATGGTAACGATTAAGTAACACTAACCAGTCCTCTCACAAACTTAGATCGTCAACATAGAGAAATGATAACGATTAAGTAACACTAACTAGTCCTCTCTCAAACTTAGACCGTCAAAATAGAGAAATGGTAACGATTAAGTAACACTAACCAGTCCTCTCACAAACTTAGATCGTCAAAATAGAGAAATGGTAACGATTAAGTAACACTAACCAGTCCTCTCACAAACTTAGATCGTCAACATAGAGAAATGGTAACGATTAAGTAACACTAACCAGTCCTCTCTCAAACTTAGATCGTCAAAATAGAGAAATGGTAGCGATTAAGTAACACTAACCAGTCCTCTCACAAACTTAGATCGTCAACATAGAGAAATGGTAACGATTAAGTAACACTAACCAGTCCTCTCACAAACTTAGATCATCAAAATAGAGAAATGGTAAGGATTAAGTAACACTAACCAGTCCTCTCTCAAACTTAGATCGTCAAAATAGAGAAATGGTAAGGATTAAGTAACACTAACCAGTCCTCTCTCAAACTTAGATCGTCAACATAGAGAAATGATAACGATTAAGTAACACTAACTAGTCCTCTCACAAACTTAGATCGTCAACATAGAGAAATGGTAACGATTAAGTAACACTAACTAGTCCTCTCACAAACTTAGATCGTCAAAATAGAGAAATGGTAACGATTAAGTAACACTAACTAGTCCTCTCACAAACTTAGATCGTCAACATAGAGAAATGGTAACGATTAAGTAACACTAACCAGTCCTCTCACAAACTTAGATCGTCAACATAGAGAAATGGTAACGATTAAGTAACACTAACTAGTCCTCTCACAAACTTAGATCATCAAAATAGAGAAATGGTAACGATTAAGTAACACTAACTAGTCCTCTCACAAACTTAGATCGTCAACATAGAGAAATGGTAACGATTAAGTAACACTAACTAGTCCTCTCACAAACTTAGATCGTCAAAATAGAGAAATGGTAACGATTAAGTAACACTAACTATTCCTCTCACAAAATTAGATCGTCAACATAGAGAAATGGTAACGATTAAGTAACACTAACCAGTCCTCTCACAAACTTAGATCGTCAACATAGAGAAATGGTAACGATTAAGTAACACTAAACAGTCCTCTCACAAACTTAGATCATCAAAATAGAGAAATGGTAAGGATTAAGTAACACTAACCAGTCCTCTCTCAAACTTAGATCGTCAAAATAGAGAAATGGTAATGATTAAGTAACACTAACCAGTCCTCTCACAAACTTAGATCGTCAAAATAGAGAAATGGTAACGATTAAGTAACACTAACCAGTCCTATCAAAAACTTAGATCGTCAACATAGAGAAATGGTAACAATTAAGTAACACTAACTAGTCCTCTCTCAAACTTAGATCGTCAAAATAGAGAAATGGTAGCGATTAAGTAACACTAACCAGTCCTCTCACAAACTTAGATCGTCAACATAGAGAAATGGTAACGATTAAGTAACACTAACCAGTCCTCTCACAAACTTATATCGTCAACATAGAGAAATGGTAACGATTAAGTAACACTAACCAGTCCTCTCACAAACTTAGATCGTCAAAATAGAGAAACGGTAACGATTAAGTAACACTAACTAGTCCGCTCACAAACTTAGATCATCAACATAGAGAAATGGTAACGATTAAGTAACACTAACCAGTCCTCTCACAAACTTAGATCGTCAACATAGAGAAATGGTAACGATTAGGTAACACTAACTAGTCCTCTCTCAAACTTAGATCGTCAAAATAGAGAAACGGTAACACTAACTAATCCTCTCTCAAACTTAGATCGTCAAAATAGAGAAATGGTAACGATTAAGTAACACTAACCAGTCCTCTCACAAACTTAGATCGTCAACATAGAGAAATGGTAACGATTAAGTAACACTAACCAGTCCTCTCACAAACTTAGATCGTCAACATAGAGAAATGGTAACGATTAAGTAATACTAACTAGTCCTCTCACAAACTTAGATCGTCTACATAGAGAAATGGTAACGATTAAGTAACACTAACTAGTCCTGTCACAAACTTAGATCGTCAAAATAGAGTAATGGTAACAATTAAGTAACACTAACCAGTCCTCTCACAAACTTAGATCGTCAACATAGAGATATGGTAACGATTAAGTAACACTAACCAGTCCTCTCACAAACTTAGATCGTCAACAAAGAGAAATGATAACGATTAAGTAACACTAACTAGTCCTCTCTCAAACTTAGACCGTCAAAATAGAGAAATGGTAACGATTAAGTAACACTAACCAGTCCTCTCACAAACTTAGATCGTCAAAATAGAGAAATGGTAACGATTAAGTAACACTAACCAGTCCTCTCACAAACTTAGATCGTCAACATAGAGAAATGGTAACGATTAAGTAACACTAACCAGTCCTCTCACAAACTTAGATCATCAAAATAGAGAAATGGTAAGGATTAAGTAACACTAACCAGTCCTCTCTCAAACTTAGATCGTCAAAATAGAGAAATGGTAAGGATTAAGTAACACTAACCAGTCCTCTCTCAAACTTAGATCGTCAACATAGAGAAATGGTAACGATTAAGTAACACTAACCAGTCCTCTCACAAACTTAGATCATCAAAATAGAGAAATGGTAAGGATTAAGAAACACTAACCAGTCCTCTCTCAAACTTAGATCGTCAAAATAGAGAAATGGTAACGATTAAGTAACACTAACCAGTCCTCTCACAAACTTAGATCGTCAAAATAGAGAAATGGTAACGATTAAGTAACACTAACCAGTCCAATCAAAAACTTAGATCTTCAACATAGAGAAATGGTAACAATTAAGTAACACTAACTAGTCCTCTCTCAAACTTAGATCGTCAAAATAGAGAAATGGTAGCGATTAAGTAACACTAACCAGTTCTCTCACAAACTTAGATCGTCAACATAGAGAAATGGTAACGATTAAGTAACACTAACCAGTCCTCTCACAAACTTATATCGTCAACATAGAGAAATGGTAACGATTAAGTAACACTAACCAGTCCTCTCACAAACTTAGATCGTCAAAATAGAGAAACGGTAACGATTAAGTAACACTAACTAGTCCGCTCACAAACTTAGATCATCAACATAGAGAAATGGTAACGATTAAGTAACACTAACCAGTCCTCTCACAAACTTAGATCGTCAACATAGAGAAATGGTAACGATTAGGTAACACTAACTAGTCCTCTCTCAAACTTAGATCGTCAAAATAGAGAAACGGTAACACTAACTAATCCTCTCTCAAACTTAGATCGTCAAAATAGAGAAATGGTAACGATTAAGTAACACTAACCAGTCCTCTCACAAACTTAGATCGTCAACATAGAGAAATGGTAACGATTAAGTAACACTAACTAGTCCTGTCACAAACTTAGATCGTCAAAATAGAGTAATGGTAACAATTAAGTAACACTAACCAGTCCTCTCACAAACTTAGATCGTCAACATAGAGAAATGGTAATGATTAAGTAACACTAACTAGTCCTGTCACAAACTTAGATCGTCAAAATAGAGTAATGGTAACAATTAAGTAACACTAACAAGTCCTCTCACAAACTTAGATCGTCAACATAGAGAAATGGTAACGATTAAGTAACACTAACCAGTCCTCTCACAAACTTAGATCGTCAACATAGAGAAATGATAACGATTAAGTAACACTAACTAGTCCTCTCTCAAACTTAGATCGTCAAAATAGAGAAATGGTAACGATTAAGTAACACTAACCAGTCCTCTCACAAACTTAGATCGTCAAAATAGAGAAATAGTAACGATTAAGTAACACTAACCAGTCCTCTCACAAACTTAGATCGTCAACATAGAGAAATGGTAACGATTAAGTAACACTAACCAGTCCTCTCTCAAACTTAGATCGTCAAAATAGAGAAATGGTAGCGATTAAGTAACACTAACCAGTCCTCTCACAAACTTAGATCGTCAACATAGAGAAATGGTAACGATTAAGTAACACTAACCAGTCCTCTCACAAACTTAGATCATCAAAATAGAGAAATGGTAAGGATTAAGTAACACTAACCAGTCCTCTCTCAAACTTAGATCGTCAAAATAGAGAAATGGTAACGATTAAGTAACACTAACCAGTCCTCTCACAAACTTAGATCGTCAAAATAGAGAAATGGTAACGATTAAGTAACACTAACCAGTCCTATCAAAAACTTAGATCGTCAACATAGAGAAATGGTAACAATTAAGTAACACTAACTAGTCCTCTCTCAAACTTAGATCGTCAAAATAGAGAAATGGTAGCGATTAAGTAACACTAACCAGTCCTCTCACAAACTTAGATCGTCAACATAGAGAAATGGTAACGATTAAGTAACACTAACCAGTCCTCTCACAAACTTATATCGTCAACATAGAGAAATGGTAACGATTAAGTAACACTAACCAGTCCTCTCACAAACTTAGATCGTCAAAATAGAGAAACGGTAACGATTAAGTAACACTAACTAGTCCGCTCACAAACTTAGATCATCAACATAGAGAAATGGTAACGATTAAGTAACACTAACCAGTCCTCTCACAAACTTAGATCGTCAACATAGAGAAATGGTAACGATTAGGTAACACTAACTAGTCCTCTCTCAAACTTAGATCGTCAAAATAGAGAAACGGTAACACTAACTAATCCTCTCTCAAACTTAGATCGTCAAAATAGAGAAATGGTAACGATTAAGTAACACTAACCAGTCCTCTCACAAACTTAGATCGTCAACATAGAGAAATGGTAACGATTAAGTAACACTAACCAGTCCTCTCACAAACTTAGATCGTCAACATAGAGAAATGGTAACGATTAAGTAACACTAACTAGTCCTCTCACAAACTTAGATCGTCTACATAGAGAAATGGTAACGATTAAGTAACACTAACTAGTCCTGTCACAAACTTAGATCGTCAAAATAGAGTAATGGTAACAATTAAGTAACACTAACCAGTCCTCTCACAAACTTAGATCGTCAACATAGAGAAATGGTAATGATTAAGTAACACTAACCAGTCCTCTCACAAACTTAGATCGTCAACATAGAGAAATGATAACGATTAAGTAACACTAACTAGTCCTCTCTCAAACTTAGATCGTCAAAATAGAGAAATGGTAACGATTAAGTAACACTAACCAGTCCTCTCACAAACTTAGATCGTCAAAACAGAGAAATGGTAACGATTAAGTAACACTAACCAGTCCTCTCACAAACTTAGATCGTCAACATAGAGAAATGGTAACGATTAAGTAACACTAACTAGTCCTCTCACAAACTTAGATCGTCAACATAGAGAAATGGTAACGATTAAGTAACACTAACTAGTCCTCTCTCAAACTTAGATCGTCAAAATAGAGAAATGGTAGCGATTAAGTAACACTAACCAGTCCTCTCACAAACTTAGATCGTCAACATAGAGAAATGGTAACGATTAAGTAACACTAACCAGTCCTCTCACAAACTTAGATCGTCAACATAGAGAAATGATAACGATTAAGTAACACTAACTAGTCCTCCCTCAAACTTAGATCGTCAAAATAGAGAAATGGTAACGATTAAGTAACACTAACCAGTCCTCTCACAAACTTAGATCGTCAACATAGAGAAATGGTAACGATTAAGTAACACTAACCAGTCCTCTCACAAACTTAGATCGTCATCATAGAGAAATGGTAACGATTAAGTAACACTAACTAGTCCTCTCACAAACTTAGATCGTCAACATAGAGAAATGGTAACGATTAAGTAACACTAACTAGTCCTCTCTCAAACTTAGATCGTCAAAATAGAGAAATGGTAGCGATTAAGTAACACTAACCAGTCCTCTCACAAACTTAGATCGTCAACATAGAGAAATGGTAACGATTAAGTAACACTAACCAGTCCTCTCACAAACTTAGATCATCAAAATAGAGAAATGGTAAGGATTAAGTAACACTAATCAGTCCTCTCTCAAACTTAGATCGTCAAAATAGAGAAATGGTAACGATTAAGTAACACTAACCAGTCCTCTTACAAACTTAGATCGTCAAAATAGAGAAATGGTAACGATTAAGTAACACTAACCAGTCCTATCAAAAACTTAGATCGTCAACATAGAGAAATGGTAACAATTAAGTAACACTAACTAGTCCTCTCTCAAACTTAGATCGTCAAAATAGAGAAATGGTAGCGATTAAGTAACACTAACCAGTCCTCTCACAAACTTAGATCGTCAACATAGAGAAATGGTAACGATTAAGTAACACTAACCAGTCCTCTCACAAACTTATATCGTCAACATAGAGAAATGGTAACGATTAAGTAACACTAACCAGTCCTCTCACAAACTTAGATCGTCAAAATAGAGAAACGGTAACGATTAAGTAACACTAACTAGTCCGCTCACAAACTTAGATCATCAACATAGAGAAATGGTAACGATTAAGTAACACTAACCAGTCCTCTCACAAACTTAGATCGTCAACATAGAGAAATGGTAACGATTAAGTAACACTAACCAGTCCTCTCACAAACTTAGATCGTCAACATAGAGAAATGGTAACGATTAGGTAACACTAACTAGTCCTCTCTCAAACTTAGATCGTCAAAATAGAGAAACGGTAACACTAACTAATCCTCTCTCAAACTTAGATCGTCAAAATAGAGAAATGGTAACGATTAAGTAACACTAACCAGTCCTCTCACAAACTTAGATCGTCAACATAGAGAAATGGTAACGATTAAGTAACACTAACCAGTCCTCTCACAAACTTAGATCGTCAACATAGAGAAATGGTAACGATTAAGTAACACTAACTAGTCCTCTCACAAACTTAGATCGTCTACATAGAGAAATGGTAACGATTAAGTAACACTAACTAGTCCTGTCACAAACTTAGATCGTCAAAATAGAGTAATGGTAACAATTAAGTAACACTAACCAGTCCTCTCACAAACTTAGATCGTCAACATAGAGAAATGGTAACGATTAAGTAACACTAACCAGTCCTCTCACAAACTTAGATCGTCAACATAGAGAAATGATAACGATTAAGTAACACTAACTAGTCCTCTCTCAAACTTAGATCGTCAAAATAGAGAAATGGTAACGATTAAGTAACACTAACCAGTCCTCTCACAAACTTAGATCATCAAAATAGAGAAATGGTAACGATTAAGTAACACTAACCAGTCCTCTCACAAACTTAGATCGTCAACATAGAGAAATGGTAACGATTAAGTAACACTAACTAGTCCTCTCACAAACTTAGATCGTCAACATAGAGAAATGGTAACGATTAAGTAACACTAACTAGTCCTCTCTCAAACTTAGATCGTCAAAATAGAGAAATGGTAGCGATTAAGTAACACTAACCAGTCCTCTCACAAACTTAGATCGTCAACATAGAGAAATGGTAACGATTAAGTAACACTAACCAGTCCTCTCACAAACTTAGATCGTCAACATAGAGAAATGATAACGATTAAGTAACACTAACTAGTCCTCCCTCAAACTTAGATCGTCAAAATAGAGAAATGGTAACGATTAAGTAACACTAACCAGTCCTCTCACAAACTTAGATCGTCAAAATAGAGAAATGGTAACGATTAAGTAACACTAACCAGTCCTCTCACAAACTTAGATCGTCAACATAGAGAAATGGTAACGATTAAGTAACACTAACTAGTCCTCTCACAAACTTAGATCGTCAACATAGAGAAATGGTAACGATTAAGTAACACTAACTAGTCCTCTCTCAAACTTAGATCGTCAAAATAGAGAAATGGTAGCGATTAAGTAACACTAACCAGTCCTCTCACAAACTTAGATCGTCAACATAGAGAAATGGTAACGATTAAGTAACACTAACCAGTCCTCTCACAAACTTAGATCATCAAAATAGAGAAATGGTAAGGATTAAGTAACACTAACCAGTCCTCTCTCAAACTTAGATCGTCAAAATAGAGAAATGGTAACGATTAAGTAACACTAACCAGTCCTCTCACAAACTTAGATCGTCAAAATAGAGAAATGGTAACGATTAAGTAACACTAACCAGTCCTATCAAAAACTTAGATCGTCAACATAGAGAAATGGTAACAATTAAGTAACACTAACTAGTCCTCTCTCAAACTTAGATCGTCAAAATAGAGAAATGGTAGCGATTAAGTAACACTAACCAGTCCTCTCACAAACTTAGATCGTCAACATAGAGAAATGGTAACGATTAAGTAACACTAACCAGTCCTCTCACAAACTTATATCGTCAACATAGAGAAATGGTAACGATTAAGTAACACTAACCAGTCCTCTCACAAACTTAGATCGTCAAAATAGAGAAACGGTAACGATTAAGTAACACTAACTAGTCCGCTCACAAACTTAGATCATCAACATAGAGAAATGGTAACGATTAAGTAACACTAACCAGTCCTCTCACAAACTTAGATCGTCAACATAGAGAAATGGTAACGATTAAGTAACACTAACTAGTCCTCTCACAAACTTAGATCGTCAACATAGAGAAATGGTAACGATTAAGTAACACTAACTAGTCCTGTCACAAACTTAGATCGTCAAAATAGAGAAATGGTAACAATTAAGTAACACTAACCAGTCCTCTCACAAACTTAGATCGTCAACATAGAGAAATGGTAAGGATTAAGTAACACTAACCAGTCCTCTCTCAAACTTAGATCGTCAACATAGAGAAATGATAACGATTAAGTAACACTAACCAGTCCTCTCACAAACTTAGATTGTCAAAATAGAGAAATGGTAACGATTAAGTAACACTAACTAGTCCTCTCACAAACTTAGATCGTCAACATAGAGAAATGGTAACGATTAAGTAACACTAACTAGTCCTCTCTCAAACTTAGATCGTCAAAATAGAGAAATGGTAGCGATTAAGTAACACTAACCAGTCCTCTCACAAACTTAGATCGTCAACATAGAGAAATGGTAACGATTAAGTAACACTAACCAGTCCTCTCACAAACTTATATCGTCAACATAGAGAAATGGTAACGATTAAGTAACACTAACCAGTCCTCTCACAAACTTAGATCGTCAAAATAGAGAAACGGTAACGATTAAGTAACACTAACTAGTCCTCTCACAAACTTAGATCGTCAACATAGAGAAATGGTAACGATTAAGTAACACTAACTAGTCCTCTCACAAACTTAGATCGTCAAAATAGAGAAATGGTAACGATTAAGTAACACTAACTAGTCCTCTCACAAACTTAGATCGTCAACATAGAGAAATGGTAACAATTAAGTAACACTAACTAGTCCTCTCACAAACTTAGATCGTCAAAATAGAGAAATGGTAACGATTAAGTAACACTAACTAGTCCTCTCACAAACTTAGATCGTCAACATAGAGAAATGGTAACGATTAAGTAACACTAACTAGTCCTCTCACAAACTTAGATCGTCAAAATAGAGAAATGGTAACGATTAAGTAACACTAACTAGTCCTCTCACAAACTTAGATCGTCAACATAGAGAAATGGTAACGATTAAGTAACACTAACCAGTCCTCTCACAAACTTAGATCGTCAACATAGAGAAATGGTAACGATTAAGTAACACTAACTAGTCCTCTCACAAACTTAGATCGTCAAAATAGAGAAATGGTAACGATTAAGTAACACTAACTAGTCCTCTCACAAACTTAGATCGTCAACATAGAGAAATGGTAACGATTAAGTAACACTAACTAGTCCTCTCACAAACTTAGATCGTCAACATAGAGAAATGGTAACGATTAAGTAACACTAACTAGTCCTGTCACAAACTTAGATCATCAAAATAGAGAAATGGTAACAATTAAGTAACACTATCCAGTCCTCTCACAAACTTAGATCGTCAACATAGAGAAATGGTAACGATTAAGTAACACTAACCAGTCCTCTCAAAAACTTAGATCGTCAACATAGAGAAATGGTAACGATTAAGTAACACTAACTAGTCCTCTCTCAAACTTAGATCATCAAAATAGAGAAATGGTAACGATTAAGTAACACTAACCAGTCCTCTCACAAACTTAGATCATCAAAATAGAGAAATGGTAACGATTAAGTAACACTAACCAGTCCTCTCACAAATTTAGATCGTCAACATAGAGAAATGGTAACGATTAAGTAACACTAACTAGTCCTCTCACAAACTTAGATCGTCAACATAGAGAAATGGTAACGATTAAGTAACACTAACTAGTCCTCTCTCAAACTTAGATCGTCAAAATAGAGAAATGGTAACGATTAAGTAACACTAACCAGTCCTCTCACAAACTTAGATCGTCAACATAGAGAAATGGTAACGATTAAGTAACACTAACTAGTCCTCTCTCAAACTTAGATCGTCAAAATAGAGAAATGGTAACGATTAAGTAACACTAACCAGTCCTCTCACAAACTCAGATCGTCAAAATAGAGAAAGGGTAACGATTAAGTAACACTAACTAGTCCTCTCTCAAACTTAGATCGTCAAAATAGAGAAATGGTAATGATTAAGTAACACTAACTAGTCCTCTCTCAAACTTAGATCGTCAAAATAGAGAAATGGTAACGATTAAGTAACACTAACCAGTCCTCTCACAAACTTAGATCGTCAAAATAGAGAAATGGTAACGATTAAGTAACACTAACCAGTCCTCTCACAAACTTAGATCGTCAACATAGAGAAATGATAACGATTAAGTAACACTAACCAGTCCTCTCACAAACTTAGATCGTCAACATAGAGAAATGGTAACGATTAAGTAACACTAACTAGTCCTCTCTCAAACTTAGATCGTCAAAATAGAGAAATGGTAGCGATTAAGTAACACTAACCAGTCCTCTCACAAACTTAGATCGTCAAAATAGAGAAATGGTAAGGATTAAGTAACACTAACTAATCCTCTCACAAACTTAGATCGTCAACATAGAGAAATGGTAACGATTAAGTAACACTAACCAGTCCTCTCACAAACTTAGATCGTCAACATAGAGAAATGGTAACGATTAAGTAACACTAACCAGTCCTCTCTAAAACTTAGATCGTCAACATAGAGAAATGGTAAGGATTAAGTAACACTAACTAGTCCTCTCTCAAACTTAAATCGTCAAAATAGAGAAATGGTAGCGATTAAGTAACACTAACCAGTCCTCTCACAAACTTAGATCGTCAACATAGAGAAATGGCAACGATTAAGTAACACTAACCAGTCCTCTCACAAACTTAGATCGTCAAAATAGAGAAATGGTAACGATTAAGTAACACTAACCAGTCCTCTCACAAACTTATATCGTCAACATAGAGAAATGGTAACGATTAAGTAACACTAACCAGTCCTCTCACAAACTTAGATCGTCAAAATAGAGAAACGGTAACGATTAAGTAACACTAACTAGTCCTCTCACAAACTTAGATCGTCAAAATAGAGAAATGGTAACGATTAAGTAACACTAACTAATCCTCTCACAAACTTAGATCGTCAACATAGAGAAATGGTAACGATTAAGTAACACTAACTAGTCCTCTCATAAACTTAGATCGTCAAAATAGAGAAATGGTAACGATTAAGTAACACTAACCAGTCCTCTCACAAACTTCGATCGTCAACATAGAGAAATGGTAATAGTAACACTAACTAGTCCTCTCTCAAACTTAGATTGTCAAAATAGAGAAATGGTAACGATTAAGTAACACTAACTAGTCCTCTCACAAACTTAGATCGTCAACATAGAGAAATGGTAACAATTAAGTAACACTAACTAGTCCTCTCTAAAACTTAGATCGTCAACATAGAGAAATGGTAACGATTAAGTAACACTAACTAGTCCTCTCACAAACTTAGATCGTCAACATAAAGAAATGGTAACGATTAAGTAACACTAACTAGTCCTCTCACAAACTTAGATCGTCAAAATAGAGAAATGGCAACGATTAAGTAACACTATCCAGTCCTCTCACAAACTTAGATGGTCAAAATAGAGAAATGGTAACGATTAAGTAACACTAACCAGTCCTCTCACAAACTTAGATCGTCAACATAGAGAAATGGTAACGATATTAAGCCGATGAAAATACGTGTCCTAGCTTGAGGGTGAGGGTTATGGTATTTAACGCCACTTTTAAAAATTTTTCAGCTATATCGTGGCAATCAGTTTTATTGGTGGATGAAACCGGAGTACACAGAGAAAACCACTCCTAGCTTGAGAAAGGCACAATTATGTGACAGGTTAAACGGATTGTATTTGAATAGTAATGCGTAATTCAAGTTTATACTTTAAATTCGGGTCAAATACTGAGTTATACACTCATCTCTTAGATTCTACAGAGGTTAATAATGACCTTAAATACTACAAGTTCCCACGCTTAGAACCTAAAACATTTAGCATGATGCATACAGCATGACGTCATTTCCTGCCCATTTACAATCAATCTGAATTATTACATTTATCATTTATAAATAGTGTTTAACTTCAAGCGTGCGTTTCGTACATATTCACCTATTTGAATAAAAGAAAAACTAAAAATACCACACTGTCGGAAAAACTCTAAACTCCAACAGAAAAATCATAGAAAGAGGCAAAATTGACGCCTCAGCAACAAATACATAACCTTTCCCATTCCTGGCTTGTTAAAAAGTAAAAGGTGGCGGATTAATCTAGTTTTATGTGACCAAACCTCTCCTCTGAATTTGAAAACAAACATGACGTGTCATTCATTGTGGGTAGTTTGAACAAAAATATTCATTGGATGAACATCGGGAGATGACAAAACAATACAACACATGAAAACCTAATATGCTTAGTTGATAGAAGAACTATTATTTCCAATGTGGTATATATACTACATATACGTCCAGGCATAACTGACGAAGTCCTGAGTCAAAATATCTTGTGAAATCAATGTATGGAACGACAATATAAAAGAAAACAGAAAATGAACCTGTAAGACAATAACTCGAATGTGCATTTACCTGTGATATTTATAACACATCACATTATACGTGTGATATACATATTTATAAAACAATCAGATTATATGTGTGATATTATACAAATATAGCCTTCCATTGGGGTCATGGATTTATAGACCTATAAATATATATTGACCGAGGACGATACATGGATTTATAGACCTATAAATATATATTTACCGAGGACGAAGCCCAAAGTCGATATATATTTTTAGGTCTATAAATCCATGTATTGACCGAAATGGTAGGCTATAATTGTTTTATCATTTTTCGATATTATTATTAAATATTAAAATTTTGAAATTTTATGAAAACTTTGAAATTTTTGAAATTTTTTGAAAATTTTATCATTTTGAAATTTTTTGAAAATGTTGAAATCTTGGGAAATTTTTTAATTTTTAGAAATTTTAGGAAGAAAAAATATTGCATGGGTGTTACTATAATTAGTAACATCCGTGCAATACTACTTTTGGTGTTACTATAATTAGTAACGTCCGTGCGATACAACTTTTTATAGAACGTCATGTGACCCGTTTTCAGCCAATCAACGTTTCCAAATAATATATAAAAATGATAAAAATATTTATAAAACAATCAGATTATACCTCTGATATAAATATTTATAAAACAATCAGATTATACCTGTGATATAAATATTTATAAAACAATCACATTATAGGCCACCAATTCTAACATTACAATATTACTTCATCAAAATCATTGATCCCATTAGTACAAGTATAATGTGTTGGGAACCTAATAATATTGGTTTTGTCTTTAGGTATGTTCCCAAATTACCTACTTAGATGATAAGAGATGTCTATCTATAATTCTAACCTGTTTAATACAACATTAATTTTAATTAGTACAGTAATAGAAATAACTGAAGAATTAAGTCAACTCTCAATATTTCTCAAAAGTCAACTCTCAATTTTTCTCAAAAGTCAACTCTCAATTTTTCTCCTTCTTGCATGTTATGTGCATATATAGCAGCTAAACGCGTTCAACATTACGACGCTCTGCTGGTCTATTTTTATTCCCTAATAAAGCTTCAATAAATATATTCTGTAAAAGGTCTGATGACTTCCACAATTTATTTGCACACAACTAATAAATGGGAAAACTCTGTAATTCGTATAAACCACTCTTCGTGGATTCAGTGATATAACGTTATTTAAATACACAAAGAAATCCACGAAAATAACACCCAATGAAAACTAGTGAATTCAGACATAAACAATTGGATACCTACAATATCACATATATTATTGTATATCTAACAATATCACATGTCTTTTGTGATGCCTACAATATCACCAAGTATTATTGTATATCTAACAGTATCACATGTCTTTTGTGATATCTACAATATCACATGTATTATTGTATATCTAACAATATCACATGTCTTTTGTGATACCTACAATATCACCAAGTATTATTGGATATTTAACAATATCACATGTCTTTTGTGATATCTACAATATCACATGTATTATTGTATATCTAACAATATCACATGTCTTTTGTGATACCTACAATATCACCAAGTATTATTGGATATTTAACAATATCACATGTCTTTTGTGATATCTACAATATCACATGTATTATTGTATATCTAACAATATCACATGTCTTTTGTGATACCTACAATATCACCAAGTATTATTGGATATTTAACAATATCACATGTCTTTTGTGATATCTACAATATCACATGTATTATTGTATATCTAACAATATCACATGTCTTTTGTGATACCTACAATATCACCAAGTATTATTGGATATCTAACAATATCACATGTCTTTTTCGATACCTACAATATCAAAATGTGTTTATAATGATTCTAAAAATGGTTCCTGAAACATTTCACTAGCTACAAATAAATCATTGATATTTTAATTAACAAGATATAAATACAATATTATATTATTATAATATAGTATCAAATAGTTCATGTAGATTTCTTTGTAAAATAAAAATGCAATATTTCCCGATATTTATACTAGTCTTCCTTTATAAATATACCTAAAAAGTAGAGCATTTCCGAATGAACTAAAAATATTGCATCTTGACCGATATTGCATTTTATACTTTCTCCTTAAAGTTTGGTATGCACCAGAGGCTCCGATTAAACGATATTTGCACGCAATCAGACGAGAGATAAACAAGATGGCAGAATTATATTGAATACATATTGCAAAGAAATATGGTGAAATGTAATTGTCACAGACTGAAATAGTTGGTACTATATTATAAAAGGGTTATTGCACTACTATTGAGGACTATTGTCCCTCGCAGTATATCATATTTCACTCGCGAGCTCGTGAAATATGATATACTGCTCGGGACAATATTACTCAATATTATTGCAATAACCCTATATGACTATAGGTTATTATCTACACAGTCACGTGACGTCTATGAAGATAAGCATAAATTAAATACTGTGTAATACGTACCTATTCTGTTTATTTTGACGTCTAAAGCGCCAGGGTGGTTGTGTTTTATAGCATTTACCCTCCTGGCCTGGGGACCTCCTCCCCCAGGCACACCTGGCGCTTTGGGCCCCTTTGGTCTAGGTTGCTCCACTGGCAAAACACGCCTTCGTTTCTTCGGCAATTTGGACCGGGCTTGTGTATGTGAGTAAAACAGAGCAAAGTTGCTGACTATTACAGGAACGGGTAAAGCTATAGTAAGTACGCCGAGCAGTGCACAAAGGGCGCCAACAAACATTCCCACATAAGTCTTTGGAACCATGTCGCCATAACCGACAGTAGTCATAGTAACGATAGCCCACCATAATCCGACTGGAATACTTGTGAAATCGTTATCGGGATTGTACTGTATTCGTTCCGCGTAGTATATTAGCGCTGCAAACACAACTATCCCGAGCACAAGAAAAAACACCAACAAGACTAGTTCTCTAGCGCTCGCCTTGAATGTATGAATAAGAATCTTAAGTCCCGAGGAGTGTCGAGTGAGCTTACACAATCGCATGATCCGAATGATACTGAAGAACTCTAAAATGTCACTTTCTTGTTTCAATTTTGTTAGCAGAAAATCTAGATAGAATGACAACGTGGCCACAATATCTATTATATTAACAGGAGCTTTCAAAAATTCTAATTTATACGGAGCCACTATTAGTCGTATTATTATTTCAAATGTAAACCAAGCGTTACTTGCACATTCTATATAAAAGAAAGCTTCGTGTGGTTCCGTTTTTAGTTTTTCAATCCTCCATATTAACTGACCGGAAACGTTCACTGTTGAATTTTTCAAAATAGGTACTCTCATTTCTGGATGAGTCTTAAGACAGAAGGATAAAATTGAAGTAACTATGAAGAAAACGGAAACGACTGCTATCACCTAGAAATAATTAAAACAAAAAATGAATAAACATCAATATTTATCACGATAGACCACAAAAATTAGCATATAAAGTAAATAACATACAAAACCAATGAGTAATCACGTTGGTAACCATATAAACAAATGTACTGTCTTGAAAAATCATCGCTAATTATTCTACTTCCGCATGTCAAATTGTTGTCGAATTACAATATTCTTGTTTTTCTTCATAAATATTTTATTTTTCAAATTTGCATGGAGACAATTTTATTTATAGTAAGGCATCTTCAACGTTGTAAATATAATCATTATTGATGCCCACCGGAGATGTGACTTTTGAAAACTTCATTTACTCTAAGCTTTATCAAAGGATGGAAGCGGCGAGAGAACACGTGTCATTTGGACGAGTCAACAATTTAAACGAAAGTATAGAAAAATGGCCGAATTACAACATGGCGGTATGCAACAGCCATAGAAATATACAACTAGACAACATAGGTAAACAACGCTTGATTAATGTCTTTTTGTTGACCAATCACAGACGTCGATATTGTTTACCACGTTAACGGGGATAAATAATATTCACAGAATTCAATATCGTTTGACTTGCTTAATTGCTAGTTCATCCAAACACCTGCGGTCCATGATCAAACAGGATTACATTGTAAAATTATCTATATATCTGCAGTGAACTTGAATCTAAATAATTTATAACGAATAGAGCAATACACGTCGGTAATGTGAGTCTTCCTGCTGACCCTCATCATATATTTATTGAATACTTGATGTAACTGAAGCCTTCACTATATTAGTATATTGTTTTGACAATTTGAGTGTGCTGCAGTGTAAGTAATATGTAATTGTTAATAACGTAAGGTTCACCTTCCTCTGACATAGGTGACCATAGTCAATGTTGGCTATCCTGTTTAGGATAATAACGTAAGGTTCACCTTCCTCTGACATAGGTGACCAGGGGCGGATCCAGGATTTGTGGTTAGGGGAGGGGGGGGGGGTGGCGTGTGAGTAGGCGAGGGGTCTGCTTAAGGTCCCCAGCTGGTCCAGGGTAGAATCCTGGTAGGGGGCCCAGGAGGGCTAAGCCCCCCTGAAGCTCTGAGGATTTCAGGAATTACAGACATTTATTTGAACGACAATTTTGAACCAACCACACCATTTTTATCAGACCAAAAAAACTTGATTTTGAGTCTTAATTTTGTCGGATAATTGTTAACAGTATATTTTTGTCAGATTATAAGAACCTAAAGTAAAACTTTTTTTGAACAACCGTGATGCGAATTGTTCAACTCATGACTGATCGATCACGATATCTTAACCCTTCAATGATCTATTGGTTTAGTTTTAACGCATTCCTCATTTCACTAATTGGTCTGTACTTTCAGTGCTTGTCCTTTCGGGTGGTTCTAGTTAATACTGCCCGTCCGGATGGAGTTTTTCTTTTCGTCATTTGATTCATTCATTGAAAACATGATTCGACCGTTCTTGTTTATAGACAAACAAAAGCGGAAATTGTTGGCGAATCCATATATGAATCAACGAACACACCCAACGTGTATTTACAATGTGTAGGAATATTTTACTACAGGTCACGAGTTAACCATTCATGAAAAAGTTGTTTGTTGAACTGCTTAATTAACGTTGCATAACATATGCTTTGCGAATTTTAGGGGGGGCGCACGCCCCGCACGCCCCCTCTAAATCTGCCCCTGGTGACCATAGTCAATGTTGGCTATCCTGCTTAGGCCTTTTAATATTGTTGCTCTCCAAGATATTTAAATTATCTGTCTTTCCAATCTTTTGATTATGAGTGTACCTAATGTATGTTATTCCAGAAAAGCGTCGCTCGCCCTAAATTCGATATTTATGCTTTTATTAAGACACATTGTACTGTATTGTTGCAGGAGTTGTCTACCGTTTATTAAATGGAACCATTAGCTTATTTCTAACCACGATATAGTGTAAAACTCAGTAATTTCTCTGTGGTATAAGACGATGCACCCGCGCATAACTTTAAACAATCTGACCTAGTGATCTAGAAAAACCTCTCCTTTGATAAATAGTATTACAAAGAGTTTACAATAATAACCCCCTATCTCTAATCTTTTTACAATAATAACCCCCTATCTCTAAACTTTTTACAATAATAACCCCCTATCTCTAAACTTTTTACAATAATAACCCCCTATCTTTAAACTTTTTACAATAATAACCTCCTATCTCTAAACTTTTTACAATAATAACCCCCTATCTCTAATCTTTTTACAATAATAACCCCCTATCTCTAAACTTTTTGCAATAATAACCCCCTATCTCTAAACTTTTTACAATAAAACCCCCTATCTCTAAACTTTTTACAATAATAACCCCCTATATCTAAACTTTTTACAATAATAACCCCCTATCTCTAAACTTTTTACAATAATAACCCCCTATCTCTAAACTTTTTACAATAATAACCCCCTATCTCTAAACTTTTTACAATAATAACCCCCTATCTCTAAACTTTTTACAATAATAACCCCCTATCTCTAAACTGTTTACAATAATAACCCCCTATCTCTAATCTTTTTACAATAATAACCCCCTATATCTAAACTTTTTACAATATTAACCCCTTATCTCTAAACATTTTACAATAATAACCCCCTATCTCTAAACTTTTTACAATAATAACCCCTTATCTCTAAGCTTTTTACAATAATAACCCCCTATCTCTAAACTTTTTACAATAATAACCCCCTATATCTAAACTTTTTACAATAATAACCCCCTATCACTAAACTTTTTACAATAATAACCCCCTATCTCTCCAAATTTTTTACAATAATAACCCCATATCTCTAAACTTTTTACAATAATAACCCTCTATCTCTAAACTTTTTACAATAATAATCCCCTATCTCTAAACTTTTTACAATAATAACCCCCTATCTCTAATCTTTTTACAATAATAACCCCCTATATCTAAACTTTTTACAATAATAACCCCCTATCTCTGAACATTTTACAATAATAACCCCCTATCTCTAAACTTTTTACAATAATAACCCCATATCTCTAAACTTTTTACAATAATAACCCCCTATCTCTAAACTTTTTACAATAATAACCCCTAATCTCTAAACTTTTTACAATAATAACCCCCTATCTCTAAACTTTTTACAATAATAACCCCATATCTCTAAACTTTTTACAATATTAACCCCTTATCTCTTAACATTTTACAATAATAACCCCCTATCTCTAAACTTTTTACAATAATAACCCCTTATCTCTAAGCTTTTTACAATAATAACCCCCTATTTCTAAACTTTTTACAATAATAACCCCCTATCTCTAAACTTTTTACAATAATAACCCCCTATCTCTAAACTTTTTACAATAATAACCCCCTATCTCTAAACTTTTTATAATAATACCCACATATCTCTAAACTTTTTACAATAATAACCCCCTATATCTAAACATTTTACAATAATAACCCCCTATCTCTAAACTTTTTACAATAATAACCCCCTATCTCTAAACTTTTTACAATAATAACCCCCTATCTCTAAACTTTTTACAATAATAACCCCCTATCTCTAAACTTTTTACAATAATAACCCCCTATCTCTAAACTTTTTACAATAATAACCCCCTATCTCTAAACATTTTACAATAATAACCCCCTATCTCTAAACTTTTTACAATAATAACCCCCTATCTCTAAATATTGTACAATAATAACCCCCTATCTCTAAACATTTTACAATAATAACCCCCTATCTCTAAACTGTTTACAATAATAACCCCCTATCTCTAAACTTTTTACAATAATAACCCCCTATCTCTAAACTTTTTACAATAATAACCCCCTATCTCTAAACTTTTTACAATAATAACCCCCTATCTCTAAACTGTTTACAATAATAACCCCCTATCTCTAAACATTTTACAATAATAACCCCCTATCTCTAAACTTTTTACAATAATAACCCCTTATCTCTAAACTTTTTACAATAATAACCCCCTATATCTAAACTTTTTACAATAATAACCCCCTATCTCTAAACTTTTTACAATAATAACCCCCTATCTCTAAACTTTTTACAATAATAACCCCTTACCTCTAAACTTTTTACAATAATAACTCCCTATCTCTAAACTTTTTACAATAATAACCTCATATCTCTAAACTTTTTACAATATTAACCCCTTATCTCTAAACATTTTACAATAATAACCCCCTATCTCTAAACTTTTTACAATAATAACCCCTTATCTCTAAGCTTTTTACAATAATAACCCCCTATCTCTAAACTTTTTACAATAATAACCCCCTATCTCTAAACTTTTTACAATAATAACCCCCTATCTCTAAACTTTTTACAATAATAACCCCCTATCTCTAAACTTTTTATAATAATACCCACATATCTCTAAACTTTTTACAATAATAACCCCCTATATCTAAACTTTTTACAATAATAACCCCCTATCTCTAAACTTTTTACAATAATAACCCCATATCTCTAAACTTTTTACAATAATAACCCCCTATCTCTAAACTTTTTACAATAATAACCCCCTATCTCTAAACTTTTTACAATAATAACCCCCTATCTCTAAACTTTTTACAATAATAACCCCCTATCTCTAAACTTTTTACAATAATAACCCCCTATCTCTAAACTTTTTACAATAATAACCCCCTATCTCTAAACTTTTTACAATAATAACCCCCTATCTCTAAACATTTTACAATAATAACCCCCTATCTCTAAACTTTTTACAATATAACCCCCTATCTCTAAACTTTTTACAATAATAACCCCCTATCTCTAAATATTGTACAATAATAACCCCCTATCTCTAAACATTTTACAATAATAACCCCCTATCTCTAAACTGTTTACAATAATAACCCCCTATCTCTAAACCTTTTACAATAATAACCCCCTATATCTAAACTTTTTACAATAATAACCCCCTATCTCTAAACTTTTTACAATAATAACCCCTATCTCTAAACTGTTTACAATAATAACCCCCTATCTCTAAACATTTTACAATAATAACCCCCTATCTCTAAACTTTTTACAATAATAACCCCTTATCTCTAAACTTTTTACAATAATAACCCCCTATATCTAAACTTTTTACAATAATAACCCCCTATCTCTAAACTTTTTACAATAATAACCCCTATCTCTAAACATTTTACAATAATAACCCCCTTATCTCTAAACTTTTTACAATAATAACCCCTATCTCTAAACTTTTTGCAATAATAACCCCATATCTCTAAACTTTTTACAATAATAACCCCCTATCTCTAAACTGTTTACAATATTAACCCCTTATCTCTAAACATTTTACAATAATAACACCCTATATCTAAACTTTTTACAATAATAACCCCTTATCTCTAAACTTTTTACAATAATAACCCCTATCTCTAAACTTTTTGCAATAATAACCCCATATCTCTAAACTTTTTACAATAATAACCCCCTATCTCTAAACTTTTTACAATAATAACCCCCTATCTCTAAACTTTTTACAATAATAACCCCCTATCTCTAAACTTTTTACAATAATAACCCCCTTATCTCTAAACTTTTTACAATAATAACCCCCTATCTCTAAACTTTTTACAATAATAACCCCCTATCTCTAAACTTTTTACAATAATAACCCCCTATCTCTAAACTTTTTACAATAATAACCCCCTATATCTAAACTTTTTACAATAATAACCCCCTATCTCTAAATATTGTACAATAATAACCCCCTATCTCTAAACTTTTTACAATAATAACCCCCTATCTCTAAACTTTTTACAATAATAACCCCTATCTCTAAACTTTTTGCAATAATAACCCCATATCTCTAAACTTTTTACAATAATAACCCCCTATCTCTAAACTTTTTACAATAATAACCCCCTATCTCTAAACTTTTTACAATAATAACCCCCTATCTCTAAACTTTTTACAATAATAACCCCCTTATATCTAAACTTTTTACAATAATAACCCCCTATCTCTAAACTTTTTACAATAATAACCCCCTATCTCTAAACTTTTTACAATAATAACCCCCTATCTCTAAACTTTTTACAATAATAACCCCCTATATCTAAACTTTTTACAATAATAACCCCCTATCTCTAAATATTGTACAATAATAACCCCTTAATCTCTAAACTGTTTGCAATAATAACCCCCTATCTCTAAACTTTTTTTACAATAATAACCCCCTATCTCTAAACTTTTTACAATAATAACCCCCTTATCTCTAAACTTTTTACAATAATAACCCCCTATCTCTAAACTTTTTACAATAATAACCCCCTATCTCTAAACTTTTTACAATAATAACCCCCTATCTCTAAACTTTTTACAATAATAACCCCCTATATCTAAACTTTTTACAATAATAACCCCCTATCTCTAAATATTGTACAATAATAACCCCTTAATCTCTAAACTGTTTGCAATAATAACCCTCTATCTCTAAACTTTTTTTACAATAATAACCCCCTATCTCTAAACTTTTTACAATAATAACCCCCTATCTCTAAACTTTTTACAATAATAACCCCTTATCTCTAAACTTTTTACAATAATAACCCCCTATCTCTTAACTTTTTACAATAATAACCCCCTATCTCTAAATATTGTACAATAATAACCCCTTAATCTCTAAACTGTTTGCAATAATAACCCCCTATCTCTAAACTTATTTTACAATAATAACCCCCTATCTCTAAACTTTTTACAATAATAACCCCCTATCTCTAAACTTTTTACAATAATAACCCCCTATCTCTAAACTTTTTACAATAATAACCCCCTATCTCTAAGCTTTTTACAATAATAACCCCCTATCTCTAAACTGTTTACAATAATAACCCCCTATCTCTAAACATTTTACAATAATAACCCCCTATCTCTAAACTTTTTACAATAATAACCCCCTATCTCTAAACTTTTTACAATAATAACCCCCTATATCTAAACTTTTTACAATAATAACCCCCTATCTCTAAACTTTTTACAATAATAACCCCTATCTCTAAACTTTTTACAATAATAACCCCCTTATCTCTAAACTTTTTACAATAATAACCCCTATCTCTAAACTTTTTGCAATAATAACCCCATATCTCTAAACTTTTTACAATAATAACCCCCTATCTCTAAACTTTTTACAATAATAACCCCCTATCTCTAAACTTTTTACAATAATAACCCCCTATCTCTAAACTGTTTACAATATTAACCCCTTATCTCTAAACATTTTACAATAATAACCCCCTATATCTAAACTTTTTACAATAATAACCCCTTATCTCTAAACTTTTTACAATAATAACCCCTATCTCTAAACTTTTTGCAATAATAACCCCATATCTCTAAACTTTTTACAATAATAACCCCCTATCTCTAAACTTTTTACAATAATAACCCCCTATCTCTAAACTTTTTACAATAATAACCCCCTATCTCTAAACTTTTTACAATAATAACCCCCTTATCTCTAAACTTTTTACAATAATAACCCCCTATCTCTAAGCTGTTTACAATAATAACCCCCTATCTCTAAACATTTTACAATAATAACCCCCTATCTCTAAACTTTTTACAATAATAACCCCCTATCTCTAAACTTTTTACAATAATAACCCCCTATATCTAAACTTTTTACAATAATAACCCCCTATCTCTAAACTTTTTACAATAATAACCCCTATCTCTAAACTTTTTACAATAATAACCCCCTTATCTCTAAACTTTTTACAATAATAACCCCTATCTCTAAACTTTTTGCAATAATAACCCCTTATCTCTAAACATTTTACAATAATAACCCCCTATATCTAAACTTTTTACAATAATAACCCCTTATCTCTAAACTTTTTACAATAATAACCCCTATCTCTAAACTTTTTGCAATAATAACCCCATATCTCTAAACTTTTTACAATAATAACCCCCTATCTCTAAACTTTTTACAATAATAACCCCCTATCTCTAAACTTTTTACAATAATAACCCCCTATCTCTAAACTTTTTACAATAATAACCCCCTTATCTCTAAACTTTTTACAATAATAACCCCCTATCTCTAAACTTTTTACAATAATAACCCCCTATCTCTAAACTTTTTACAATAATAACCCCCTATCTCTAAACTTTTTACAATAATAACCCCCTATATCTAAACTTTTTACAATAATAACCCCCTATCTCTAACTATTGTACAATAATAACCCCTTAATCTCTAAACTGTTTGCAATAATAACCCCCTTATCTCTAAACTTTTTACAATAATAACCCCCTATCTCTAAACTTTTTACAATAATAACCCCCTATCTCTAAACTTTTTACAATAATAACCCCCTATCTCTAAACTTTCAGACATTGCCCTATTTTCAGTATTATTAGGAAATAATATTTCTTGGAAAATTCTCCACAAATCAATACAATAGCTTTCAGACAAAATAAAACAATAATTCAATGAATGTTACCGTAAAGCGGAACGGTTAATCGTTAATGGAATTGAAATGTCGTAAAACAATCTCGGTGGGGTTATATATACAGTGCAACTATTCCTTTATGAAATACAGTCAAACCTGTATTAAGAGGTCATGACCTATGGAACCAAGAAAAAGAGGCCTTATAAGACAGGTGACCTCTTAAAAGAGATTCAATTCATCTGACATTTTCTATGACAAGACGAAAAAAATGTGACCTTTTAATGCAGGTGACTGCTTAATAGAGGTGACTGCATGGGCATGCTTGACTGTACATTTGATGTAATTTATGCTAAATGTCAGAGCTTACTAGAAATATATATGTTATGTATATTTGTGTGTAATTAGAAACGTTTTCTGAATTCCTTCATCGTGTAACAATACAACAACAATATCAATCTGAACGTTTCATTAGAGAATTCTGATGTTCTTTTGAAAATACTGAAAGACATAAGAAGTAATTACAATAACAAACATATTCATGTACTTCAAAATAAATATTGTAAAACAAATGAACAATGTTAATATATTATCTTGAAATAGACTATAATCTACAAAAGCGATATGATTGATTGATTGATTGATTGATTGATTGATTGATTGATTGATTGATTTTGTTTGTGCTTAACTCTACTTTCAGCAATATTTCAGTTATATCATGGCGACGCATTTTAGCGGTGGAAGAAGCCGGAATACCCGGAGAGAACCACTGACCACTGGTAAACTTTATCACTACGTAATGACATGTACGGCAGGATAAATTTCCCATGATGCATTAGTATGTCTGTCGGAGAAGAAAAGTTTGAAGATACCAAAGGGGATTATCAGAAGCTGTAAATCTAATGACAGACAGCATAAAAGCCACAGAAAAAGGGACAAAAGGACAAGCAATGATTTGCAAAACCTTAAATAGAAAACTAAAGACCGAGTAACGCGAACCCCACTAAAAACCGCGGATGAACTAAGGTGCTTCGGAAGGGTTATTGCCGTTGAATGTCGTGAATTGGTAGTGGGCCTATTTGTCTTACAGCAGCATATAATAGTGTTTGGAAAACATCGCTGTTGAATATTAACTGTGAATAAGCATAGGAAAGGAGATCACATGGGTCGTCATAGATCTGTGGATGGACTTCCTGAGATCACATGGATCGTCAGAGATCTGTGGATGGACTTCCTGAGATCACATGGATCGTCATAGATCTGTGGATGGACTTCCTGAGATCACGTAGAGAACGAGTTTGACTAGATGTTCAGTTCACTCTATAAATTATCACTACTACACAAAAAAGAGAGAGTTATTCTGAATAAATTACACATTCAACTCACATGTAATAAGATTTTATTTTGTGTTCTTTTAGCGCCACTTTCAGCAATATTTCAGCTATATCATGGCGACCAGCTTTAGTGGAAGAAGCCGGAGTACCTGGAGAGAACCACCGACCATGGGCAAGCAACTGGTAAACTTTATCACTTGCGACTGCGAGTCGAGTTCACCCTTTTTTGTAAATTAAAAAGTCGGGCGCGAACCCACGCCGTATTGGTGATATCCTTGTATGAGTTGTTATGTAATCCAACTATCTAATTCATTGAGCCACCCAGGACCTCACATGTAATAAGAAACTGCATCTTATTAAGAGCAAAGGTTAAAATTTAACCAAATATACTTATTTCATAGTGTAGCCTACATTTGGGAATTTCGGGCATATATTTGACTGATTTTGCTTTCTTTGAAATTATTAAATTATCTTTTTTACTCTTTTTTGAGCTATTTTTTTTTTTTTTTTGGTTTGTATAATTTTTCGATTTTTTTTTAATTTTACTTTGATTGTTCAATTGTTTTTTTATTTTTCGAGGGGAGGGGGAGGGGTAATCAAATACAGATAAATCCTTTAATTTAATTTTAAAATCAAAGTTTTTATGATCAAAGTCATATAACATGTTTGTAATATTGATAAATGAAATTGTGATTCCTACAGAAAAAAGAAAACAATGTATTAATTATATCAAAATAGTTATACAGTTTTTTTTTAATCTATGCAATACAAAAACTAAAGCAAAAAAAAATTGAATATTTGCAAAACAAACGACCAAACCAAGAACATTTTTGTTTACATAGATGCGTACAAACAACAAGCAAAATAAAAAATAAAGCATATTCATATCAATTATATAAAAAATCATGCAAATTAAAAAGTTAAGAATAAATATATATATATATAAGTAAGAAGAGTTTGACTATATTGAAGTGGGTTTTATGTTGTAGTCTTATGTCATCATCAATGTCTACCACTTTATTACTCTTTATGAGTTTTATCAAAATACGTCACATTCCTTTCCTTAACCTATTCATATGAATGATGACCTTGACATTCATTTGTTAAGTTTGGGTTCACTCTTGGTCATTGGTGGGGTCAATGTTGCTCATCATTTTAGCGATCTGTGGGGGTTGGCGAGGGGGGGGGGGGGGGGGGGGGGTATTTTTTTGTATTCGTCCTGTGTCTTGTGTGCCCAATGTTGCCAGTGTCTCTTGACTGTCCATTCTTGATTGCCCCTTCAGGTTTCGCCTACGTTTATTTGCATTAGATTACGAATATTGCTTTTTGATACATTTTACTACACTAAATGTAAAATGAGGGTCACCCGAGGTTGTATCTCTCACCTGAGACAGCATAACTCACCCAAGGCTCTATCGCTCACCTAGTTATTCTACCACTATTTAGGTTCGATCAAGTGTATAGTTTTGGAGATTTATTTTATTCATATTACCATAGTTCAACAATGTCAGATGGTGTTTATGTCACATACAATTAACGTTCTAAACATTTGATAAAGGACAATAATATGTCACATAAAATTAATGTTCCAAACATTTGATAAGGACAATAATATGTCACATAAAATTAATGTTCCAAACATTTGATAAAGGACAATAGTTTGTCACATAAAATTAATATTCCAAACATTTGATAAGGACAATAGTTTGTCACATAAAATTAATGTTCCAAACATTTGATAAAGGACAATAGTATGTCACATAAAATTAATGTTCCAAACATTTGATAAAGGACAATAGTTTGTCACATAAAATTAATATTCCAAACATTTGATAAAGGACAATAGTTTGTCACATAAAATTAATATTCCAAACATTTGATAAGGACAATAGTATGTCACATAAAATTAATGTTCCAAACATTTGATAAAGGACAATAGTATGTCACATAAAATTAATGTTCCAAACATTTGATAAAGGACAATAGTATGTCACATAAAATTAATGTTCCAAACATTTGATATGGACAATAGTTTGTCACATAAAATTAATGTTCCAAACATTTGATAAAGGACAATAGTATGTCACATAAATTTGATGTTCCAAACATTTGATAAAGGACAATAGTTTGTCACATAAAATTAATGTTCCAAACATTTGATAAAGGACAATAGTTTGTCACATAAAATTAATATTCCAAACATTTGATAAGGACAATAGTATGTCACATAAAATTAATGTTCCAAACATTTGATAAAGGACAATAGTATGTCACATAAAATTAATGTTCCAAACATTTGATAAGGACAATAGTTTGTCACATAAAATTAATGTTCCAAACATTTGAAAAAGGACAATAGTATGTCACATAAAATTAATGTTCCAAACATTAGATAAAGGACAATAGTATGTCACATAAAATTAATGTTCCAAACATTTGATAAAGGACAATAGTATGTCACATAAAATTAACGTTCCAAACATTTGATAAAGGACAATAGTTTGTCACATAAAATTATTATTCCAAACATTTGATAAGGACAATAGTATGTCACATAAAATTAATGTTCCAAACATTTGATAAGGACAATAGTATGTCACATAAAATTAATGTTCCAAACATTTGATAAAGGACAATAGTTTGTCACATAAAATTAATGTTCCAAACATTTGATAAAGGACAATAACTAAGAATTAGAGAACCAAGAAACATTCCAGTCAAGTTTATTGCCAACTGAATTAGGGAACCAAGAAACATTCCAGCCAAGTATATTGTCAACTGAATTAGAGAACCGATAAACATTCCAGTCAAGTTTATTGCCAACTGAATTAGAGAACCAAGAAACATTCCAGTCAAGTTTATTGCCAACTGAATTAGAGAACCGAGAAACATTCCAGTCAAGTGTATTGCCATCTGAATTAGAGAACCAAGAAACATTCCAGTCAACTTTATTGCCAACTGAATTAGAGAACAAAGAAACATTCCAGTCAAGTGTATTGCCAACTGAATTAGAGAACCAAGAAACATTCCAGTCAAGTGTATTGCCAACTGAATTAGAGAACCAAGAAACATTCCAGTCAAGTGTATTGCCAACTGAATTAGAGAACCAAGAATCATTCCAGTCTAGTGTATTGCCAACTGAATTAGAGAACCAAGAAACATTCCAGTCAAGTTTATTGCCAACTGAATTAGAGAACCAAGAAACATTCCAGTCAAGTTTATTGCCAACTGAATTAGAGAACCAAGAAACATTCCAGTCAAGTTTATTGCCAACTGAATTAGAGATCCAAGAAACATTCCAGTCAATTGTATTGCCAACTGAATTAGAGAACAAAGAAACATTCCAGTCAAGTTTATTGCCAACTAAATTAGGGAACCAAGAAACATTCCAGTCAAGTTTATTGCCAACTGAATTAGAGAACAAAGAAACATTCCAGTCAAGTTTATTGCCAACTAAATTAGGGAACCAGGAAACATTCCAGTCAAGTTTATTGCCAACTGAATTAGAGAACCAAGAAACATTCCAGTCAAGTTTATTGCCAACTGAATTAGGGAACCAAGAAACATTCCAGTCAAGTTTATTGCCAACTGAATTAGAGAACCAAGAAACATTCAAGTCAAGTTTATTGCCATCTGAATTAGAGAAACGAGAAACATTCCAGCCAAGTGTATTGCCAACTGAATTAGGGAACCAAGAAACATTCCAGTCAAGTTGATTGCCAACTAAATTAGGGAACCAAGAAACATTCCAGCCAAGTTTATTGCCAACTGAATTAGAGAACCAAGAAACATTCCAGCAAAGTGTATTGCCAACTGAATTAGAGAACCAAGAAACATTCCAGCCAAGTTTATTGCCAACTGAATTAAAGAACCAAGAAATATTCCAGTCAAGTTTATTGCCAACTGAATTAGAGAACCAAGAAACATTCCAGCCAAGTTTATTACCAACTGAATTAGGTACCCAAGAAACATTCCAGCCAAGTGTATTGCCAACTGAATTAGAGAACCAAGAAACATTTCAGTCAAGTGTATTGCCAACTGAATTAGAGAACCAAGAAACATTCCAGTCAAGTGTATTGCCAACTGAATTAGAGAACCAAGAAACATTCCAGTCAAGTGTATTGCCAACTGAATTAGAGAACCAAGAAACATTCCAGCCAAGTGTATTGCCAACTGAATTAGGGAACGAAGAAACATTTCAGTCAAGTGTATTGCCAACTGAATTAGAGAACCAAGAAACATTCCAGCCAAGTGTATTGCCAACTGAATTAGAGAACCAAGAAACATTCCAGCCAAGTTTATTACTAACTGAATTAGGGAACCAAGAAACATTCCAGCCAAGTGTATTGCCAACTGAATTAGGGAACCAAGAAACATTCCAGTCAAGTTTATTGCCAAATGAATTAGAGAACAAAGAAACATTCCAGTCAAGTGTATTGCCAACTGAATTAGAGAACCAAGAAACATTCCAGCCAAGTGTATTGCCAACTGAATTAGAGAACCAAGAAACATTCCAGCCAAGTGTATTGCCAACTGAATTAGAGAACAAAGAAACATTCAGTCAAGTTTATTGCCAACTGAATTAGAGAACCAAGAAACATTCCAGTCAAGTGTATTGCCAACTGAATTAGAGAACAAAGAAACATTCCAGTCAAGTTTATTGCCAACTGAATTAGAGAACCAAGAAACATTCCAGCCAAGTGTATTGCCAACTGAATTAGAGAACCGAGAAACATTCCAGCCAAGTTTATTGCCAAATGAATTAGAGAACAAAGAAACAATCCAGTCAAGTGTATTGCCAACTGAATTAGAGAACCAAGAATCATTCCAGCCAAGTTTATTGCCAAATGAATTAGAGAACAAAGAAACATTCCAGTCAAGTGTATTGCCAACTGAATTAGAGAACCAAGAATCATTCCAGTCAAGTGTATTGCCAACTGAATTAGAGAACCAGGAAACATTCCAGCCAAGTGTATTGCCAACATAATTAGAGAACTAAAAAACATTCCAGCCAAGTTTATTGCCAACATAATTAGAGAACCAAGAAACATTCCAGTCAAGTTTATTGCCAACTGAATTAGAGAACCAAGAAACATTCCAGCCAAGTGTATTGCCAACATAATTAGAGAACTAAGAAACATTCCAGTCAAGTTTATTGCCAACTGAATTAGAGAACCAAGAAACATTCCAGCCAAGTGTATTGCCAACATAATTAGAGAACTAAGAAACATTCCAGCCAAGTTTATTGCCAACATAATTAGAGAACCAAGAAACATTCCAGTCAAGTTTATTGCCAACATAATTAGAGAACCAAGAATCATTCCAGCCAAGTTTATTGCCAAATGAATTAGAGAACAAAGAAACATTCCAGTCAAGTGTATTGCCAACATAATTAGAGAACCAAGAATCATTCCAGTCAAGTGTATTGCCAACTGAATTAGAGAACCAAGAAACATTCCAGCCAAGTGTATTGCCAAATGAATTAGAGAACCAAGAAACATTTCAGCCAAGTTTATTGCCAACATAATTAGAGAACCAAGAAACATTCCAGTCAAGTTTATTGCCAACTGAATTAGAGAACCAAGAAACATTCCAGTCAAGTGTATTGCCAACTGAATTAGAGAACCAAGAAACATTCCAGCCAAGTGTATTGCCAACTGAATTAGAGAACCAAGAAACATTCCAGCCAAGTGTATTGCCAACTGAATTAGAGAACCAAGAAACATTCCAGCCAAGTGTATTGCCAACTGAATTAGGGAACCAAGAAACATTCCAGCCAAGTTTATTGCCAACTGAATTAGAGAACCAAGAAACATTCCAGCCAAGTTTATTGCCAACTGAATTAGAGAACCAAGAAATATTCCAGTCAAGTTTATTGCCAACTGAATTAGAGAACCAAGAAACATTCCAGCCAAGTTTATTACCAACTGAATTAGGTACCCAAGAAACATTCCAGCCAAGTGTATTGCCAACTGAATTAGAGAACCAAGAAACATTTCAGTCAAGTGTATTGCCAACTGAATTAGAGAACCAAGAAACATTCCAGTCAAGTGTATTGCCAACTGAATTAGAGAACCAAGAAACATTCCAGCCAAGTGTATTGCCAACTGAATTAGAGAACCAAGAAACATTCCAGTCAAGTTTATTGCCAACTGAATTAGAGAACCAAGAAACATTCCAGCCAAGTGTATTGCCAACTGAATTAGAGAACCGAGAAACATTTCAGCCAAGTTTATTGCCAAATGAATTAGAGAACAAAGAAACATTCCAGTTAAGTGTATTGCCAACATAATTAGAGAACCAAGAATCATTCCAGCCAAGTTTATTGCCAAATGAATTAGAGAACAAAGAAACATTCCAGTCAAGTGTATTGCCAACTGAATTAGAGAACCAAGAATCATTCCAGTCAAGTGTATTGCCAACTGAATTAGAGAACCAAGAAACATTCCAGCCAAGTGTATTGCCAACATAATTAGAGAACCAAGAAATATTCCAGCCAAGTTTATTGCCAACATAATTAGAGAACCAAGAAACATTCCAGTCAAGTTTATTGCCAACTGAATTAGAGAACCAAGAAACATTCCAGTCAAGTTTATTGCCAACTGAATTAGGGAACCAAGAAACATTCCAGCCAAGTGTATTGCCAACTGAATTAGAGAACCAAGAAACATTCCAGTCAAGTGTATTGCCAACTGAATTAGAGAACCAAGAAACATTCCAGCCAAGTGTATTGCCAACTGAATTAGAGAACCAAGAAACATTCCAGCCAAGTGTATTGCCAACTGAATTAGAGAACCAAGAAACATTCCAGCCATGTGTATTGCCAACTGAATTAAAGAACCAAGAAACATTCCAGCCAAGTGTATTGCCAACTGAATTAGAGAACCGAGAAACATTCCAGCCAAGTTTATTGCCAAATGAATTAGAGAACCAAGAAACATTCCAGTAAAGTGTATTGTCAACTGAATTAGAGAACCAAGAAACATTCCAGTCAAGTTTATTGCCAACTGAATTAGAGAACCAAGAAACATTCCAGTCAAGTTTATTACCAACAGAATTAGAGAACCAAGAAACATTCCAGCCAAGTGTATTGCCAACATAATTAGAGAACCAAGAAACATTCCAATCAAGTGTATTGCCAACTGAATTAGAGAACCAAGAAACATTCCAGTCAAGTGTATTGCCAACTGAATTAGAGAACCAAGAAACATTCCAGTCAAGTGTATTGCCAACTGAATTAGAGAACCAAGAAACATTCCAGCAAAGTGTATTGCCAACTGAATTAGAGAACAAAGAAACATTCCAGCCAAGTGTATTGCCAACATAATAAGAGAACCAAGAAACATTCCAGTCAAGTGTATTGCCAACATAATTAGAGAACCAAGAAACACTCCAGTCAAGTTTATTGCCAACTGAATTAGAGAACCAAGAAACATTCCAGTCAAGTTTATTGCCAACTGAATTAGGGAACCAAGAAACATTCCAGCCAAGTGTATTGCCAACTGAATTAGAGAACCAAGAAACATTCCAGCCAAGTGTATTGCCAACTGAATTAGAGAACCAGGAAACATTCCAGCCAAGTGTATTGCCAACTGAATTAGAGAACCAAGAAACATTCCAGTCAAGTGTATTGCCAACTGAATTAGAGAACCAAGAAACATTCCAGCCAAGTGTATTGCCAACTGAATTAGGGAACCAAGAAACATTCCAGCCAAGTGTATTACTAACTGATTTAGAGAACCAAGAAACATTCCAGTCAAGTTTATTGCCAACTGAATTAGAGAACAGAGAAACATTCCAGCCAAGTGTATTACTAACTGAATTAGAGAACCAAGAAACATTCCAGTCAAGTGTATTGCCGACTGAATTAGAGAACCAAGAAACATTCCAGCCAAGTTTATTACTAACTGAATTAGGGAACCAAGAAACATTCCAGCCAAGTGTATTGCCAACTGAATTAGAGAACCAAGAAACATTCCAGTCAAGTGTATTGCCAAATGAATTAGAGAACCAAGAAACATTCCAGCCAAGTTTATTACTAACTGAATTAGAGAACCAAGAAACATTCCAGTCAAGTGTATTGCCAACTGAATTAGAGAACCAAGAAACATTCCAGCCAAGTGTATTGCCAACTGAATTAGAGAACAAAGAAACATTCTAGTCAAGTCTATTGCCAACTAAATTAGGGAACAAGAAACATTCCAGCCAAGTGTATTGCCAACTGAATTAGAGAACCAAGAAACATTCCAGCCAAGTTAATTACCAACTGAATTAGGGAACCAAGAAACATTCCAGCCAAGTGTATTGCCAACTGATTTAGAGAACCAAGAAACATTCCATCCAAGTTAATTACCAACTGAATTAGGGAACCAAGAAACATTCCAGCCAAGTGTATTGCCAACTGAATTAGGGAACCAAGAAACATTCCAGTCAAGTGTATTGCCATCTGACTTAGAGAAACAAGAAACATTCCAGCCAAGTGTATTGCCAACTGAATTAGAGAACCAAGAAACATTCCAGCCAAGTGTATTGCCAACTGAATTAGAGAACCAAGAAACATTCCAGCCAAGTGTATTGCCAACTGAATTAGGGAACCAAGAAACATTCCAGTCAAGTGTATTGCCAACTGAATTAAAGAACCAAGAAACATTCCAGCCAAGTGTATTGCCAACTGAATTAGAGAACTGAGAAACATTCCAGCCAAGTTTATTGCCAAATGAATTAGAGAACCAAGAAACATTCCAGTAAAGTGTATTGTCAACTGAATTAGAGAACCAAGAAACATTCCAGTCAAGTTTATTGCCAACTGAATTAGAGAACCAAGAAACATTCCAGTCAAGTTTATTACCAACTGAATTAGAGAACCAAGAAACATTCCAGCCAAGTGTATTGCCAACATAATTAGAGAACCAAGAAACATTCCAGTCAAGTGTATTGCCAACTGAATTAGAGAACCAAGAAACATTCCAGTCAAGTGTATTGCCAACTGAATTAGAGAACCAAGAAACATTCCAGTCAAGTGTATTGCCAACTGAATTAGAGAACCAAGAAACACTCCAGCCAAGTGTATTGCCAACATAATTAGAGAACCAAGAAACATTCCAGCCAAGTGTATTGCCAACTGAATTAGAGAACCAAGAAACATTCCAGTCAAGTGTATTGCCAACATAATTAGAGAACTGAGAAACATTCCAGTCAAGTGTATTGCCAACTGAATTAGAGAACCAAGAAACATTCCAGTCAAGTGTATTGCCAACTGAATTAGAGAACCAAGAAACATTCCAGTCAAGTGTATTGCCAACTGAATTAGAGAACCAAGAAACATTCCAGTCAAGTGTATTGCCAACTGAATTAGAGAACCAAGAAACATTCAAGCCAAGTGTATTGCCAACTGAATTAGAGAACCAAGAAACATTCCAGTCAAGTGTATTGCCAACTGAATTAGAGAACCAAGAAACATTCCAGCCAAGTTTATTGCCAACTCAATTAGAGAACCAAGAAACATTCCAGTCAAGTGTATTGCCAACTGAATTAGAGAACCAAGAAACATTCCAGCCAAGTGTATTGCCAACATAATTAGAGAACCAAGAAACATTCCAGCCAAGTGTATTGCCAACTGAATTAGAGAACCAAGAAATATTCCAGCCAAGTTTATTGCCAACATAATTAGAGAACCAAGAAACATTCCAGTCAAGTTTATTGCCAACTGAATTAGAGAACCAAGAAACATTCCAGTCAAGTTTATTGCCAACTGAATTAGGGAACCAAGAAACATTCCAGCCAAGTGTATTGCCAACTGAATTAGAGAACCAAGAAACATTCCAGTCAAGTGTATTGCCAACTGAATTAGAGAACCAAGAAACATTCCAGCCAAGTGTATTGCCAACTGAATTAGAGAACCAAGAAACATTCCAGCCAAGTGTATTGCCAACTGAATTAGAGAACCAAGAAACATTCCAGCCATGTGTATTGCCAACTGAATTAAAGAACCAAGAAACATTCCAGCCAAGTGTATTGCCAACTGAATTAGAGAACCGAGAAACATTCCAGCCAAGTTTATTGCCAAATGAATTAGAGAACCAAGAAACATTCCAGTAAAGTGTATTGTCAACTGAATTAGAGAACCAAGAAACATTCCAGTCAAGTTTATTGCCAACTGAATTAGAGAACCAAGAAACATTCCAGTCAAGTTTATTACCAACAGAATTAGAGAACCAAGAAACATTCCAGCCAAGTGTATTGCCAACTGAATTAGAGAACCAAGAAACATTCCAGTCAAGTGTATTGCCAACTGAATTAGAGAACCAAGAAACACTCCAGCCAAGTGTATTGCCAACATAATTAGAGAACCAAGAAACATTCCAGCCAAGTGTATTGCCAACTGAATTAGAGAACCAAGAAACATTCCAGTCAAGTGTATTGCCAACATAATTAGAGAACTGAGAAACATTCCAGTCAAGTGTATTGCCAACTGAATTAGAGAACCAAGAAACATTCCAGTCAAGTGTATTGCCAACTGAATTAGAGAACCAAGAAACATTCCAGTCAAGTGTATTGCCAACTGAATTAGAGAACCAAGAAACATTCCAGCAAAGTGTATTGCCAACTGAATTAGAGAACAAAGAAACATTCCAGTCAAGTGTATTGCCAACATAATTAGAGAACCAAGAATCATTCCAGTCAAGTGTATTGCCAACATAATAAGAGAACCAAGAAACATTCCAGTCAAGTGTATTGCCAACATAATTAGAGAACCAAGAAACACTCCAGTCAAGTTTATTGCCAACTGAATTAGAGAACCAAGAAACATTCCAGTCAAGTTTATTGCCAACTGAATTAGGGAACCAAGAAACATTCCAGCCAAGTGTATTGCCAACTGAATTAGAGAACCAAGAAACATTCCAGCCAAGTGTATTGCCAACTGAATTAGAGAACCAGGAAACATTCCAGCCAAGTGTATTGCCAACTGAATTAGAGAACCAAGAAACATTCCAGTCAAGTGTATTGCCAACTGAATTAGAGAACCAAGAAACATTCCAGCCAAGTGTATTGCCAACTGAATTAGGGAACCAAGAAACATTCCAGCCAAGTGTATTACTAACTGATTTAGAGAACCAAGAAACATTCCAGTCAAGTTTATTGCCAACTGAATTAGAGAACTGAGAAACATTCCAGCCAAGTGTATTACTAACTGAATTAGAGAACCAAGAAACATTCCAGTCAAGTGTATTGCCAACTGAATTAGAGAACCAAGAAACATTCCAGCCAAGTTTATTACTAACTGAATTAGGGAACCAAGAAACATTCCAGCCAAGTGTATTGCCAACTGAATTAGAGAACCAAGAAACATTCCAGTCAAGTGTATTGCCAAATGAATTAGAGAACCAAGAAACATTCCAGCCAAGTTTATTACTAACTGAATTAGAGAACCAAGAAACATTCCAGTCAAGTTTATTGCCAACTGAATTAGGGAACCAAGAAACATTCCAGCCAAGTGTATTGCCAACTGAATTAGAGAACCAAGAAACATTCCAGTCAAGTGTATTGCCAACTGAATTAGAGAACCAAAAAACATTCCAGCCAAGTGTATTGCCAACTGAATTAGAGAACCAAGAAACATTCCAGCCAAGTGTATTGCCAACTAAATTAGAGAACCAAGAAACATTCCAGCCATGTGTATTGCCAACTGAATTAAAGAACCAAGAAACATTCCAGCCAAGTGTATTGCCAACTGAATTAGAGAACCAAGAAACATTCCAGCCATGTGTATTGCCAACTGAATTAGAGAACCGAGAAACATTCCAGCCAAGTTTATTGCCAAATGAATTAGAGAACCAAGAAACATTCCAGTAAAGTGTATTGTCAACTGAATTAGAGAACCAAGAAACATTCCAGTCAAGTTTATTGCCAACTGAATTAGAGAACCAAGAAACATTCCAGTCAAGTTTATTACCAACAGAATTAGAGAACCAAGAAACATTCCAGCCAAGTGTATTGCCAACATAATTAGAGAACCAAGAAACATTCCAATCAAGTGTATTGCCAACTGAATTAGAGAACCAAGAAACATTCCAGTCAAGTGTATTGCCAACTGAATTAGAGAACCAAGAAACATTCCAGTCAAGTGTATTGCCAACTGAATTAGAGAACCAAGAAACATTCCAGCAAAGTGTATTGCCAACTGAATTAGAGAACCAAGAATCATTCCAGTCAAGTGTATTGCCAACATAATTAGAGAACCAAGAAACATTCCAGCCAAGTTAATTACCAACTGAATTAGGGAACCAAGAAACATTCCAGCCAAGTGTATTGCCAACTGATTTAGAGAACCAAGAAACATTCCATCCAAGTTAATTACCAACTGAATTAGGGAACCAAGAAACATTCCAGCCAAGTGTATTGCCAACTGAATTAGGGAACCAAGAAACATTCCAGTCAAGTGTATTGCCATCTGACTTAGAGAAACAAGAAACATTCCAGCCAAGTGTATTGCCAACTGAATTAGAGAACCAAGAAACATTCCAGCCAAGTGTATTGCCAACTGAATTAGAGAACCAAGAAACATTCCAGCCAAGTGTATTGCCAACTGAATTAGGGAACCAAGAAACATTCCAGTCAAGTGTATTGCCAACTGAATTAAAGAACCAAGAAACATTCCAGCCAAGTGTATTGCCAACTGAATTAGAGAACTGAGAAACATTCCAGCCAAGTTTATTGCCAAATGAATTAGAGAACCAAGAAACATTCCAGTAAAGTGTATTGTCAACTGAATTAGAGAACCAAGAAACATTCCAGTCAAGTTTATTGCCAACTGAATTAGAGAACCAAGAAACATTCCAGTCAAGTTTATTACCAACTGAATTAGAGAACCAAGAAACATTCCAGCCAAGTGTATTGCCAACATAATTAGAGAACCAAGAAACATTCCAGTCAAGTGTATTGCCAACTGAATTAGAGAACCAAGAAACATTCCAGTCAAGTGTATTGCCAACTGAATTAGAGAACCAAGAAACATTCCAGTCAAGTGTATTGCCAACTGAATTAGAGAACCAAGAAACACTCCAGCCAAGTGTATTGCCAACATAATTAGAGAACCAAGAAACATTCCAGCCAAGTGTATTGCCAACTGAATTAGAGAACCAAGAAACATTCCAGTCAAGTGTATTGCCAACATAATTAGAGAACTGAGAAACATTCCAGTCAAGTGTATTGCCAACTGAATTAGAGAACCAAGAAACATTCCAGTCAAGTGTATTGCCAACTGAATTAGAGAACCAAGAAACATTCCAGTCAAGTGTATTGCCAACTGAATTAGAGAACCAAGAAACATTCCAGTCAAGTGTATTGCCAACTGAATTAGAGAACCAAGAAACATTCAAGCCAAGTGTATTGCCAACTGAATTAGAGAACCAAGAAACATTCCAGTCAAGTGTATTGCCAACTGAATTAGAGAACCAAGAAACATTCCAGCCAAGTTTATTGCCAACTCAATTAGAGAACCAAGAAACATTCCAGTCAAGTGTATTGCCAACTGAATTAGAGAACCAAGAAACATTCCAGCCAAGTGTATTGCCAACATAATTAGAGAACCAAGAAACATTCCAGCCAAGTGTATTGCCAACTGAATTAGAGAACCAAGAAATATTCCAGCCAAGTTTATTGCCAACATAATTAGAGAACCAAGAAACATTCCAGTCAAGTTTATTGCCAACTGAATTAGAGAACCAAGAAACATTCCAGTCAAGTTTATTGCCAACTGAATTAGGGAACCAAGAAACATTCCAGCCAAGTGTATTGCCAACTGAATTAGAGAACCAAGAAACATTCCAGTCAAGTGTATTGCCAACTGAATTAGAGAACCAAGAAACATTCCAGCCAAGTGTATTGCCAACTGAATTAGAGAACCAAGAAACATTCCAGCCAAGTGTATTGCCAACTGAATTAGAGAACCAAGAAACATTCCAGCCATGTGTATTGCCAACTGAATTAAAGAACCAAGAAACATTCCAGCCAAGTGTATTGCCAACTGAATTAGAGAACCGAGAAACATTCCAGCCAAGTTTATTGCCAAATGAATTAGAGAACCAAGAAACATTCCAGTAAAGTGTATTGTCAACTGAATTAGAGAACCAAGAAACATTCCAGTCAAGTTTATTGCCAACTGAATTAGAGAACCAAGAAACATTCCAGTCAAGTTTATTACCAACAGAATTAGAGAACCAAGAAACATTCCAGCCAAGTGTATTGCCAACTGAATTAGAGAACCAAGAAACATTCCAGTCAAGTGTATTGCCAACTGAATTAGAGAACCAAGAAACACTCCAGCCAAGTGTATTGCCAACATAATTAGAGAACCAAGAAACATTCCAGCCAAGTGTATTGCCAACTGAATTAGAGAACCAAGAAACATTCCAGTCAAGTGTATTGCCAACATAATTAGAGAACTGAGAAACATTCCAGTCAAGTGTATTGCCAACTGAATTAGAGAACCAAGAAACATTCCAGTCAAGTGTATTGCCAACTGAATTAGAGAACCAAGAAACATTCCAGTCAAGTGTATTGCCAACTGAATTAGAGAACCAAGAAACATTCCAGCAAAGTGTATTGCCAACTGAATTAGAGAACAAAGAAACATTCCAGTCAAGTGTATTGCCAACATAATTAGAGAACCAAGAATCATTCCAGTCAAGTGTATTGCCAACATAATAAGAGAACCAAGAAACATTCCAGTCAAGTGTATTGCCAACATAATTAGAGAACCAAGAAACACTCCAGTCAAGTTTATTGCCAACTGAATTAGAGAACCAAGAAACATTCCAGTCAAGTTTATTGCCAACTGAATTAGGGAACCAAGAAACATTCCAGCCAAGTGTATTGCCAACTGAATTAGAGAACCAAGAAACATTCCAGCCAAGTGTATTGCCAACTGAATTAGAGAACCAGGAAACATTCCAGCCAAGTGTATTGCCAACTGAATTAGAGAACCAAGAAACATTCCAGTCAAGTGTATTGCCAACTGAATTAGAGAACCAAGAAACATTCCAGCCAAGTGTATTGCCAACTGAATTAGGGAACCAAGAAACATTCCAGCCAAGTGTATTACTAACTGATTTAGAGAACCAAGAAACATTCCAGTCAAGTTTATTGCCAACTGAATTAGAGAACTGAGAAACATTCCAGCCAAGTGTATTACTAACTGAATTAGAGAACCAAGAAACATTCCAGTCAAGTGTATTGCCAACTGAATTAGAGAACCAAGAAACATTCCAGCCAAGTTTATTACTAACTGAATTAGGGAACCAAGAAACATTCCAGCCAAGTGTATTGCCAACTGAATTAGAGAACCAAGAAACATTCCAGTCAAGTGTATTGCCAAATGAATTAGAGAACCAAGAAACATTCCAGCCAAGTTTATTACTAACTGAATTAGAGAACCAAGAAACATTCCAGTCAAGTTTATTGCCAACTGAATTAGGGAACCAAGAAACATTCCAGCCAAGTGTATTGCCAACTGAATTAGAGAACCAAGAAACATTCCAGTCAAGTGTATTGCCAACTGAATTAGAGAACCAAAAAACATTCCAGCCAAGTGTATTGCCAACTGAATTAGAGAACCAAGAAACATTCCAGCCAAGTGTATTGCCAACTGAATTAGAGAACCAAGAAACATTCCAGCCATGTGTATTGCCAACTGAATTAAAGAACCAAGTAACATTCCAGCCAAGTGTATTGCCAACTGAATTAGAGAACCAAGAAACATTCCAGCCATGTGTATTGCCAACTGAATTAGAGAACCGAGAAACATTCCAGCCAAGTTTATTGCCAAATGAATTAGAGAACCAAGAAACATTCCAGTAAAGTGTATTGTCAACTGAATTAGAGAACCAAGAAACATTCCAGTCAAGTTTATTGCCAACTGAATTAGAGAACCAAGAAACATTCCAGTCAAGTTTATTACCAACAGAATTAGAGAACCAAGAAACATTCCAGCCAAGTGTATTGCCAACATAATTAGAGAACCAAGAAACATTCCAATCAAGTGTATTGCCAACTGAATTAGAGAACCAAGAAACATTCCAGTCAAGTGTATTGCCAACTGAATTAGAGAACCAAGAAACATTCCAGTCAAGTGTATTGCCAACTGAATTAGAGAACCAAGAAACATTCCAGCAAAGTGTATTGCCAACTGAATTAGAGAACCAAGAATCATTCCAGTCAAGTGTATTGCCAACATAATAAGAGAACCAAGAAACATTCCAGTCAAGTGTATTGCCAACATAATTAGAGAACCAAGAAACACTCCAGTCAAGTTTATTGCCAACTGAATTAGAGAACCAAGAAACATTCCAGTCAAGTTTATTGCCAACTGAATTAGGGAACCAAGAAACATTCCAGCCAAGTGTATTGCCAACTGAATTAGAGAACCAAGAAACATTCCAGCCAAGTGTATTGCCAACTGAATTAGAGAACCAGGAAACATTCCAGCCAAGTGTATTGCCAACTGAATTAGAGAACCAAGAAATATTCCAGTCAAGTGTATTGCCAACTGAATTAGAGAACCAAGAAACATTCCAGCCAAGTGTATTGCCAACTGAATTAGGGAACCAAGAAACATTCCAGCCAAGTGTATTACTAACTGATTTAGAGAACCAAGAAACATTCCAGTCAAGTTTATTGCCAACTGAATTAGAGAACAGAGAAACATTCCAGCCAAGTTTATTACTAACTGAATTAGGGAACCAAGAAACATTCCAGCCAAGTGTATTGCCAACTGAATTAGAGAACCAAGAAACATTCCAGTCAAGTGTATTGCCAAATGAATTAGAGAACCAAGAAACATTCCAGCCAAGTTTATTACTAACTGAATTAGAGAACCAAGAAACATTCCAGTCAAGTGTATTGCCAACTGAATTAGAGAACCAAGAAACATTCCAGCCAAGTGTATTGCCAACTGAATTAGAGAACAAAGAAACATTCTAGTCAAGTCTATTGCCAACTAAATTAGGGAACAAGAAACATTCCAGCCAAGTGTATTGCCAACTGAATTAGAGAACCAAGAAACATTCCAGCCAAGTTAATTACCAACTGAATTAGGGAACCAAGAAACATTCCAGCCAAGTGTATTGCCAACTGATTTAGAGAACCAAGAAACATTCCAGCCAAGTTAATTACCAACTGAATTAGGGAACCAAGAAACATTCCAGCCAAGTGTATTGCCAACTGAATTAGGGAACCAAGAAACATTCCAGTCAAGTGTATTGCCATCTGACTTAGAGAACCAAGAAACATTCCAGCCAAGTGTATTGCCAACTGAATTAGAGAACCAAGAAACATTCCAGCCAAGTGTATTGCCAACTGAATTAGAGAACCAAGAAACATTCCAGCCAAGTGTATTGCCAACTGAATTAGGGAACCAAGAAACATTCCAGTCAAGTGTATTGCCAACTGAATTAAAGAACCAAGAAACATTCCAGCCAAGTGTATTGCCAACTGAATTAGAGAACTGAGAAACATTCCAGCCAAGTTTATTGCCAAATGAATTAGAGAACCAAGAAACATTCCAGTAAAGTGTATTGTCAACTGAATTAGAGAACCAAGAAACATTCCAGTCAAGTTTATTGCCAACTGAATTAGAGAACCAAGAAACATTCCAGTCAAGTTTATTACCAACTGAATTAGAGAACCAAGAAACATTCCAGCCAAGTGTATTGCCAACATAATTAGAGAACCAAGAAACATTCCAGTCAAGTGTATTGCCAACTGAATTAGAGAACCAAGAAACATTCCAGTCAAGTGTATTGCCAACTGAATTAGAGAACCAAGAAACATTCCAGTCAAGTGTATTGCCAACTGAATTAGAGAACCAAGAAACACTCCAGCCAAGTGTATTGCCAAGATAATTAGAGAACCAAGAAACATTCCAGTCAAGTGTATTGCCAACATAATTAGAGAACTGAGAAACATTCCAGTCAAGTGTATTGCCAACTGAATTAGAGAACCAAGAAACATTCCAGTCAAGTGTATTGCAAACTGAATTAGAGAACCAAGAAACATTCCAGTCAAGTGTATTGCCAACTGAATTAGAGAACCAAGAAACATTCCAGTCAAGTGTATTGCCAACTGAATTAGAGAACCAAGAAACATTCAAGCCAAGTGTATTGCCAACTGAATTAGAGAACCAAGAAACATTCCAGTCAAGTGTATTGCCAACTGAATTAGAGAACCAAGAAACATTCCAGCCAAGTTTATTGCCAACTCAATTAGAGAACCAAGAAACATTCCAGTCAAGTGTATTGCCAACTGAATTAAAGAACCAAGAAACATTCCAGCCAAGTGTATTGCCAACTGAATTAGAGAACTGAGAAACATTCCAGCCAAGTTTATTGCCAAATGAATTAGAGAACCAAGAAACATTCCAGTAAAGTGTATTGTCAACTGAATTAGAGAACCAAGAAACATTCCAGTCAAGTTTATTGCCAACTGAATTAGAGAACCAAGAAACATTCCAGTCAAGTTTATTACCAACTGAATTAGAGAACCAAGAAACATTCCAGCCAAGTGTATTGCCAACATAATTAGAGAACCAAGAAACATTCCAGTCAAGTGTATTGCCAACTGAATTAGAGAACCAAGAAACATTCCAGTCAAGTGTATTGCCAACTGAATTAGAGAACCAAGAAACATTCCAGCCAAGTGTATTGCCAACATAATTAGAGAACCAAGAAACATTCCAGCCAAGTGTATTGCCAACTGAATTAGAGAACCAAGAAATATTCCAGCCAAGTTTATTGCCAACATAATTAGAGAACCAAGAAACATTCCAGTCAAGTTTATTGCCAACTGAATTAGAGAACCAAGAAACATTCCAGTCAAGTTTATTGCCAACTGAATTAGGGAACCAAGAAACATTTCAGCCAAGTGTATTGCCAACTGAATTAGAGAACCAAGAAACATTCCAGTCAAGTGTATTGCCAACTGAATTAGAGAACCAAGAAACATTCCAGCCAAGTGTATTGCCAACTGAATTAGAGAACCAAGAAACATTCCAGCCAAGTGTATTGCCAACTGAATTAGAGAACCAAGAAACATTCCAGCCATGTGTATTGCCAACTGAATTAAAGAACCAAGAAACATTCCAGCCAAGTGTATTGCCAACTGAATTAGAGAACCGAGAAACATTCCAGCCAAGTTTATTGCCAAATGAATTAGAGAACCAAGAAACATTCCAGTAAAGTGTATTGTCAACTGAATTAGAGAACCAAGAAACATTCCAGTCAAGTTTATTGCCAACTGAATTAGAGAACCAAGAAACATTCCAGTCAAGTTTATTACCAACAGAATTAGAGAACCAAGAAACATTCCAGCCAAGTGTATTGCCAACTGAATTAGAGAACCAAGAAACATTCCAGTCAAGTGTATTGCCAACTGAATTAGAGAACCAAGAAACACTCCAGCCAAGTGTATTGCCAACATAATTAGAGAACCAAGAAACATTCCAGCCAAGTGTATTGCCAACTGAATTAGAGAACCAAGAAACATTCCAGTCAAGTGTATTGCCAACATAATTAGAGAACTGAGAAACATTCCAGTCAAGTGTATTGCCAACTGAATTAGAGAACCAAGAAACATTCCAGTCAAGTGTATTGCCAACTGAATTAGAGAACCAAGAAACATTCCAGTCAAGTGTATTGCCAACTGAATTAGAGAACCAAGAAACATTCCAGCAAAGTGTATTGCCAACTGAATTAGAGAACAAAGAAACATTCCAGTCAAGTGTATTGCCAACATAATTAGAGAACCAAGAATCATTCCAGTCAAGTGTATTGCCAACATAATAAGAGAACCAAGAAACATTCCAGTCAAGTGTATTGCCAACATAATTAGAGAACCAAGAAACACTCCAGTCAAGTTTATTGCCAACTGAATTAGAGAACCAAGAAACATTCCAGTCAAGTTTATTGCCAACTGAATTAGGGAACCAAGAAACATTCCAACCAAGTGTATTGCCAACTGAATTAGAGAACCAAGAAACATTCCAGCCAAGTGTATTGCCAACTGAATTAGAGAACCAGGAAACATTCCAGCCAAGTGTATTGCCAACTGAATTAGAGAACCAAGAAACATTCCAGTCAAGTGTATTGCCAACTGAATTAGAGAACCAAGAAACATTCCAGCCAAGTGTATTGCCAACTGAATTAGGGAACCAAGAAACATTCCAGCCAAGTGTATTACTAACTGATTTAGAGAACCAAGAAACATTCCAGTCAAGTTTATTGCCAACTGAATTAGAGAACTGAGAAACATTCCAGCCAAGTGTATTACTAACTGAATTAGAGAACCAAGAAACATTCCAGTCAAGTGTATTGCCAACTGAATTAGAGAACCAAGAAACATTCCAGCCAAGTTTATTACTAACTGAATTAGGGAACCAAGAAACATTCCAGCCAAGTGTATTGCCAACTGAATTAGAGAACCAAGAAACATTCCAGTCAAGTGTATTGCCAAATGAATTAGAGAACCAAGAAACATTCCAGCCAAGTTTATTACTAACTGAATTAGAGAACCAAGAAACATTCCAGTCAAGTTTATTGCCAACTGAATTAGGGAACCAAGAAACATTCCAGCCAAGTGTATTGCCAACTGAATTAGAGAACCAAGAAACATTCCAGTCAAGTGTATTGCCAACTGAATTAGAGAACCAAAAAACATTCCAGCCAAGTGTATTGCCAACTGAATTAGAGAACCAAGAAACATTCCAGCCAAGTGTATTGCCAACTGAATTAGAGAACCAAGAAACATTCCAGCCATGTGTATTGCCAACTGAATTAAAGAACCAAGAAACATTCCAGCCAAGTGTATTGCCAACTGAATTAGAGAACCAAGAAACATTGCAGCCATGTGTATTGCCAACTGAATTAGAGAACCGAGAAACATTCCAGCCAAGTTTATTGCCAAATGAATTAGAGAACCAAGAAACATTCCAGTAAAGTGTATTGTCAACTGAATTAGAGAACCAAGAAACATTCCAGTCAAGTTTATTGCCAACTGAATTAGAGAACCAAGAAACATTCCAGTCAAGTTTATTACCAACAGAATTAGAGAACCAAGAAACATTCCAGCCAAGTGTATTGCCAACATAATTAGAGAACCAAGAAACATTCCAATCAAGTGTATTGCCAACTGAATTAGAGAACCAAGAAACATTCCAGTCAAGTGTATTGCCAACTGAATTAGAGAACCAAGAAACATTCCAGTCAAGTGTATTGCCAACTGAATTAGAGAACCAAGAAACATTCCAGCCAAGTGTATTGCCAACTGAATTAGAGAACTGAGAAACATTCCAGCCAAGTTTATTGCCAAATGAATTAGAGAACCAAGAAACATTCCAGTAAAGTGTATTGTCAACTGAATTAGAGAACCAAGAAACATTCCAGTCAAGTTTATTGCCAACTGAATTAGAGAACCAAGAAACATTCCAGTCAAGTTTATTACCAACTGAATTAGAGAACCAAGAAACATTCCAGCCAAGTGTATTGCCAACATAATTAGAGAACCAAGAAACATTCCAGTCAAGTGTATTGCCAACTGAATTAGAGAACCAAGAAACATTCCAGTCAAGTGTATTGCCAACTGAATTAGAGAACCAAGAAACATTCCAGCCAAGTGTATTGCCAACATAATTAGAGAACCAAGAAACATTCCAGCCAAGTGTATTGCCAACTGAATTAGAGAACCAAGAAATATTCCAGCCAAGTTTATTGCCAACATAATTAGAGAACCAAGAAACATTCCAGTCAAGTTTATTGCCAACTGAATTAGAGAACCAAGAAACATTCCAGTCAAGTTTATTGCCAACTGAATTAGGGAACCAAGAAACATTTCAGCCAAGTGTATTGCCAACTGAATTAGAGAACCAAGAAACATTCCAGTCAAGTGTATTGCCAACTGAATTAGAGAACCAAGAAACATTCCAGCCAAGTGTATTGCCAACTGAATTAGAGAACCAAGAAACATTCCAGCCAAGTGTATTGCCAACTGAATTAGAGAACCAAGAAACATTCCAGCCATGTGTATTGCCAACTGAATTAAAGAACCAAGAAACATTCCAGCCAAGTGTATTGCCAACTGAATTAGAGAACCGAGAAACATTCCAGCCAAGTTTATTGCCAAATGAATTAGAGAACCAAGAAACATTCCAGTAAAGTGTATTGTCAACTGAATTAGAGAACCAAGAAACATTCCAGTCAAGTTTATTGCCAACTGAATTAGAGAACCAAGAAACATTCCAGTCAAGTTTATTACCAACAGAATTAGAGAACCAAGAAACATTCCAGCCAAGTGTATTGCCAACTGAATTAGAGAACCAAGAAACATTCCAGTCAAGTGTATTGCCAACTGAATTAGAGAACCAAGAAACACTCCAGCCAAGTGTATTGCCAACATAATTAGAGAACCAAGAAACATTCCAGCCAAGTGTATTGCCAACTGAATTAGAGAACCAAGAAACATTCCAGTCAAGTGTATTGCCAACATAATTAGAGAACTGAGAAACATTCCAGTCAAGTGTATTGCCAACTGAATTAGAGAACCAAGAAACATTCCAGTCAAGTGTATTGCCAACTGAATTAGAGAACCAAGAAACATTCCAGTCAAGTGTATTGCCAACTGAATTAGAGAACCAAGAAACATTCCAGCAAAGTGTATTGCCAACTGAATTAGAGAACAAAGAAACATTCCAGTCAAGTGTATTGCCAACATAATTAGAGAACCAAGAATCATTCCAGTCAAGTGTATTGCCAACATAATAAGAGAACCAAGAAACATTCCAGTCAAGTGTATTGCCAACATAATTAGAGAACCAAGAAACACTCCAGTCAAGTTTATTGCCAACTGAATTAGAGAACCAAGAAACATTCCAGTCAAGTTTATTGCCAACTGAATTAGGGAACCAAGAAACATTCCAACCAAGTGTATTGCCAACTGAATTAGAGAACCAAGAAATATTCCAGCCAAGTGTATTGCCAACTGAATTAGAGAACCAGGAAACATTCCAGCCAAGTGTATTGCCAACTGAATTAGAGAACCAAGAAACATTCCAGTCAAGTGTATTGCCAACTGAATTAGAGAACCAAGAAACATTCCAGCCAAGTGTATTGCCAACTGAATTAGGGAACCAAGAAACATTCCAGCCAAGTGTATTACTAACTGATTTAGAGAACCAAGAAACATTCCAGTCAAGTTTATTGCCAACTGAATTAGAGAACTGAGAAACATTCCAGCCAAGTGTATTACTAACTGAATTAGAGAACCAAGAAACATTCCAGTCAAGTGTATTGCCAACTGAATTAGAGAACCAAGAAACATTCCAGCCAAGTTTATTACTAACTGAATTAGGGAACCAAGAAACATTCCAGCCAAGTGTATTGCCAACTGAATTAGAGAACCAAGAAACATTCCAGTCAAGTGTATTGCCAAATGAATTAGAGAACCAAGAAACATTCCAGCCAAGTTTATTACTAACTGAATTAGAGAACCAAGAAACATTCCAGTCAAGTTTATTGCCAACTGAATTAGGGAACCAAGAAACATTCCAGCCAAGTGTATTGCCAACTGAATTAGAGAACCAAGAAACATTCCAGTCAAGTGTATTGCCAACTGAATTAGAGAACCAAAAAACATTCCAGCCAAGTGTATTGCCAACTGAATTAGAGAACCAAGAAACATTCCAGCCAAGTGTATTGCCAACTGAATTAGAGAACCAAGAAACATTCCAGCCATGTGTATTGCCAACTGAATTAAAGAACCAAGAAACATTCCAGCCAAGTGTATTGCCAACTGAATTAGAGAACCAAGAAACATTGCAGCCATGTGTATTGCCAACTGAATTAGAGAACCGAGAAACATTCCAGCCAAGTTTATTGCCAAATGAATTAGAGAACCAAGAAACATTCCAGTAAAGTGTATTGTCAACTGAATTAGAGAACCAAGAAACATTCCAGTCAAGTTTATTGCCAACTGAATTAGAGAACCAAGAAACATTCCAGTCAAGTTTATTACCAACAGAATTAGAGAACCAAGAAACATTCCAGCCAAGTGTATTGCCAACATAATTAGAGAACCAAGAAACATTCCAATCAAGTGTATTGCCAACTGAATTAGAGAACCAAGAAACATTCCAGTCAAGTGTATTGCCAACTGAATTAGAGAACCAAGAAACATTCCAGTCAAGTGTATTGCCAACTGAATTAGAGAACCAAGAAACATTCCAGCAAAGTGTATTGCCAACTGAATTAGAGAACAAAGAAACATTCCAGTCAAGTGTATTGCCAACATAATTAGAGAACCAAGAATCATTCCAGTCAAGTGTATTGCCAACATAATAAGAGAACCAAGAAACATTCCAGTCAAGTGTATTGCCAACATAATTAGAGAACCAAGAAACACTCCAGTCAAGTTTATTGCCAACTGAATTAGAGAACCAAGAAACATTCCAGTCAAGTTTATTGCCAACTGAATTAGGGAACCAAGAAACATTCCAGCCAAGTGTATTGCCAACTGAATTAGAGAACCAAGAAACATTCCAGCCAAGTGTATTGCCAACTGAATTAGAGAACCAGGAAACATTCCAGCCAAGTGTATTGCCAACTGAATTAGAGAACCAAGAAACATTCCAGTCAAGTGTATTGCCAACTGAATTAGAGAACCAAGAAACATTCCAGCCAAGTGTATTGCCAACTGAATTAGGGAACCAAGAAACATTCCAGCCAAGTGTATTACTAACTGATTTAGAGAACCAAGAAACATTCCAGTCAAGTTTATTGCCAACTGAATTAGAGAACAGAGAAACATTCCAGCCAAGTTTATTACTAACTGAATTAGGGAACCAAGAAACATTCCAGCCAAGTGTATTGCCAACTGAATTAGAGAACCAAGAAACATTCCAGTCAAGTGTATTGCCAAATGAATTAGAGAACCAAGAAACATTCCAGCCAAGTTTATTACTAACTGAATTAGAGAACCAAGAAACATTCCAGTCAAGTGTATTGCCAACTGAATTAGAGAACCAAGAAACATTCCAGCCAAGTGTATTGCCAACTGAATTAGAGAACAAAGAAACATTCTAGTCAAGTCTATTGCCAACTAAATTAGGGAACAAGAAACATTCCAGCCAAGTGTATTGCCAACTGAATTAGAGAACCAAGAAACATTCCAGCCAAGTTAATTACCAACTGAATTAGGGAACCAAGAAACATTCCAGCCAAGTGTATTGCCAACTGATTTAGAGAACCAAGAAACATTCCAGCCAAGTTAATTACCAACTGAATTAGGGAACCAAGAAACATTCCAGCCAAGTGTATTGCCAACTGAATTAGGGAACCAAGAAACATTCCAGTCAAGTGTATTGCCATCTGACTTAGAGAACCAAGAAACATTCCAGCCAAGTGTATTGCCAACTGAATTAGAGAACCAAGAAACATTCCAGCCAAGTGTATTGCCAACTGAATTAGAGAACCAAGAAACATTCCAGCCAAGTGTATTGCCAACTGAATTAGGGAACCAAGAAACATTCCAGTCAAGTGTATTGCCAAATGAATTAAAGAACCAAGAAACATTCCAGCCAAGTGTATTGCCAACTGAATTAGAGAACTGAGAAACATTCCAGCCAAGTTTATTGCCAAATGAATTAGAGAACCAAGAAACATTCCAGTAAAGTGTATTGTCAACTGAATTAGAGAACCAAGAAACATTCCAGTCAAGTTTATTGCCAACTGAATTAGAGAACCAAGAAACATTCCAGCCAAGTGTATTGCCAACATAATTAGAGAACCAAGAAACATTCCAGCCAAGTGTATTACCAACATAATTAGAGAACCAAGAAACATTCCAGTCAAGTGTATTACCAACTGAATTAGAGAACCAAGAAACATTCCAGTCAAGTGTATTGCCAACTGAATTAGAGAACCAAGAAACATTCCAGCCAAGTGTATTGCCAACTGAATTAGAGAACCAAGAAACATTCCAGTCAAGTGTATTGCCAACTGAATTAAAGAACCAAGAAACATTCCAGCGAAGTTTATTGCCAACTCAATTGGAGAACCAAGAAACATTCCAGTCAAGTGTATTGCCAACTGAATTAGAGAACCAAGAAACATTCCAGCCAAGTGTATTGCCAACATAATTAGAGAACCAAGAAACATTCCAGCCAAGTGTATTGCCAACATAATTAGAGAACCAAGAAACATTCCAGCCAAGTGTATTGCCAACATAATTAGAGAACCAAGAAACATTCCAGTCAAGTGTATTACCAACTGAATTAGAGAACCAAGAAACATTCCAGTCAAGTGTATTGCCAACTGAATTAGAGAACCAAGAAACATTCCAGCCAAGTGTATTGCCAACTGAATTAGAGAACCAAGAAACATTCCAGTCAAGTGTATTGCCAACTGAATTAGAGAACCAAGAAACATTCCAGCCAAGTTTATTACCAACTCAATTAGAGAACCAAGAAACATTCTAGTCAAGTGTATTGCCAACTGAATTAGAGAACCAAGAAACATTCCAGCCAAGTGTATTGCCAACTGAATTAGAGAACAAAGAAACATTCTAGTCAAGTCTATTGCCAACTAAATTAGGGAACAAGAAACATTCCAGCCAAGTGTATTGCCAACTGAATTAGAGAACCAAGAAACATTCCAGCCAAGTTAATTACCAACTGAATTAGGGAACCAAGAAACATTCCAGCCAAGTGTATTGCCAACTGATTTAGAGAACCAAGAAACATTCCAGCCAAGTTAATTACCAACTGAATTAGGGAACCAAGAAACATTCCAGCCAAGTGTATTGCCAACTGAATTAGAGAACCAAGAAACATTCCAGTCAAGTGTATTGCCAACTGACTTAGAGAACCAAGAAACATTCCAGCCAAGTTAATTACCAACTGAATTAGGGAACCAAGAAACATTCCATCCAAGTGTATTGCCAACTGAATTAGGGAACCAAGAAACATTCCAGTCAAGTGTATTGCCAACTGACTTAGAGAACCAAGAAACATTCCAGCCAAGTTTATTACTAACTGAATTAGGGAACCAAGAAACATTCCAGCCAAGTGTATTGCCAACTGAATTAGAGAACCAAGAAACATTCCAGTCAAGTGTATTGCCAAATGAATTAGAGAACCAAGAAACATTCCAGCCAAGTTTATTACTAACTGAATTAGAGAACCAAGAAACATTCCAGCCATGTGTATTGCCAACTGAATTAAAGAACCAAGAAACATTCCAGCCAAGTGTATTGCCAACTGAATTAGAGAACCAAGAAACATTCCAGCCATGTGTATTGCCAACTGAATTAGAGAACCGAGAAACATTCCAGCCAAGTTTATTGCCAAATGAATTAGAGAACCAAGAAACATTCCAGTAAAGTGTATTGTCAACTGAATTAGAGAACCAAGAAACATTCCAGTCAAGTTTATTGCCAACTGAATTAGAGAACCAAGAAACATTCCAGTCAAGTTTATTACCAACAGAATTAGAGAACCAAGAAACATTCCAGCCAAGTGTATTGCCAACATAATTAGAGAACCAAGAAACATTCCAATCAAGTGTATTGCCAACTGAATTAGAGAACCAAGAAACATTCCAGTCAAGTGTATTGCCAACTGAATTAGAGAACCAAGAAACATTCCAGTCAAGTGTATTGCCAACTGAATTAGAGAACCAAGAAACATTCCAGCAAAGTGTATTGCCAACTGAATTAGAGAACAAAGAAACATTCCAGTCAAGTGTATTGCCAACATAATTAGAGAACCAAGAATCATTCCAGTCAAGTGTATTGCCAACATAATAAGAGAACCAAGAAACATTCCAGTCAAGTGTATTGCCAACATAATTAGAGAACCAAGAAACACTCCAGTCAAGTTTATTGCCAACTGAATTAGAGAACCAAGAAACATTCCAGTCAAGTTTATTGCCAACTGAATTAGGGAACCAAGAAACATTCCAGCCAAGTGTATTGCCAACTGAATTAGAGAACCAAGAAACATTCCAGCCAAGTGTATTGCCAACTGAATTAGAGAACCAGGAAACATTCCAGCCAAGTGTATTGCCAACTGAATTAGAGAACCAAGAAACATTCCAGTCAAGTGTATTGCCAACTGAATTAGAGAACCAAGAAACATTCCAGCCAAGTGTATTGCCAACTGAATTAGGGAACCAAGAAACATTCCAGCCAAGTGTATTACTAACTGATTTAGAGAACCAAGAAACATTCCAGTCAAGTTTATTGCCAACTGAATTAGAGAACAGAGAAACATTCCAGCCAAGTTTATTACTAACTGAATTAGGGAACCAAGAAACATTCCAGCCAAGTGTATTGCCAACTGAATTAGAGAACCAAGAAACATTCCAGTCAAGTGTATTGCCAAATGAATTAGAGAACCAAGAAACATTCCAGCCAAGTTTATTACTAACTGAATTAGAGAACCAAGAAACATTCCAGTCAAGTGTATTGCCAACTGAATTAGAGAACCAAGAAACATTCCAGCCAAGTGTATTGCCAACTGAATTAGAGAACAAAGAAACATTCTAGTCAAGTCTATTGCCAACTAAATTAGGGAACAAGAAACATTCCAGCCAAGTGTATTGCCAACTGAATTAGAGAACCAAGAAACATTCCAGCCAAGTTAATTACCAACTGAATTAGGGAACCAAGAAACATTCCAGCCAAGTGTATTGCCAACTGATTTAGAGAACCAAGAAACATTCCAGCCAAGTTAATTACCAACTGAATTAGGGAACCAAGAAACATTCCAGCCAAGTGTATTGCCAACTGAATTAGGGAACCAAGAAACATTCCAGTCAAGTGTATTGCCATCTGACTTAGAGAACCAAGAAACATTCCAGCCAAGTGTATTGCCAACTGAATTAGAGAACCAAGAAACATTCCAGCCAAGTGTATTGCCAACTGAATTAGAGAACCAAGAAACATTCCAGCCAAGTGTATTGCCAACTGAATTAGGGAACCAAGAAACATTCCAGTCAAGTGTATTGCCAACTGAATTAAAGAACCAAGAAACATTCCAGCCAAGTGTATTGCCAACTGAATTAGAGAACTGAGAAACATTCCAGCCAAGTTTATTGCCAAATGAATTAGAGAACCAAGAAACATTCCAGTAAAGTGTATTGTCAACTGAATTAGAGAACCAAGAAACATTCCAGTCAAGTTTATTGCCAACTGAATTAGAGAACCAAGAAACATTCCAGTCAAGTTTATTACCAACTGAATTAGAGAACCAAGAAACATTCCAGCCAAGTGTATTGCCAACATAATTAGAGAACCAAGAAACATTCCAGTCAAGTGTATTGCCAACTGAATTAGAGAACCAAGAAACATTCCAGTCAAGTGTATTGCCAACTGAATTAGAGAACCAAGAAACATTCCAGTCAAGTGTATTGCCAACTGAATTAGAGAACCAAGAAACACTCCAGCCAAGTGTATTGCCAACATAATTAGAGAACCAAGAAACATTCCAGTCAAGTGTATTGCCAACATAATTAGAGAACTGAGAAACATTCCAGTCAAGTGTATTGCCAACTGAATTAGAGAACCAAGAAACATTCCAGTCAAGTGTATTGCCAACTGAATTAGAGAACCAAGAAACATTCCAGTCAAGTGTATTGCCAACTGAATTAGAGAACCAAGAAACATTCAAGCCAAGTGTATTGCCAACTGAATTAGAGAACCAAGAAACATTCCAGTCAAGTGTATTGCCAACTGAATTAGAGAACCAAGAAACATTCCAGCCAAGTTTATTGCCAACTCAATTAGAGAACCAAGAAACATTCCAGTCAAGTGTATTGCCAACTGAATTAGAGAACCAAGAAACATTCCAGCCAAGTGTATTGCCAACATAATTAGAGAACCAAGAAACATTCCAGCCAAGTGTATTACCAACATAATTAGAGAACCAAGAAACATTCCAGTCAAGTGTATTACCAACTGAATTAGAGAACCAAGAAACATTCCAGTCAAGTGTATTGCCAACTGAATTAGAGAACCAAGAAACATTCCAGCCAAGTGTATTGCCAACTGAATTAGAGAACCAAGAAACATTCCAGTCAAGTGTATTGCCAACTGAATTAAAGAACCAAGAAACATTCCAGCGAAGTTTATTGCCAACTCAATTGGAGAACCAAGAAACATTCCAGTCAAGTGTATTGCCAACTGAATTAGAGAACCAAGAAACATTCCAGCCAAGTGTATTGCCAACATAATTAGAGAACCAAGAAACATTCCAGCCAAGTGTATTGCCAACATAATTAGAGAACCAAGAAACATTCCAGCCAAGTGTATTGCCAACATAATTAGAGAACCAAGAAACATTCCAGTCAAGTGTATTACCAACTGAATTAGAGAACCAAGAAACATTCCAGCGAAGTTTATTGCCAACTCAATTGGAGAACCAAGAAACATTCCAGTCAAGTGTATTGCCAACTGAATTAAAGAACCAAGAAACATTCCAGCGAAGTTTATTGCCAACTCAATTGGAGAACCAAGAAACATTCCAGTCAAGTGTATTGCCAACTGAATTAGAGAACCAAGAAACATTCCAGCCAAGTGTATTGCCAACATAATTAGAGAACCAAGAAACATTCCAGCCAAGTGTATTGCCAACATAATTAGAGAACCAAGAAACATTCCAGCCAAGTGTATTGCCAACATAATTAGAGAACCAAGAAACATTCCAGTCAAGTGTATTACCAACTGAATTAGAGAACCAAGAAACATTCCAGTCAAGTGTATTGCCAACTGAATTAGAGAACCAAGAAACATTCCAGCCAAGTGTATTGCCAACTGAATTAGAGAACCAAGAAACATTCCAGTCAAGTGTATTGCCAACTGAATTAGAGAACCAAGAAACATTCCAGCCAAGTTTATTACCAACTCAATTAGAGAACCAAGAAACATTCTAGTCAAGTGTATTGCCAACTGAATTAGAGAACCAAGAAACATTCCAGCCAAGTGTATTGCCAACTGAATTAGAGAACAAAGAAACATTCTAGTCAAGTCTATTGCCAACTAAATTAGGGAACAAGAAACATTCCAGCCAAGTGTATTGCCAACTGAATTAGAGAACCAAGAAACATTCCAGCCAAGTTAATTACCAACTGAATTAGGGAACCAAGAAACATTCCAGCCAAGTGTATTGCCAACTGATTTAGAGAACCAAGAAACATTCCAGCCAAGTTAATTACCAACTGAATTAGGGAACCAAGAAACATTCCAGCCAAGTGTATTGCCAACTGAATTAGGGAACCAAGAAACATTCCAGTCAAGTGTATTGCCAACTGACTTAGAGAACCAAGAAACATTCCAGCCAAGTTAATTACCAACTGAATTAGGGAACCAAGAAACATTCCATCCAAGTGTATTGCCAACTGAATTAGGGAACCAAGAAACATTCCAGTCAAGTGTATTGCCAACTGACTTAGAGAACCAAGAAACATTCCAGCCAAGTTTATTACTAACTGAATTAGGGAACCAAGAAACATTCCAGCCAAGTGTATTGCCAACTGAATTAGAGAACCAAGAAACATTCCAGTCAAGTGTATTGCCAAATGAATTAGAGAACCAAGAAACATTCCAGCCAAGTTTATTACTAACTGAATTAGAGAACCAAGAAACATTCCAGCCATGTGTATTGCCAACTGAATTAAAGAACCAAGAAACATTCCAGCCAAGTGTATTGCCAACTGAATTAGAGAACCAAGAAACATTCCAGCCATGTGTATTGCCAACTGAATTAGAGAACCGAGAAACATTCCAGCCAAGTTTATTGCCAAATGAATTAGAGAACCAAGAAACATTCCAGTAAAGTGTATTGTCAACTGAATTAGAGAACCAAGAAACATTCCAGTCAAGTTTATTGCCAACTGAATTAGAGAACCAAGAAACATTCCAGTCAAGTTTATTACCAACAGAATTAGAGAACCAAGAAACATTCCAGCCAAGTGTATTGCCAACATAATTAGAGAACCAAGAAACATTCCAATCAAGTGTATTGCCAACTGAATTAGAGAACCAAGAAACATTCCAGTCAAGTGTATTGCCAACTGAATTAGAGAACCAAGAAACATTCCAGTCAAGTGTATTGCCAACTGAATTAGAGAACCAAGAAACATTCCAGCAAAGTGTATTGCCAACTGAATTAGAGAACAAAGAAACATTCCAGTCAAGTGTATTGCCAACATAATTAGAGAACCAAGAATCATTCCAGTCAAGTGTATTGCCAACATAATAAGAGAACCAAGAAACATTCCAGTCAAGTGTATTGCCAACATAATTAGAGAACCAAGAAACACTCCAGTCAAGTTTATTGCCAACTGAATTAGAGAACCAAGAAACATTCCAGTCAAGTTTATTGCCAACTGAATTAGGGAACCAAGAAACATTCCAGCCAAGTGTATTGCCAACTGAATTAGAGAACCAAGAAACATTCCAGCCAAGTGTATTGCCAACTGAATTAGAGAACCAGGAAACATTCCAGCCAAGTGTATTGCCAACTGAATTAGAGAACCAAGAAACATTCCAGTCAAGTGTATTGCCAACTGAATTAGAGAACCAAGAAACATTCCAGCCAAGTGTATTGCCAACTGAATTAGGGAACCAAGAAACATTCCAGCCAAGTGTATTACTAACTGATTTAGAGAACCAAGAAACATTCCAGTCAAGTTTATTGCCAACTGAATTAGAGAACAGAGAAACATTCCAGCCAAGTTTATTACTAACTGAATTAGGGAACCAAGAAACATTCCAGCCAAGTGTATTGCCAACTGAATTAGAGAACCAAGAAACATTCCAGTCAAGTGTATTGCCAAATGAATTAGAGAACCAAGAAACATTCCAGCCAAGTTTATTACTAACTGAATTAGAGAACCAAGAAACATTCCAGTCAAGTGTATTGCCAACTGAATTAGAGAACCAAGAAACATTCCAGCCAAGTGTATTGCCAACTGAATTAGAGAACAAAGAAACATTCTAGTCAAGTCTATTGCCAACTAAATTAGGGAACAAGAAACATTCCAGCCAAGTGTATTGCCAACTGAATTAGAGAACCAAGAAACATTCCAGCCAAGTTAATTACCAACTGAATTAGGGAACCAAGAAACATTCCAGCCAAGTGTATTGCCAACTGATTTAGAGAACCAAGAAACATTCCAGCCAAGTTAATTACCAACTGAATTAGGGAACCAAGAAACATTCCAGCCAAGTGTATTGCCAACTGAATTAGGGAACCAAGAAACATTCCAGTCAAGTGTATTGCCATCTGACTTAGAGAACCAAGAAACATTCCAGCCAAGTGTATTGCCAACTGAATTAGAGAACCAAGAAACATTCCAGCCAAGTGTATTGCCAACTGAATTAGAGAACCAAGAAACATTCCAGCCAAGTGTATTGCCAACTGAATTAGGGAACCAAGAAACATTCCAGTCAAGTGTATTGCCAACTGAATTAAAGAACCAAGAAACATTCCAGCCAAGTGTATTGCCAACTGAATTAGAGAACTGAGAAACATTCCAGCCAAGTTTATTGCCAAATGAATTAGAGAACCAAGAAACATTCCAGTAAAGTGTATTGTCAACTGAATTAGAGAACCAAGAAACATTCCAGTCAAGTTTATTGCCAACTGAATTAGAGAACCAAGAAACATTCCAGTCAAGTTTATTACCAACTGAATTAGAGAACCAAGAAACATTCCAGCCAAGTGTATTGCCAACATAATTAGAGAACCAAGAAACATTCCAGTCAAGTGTATTGCCAACTGAATTAGAGAACCAAGAAACATTCCAGTCAAGTGTATTGCCAACTGAATTAGAGAACCAAGAAACATTCCAGTCAAGTGTATTGCCAACTGAATTAGAGAACCAAGAAACACTCCAGCCAAGTGTATTGCCAACATAATTAGAGAACCAAGAAACATTCCAGTCAAGTGTATTGCCAACATAATTAGAGAACTGAGAAACATTCCAGTCAAGTGTATTGCCAACTGAATTAGAGAACCAAGAAACATTCCAGTCAAGTGTATTGCCAACTGAATTAGAGAACCAAGAAACATTCCAGTCAAGTGTATTGCCAACTGAATTAGAGAACCAAGAAACATTCAAGCCAAGTGTATTGCCAACTGAATTAGAGAACCAAGAAACATTCCAGTCAAGTGTATTGCCAACTGAATTAGAGAACCAAGAAACATTCCAGCCAAGTTTATTGCCAACTCAATTAGAGAACCAAGAAACATTCCAGTCAAGTGTATTGCCAACTGAATTAGAGAACCAAGAAACATTCCAGCCAAGTGTATTGCCAACATAATTAGAGAACCAAGAAACATTCCAGCCAAGTGTATTACCAACATAATTAGAGAACCAAGAAACATTCCAGTCAAGTGTATTACCAACTGAATTAGAGAACCAAGAAACATTCCAGTCAAGTGTATTGCCAACTGAATTAGAGAACCAAGAAACATTCCAGCCAAGTGTATTGCCAACTGAATTAGAGAACCAAGAAACATTCCAGTCAAGTGTATTGCCAACTGAATTAAAGAACCAAGAAACATTCCAGCGAAGTTTATTGCCAACTCAATTGGAGAACCAAGAAACATTCCAGTCAAGTGTATTGCCAACTGAATTAGAGAACCAAGAAACATTCCAGCCAAGTGTATTGCCAACATAATTAGAGAACCAAGAAACATTCCAGCCAAGTGTATTGCCAACATAATTAGAGAACCAAGAAACATTCCAGCCAAGTGTATTGCCAACATAATTAGAGAACCAAGAAACATTCCAGTCAAGTGTATTACCAACTGAATTAGAGAACCAAGAAACATTCCAGTCAAGTGTATTGCCAACTGAATTAGAGAACCAAGAAACATTCCAGCCAAGTGTATTGCCAACTGAATTAGAGAACCAAGAAACATTCCAGTCAAGTGTATTGCCAACTGAATTAGAGAACCAAGAAACATTCCAGCCAAGTTTATTACCAACTCAATTAGAGAACCAAGAAACATTCCAGTCAAGTGTATTGCCAACTGAATTAGAGAACCAAGAAACATTCCAGCCAAGTGTATTGCCAACTGAATTAGAGAACAAAGAAACATTCTAGTCAAGTCTATTGCCAACTAAATTAGGGAACAAGAAACATTCCAGCCAAGTGTATTGCCAACTGAATTAGAGAACCAAGAAACATTCCAGCCAAGTTAATTACCAACTGAATTAGGGAACCAAGAAACATTCCAGCCAAGTGTATTGCCAACTGATTTAGAGAACCAAGAAACATTCCAGCCAAGTTAATTACCAACTGAATTAGGGAACCAAGAAACATTCCAGCCAAGTGTATTGCCAACTGAATTAGGGAACCAAGAAACATTCCAGTCAAGTGTATTGCCAACTGACTTAGAGAACCAAGAAACATTCCAGCCAAGTTAATTACCAACTGAATTAGGGAACCAAGAAACATTCCATCCAAGTGTATTGCCAACTGAATTAGGGAACCAAGAAACATTCCAGTCAAGTGTATTGCCAACTGACTTAGAGAACCAAGAAACATTCCAGCCAAGTTTATTACTAACTGAATTAGGGAACCAAGAAACATTCCAGCCAAGTGTATTGCCAACTGAATTAGAGAACCAAGAAACATTCCAGTCAAGTGTATTGCCAAATGAATTAGAGAACCAAGAAACATTCCAGCCAAGTTTATTACTAACTGAATTAGAGAACCAAGAAACATTCCAGTCAAGTGTATTGCCAACTGAATTAGAGAACCAAGAAACATTCCAGCCAAGTGTATTGCCAACTGAATTAGAGAACAAAGAAACATTCTAGTCAAGTCTATTGCCAACTAAATTAGGGAACAAGAAACATTCCAGCCAAGTGTATTGCCAACTGAATTAGAGAACCAAGAAACATTCCAGCCAAGTGTATTGCCAACTGAATTAGAGAACCAAGAAACATTCCAGCCAAGTTAATTACCAACTGAATTAGGGAACCAAGAAACATTCCAGCCAAGTGTATTGCCAACTGAATTAGGGAACCAAGAAACATTCCAGTCAAGTGTATTGCCAACTGACTTAGAGAACCAAGAAACATTCCAGCCAAGTGTATTGCCAACTGAATTAGAGAACCAAGAAACATTCCAGCCAAGTGTATTGCCAACTGAATTAGAGAACCAAGAAACATTCCAGCCAAGTGTATTGCCAACTGAATTCGAGAACCAAGAAACATTCCAGCCAAGTTTATTGCCAACTGAATTAGGGAACAAAGAAACATTCCAGCCAAGTGTATTGCCAACTGAATTAGAGAACAAAGAAACATTCCAGTCAAGTGTATTGCCAACTGAATTAGAGAACCAAGAAACATTCCAGTCAAGTGTATTGCCAACATAATTAGAGAACCAAGAATCATTCCAGTCAAGTGTATTGCCAACTGAATTAGAGAACCAAGAAACATTCCAGCCAAGTGTATTGCCAACATAATTAGAGAACCAAGAAATATTCCAGCCAAGTTTATTGCCACCATAATTAGAGAACCAAGAAACATTCCAGTCAAGTTTATTGCCAACTGAATTAGAGAACCAAGAAACATTCCAGTCAAGTTTATTGCCAACTGAATTAGGGAACCAAGAAACATTCCAGCCAAGTGTATTGCCAACTGAATTAGAGAACCAAGAAACATTCCAGTCAAGTGTATTGCCAACTGAATTAGAGAACCAAGAAACATTCCAGCCAAGTGTATTGCCAACTGAATTAGAGAACCAAGAAACATTCCAGCCAAGTGTATTGCCAACATAATTAGAGAACCAAGAAACATTCCAGTCAAGTGTATTACCAACTGAATTAGAGAACCAAGAAACATTCCAGTCAAGTGTATTGCCAACTGAATCATAGAACCAAGAAACATTCTAGCCAAGTGTATTGCCAACTGAATTAGAGAACCAAGAAACATTCCAGTCAAGTGTATTGCCAACTGAATTAGAGAACCAAGAAACATTCCAGCCAAGTGTATTGCCAACTGAATTAGAGAACCAAGAAACATTCCAGCCAAGTGTATTGCCAACATAATTAGAGAACCAAGAAACATTCCAGCCAAGTGTATTGCCAACATAATTAGAGAACCAAGAAACATTCCAGTCAAGTGTATTACCAACTGAATTAGAGAACCAAGAAACATTCCAGTCAAGTGTATTGCCAACTGAATTATAGAACCAAGAAACATTCTAGCCAAGTGTATTGCCAACTGAATTAGAGAACCAAGAAACATTCCAGTCAAGTGTATTGCCAACTCAATTAGAGAACCAAGAAACATTCCAGCCAAGTGTATTGCCAACTCAATTAGAGAACCAAGAAACATTCCAGTCAAGTGTATTGCCAACTGAATTAGAGAACCAAGAAACATTCCAGCCAAGTGTATTGCCAACTGAATTAGAGAACAAAGAAACATTCTAGTCAAGTCTATTGCCAACTAAATTAGGGAACAAGAAACATTCCAGCCAAGTGTATTGCCAACTGAATTAGAGAACCAAGAAACATTCCAGCCAAGTTAATTACCAACTGAATTAGGGAACCAAGAAACATTCCAGCCAAGTGTATTGCCAACTGATTTAGAGAACCAAGAAACATTCCAGCCAAGTTAATTACCAACTGAATTAGGGAACCAAGAAACATTCCAGCCAAGTGTATTGCCAACTGAATTAGGGAACCAAGAAACATTCAAGTCAAGTGTATTGCCAACTGACTAAGAGAACCAAGAAACATTCCAGCCAAGTGTATTGCCAACTGAATTAGAGAACCAAGAAACATTCCAGCAAAGTGTATTGCCAACTGAATTAGGGAACCAAGAAACATTCCAGTCAAGTGTATTGCCAACTGAATTAAAGAACCAAGAAACATTCCAGCCAAGTGTATTGCCAACTGAATTAGAGAACCGAGAAACATTCCAGCCAAGTTTATTGCCAAATGAATTAGAGAACCAAGAAACATTCCAGTAAAGTGTATTGTCAACTGAATTAGAGAACCAAGAAACATTCCAGTCAAGTTTATTGTCAACTGAATTAGAGAACCAAGAAACATTCCAGTCAAGTTTATTACCAACTGAATTAGAGAACCAAGAAACATTCCAGCCAAGTGTATTGCCAACATAATTAGAGAACCAAGAAACATTCCAGTCAAGTGTATTGCCAACTGAATTAGAGAACCAAGAAACATTCCAGTCAAGTGTATTGCCAACTGAATTAGAGAACCAAGAAACATTCCAGTCAAGTGTATTGCCAACTGAATTAGAGAACCAAGAAACACTCCAGCCAAGTGTATTGCCAACATAATTAGAGAACCAAGAAACATTCCAGCCAAGTGTATTGCCAACTGAATTAGAGAACCAAGAAACATTCCAGTCAAGTGTATTGCCAACATAATTAGAGAACCGAGAAACATTCCAGTCAAGTGTATTGCCAACTGAATTAGAGAACCAAGAAACATTCCAGTCAAGTGTATTGCCAACTGAATTAGAGAACCAAGAAACATTCCAGTCAAGTGTATTGCCAACTGAATTAGAGAACCAAGAAACATTCCAGCCAAGTGTATTGTCTACTGAATTAGAGAACCAAGAAACATTCCAGTCAAGTGTATTGCCAACTGAATTAGAGAACCAAGAAACATTCCAGCCAAGTTTATTGCCAACTCAATTAGAGAACCAAGAAACATTCCAGTCAAGTGTATTGCCAACTGAATTAGAGAACCAAGAAACATTCCAGTCAAGTGTATTGCCAACATAATTAGAGAACCAAGAAACATTCCAGCCAAGTGTATTGCCAACATAATTAGAGAACCAAGAAACATTCCAGCCAAGTGTATTGCCAACATAATTAGAGAACCAAGAAACATTCCAGTCAAGTGTATGGCCAACTGAATTAGAGAACCAAGAAACATTCCAGCCAAGTTTATTGCCAACTCAATTGGAGAACCAAGAAACATTCCAGTCAAGTGTATTGCCAACTGAATTAGAGAACCAAGAAACATTCCAGCCAAGTGTATTGCCAACATAATTAGAGAACCAAGAAACATTCCAGCCAAGTGTATTGCCAACATAATTAGAGAACCAAGAAACATTCCAGCCAAGTGTATTGCAAACATAATTAGAGAACCAAGAAACATTCCAGTCAAGTGTATTACCAACTGAATTAGAGGACCAAGAAACATTCCAGTCAAGTGTATTGCCAACTGAATTAGAGAACCAAGAAACATTCCAGCCAAGTGTATTGCCAACTGAATTAGAGAACCAAGAAACATTCCAGTCAAGTGTATTGCCAACTGAATTAGAGAACCAAGAAACATTCCAGCCAAGTTTATTGCCAACTCAATTAGAGAACCAAGAAACATTCCAGTCAAGTGTTTTGCCAACTGAATTAGAGAACCAAGAAACATTCCAGCCAAGTGTATTGCCAACATAATTAGAGAACCAAGAAACATTCCAGTCAAGTGTATTACTAACTGAATTAGAGAACCAAGAAACATTCCAGCCAAGTGTATTGCCAACTGAATTAGAGAACCAAGAAACATTCCAGTCAAGTGTATTGCCAAATGAATTAGAGAACCAAGAAACATTCCAGTCAAGTGTATTGCCAACTGAATTAGAGAACCAAGAAACATTCCAGCCAAATTTATTGCCAACTCAATTAGAGAACCAAGAAACATTCCAGTCAAGTGTATTGCCAACTGAATTAGAGAACCAAGAAACATTCCAGCCAAGTGTATTGCCAACTGAATTAGAGAACCAAGAAACATTCCAGCCAAGTGTATTGCCAACATAATTAGAGAACCAAGAAACATTCCAGTCAAGTTTATTACCAACTGAATTAGAGAACCAAGAAACATTCCAGTCAAGTGTATTGCCAACTGAATTAGAGAACCAAGAAACATTCCAGTCAAGTGTATTGCCAACTGAATTAGAGAACCAAGAAACATTCCAGCCAAGTGTATTGCCAACTGAATTAGAGAACCAAGAAACATTCCAGCCAAGTATATTGTCAACTGAATTAGAGAACCAAGAAACATTCCAGTCAAGTGTATTGCCAACTGAATTAGAGAACCAAGAAACATTCCAGTCAAGTGTATTGCCAACTGAATTAGAGAACCAAGAAACATTCCAGCCAAGTGTATTGCCAACTGAATTAGAGAACCAAGAAACATTCCAGCCAAGTATATTGTCAACTGAATTAGAGAACCAAGAAACATTCCAGTCAAGTTTATTGCCAACTCAATTAGAGAACCAAGAAACATTCCAGTCAAGTGTATTGCCAACTGAATTAGAGAACCAAGAAACATTCCAGCCAAGTGTATTGCCAACATAATTAGAGAACCAAGAAACATTCCAGTCAAGTGTATTACCAACTGAATTAGAGAACCAAGAAACATTCCAGTCAAGTGTATTGCCAACTGAATTAGGGAACCAAGAAACATTCCAGTCAAGTTTATTGCCAACTGAATTAGAGAACCAAGAAACATTCCAGCCAAGTGTATTGCCAACTGAATTAGAGAACCAAGAAACATTCCAGCCAAGTTTATTGCCAACTGAATTAGAGGTTGCAAATAAGATTATGCTAAACATATTTTCCCATAGGTTTTATGCTTCATTTCCCTTATGGTAGACGCCATCTTGGATTGACAATCCACACAAAGTTTGTAATGGGCTATCCACTGATTATCTATGTATAATTTGTTCGGGAGCAATCAATTTTAAGTTTGTAGTTGATGAGAAAATATTTATTCGTTTTCCCATACTGTCCTATGCTGTAAAATTGTGTTTTGATAGCACTCATCTTGAATTTCCAATCGACACAAAACAAACATTTTGTATATCATCATCGAAGTTTATCGGCAGAAGTAGACAGTACCACAGGATATGAGGAAAATGACTGAAATATTGAACGACAATAACAGGGTTGTACCTCTGCTTTAATTAGTGTGTTAGTGTAAAGTTGGATAGTCTCTCATATTCATTTACATCCATGTCTTTTCTTACTTATACATCAACTTTGCTCTCAATTGTTCAGTCCAACCTGTACAATAATTTAGATTTTTGCAACGAACCATACAAATGAATGGTAATTCAGATACAATTGTGACGCAATCAATTTCCTAGATTTTGAGAAATATTAGTTTCTAATTTTTCATATGATCTTGTGTTGAAACTATGTCCTGCTGAAACGCCCATCTTGGATTTCTGATCCACACAACAAAAAACATAAAATTTGTAAATGACCATCCAAAGAGCATTCCAGTCAAGTTTCTAACAGAAAATCAATCAGTTCATGCGTGTTCATCTGTCTGTTTTAACATTAGGAAACAATGGGAACCAGATTATGATCGAACCGTGTATATACATGTATATCTCTATAACCTCTAACCCAAATACAGTAAAGCATAGCTATGCAATGTTGCTGTTCAATATGTCGGTATTCTTTTTTTCTTCTTATTTTGTTTCTATTTTAGCAAATTGATCCCATGTACGATTTACTTTGTATTTCACATGTGTAATTGGTCACTTAGTGTTTCAGTCTACTATTTCACACATGTAATTGGTCACTTTGTGTTTCAGTCTACTATTTCACACATGTAATTGGTCACTTTGTGTTTCAGTCTACTATTTCACACATGTAATTGGTCACTTTGTGTTTCAGTCTACTATTTCACACATGTAATTGGTCACTTTGTGTTTCAGTTTACTATTTCACACATGTAATTGGTCACTTTGTGTTTCAGTTTACTATTTCACACATGTAATTGGTCACTTAGTGTTTCAGTTTACTATTTCACACATGTAATTGGTCACTTTGTGTTTCAGTCTACTATTTCACACATGTAATTGGTCACTTAGTGTTTCAGTTTACTATTTCACACATGTAATTGGTCAATTTGTGTTTCAGTTTACTATTTCACACATGTAATTGGTCACTTTGTCGTTCAGTCTACTATTTCACATTTGTAATTATTCACTTTGTGTTTCAGTATACTATTTCACACATGTAATTGGTCACTTTGTGCTTCAGTCTACTATTTCGCACATGTAATTGGTCACTTTGTCGTTCAGTCTACTATTTCACACATGTAATTGGTCACTTTGTGTTTCAGTCTACTATTTCACACATGTAAATGGTCACTTAGTGTTTCAGTTTACTATTTCACACATGTAATTGGTCACTTTGTGTTTCAGTCTACTATTTCACACATGTAATTGGTCACTTAGTGTTTCAGTTTACTATTTCACACATGTAATTGGTCACTTTGTGTTTCAGTCTACTATTTCACACATGTAATTGGTCACTTAGTGTTTCAGTTTACTATTTCACACATGTAATTGGTCACTTTGTGTTTCAGTCTACTATTTCATACATGTAATTGGGCACTTTGTGCTTCAGTTTACTATTTCACACATGTAATTGGTCACTTTGTGCTTCAGTCTACTATTTCACACATGTAATTGGTCACTTTGTGTTTCAGTCTACTATTTCACACATGTAATTGGTCACTTTGTGTTTCAGTCTACTATTTCACACATGTAATTGGTCACTTTGTGTTTCAGTCTACTATTTCACACATGTAATTGGTCACTTTGTGTTTCAGTCTACTATTTCATACATGTAATTGGTCACTTTGTGTTTCAGTCTACTATTTCACACATGTAATTGGTCACTTTGTGTTTCAGTCTACTATTTCATACATGTAATTGGTCACTTTGTGCTTCAGTTTACTATTTCACACATGTAATTGGTCACTTTGTGTTTCAGTCTACTATTTCACACATGTAATTGGTCACTTTGTATTTCAGTCTACTATTTCACACATGTAATTGGTCACTTTGTGTTTCAGTCTACTATTTCACACATGTAATTGGTCACTTTGTGTTTCAGTCTACTATTTCACACATGTAATTGGTCACTTAGTGTTTCAGTCTACTATTTCACACATGTAATTGGTCACTTAGTGTTTCAGTCTACTATTTCACACATGTAATTGGTCACTTTGTGTTTCAGTCTACTATTTCACACATGTAATTGGTGACTTTGTGCTTCAGTTTACTATTTCACACATGTAATTGGTCACTTTGTGTTTCAGTCTACTATTTCACACATGTAATTGGTCACTTTGTGTTTCAGTCTACTATTTCACACATGTAATTGGTCACTTTGTGTTTCAGTCTACTATTTCATACATGTAATTGGACACTTTGTGCTTCAGTTTACTATTTCACACATGTAATTGGTCACTTTGTGTTTCAGTCTATTATTTCACACATGTAATTGGTCACTTTGTGTTTCAGTCTACTATTTCATACATGTAATTGGTCACTTTGTGTTTCAGTCTACTATTTCACACATGTAATTGGTCACTTTGTGTTTCAGTCTACTATTTCACACATGTAATTGGTCACTTTGTGTTTCAGTCTACTATTTCATATATGTAATTGGTCACTTTGTGCTTCAGTCTACTATTTCACACATGTAATTGGTCACTTTGTGCTTCAGTCTACTATTTCACACATGTAATTTGTCACTTAGTGTTTCAGTCTACTATTTCACACATGTAATTGGTCACTTAGTGTTTCAGTCTACTATTTCACACATGTAATTGTTCACTTTGTGTTTCAGTCTACTATTTCACACATGTAATTGGTTACTTAGTGTTTCAGTTTACTATTTCACACATGTAATTGGTCACTTAGTGTTTCAGTCTACTATTTCACACATGTAATTGGTCACTTTGTGTTTCAGTCTACTATTTCACACATGTAATTGTTCATTTTGTGTTTCAGTCTACTATTTCACACATGTAATTGGTCACTTTGTGTTTCAGTCTACTATTTCACACATGTAATTGGTCACTTTGTGTTTCAGTCTACTATTTCACACATGTAATTGGTCACTTTGTGTTTCAGTCTACTATTTCACACATGTAATTGTTCATTTTGTGTTTCAGTCTACTATTTCACACATGTAATTGTTCACTTTGTGTTTCACTCTACTATTTCACACATGTAATTGGTCACTTTGTGTTTCAGTCTACTATTTCACACATGAAATTGGTCACTTTTTGTTTCAGTCTACTATTTCATACATGTAATTGGTCACTTTGTGCTTCAGTCTACTATTTCACACATGAAATTGGTCACTTTGTGCTTCAGTCTACTATTTCACACATGTAATTGGTCACTTTGTGTTTCAGTTACTATTTCACACATGTAATTGGTCACTTTGTGTTTCAGTCTACTATTTCACACATGTAATTGGTCACTTTGTGTTTCAGTCTACTATTTCACACATGTAATTGGTCACTTTGTGTTTCAGTCTACTATTTCATACATGTAATTGGTCACTTTGTGCTTCAGTCTACTATTTCACACATGTAATTGGTCACTTTGTGCTTCAGTCTACTATTTCATACATGTAATTGGTCACTTAGTGTTTCAGTCTACTATTTCACACATGTAATTGGTCACTTAGTGTTTCAGTCTACTATTTCACACATGTAATTGGTCACTTTGTGTTTCAGTCTATTATTTCACACATGTAATTGGTCACTTTGTGTTTCAGTCTACTATTTCATACATGTAATTGGTCACTTTGTGTTTCAGTCTACTATTTCACACATGTAATTGGTCACTTTGTGTTTCAGTCTACTATTTCACACATGTAATTGGTCACTTTGTGTTTCAGTCTACTATTTCATATATGTAATTGGTCACTTTGTGCTTCAGTCTACTATTTCACACATGTAATTGGTCACTTTGTGCTTCAGTCTACTATTTCACACATGTAATTTGTCACTTAGTGTTTCAGTCTACTATTTCACACATGTAATTGGTCACTTAGTGTTTCAGTCTACTATTTCACACATGTAATTGTTCACTTTGTGTTTCAGTCTACTATTTCACACATGTAATTGGTTACTTAGTGTTTCAGTTTACTATTTCACACATGTAATTGGTCACTTAGTGTTTCAGTCTACTATTTCACACATGTAATTGGTCACTTTGTGTTTCAGTCTACTATTTCACACATGTAATTGGTCACTTTGTGTTTCAGTCTACTATTTCACGTATGTAATTGGTCACTTAGTGTTTCAGTCTACTATTTCACACATGTAATTGTTCATTTTGTGTTTCAGTCTACTATTTCACACATGTAATTGTTCACTTTGTGCTTCAGTCTACTATTTCACACATGTAATTGGTCACTTTGTGTTTCAGTCTACTATTTCACACATGTAATTGGTCACTTTGTGTTTCAGTCTACTATTTCACACATGTAATTGTTCATTTTGTGTTTCAGTCTACTATTTCACACATGTAATTGTTCACTTTGTGTTTCAGTCTACTATTTCACACATGTAATTGGTCACTTTGTGTTTCAGTCAACTATTTCACACATGTAATTGGTCACTTTGTGTTTCAGTCTACTATTTCATACATGTAATTGGTCACTTTGTGCTTCAGTCTACTATTTCACACATGAAATTGGTCACTTTGTGCTTCAGTCTACTATTTCACACATGTAATTGGTCACTTTGTGTTTCAGTTACTATTTCACACATGTAATTGGTCACTTTGTGTTTCAGTCTACTATTTCACACATGTAATTGGTCACTTTGTGTTTCAGTCTACTATTTCACACAGGTAATTGGTCACTTTGTGTTTCAGTCTACTATTTCATACATGTAATTGGTCACTTTGTGCTTCAGTCTACTATTTCACACATGTAATTGGTCACTTTGTGCTTCAGTCTACTATTTCACACATGTAATTGGTCACTTAGTGTTTCAGTCTACTATTTCACACATGTAATTGGTCACTTAGTGTTTCAGTCTACTATTTCACACATGTAATTGTTCACTTTGTGTTTCAGTCTACTATTTCACACATGTAATTGGTCACTTAGTGTTTCAGTCTACTATTTCACACATGTAATTGGTCACTTAGTGTTTCAGTCTACTATTTCACACATGTAATTGGTCACTTAGTGTTTCAGTCTACTATTTCACACATGTAATTGTTCACTTTGTGTTTCAGTCTACTATTTCACACATGTAATTGGTCACTTAGTGTTTTAGTTTACTATTTCACACATGTAATTGGTCACTTTGTGTTTCAGTCTACTATTTCACACATGTAATTGGTCACTTTGTGTTTCAGTCTACTATTTCACACATGTAATTGGTCACTTTGTGTTTCAGTCTACTATTTCATACATGTAATTGGTCACTTTGTGCTTCAGTCTACTATTTCACACATGTAATTGGTCACTTTGTGCTTCAGTCTACTATTTCACACATGTAATTGGTCACTTAGTGTTTCAGTCTACTATTTCACACATGTAATTGGTAACTTAGTGTTTCAGTCTACTATTTCACACATGTAATTGTTCACTTTGTGTTTCAGTCTACTATTTCACACATGTAATTGGTCACTTAGTGTTTCAGTCTACTATTTCACACATGTAATTGGTTACTTAGTGTTTCAGTCTACTATTTCACACATGTAATTGGTCACTTAGTGTTTCAGTCTACTATTTCACACATGTAATTGGTCACTTAGTGTTTCAGTCTACTATTTCACACATGTAATTGTTCACTTTGTGTTTCAGTCTACTATTTCACACATGTAATTGTTCACTTTGTGTTTCAGTCTACTATTTCACACATGTAATTGGTCACTTTGTGTTTCAGTCTACTATTTCACACATGTAATTGTTCACTTTGTGTTTCAGTCTACTATTTCACACGTGTGTAATTGGTCACTTAGTGTTTCAGTCTACTATTTCACACATGTAATTGGTCACTTAGTGTTTCAGTCTACTATTTCACACATGTAATTGGTAACTTAGTGTTTCAGTCTACTATTTCACACATGTAATTGTTCACTTTGTGTTTCAGTCTACTATTTCACACATGTAATTGGTCACTTAGTGTTTCAGTCTACTATTTCACACATGTAATTGGTCACTTAGTGTTTCAGTCTACTATTTCACACATGTAATTGGTCACTTAGTGTTTCAGTCTACTATTTCACACATGTAATTGGTCACTTAGTGTTTCAGTCTACTATTTCACACATGTAATTGTTCACTTTGTGTTTCAGTCTACTATTTCACACATGTAATTGTTCACTTTGTGTTTCAGTCTACTATTTCACACATGTAATTGGTCACTTAGTGTTTCAGTCTACTATTTCACACATGTAATTGTTCACTTTGTGTTTCAGTCTATTATTTCACACATGTAATTGGTCACTTAGTGTTTCAGTCTACTATTTCACACATGTAATTGGTCACTTTGTGCTTCAGTCTACTATTTCACACATGTAATTGGTCACTTAGTGTTTCAGTCTACTATTTCACACATGTAATTGTTCACTTTGTGTTTCAGTCTACTATTTCACACATGTAATTGGTCACTTAGTGTTTCAGTCTACTATTTCACACATGTAATTGGTCACTTAGTGTTTCAGTCTACTATTTCACACATGTAATTGATCACTTAGTGTTTCAGTCTACTATTTCACACATGTAATTGTTCACTTTGTGTTTCAGTCTACTATTTCACACATGTAATTGTTCACTTTGTGTTTCAGTCTACTATTTCACACATGTAATTGGTCACTTAGTGTTTCAGTCTACTATTTCACACATGTAATTGTTCACTTTGTGTTTCAGTCTACTATTTCACACATGTAATTGGTCACTTAGTGTTTCAGTCTACTATTTCACACATGTAATTGGTCACTTTGTGCTTCAGTCTACTATTTCACACATGTAATTGGTCACTTTGTGCTTCAGTCTACTATTTCACATATGTAATTGGTCACTTTGTGTTTCAGTCTACTATTTCACACATGTAATTGGTCACTTAGTGCTTCAGTCTACTATTTCACACATGTAATTGATCACTTTGTGCTTCAGTCTACTATTTCACACATGTAATTGATCACTTTGTGCTTCAGTCTACTATTTCACACATGTAATTGGTCACTTTGTGCTTCAGTCTACTATTTCACACATGTAATTGGTCACTTTGTGCTTCAGTCTACTATTTCACACATGTAATTGGTCACTTTGTGCTTCAGTCTACTATTTCATACATGTAATTGTTCACTTTGTGTTTCAGTCTACTATTTCACACATGTAATTGTTCACTTTGTGTTTCAGTCTACTATTTCACACATGAAATTGGTCACTTTGTGCTTCAGTCTACTATTTCACACATTTAATTGGTCACTTTGTGCTTCAGTCTACTATTTCACACATTTAATTGGTCACTTTGTGCTTCAGTCTACTATTTCACACATGTAATTGGTCACTTTGTGTTTCAGTCTACTATTTCACACATGTAATTGGTAACTTAGTGTTTCAGTCTACTATTTCACACATGTAATTGGTAACTTTGTGTTTCAGTCTACTATTTCACACATGTAATTGGTCACTTAGTGTTTCAGTCTACTATTTCACAAATGTAATTGTTCACTTTGTGTTTCAGTCTGCTATTTCACACATGTAATTGGTCACTTTGTGCTTCAGTCTACTATTTCACACATGAAATTGGTCACTTTGTGTTTCAGTCTACTATTTCACACATGTAATTGGTCACTTTGTGTTTCAGTCTACTATTTCACACATGTAATTGGTCACTTAGTGTTTCAGTCTACTATTTCACACATGTAATTGGTAACTTTGTGTTTCAGTCTACTATTTCACACATGTAATTGGTCACTTTGTGTTTCAGTCTACTATTTCACACATGTAATTGGTCACTTAGTGTTTCAGTCTACTATTTCACACATGTAATTGGTCACTTTGTGCTTCAGTCTACTATTTCACACATGTAATTGGTCACTTTGTGCTTCAGTCTACTATTTCACTCATGTAATTGGTCACTTTGTGTTTCAGTCTACTATTTCACACATGTAATTGGTCACTTTGTGTTTCAGTCTACTATTTCACACATGTAATTGGTCACTGTGTGTTTCAGTCTACTATTTCATACATGTAATTGGTCACTGTGTGCTTCAGTCTACTATTTCACACATGTAATTGGTCACTTTGTGCTTCAGTCTACTATTTCACACATGTAATTGGTCACTTAGTGTTTCAGTCTACTATTTCACACATGTAATTGGTCACTTAGTGTTTCAGTCTACTATTTCACACATGTAATTGGTCACTTAGTGTTTCAGTCTACTATTTCACACATGTAATTGGTCACTTAGTGTTTCAGTCTACTATTTCACACATGTAATTGTTCACTTTGTGTTTCAGTCTACTATTTCACACATGTAATTGTTCACTTTGTGTTTCAGTCTACTATTTCACTCATGTAATTGGTCACTTAGTGTTTCAGTCTACTATTTCACACATGTAATTGGTCACTTTGTGTTTCAGTCTACTATTTCACACATGTAATTGGTCACTTTGTGTTTCAGTCTACTATTTCACACATGTAATTGGTCACTATGTGTTTCAGTCTACTATTTCATACATGTAATTGGTCACTTTGTGCTTCAGTCTACTATTTCACACATGTAATTGGTCACTTTGTGCTTCAGTCTACTATTTCACACATGTAATTGGTCACTTAGTGTTTCAGTCTACTATTTCACACATGTAATTGGTCACTTAGTGTTTCAGTCTACTATTTCACACATGTAATTGGTCACTTTGTGTTTCAGTCTACTATTTCACACATGTAATTGGTCACTTAGTGTTTCAGTCTACTATTTCACACATGTAATTGGTCACTTAGTGTTTCAGTCTACTATTTCACACATGTAATTGGTCACTTAGTGTTTCAGTCTACTATTTCACACATGTAATTGGTCACTTAGTGTTTCAGTCTACTATTTCACACATGTAATTGTTCATTTTGTGTTTCAGTCTACTATTTCACACATGTAATTGGTCACTTAGTGTTTCAGTCTACTATTTCACACATGTAATTGTTCACTTTGTGTTTCAGTCTACTATTTCACACATGTAATTGGTCACTTAGTGTTTCAGTTTACTATTTCACACATGTAATTGGTCACTTTGTGTTTCAGTCTACTATTTCACACATGTAATTGGTCACTTAGTGCTTCAGTCTACTATTTCACACATGTAATTGGTAACTTAGAGTTTCAGTCTACTATTTCACACATGTAATTGTTCACTTTGTGTTTCAGTCTACTATTTCACACATGTAATTGGTCACTGTGTGCTTCAGTCTACTATTTCACACATGTAATTGGTCACTTTGTGCTTCAGTCTACTATTTCACACATGTAATTGGTCACTTTGTGCTTCAGTCTACTATATCACACATGTAATTGGTCACTTAGTGTTTCAGTCTACTATTTCACACATGTAATTGGTAACTTAGTGTTTCAGTCTACTATTTCACACATGTAATTGTTCACTTTGTGTTTCAGTCTACTATTTCACACATGTAATTGGTCACTTAGTGTTTCAGTCTACTATTTCACACATGTAATTGGTCACTTAGTGTTTCAGTCTACTATTTCACACATGTAATTGGTCACTTAGTGTTTCAGTCTACTATTTCACACATGTAATTGGTCACTTAGTGTTTCAGTCTACTATTTCACACATGTAATTGTTCACTTTGTGTTTCAGTCTACTATTTCACACATGTAATTGTTCACTTTGTGTTTCAGTCTACTATTTCACTCATGTAATTGGTCACTTAGTGTTTCAGTCTACTATTTCACACATGTAATTGGTCACTTTGTGTTTCAGTCTACTATTTCACACATGTAATTGGTCACTTTGTGTTTCAGTCTACTATTTCACACATGTAATTGGTCACTATGTGTTTCAGTCTACTATTTCATACATGTAATTGGTCACTTTGTGCTTCAGTCTACTATTTCACACATGTAATTGGTCACTTTGTGCTTCAGTCTACTATTTCACACATGTAATTGGTCACTTAGTGTTTCAGTCTACTATTTCACACATGTAATTGGTCACTTAGTGTTTCAGTCTACTATTTCACACATGTAATTGTTCACTTTGTGTTTCAGTCTACTATTTCACACATGTAATTGGTCACTTAGTGTTTCAGTCTACTATTTCACACATGTAATTGGTCACTTAGTGTTTCAGTCTACTATTTCACACATGTAATTGGTCACTTAGTGTTTCAGTCTACTATTTCACACATGTAATTGGTCACTTAGTGTTTCAGTCTACTATTTCACACATGTAATTGTTCATTTTGTGTTTCAGTCTACTATTTCACACATGTAATTGGTCACTTAGTGTTTCAGTCTACTATTTCACACATGTAATTGTTCACTTTGTGTTTCAGTCTACTATTTCACACATGTAATTGGTCACTTAGTGTTTCAGTTTACTATTTCACACATGTAATTGGTCACTTTGTGTTTCAGTCTACTATTTCACACATGTAATTGGTCACTTTGTGTTTCAGTCTACTATTTCACACATGTAATTGGTCACTTTGTGTTTCAGTCTACTATTTCATACATGTAATTGGTCACTTTGTGCTTCAGTCTACTATTTCACACATGTAATTGGTCACTTTGTGCTTCAGTCTACTATTTCACACATGAAATTGGTCACTTAGTGCTTCAGTCTACTATTTCACACATGTAATTGGTAACTTAGTGTTTCAGTCTACTATTTCACACATGTAATTGTTCACTTTGTGTTTCAGTCTACTATTTCACACATGTAATTGGTCACTTAGTGTTTCAGTCTACTATTTCACACATGTAATTGGTCACTTAGTGTTTCAGTCTACTATTTCACACATGTAATTGGTCACTTAGTGTTTCAGTCTACTATTTCACACATGTAATTGGTCACTTAGTGTTTCAGTCTACTATTTCACACATGTAATTGTTCATTTTGTGTTTCAGTCTACTATTTCACACATGTAATTGGTCACTTAGTGTTTCAGTCTACTATTTCACACATGTAATTGTTCACTTTGTGTTTCAGTCTACTATTTCACACATGTAATTGGTCACTTAGTGTTTCAGTTTACTATTTCACACATGTAATTGGTCACTTTGTGTTTCAGTCTACTATTTCACACATGTAATTGGTCACTTTGTGTTTCAGTCTACTATTTCACACATGTAATTGGTCACTTTGTGTTTCAGTCTACTATTTCATACATGTAATTGGTCACTTTGTGCTTCAGTCTACTATTTCACACATGTAATTGGTCACTTTGTGCTTCAGTCTACTATTTCACACATGAAATTGGTCACTTAGTGCTTCAGTCTACTATTTCACACATGTAATTGGTAACTTAGAGTTTCAGTCTACTATTTCACACATGTAATTGTTCACTTTGTGTTTCAGTCTACTATTTCACACATGTAATTGGTCACTGTGTGCTTCAGTCTACTATTTCACACATGTAATTGGTCACTTTGTGCTTCAGTCTACTATTTCACACATGTAATTGGTCACTTTGTGCTTCAGTCTACTATATCACACATGTAATTGGTCACTTAGTGTTTCAGTCTACTATTTCACACATGTAATTGGTAACTTAGTGTTTCAGTCTACTATTTCACACATGTAATTGTTCACTTTGTGTTTCAGTCTACTATTTCACACATGTAATTGGTCACTTAGTGTTTCAGTCTACTATTTCACACATGTAATTGGTCACTTAGTGTTTCAGTCTACTATTTCACACATGTAATTGGTCACTTAGTGTTTCAGTCTACTATTTCACACATGTAATTGGTCACTTAGTGTTTCAGTCTACTATTTCACACATGTAATTGTTCACTTTGTGTTTCAGTCTACTATTTCACACATGTAATTGTTCACTTTGTGTTTCAGTCTACTATTTCACTCATGTAATTGGTCACTTAGTGTTTCAGTCTACTATTTCACACATGTAATTGGTCACTTTGTGTTTCAGTCTACTATTTCACACATGTAATTGGTCACTTAGTGTTTCAGTCTACTATTTCACACATGTAATTGGTCACTTAGTGTTTCAGTCTACTATTTCACACATGTAATTGTTCATTTTGTGTTTCAGTCTACTATTTCACACATGTAATTGGTCACTTAGTGTTTCAGTCTACTATTTCACACATGTAATTGTTCACTTTGTGTTTCAGTCTACTATTTCACACATGTAATTGGTCACTTAGTGTTTCAGTTTACTATTTCACACATGTAATTGGTCACTTTGTGTTTCAGTCTACTATTTCACACATGTAATTGGTCACTTTGTGTTTCAGTCTACTATTTCATACATGTAATTGGTCACTTTGTGCTTCAGTCTACTATTTCACACATGTAATTGGTCACTTTGTGCTTCAGTCTACTATTTCACACATGAAATTGGTCACTTAGTGCTTCAGTCTACTATTTCACACATGTAATTGGTAACTTAGTGTTTCAGTCTACTATTTCACACATGTAATTGTTCACTTTGTGTTTCAGTCTACTATTTCACACATGTAATTGGTCACTTAGTGTTTCAGTCTACTATTTCACACATGTAATTGGTCACTTAGTGTTTCAGTCTACTATTTCACACATGTAATTGGTCACTTAGTGTTTCAGTCTACTATTTCACACATGTAATTGGTCACTTAGTGTTTCAGTCTACTATTTCACACATGTAATTGTTCACTTTGTGTTTCAGTCTACTTTTTCACACATGTAATTGTTCACTTTGTGTTTCAGTCTACTATTTCACACATGTAATTGGTGACTTAGTGTTTCAGTCTACTATTTCACACATGTAATTGTTCACTTTGTGTTTCAGTCTACTATTTCACACGTGTGTAATTGGTCACTTAGTGTTTCAGTCTACTATTTCACACATGTAATTGGTCACTTAGTGTTTCAGTCTACTATTTCACACATGTAATTGGTAACTTAGTGTTTCAGTCTACTATTTCACACATGTAATTGTTCACTTTGTGTTTCAGTCTACTATTTCACACATGTAATTGGTCACTTAGTGTTTCAGTCTACTATTTCACACATGTAATTGGTCACTTAGTGTTTCAGTCTACTATTTCACACATGTAATTGGTCACTTAGTGTTTCAGTCTACTATTTCACACATGTAATTGGTCACTTAGTGTTTCAGTCTACTATTTCACACATGTAATTGTTCACTTTGTGTTTCAGTCTACTATTTCACACATGTAATTGTTCACTTTGTGTTTCAGTCTACTATTTCACACATGTAATTGGTCACTTAGTGTTTCAGTCTACTATTTCACACATGTAATTGGTCACTTTGTGTTTCAGTCTACTATTTCACACATGTAATTGGTCACTTAGTTTTTCAGTCTACTATTTCACACATGTAATTGGTCACTTTGTGCTTCAGTCTACTATTTCACACATGTAATTGGTCACTTAGTGTTTCAGTCTACTATTTCACACATGTAATTGTTCACTTTGTGTTTCAGTGTACTATTTCACACATGTAATTGGTCACTTAGTGTTTCAGTCTACTATTTCACACATGTAATTGGTCACTTAGTGTTTCAGTCTACTATTTCACACATGTAATTGGTCACTTAGTGTTTCAGTCTACTATTTCACACATGTAATTGATCACTTAGTGTTTCAGTCTACTATTTCACACATGTAATTGTTCACTTTGTGTTTCAGTCTACTATTTCACACATGTAATTGTTCACTTTGTGTTTCAGTCTACTATTTCACACATGTAATTGGTCACTTAGTGTTTCAGTCTACTATTTCACACATGTAATTGTTCACTTTGTGTTTCAGTCTACTATTTCACACATGTAATTGGTCACTTAGTGTTTCAGTCTACTATTTCACACATGTAATTGGTCACTTTGTGTTTCAGTCTACTATTTCACACATGTAATTGGTCACTTTGTGCTTCAGTCTACTATTTCACATATGTAATTGGTCACTTTGTGTTTCAGTCTACTATTTCACACATGTAATTGGTCACTTAGTGCTTCAGTCTACTATTTCACACATGTAATTGATCACTTTGTGCTTCAGTCTACTATTTCACACATGTAATTGTTCACTTTGTGTTTCAGTCTACTATTTCACACATGTAATTGGTCACTTTGTGCTTCAGTCTACTATTTCACACATGTAATTGGTCACTTTGTGCTTCAGTCTACTATTTCACATATGTAATTGGTCACTTTGTGTTTCAGTGTACTATTTCATACATGTAATTGTTCACTTTGTGTTTCAGTCTACTATTTCACACATGTAATTGGTCACTTTGTGCTTCAGTCTACTATTTCACACATGAAATTGGTCACTTTGTGCTTCAGTCTACTATTTCACACATTTAATTGGTCACTTTGTGCTTCAGTCTACTATTTCACACATGTAATTGGTCACTTTGTGTTTCAGTCTACTATTTCACACATGTAATTGGTCACTTAGTGTTTCAGTCTACTATTTCACACATGTAATTGGTAACTTTGTGTTTCAGTCTACTATTTCACACATGTAATTGGTCACTTAGTGTTTCAGTCTACTATTTCACAAATGTAATTGTTCACTTTGTGTTTCAGTCTGCTATTTCACACATGTAATTGGTCACTTTGTGCTTCAGTCTACTATTTCACACATGAAATTGGTCACTTTGTGTTTCAGTCTACTATTTCACACATGTAATTGGTCACTTTGAGTTTCAGTCTACTATTTCACACATGTAATTGGTCACTTAGTGTTTCAGTCTACTATTTCACACATGTAATTGGTAACTTTGTGTTTCAGTCTACTATTTCACACATGTAATTGGTCACTTTGTGTTTCAGTCTACTATTTCACACATGTAATTGGTCACTTAGTGTTTCAGTCTACTATTTCACACATGTAATTGGTCACTTTGTGCTTCAGTCTACTATTTCACACATGTAATTGGTCACTTTGTGCTTCAGTCTACTATTTCACATATGTAATTGGTCACTTTGTGTTTCAGTCTACTATTTCACTCATGTAATTGGTCACTTAGTGTTTCAGTCTACTATTTCACACATGTAATTGGTCACTTTGTGTTTCAGTCTACTATTTCACACATGTAATTGGTCACTTTGTGTTTCAGTCTACTATTTCATACATGTAATTGGTCACTGTGTGCTTCAGTCTACTATTTCACACATGTAATTGGTCACTTTGTGCTTCAGTCTACTATTTCACACATGTAATTGGTCACTTTGTGCTTCAGTCTACTATTTCACACATGTAATTGGTCACTTAGTGTTTCAGTCTACTATTTCACACATGTAATTGGTAACTTAGTGTTTCAGTCTACTATTTCACACATGTAATTGTTCACTTTGTGTTTCAGTCTACTATTTCACACATGTAATTGGTCACTTAGTGTTTCAGTCTACTATTTCACACATGTAATTGGTCACTTAGTGTTTCAGTCTACTATTTCACACATGTAATTGGTCACTTAGTGTTTCAGTCTACTATTTCACACATGTAATTGGTCACTTAGTGTTTCAGTCTACTATTTCACACATGTAATTGTTCACTTTGTGTTTCAGTCTACTATTTCACACATGTAATTGTTCACTTTGTGTTTCAGTCCACTATTTCACACATGTAATTGGTCACTTAGTGTTTCAGTCTACTATTTCACACATGTAATTGTTCACTTTGTGTTTTAGTCTACTATTTCACACATGTAATTGGTCACTTAGTGTTTCAGTCTACTATTTCACACATGTAATTGGTCACTTTGTGCTTCAGTCTACTATTTCACACATGTAATTGGTCATTTTGTGCTTCAGTCTACTATTTCACATATGTAATTGGTCACTTTGTGTTTCAGTCTACTATTTCACACATATAATTGGTCACTTTGTGCTTCAGTCTACTATTTCACACATGTAATTGGTCACTTAGTGTTTCAGTCTACTATTTCACACATGTAATTGGTAACTTAGTGTTTCAGTCTACTATTTCACACATGTAATTGTTCACTTTGTGTTTCAGTCTACTATTTCACACATGTAATTGGTCACTTTGTGTTTCAGTCTACTATTTCACACATGTAATTGGTCACTTTGTGTTTCAGTCTACTATTTCACACATGTAATTGGTCACTATGTGTTTCAGTCTACTATTTCATACATGTAATTGGTCACTTTGTGCTTCAGTCTACTATTTCACACATGTAATTGGTCACTTTGTGCTTCAGTCTACTATTTCACACATGTAATTGGTCACTTAGTGTTTCAGTCTACTATTTCACACATGTAATTGGTCACTTAGTGTTTCAGTCTACTATTTCACACATGTAATTGTTCACTTTGTGTTTCAGTCTACTATTTCACACATGTAATTGGTCACTTAGTGTTTCAGTCTACTATTTCACACATGTAATTGGTCACTTAGTGTTTCAGTCTACTATTTCACACATGTAATTGGTCACTTAGTGTTTCAGTCTACTATTTCACACATGTAATTGGTCACTTAGTGTTTCAGTCTACTATTTCACACATGTAATTGTTCATTTTGTGTTTCAGTCTACTATTTCACACATGTAATTGGTCACTTAGTGTTTCAGTCTACTATTTCACACATGTAATTGTTCACTTTGTGTTTCAGTCTACTATTTCACACATGTAATTGGTCACTTAGTGTTTCAGTTTACTATTTCACACATGTAATTGGTCACTTTGTGTTTCAGTCTACTATTTCACACATGTAATTGGTCACTTTGTGTTTCAGTCTACTATTTCACACATGTAATTGGTCACTTTGTGTTTCAGTCTACTATTTCATACATGTAATTGGTCACTTTGTGCTTCAGTCTACTATTTCACACATGTAATTGGTCACTTTGTGCTTCAGTCTACTATTTCACACATGAAATTGGTCACTTAGTGCTTCAGTCTACTATTTCACACATGTAATTGGTAACTTAGTGTTTCAGTCTACTATTTCACACATGTAATTGTTCACTTTGTGTTTCAGTCTACTATTTCACACATGTAATTGGTCACTTAGTGTTTCAGTCTACTATTTCACACATGTAATTGGTCACTTAGTGTTTCAGTCTACTATTTCACACATGTAATTGGTCACTTAGTGTTTCAGTCTACTATTTCACACATGTAATTGGTCACTTAGTGTTTCAGTCTACTATTTCACACATGTAATTGTTCACTTTGTGTTTCAGTCTACTTTTTCACACATGTAATTGTTCACTTTGTGTTTCAGTCTACTATTTCACACATGTAATTGGTCACTTAGTGTTTCAGTCTACTATTTCACACATGTAATTGTTCACTTTGTGTTTCAGTCTACTATTTCACACGTGTGTAATTGGTCACTTAGTGTTTCAGTCTACTATTTCACACATGTAATTGGTCACTTAGTGTTTCAGTCTACTATTTCACACATGTAATTGGTAACTTAGTGTTTCAGTCTACTATTTCACACATGTAATTGTTCACTTTGTGTTTCAGTCTACTATTTCACACATGTAATTGGTCACTTAGTGTTTCAGTCTACTATTTCACACATGTAATTGGTCACTTAGTGTTTCAGTCTACTATTTCACACATGTAATTGGTCACTTAGTGTTTCAGTCTACTATTTCACACATGTAATTGGTCACTTAGTGTTTCAGTCTACTATTTCACACATGTAATTGTTCACTTTGTGTTTCAGTCTACTATTTCACACATGTAATTGTTCACTTTGTGTTTCAGTCTACTATTTCACACATGTAATTGGTCACTTAGTGTTTCAGTCTACTATTTCACACATGTAATTGGTCACTTTGTGTTTCAGTCTACTATTTCACACATGTAATTGGTCACTTAGTGTTTCAGTCTACTATTTCACACATGTAATTGGTCACTTTGTGCTTCAGTCTACTATTTCACACATGTAATTGGTCACTTAGTGTTTCAGTCTACTATTTCACACATGTAATTGTTCACTTTGTGTTTCAGTCTACTATTTCACACATGTAATTGGTCACTTAGTGTTTCAGTCTACTATTTCACACATGTAATTGGTCACTTAGTGTTTCAGTCTACTATTTCACACATGTAATTGGTCACTTAGTGTTTCAGTCTACTATTTCACACATGTAATTGATCACTTAGTGTTTCAGTCTACTATTTCACACATGTAATTGTTCACTTTGTGTTTCAGTCTACTATTTCACACATGTAATTGTTCACTTTGTGTTTCAGTCTACTATTTCACACATGTAATTGGTCACTTAGTGTTTCAGTCTACTATTTCACACATGTAATTGTTCACTTTGTGTTTCAGTCTACTATTTCACACATGTAATTGGTCACTTAGTGTTTCAGTCTACTATTTCACACATGTAATTGGTCACTTTGTGTTTCAGTCTACTATTTCACACATGTAATTGGTCACTTTGTGCTTCAGTCTACTATTTCACATATGTAATTGGTCACTTTGTGTTTCAGTCTACTATTTCACACATGTAATTGGTCACTTAGTGCTTCAGTCTACTATTTCACACATGTAATTGATCACTTTGTGCTTCAGTCTACTATTTCACACATGTAATTGTTCACTTTGTGTTTCAGTCTACTATTTCACACATGTAATTGGTCACTTTGTGCTTCAGTCTACTATTTCACACATGTAATTGGTCACTTTGTGCTTCAGTCTACTATTTCACATATGTAATTGGTCACTTTGTGTTTCAGTGTACTATTTCATACATGTAATTGTTCACTTTGTGTTTCAGTCTACTATTTCACACATGTAATTGGTCACTTTGTGCTTCAGTCTACTATTTCACACATGAAATTGGTCACTTTGTGCTTCAGTCTACTATTTCACACATTTAATTGGTCACTTTGTGCTTCAGTCTACTATTTCACACATGTAATTGGTCACTTTGTGTTTCAGTCTACTATTTCACACATGTAATTGGTCACTTAGTGTTTCAGTCTACTATTTCACACATGTAATTGGTAACTTTGTGTTTCAGTCTACTATTTCACACATGTAATTGGTCACTTAGTGTTTCAGTCTACTATTTCACAAATGTAATTGTTCACTTTGTGTTTCAGTCTGCTATTTCACACATGTAATTGGTCACTTTGTGCTTCAGTCTACTATTTCACACATGAAATTGGTCACTTTGTGTTTCAGTCTACTATTTCACACATGTAATTGGTCACTTTGAGTTTCAGTCTACTATTTCACACATGTAATTGGTCACTTAGTGTTTCAGTCTACTATTTCACACATGTAATTGGTAACTTTGTGTTTCAGTCTACTATTTCACACATGTAATTGGTCACTTTGTGTTTCAGTCTACTATTTCACACATGTAATTGGTCACTTAGTGTTTCAGCCTACTATTTCACACATGTAATTGGTCACTTTGTGCTTCAGTCTACTATTTCACACATGTAATTGGTCACTTTGTGCTTCAGTCTACTATTTCACATATGTAATTGGTCACTTTGTGTTTCAGTCTACTATTTCACTCATGTAATTGGTCACTTAGTGTTTCAGTCTACTATTTCACACATGTAATTGGTCACTTTGTGTTTCAGTCTACTATTTCACACATGTAATTGGTCACTTTGTGTTTCAGTCTACTATTTCATACATGTAATTGGTCACTGTGTGCTTCAGTCTACTATTTCACACATGTAATTGGTCACTTTGTGCTTCAGTCTACTATTTCACACATGTAATTGGTCACTTTGTGCTTCAGTCTACTATTTCACACATGTAATTGGTCACTTAGTGTTTCAGTCTACTATTTCACACATGTAATTGGTAACTTAGTGTTTCAGTCTACTATTTCACACATGTAATTGTTCACTTTGTGTTTCAGTCTACTATTTCACACATGTAATTGGTCACTTAGTGTTTCAGTCTACTATTTCACACATGTAATTGGTCACTTAGTGTTTCAGTCTACTATTTCACACATGTAATTGGTCACTTAGTGTTTCAGTCTACTATTTCACACATGTAATTGTTCACTTTGTGTTTCAGTCTACTATTTCACACATGTAATTGTTCACTTTGTGTTTCAGTCCACTATTTCACACATGTAATTGGTCACTTAGTGTTTCAGTCTACTATTTCACACATGTAATTGTTCACTTTGTGTTTTAGTCTACTATTTCACACATGTAATTGGTCACTTAGTGTTTCAGTCTACTATTTCACACATGTAATTGGTCACTTTGTGCTTCAGTCTACTATTTCACACATGTAATTGGTCATTTTGTGCTTCAGTCTACTATTTCACATATGTAATTGGTCACTTTGTGTTTCAGTCTACTATTTCACACATATAATTGGTCACTTTGTGCTTCAGTCTACTATTTCACACATGTAATTGGTCACTTAGTGTTTCAGTCTACTATTTCACACATGTAATTGGTAACTTAGTGTTTCAGTCTACTATTTCACACATGTAATTGGTCACTTTGTGTTTCAGTCTACTATTTCACACATGTAATTGGTCACTTAGTGTTTCAGTCTACTATTTCACACATGTAATTGGTCACTTAGTGTTTCAGTCTACTATTTCACACATGTAATTGGTCACTTAGTGTTTCAGTCTACTATTTCACACATGTAATTGGTCACTTAGTGTTTCAGTCTACTATTTCACACATGTAATTGTTCACTTTGTGTTTCAGTCTACTATTTCACACATGTAATTGTTCACTTTGTGTTTCAGTCTACTATTTCACACATGTAATTGGTCACTTAGTGTTTCAGTCTACTATTTCACACATGTAATTGTTCACTTTGTGTTTCAGTCTACTATTTCACACGTGTGTAATTGGTCACTTAGTGTTTCAGTCTACTATTTCACACATGTAATTGGTCACTTAGTGTTTCAGTCTACTATTTCACACATGTAATTGGTAACTTAGTGTTTCAGTCTACTATTTCACACATGTAATTGTTCACTTTGTGTTTCAGTCTACTATTTCACACATGTAATTGGTCACTTAGTGTTTCAGTCTACTATTTCACACATGTAATTGGTCACTTAGTGTTTCAGTCTACTATTTCACACATGTAATTGGTCACTTAGTGTTTCAGTCTACTATTTCACACATGTAATTGTTCACTTTGTGTTTCAGTCTACTATTTCACACATGTAATTGTTCACTTTGTGTTTCAGTCTACTATTTCACACATGTAATTGGTCACTTAGTGTTTCAGTCTACTATTTCACACATGTAATTGTTCACTTTGTGTTTCAGTCTACTATTTCACACGTGTGTAATTGGTCACTTAGTGTTTCAGTCTACTATTTCACACATGTAATTGGTCACTTAGTGTTTCAGTCTACTATTTCACACATGTAATTGGTAACTTAGTGTTTCAGTCTACTATTTCACACATGTAATTGTTCACTTTGTGTTTCAGTCTACTATTTCACACATGTAATTGGTCACTTAGTGTTTCAGTCTACTATTTCACACATGTAATTGGTCACTTAGTGTTTCAGTCTACTATTTCACACATGTAATTGGTCACTTAGTGTTTCAGTCTACTATTTCACACATGTAATTGGTCACTTAGTGTTTCAGTCTACTATTTCACACATGTAATTGTTCACTTTGTGTTTCAGTCTACTATTTCACACATGTAATTGTTCACTTTGTGTTTCAGTCTACTATTTCACACATGTAATTGGTCACTTAGTGTTTCAGTCTACTATTTCACACATGTAATTGGTCACTTTGTGTTTCAGTCTACTATTTCACACATGTAATTGGTCACTTAGTGTTTCAGTCTACTATTTCACACATGTAATTGGTCACTTTGTGCTTCAGTCTACTATTTCACACATGTAATTGGTCACTTAGTGTTTCAGTCTACTATTTCACACATGTAATTGTTCACTTTGTGTTTCAGTCTACTATTTCACACATGTAATTGGTCACTTAGTGTTTCAGTCTACTATTTCACACATGTAATTGGTGACTTAGTGTTTCAGTCTACTATTTCACACATGTAATTGGTCACTTAGTGTTTCAGTCTACTTTTTCACACATGTAATTGATCACTTATTGTTTCAGTCTACTATTTCACACATGTAATTGTTCACTTTGTGTTTCAGTCTACTATTTCACACATGTAATTGTTCACTTTGTGTTTCAGTCTACTATTTCACACATGTAATTGGTCACTTAGTGTTTCAGTCTACTATTTCACACATGTAATTGTTCACTTTGTGTTTCAGTCTACTATTTCACACATGTAATTGGTCACTTAGTGTTTCAGTCTACTATTTCACACATGTAATTGGTCACTTTGTGCTTCAGTCTACTATTTCACACATGTAATTGGTCACTTTGTGCTTCAGTCTACTATTTCACATATGTAATTGGTCACTTTGTGTTTCAGTCTACTATTTCACACATGTAATTGGTCACTTAGTGCTTCAGTCTACTATTTCACACATGTAATTGATCACTTTGTGCTTCAGTCTACTATTTCACACATGTAATTGTTCACTTTGTGTTTCAGTCTACTATTTCACACATGTAATTGGTCACTTTGTGCTTCAGTCTACTATTTCACACATGTAATTGGTCACTTTGTGCTTCAGTCTACTATTTCACATATGTAATTGGTCACTTTGTGTTTCAGTGTACTATTTCATACATGTAATTGTTCACTTTGTGTTTCAGTCTACTATTTCACACATGTAATTGGTCACTTTGTGCTTCAGTCTACTATTTCACACATGAAATTGGTCACTTTGTGCTTCAGTCTACTATTTCACACATTTAATTGGTCACTTTGTGCTTCAGTCTACTATTTCACACATGTAATTGGTCACTTTGTGTTTCAGTCTACTATTTCACACATGTAATTGGTCACTTAGTGTTTCAGTCTACTATTTCACACATGTAATTGGTAACTTTGTGTTTCAGTCTACTATTTCACATATGTAATTGGTCACTTAGTGTTTCAGTCTACTATTTCACAAATGTAATTGTTCACTTTGTGTTTCAGTCTGCTATTTCACACATGTAATTGGTCACTTTGTGTTTCAGTCTACTATTTCACACATGAAATTGGTCACTTTGTGTTTCAGTCTACTATTTCACACATGTAATTGGTCACTTTGTGTTTCAGTCTACTATTTCACACATGTAATTGGTCACTTAGTGTTTCAGTCTACTATTTCACACGTGTAATTGGTAACTTTGTGTTTCAGTCTACTATTTCACACATGTAATTGGTCACTTTGTGTTTCAGTCTACTATTTCACACATGTAATTGGTCACTTAGTGTTTCAGTCTACTATTTCACACATGTAATTGGTCACTTTGTGCTTCAGTCTACTATTTCACACATGTAATTGGTCACTTTGTGCTTCAGTCTACTATTTCACATATGTAATTGGTCACTTTGTGTTTCAGTCTACTATTTCACTCATGTAATTGGTCACTTAGTGTTTCAGTCTACTATTTCACACATATAATTGGTCACTTTGTGTTTCAGTCTACTATTTCACACATGTAATTGGTCACTTTGTGTTTCAGTCTACTATTTCATACATGTAATTGGTCACTGTGTGCTTCAGTCTACTATTTCATACATGTAATTGGTCACTTAGTGTTTCAGTCTACTATTTCACACATGTAATTGGTCACTTTGTGTTTCAGTCTACTATTTCACACATGTAATTGGTCACTTAGTGTTTCAGTCTACTATTTCACACATGTAATTGGTCACTTAGTGTTTCAGTCTACTATTTCACACATGTAATTGGTCACTTAGTGTTTCAGTCTACTATTTCACACATGTAATTGGTCACTTAGTGTTTCAGTCTACTATTTCACACATGTAATTGTTCACTTTGTGCTTCAGTCTACTATTTCACACATGTAATTGTTCACTTTGTGTTTCAGTCTACTATTTCACACATGTAATTGGTCACTTAGTGTTTCAGTCTACTATTTCACACATGTAATTGGTCACTTTGTGTTTCAGTCTACTATTTCACACATGTAATTGGTCACTTAGTGTTTCAGTCTATTATTTCACACATGTAATTGGTCACTTTGTGCTTCAGTCTACTATTTCACACATGTAATTGGTCACTTAGTGTTTCAGTCTACTATTTCACACATGTAATTGTTCACTTTGTGTTTCAGTCTACTATTTCACACATGTAATTGGTCACTTAGTGTTTCAGTCTACTATTTCACACATGTAATTGGTCACTTAGTGTTTCAGTCTACTATTTCACACATGTAATTGGTCACTTAGTGTTTCAGTCTACTATTTCACACATGTAATTGATCACTTATTGTTTCAGTCTACTATTTCACACATGTAATTGTTCACTTTGTGTTTCAGTCTACTATTTCACACATGTAATTGTTCACTTTGTGCTTCAGTCTACTATTTCACATATGTAATTGGTCACTTAGTGTTTCAGTCTACTATTTCACACATGTAATTGTTCACTTTGTGTTTCAGTCTACTATTTCACACATGTAATTGGTCACTTAGTGTTTCAGTCTACTATTTCACACATGTAATTGGTCACTTTGTGCTTCAGTCTACTATTTCACACATGTAATTGGTCACTTTGTGCTTCAGTCTACTATTTCACATATGTAATTGGTCACTTTGTGTTTCAGTCTACTATTTCACACATGTAATTGGTCACTTAGTGCTTCAGTCTACTATTTCACACATGTAATTGATCACTTTGTGCTTCAGTCTACTATTTCACACATGTAATTGTTCACTTTGTGTTTCAGTCTACTATTTCACACATGTAATTGGTCACTTTGTGCTTCAGTCTACTATTTCACACATGTAATTGGTCACTTTGTGCTTCAGTCTACTATTTCACATATGTAATTGGTCACTTTGTGTTTCAGTGTACTATTTCATACATGTAATTGTTCACTTTGTGTTTCAGTCTACTATTTCACACATGTAATTGGTCACTTTGTGCTTCAGTCTACTATTTCACACATGAAATTGGTCACTTTGTGCTTCAGTCTACTATTTCACACATTTAATTGGTCACTTTGTGCTTCAGTCTACTATTTCACACATGTAATTGGTCACTTTGTGTTTCAGTCTACTATTTCACACATGTAATTGGTCACTTAGTGTTTCAGTCTACTATTTCACACATGTAATTGGTAACTTTGTGTTTCAGTCTACTATTTCACACATGTAATTGGTCACTTAGTGTTTCAGTCTACTATTTCACAAATGTAATTGTTCACTTTGTGTTTCAGTCTGCTATTTCACACATGTAATTGGTCACTTTGTGTTTCAGTCTACTATTTCACACATGAAATTGGTCACTTTGTGTTTCAGTCTACTATTTCACACATGTAATTGGTCACTTTGTGTTTCAGTCTACTATTTCACACATGTAATTGGTCACTTAGTGTTTCAGTCTACTATTTCACACGTGTAATTGGTAACTTTGTGTTTCAGTCTACTATTTCACACATGTAATTGGTCACTTTGTGTTTCAGTCTACTATTTCACACATGTAATTGGTCACTTAGTGTTTCAGTCTACTATTTCACACATGTAATTGGTCACTTTGTGCTTCAGTCTACTATTTCACACATGTAATTGGTCACTTTGTGCTTCAGTCTACTATTTCACATATGTAATTGGTCACTTTGTGTTTCAGTCTACTATTTCACTCATGTAATTGGTCACTTAGTGTTTCAGTCTACTATTTCACACATGTAATTGGTCACTTTGTGTTTCAGTCTACTATTTCACACATGTAATTGGTCACTTTGTGTTTCAGTCTACTATTTCATACATGTAATTGGTCACTGTGTGCTTCAGTCTACTATTTCACACATGTAATTGGTCACTTTGTGCTTCAGTCTACTATTTCACACATGTAATTGGTCACTTTGTGCTTCAGTCTACTATTTCACACATGTAATTGGTCACTTAGTGTTTCAGTCTACTATTTCACACATGTAATTGGTAACTTAGTGTTTCAGTCTACTATTTCACACATGTAATTGTTCACTTTGTGTTTCAGTCTACTATTTCACACATGTAATTGGTCACTTAGTGTTTCAGTCTACTATTTCACACATGTAATTGGTCACTTAGTGTTTCAGTCTACTATTTCACACATGTAATTGGTCACTTAGTGTTTCAGTCTACTATTTCACACATGTAATTGGTCACTTAGTGTTTCAGTCTACTATTTCACACATGTAATTGTTCACTTTGTGTTTCAGTCTACTATTTCACACATGTAATTGTTCACTTTGTGTTTCAGTCCACTATTTCACACATGTAATTGGTCACTTAGTGTTTCAGTCTACTATTTCACACATGTAATTGATCACTTTGTGCTTCAGTCTACTATTTCACACATGTAATTGGTCATTTTGTGCTTCAGTCTACTATTTCACATATGTAATTGGTCACTTTGTGTTTCAGTCTACTATTTCACACATGTAATTGGTCACTTAGTGTTTCAGTCTACTATTTCACACATGTAATTGGTCACTTTGTGCTTCAGTCTACTATTTCACACATGTAATTGGTCATTTTGTGCTTCAGTCTACTATTTCACACATGTAATTGGTCACTTTGTGTTTCAGTCTACTATTTCACACATGTAATTGGTCACTTAGTGTTTCAGTCTACTATTTCACACATGTAATTGGTCACTTTGTGCTTCAGTCTACTATTTCACACATGTAATTGGTCACTTAGTGTTTCAGTCTACTATTTCACACATGTAATTGTTCACTTTGTGTTTCAGTCTACTATTTCACACATGTAATTGGTCACTTAGTGTTTCAGTCTACTATTTCACACATGTAATTGGTCACTTAGTGTTTCAGTCTACTATTTCACACATGTAATTGGTCACTTAGTGTTTCAGTCTACTATTTCACACATGTAATTGATCACTTATTGTTTCAGTCTACTATTTCACACATGTAATTGTTCACTTTGTGTTTCAGTCTACTATTTCACACATGTAATTGTTCACTTTGTGTTTCAGTCTACTATTTCACACATGTAATTGGTCACTTAGTGTTTCAGTCTACTATTTCACACATGTAATTGTTCACTTTGTGTTTCAGTCTACTATTTCACACATGTAATTGGTCACTTAGTGTTTCAGTCTACTATTTCACACATGTAATTGTTCACTTTGTGTTTCAGTCTACTATTTCACACATGTAATTGGTCACTTAGTGTTTCAGTCTACTATTTCACACATGTAATTGGTCACTTAGTGTTTCAGTCTACTATTTCATACATGTAATTGGTCACTTTGTGTTTCAGTCTACTATTTCATACATGTAATTGGTCACTTTGTGCTTCAGTCTACTATTTCACATATGTAATTGGTCACTTTGTGTTTCAGTCTACTATTTCACACATGTAATTGGTCACTTAGTGCTTCAGTCTACTATTTCACACATGTAATTGATCACTTTGTGCTTCAGTCTACTATTTCACACATGTAATTGTTCACTTTGTGTTTCAGTCTACTATTTTACACATTTAATTGGTCACTTTGTGCTTCAGTCTACTATTTCACACATGTAATTGGTCACTTTGTGCTTCAGTCTACTATTTCACATATGTAATTGGTCACTTTGTGTTTCAGTGTACTATTTCATACATGTAATTGTTCACTTTGTGTTTCAGTCTACTATTTCACACATGTAATTGGTCACTTTGTGCTTCAGTCTACTATTTCACACATGAAATTGGTCACTTTGTGCTTCAGTCTACTATTTCACACATTTAATTGGTCACTTTGTGCTTCAGTCTACTATTTCACACATGTAATTGGTCACTTTGTGTTTCAGTCTACTATTTCACACATGTAATTGGTCACTTAGTGTTTCAGTCTACTATTTCACACATGTAATTGGTAACTTTGTGTTTCAGTCTACTATTTCACACATGTAATTGGTCACTTAGTGTTTCAGTCTACTATTTCACACATGTAATTGGTCACTTTGTGTTTCAGTCTACTATTTCACACATGTAATTGGTCACTTAGTGTTTCAGTCTATTATTTCACACATGTAATTGGTCACTTAGTGTTTCAGTCTACTATTTCACACATGTAATTGTTCACTTTGTGTTTCAGTCTACTATTTCACACATGTAATTGTTCACTTTGTGTTTCAGTCCACTATTTCACACATGTAATTGGTCACTTAGTGTTTCAGTCTACTATTTCACACATGTAATTGATCACTTTGTGCTTCAGTCTACTATTTCACACATGTAATTGGTCATTTTGTGCTTCAGTCTACTATTTCACATATGTAATTGGTCACTTTGTGTTTCAGTCTACTATTTCACACATGTAATTGGTCACTTAGTGTTTCAGTCTACTATTTCACACATGTAATTGGTCACTTTGTGCTTCAGTCTACTATTTCACACATGTAATTGGTCATTTTGTGCTTCAGTCTACTATTTCACACATGTAATTGGTCACTTTGTGTTTCAGTCTACTATTTCACACATGTAATTGGTCACTTAGTGTTTCAGTCTACTATTTCACACATGTAATTGGTCACTTTGTGCTTCAGTCTACTATTTCACACATGTAATTGGTCACTTAGTGTTTCAGTCTACTATTTCACACATGTAATTGTTCACTTTGTGTTTCAGTCTACTATTTCACACATGTAATTGGTCACTTAGTGTTTCAGTCTACTATTTCACACATGTAATTGGTCACTTAGTGTTTCAGTCTACTATTTCACACATGTAATTGGTCACTTAGTGTTTCAGTCTACTATTTCACACATGTAATTGATCACTTATTGTTTCAGTCTACTATTTCACACATGTAATTGTTCACTTTGTGTTTCAGTCTACTATTTCACACATGTAATTGTTCACTTTGTGTTTCAGTCTACTATTTCACACATGTAATTGGTCACTTAGTGTTTCAGTCTACTATTTCACACATGTAATTGTTCACTTTGTGTTTCAGTCTACTATTTCACACATGTAATTGGTCACTTAGTGTTTCAGTCTACTATTTCACACATGTAATTGTTCACTTTGTGTTTCAGTCTACTATTTCACACATGTAATTGGTCACTTAGTGTTTCAGTCTACTATTTCACACATGTAATTGGTCACTTAGTGTTTCAGTCTACTATTTCATACATGTAATTGGTCACTTTGTGTTTCAGTCTACTATTTCATACATGTAATTGGTCACTTTGTGCTTCAGTCTACTATTTCACATATGTAATTGGTCACTTTGTGTTTCAGTCTACTATTTCACACATGTAATTGGTCACTTAGTGCTTCAGTCTACTATTTCACACATGTAATTGATCACTTTGTGCTTCAGTCTACTATTTCACACATGTAATTGTTCACTTTGTGTTTCAGTCTACTATTTCACACATTTAATTGGTCACTTTGTGCTTCAGTCTACTATTTCACACATGTAATTGGTCACTTTGTGCTTCAGTCTACTATTTCACATATGTAATTGGTCACTTTGTGTTTCAGTGTACTATTTCATACATGTAATTGTTCACTTTGTGTTTCAGTCTACTATTTCACACATGTAATTGGTCACTTTGTGCTTCAGTCTACTATTTCACACATGAAATTGGTCACTTTGTGCTTCAGTCTACTATTTCACACATTTAATTGGTCACTTTGTGCTTCAGTCTACTATTTCACACATGTAATTGGTCACTTTGTGTTTCAGTCTACTATTTCACACATGTAATTGGTCACTTAGTGTTTCAGTCTACTATTTCACACATGTAATTGGTAACTTTGTGTTTCAGTCTACTATTTCACACATGTAATTGGTCACTTAGTGTTTCAGTCTACTATTTCACACATGTAATTGGTCACTTTGTGTTTCAGTCTACTATTTCACACATGTAATTGGTCACTTAGTGTTTCAGTCTATTATTTCACACATGTAATTGGTCACTTTGTGCTTCAGTCTACTATTTCACACATGTAATTGGTCACTTAGTGTTTCAGTCTACTATTTCACACATGTAATTGTTCACTTTGTGTTTCAGTCTACTATTTCACACATGTAATTGGTCACTTAGTGTTTCAGTCTACTATTTCACACATGTAATTGGTCACTTAGTGTTTCAGTCTACTATTTCACACATGTAATTGGTCACTTAGTGTTTCAGTCTACTATTTCACACATGTAATTGATCACTTATTGTTTCAGTCTACTATTTCACACATGTAATTGTTCACTTTGTGTTTCAGTCTACTATTTCACACATGTAATTGTTCACTTTGTGTTTCAGTCTACTATTTCACACATGTAATTGGTCACTTAGTGTTTCAGTCTACTATTTCACACATGTAATTGTTCACTTTGTGTTTCAGTCTACTATTTCACACATGTAATTGGTCACTTAGTGTTTCAGTCTACTATTTCACACATGTAATTGGTCACTTTGTGCTTCAGTCTACTATTTCACACATGTAATTGGTCACTTTGTGCTTCAGTCTACTATTTCACATATGTAATTGGTCACTTTGTGTTTCAGTCTACTATTTCACACATGTAATTGGTCACTTAGTGCTTCAGTCTACTATTTCACACATGTAATTGATCACTTTGTGCTTCAGTCTACTATTTCACACATGTAATTGTTCACTTTGTGTTTCAGTCTACTATTTCACACATGTAATTGGTCACTTTGTGCTTCAGTCTACTATTTCACACATGTAATTGGTCACTTTGTGCTTCAGTCTACTATTTCACATATGTAATTGGTCACTTTGTGTTTCAGTGTACTATTTCATACATGTAATTGTTCACTTTGTGTTTCAGTCTACTATTTCACACATGTAATTGGTCACTTTGTGCTTCAGTCTACTATTTCACACATGAAATTGGTCACTTTGTGCTTCAGTCTACTATTTCACACATTTAATTGGTCACTTTGTGCTTCAGTCTACTATTTCACACATGTAATTGGTCACTTTGTGTTTCAGTCTACTATTTCACACATGTAATTGGTCACTTAGTGTTTCAGTCTACTATTTCACACATGTAATTGGTAACTTTGTGTTTCAGTCTACTATTTCACACATGTAATTGGTCACTTAGTGTTTCAGTCTACTATTTCACAAATGTAATTGTTCACTTTGTGTTTCAGTCTGCTATTTCACACATGTAATTGGTCACTTTGTGTTTCAGTCTACTATTTCACACATGAAATTGGTCACTTTGTGTTTCAGTCTACTATTTCACACATGTAATTGGTCACTTTGTGTTTCAGTCTACTATTTCACACATGTAATTGGTCACTTAGTGTTTCAGTCTACTATTTCACACGTGTAATTGGTAACTTTGTGTTTCAGTCTACTATTTCACACATGTAATTGGTCACTTTGTGTTTCAGTCTACTATTTCACACATGTAATTGGTCACTTAGTGTTTCAGTCTACTATTTCACACATGTAATTGGTCACTTTGTGCTTCAGTCTACTATTTCACACATGTAATTGGTCACTTTGTGCTTCAGTCTACTATTTCACATATGTAATTGGTCACTTTGTGTTTCAGTCTACTATTTCACTCATGTAATTGGTCACTTAGTGTTTCAGTCTACTATTTCACACATGTAATTGGTCACTTTGTGTTTCAGTCTACTATTTCACACATGTAATTGGTCACTTTGTGTTTCAGTCTACTATTTCATACATGTAATTGGTCACTGTGTGCTTCAGTCTACTATTTCACACATGTAATTGGTCACTTTGTGCTTCAGTCTACTATTTCACACATGTAATTGGTCACTTTGTGCTTCAGTCTACTATTTCACACATGTAATTGGTCACTTAGTGTTTCAGTCTACTATTTCACACATGTAATTGGTAACTTAGTGTTTCAGTCTACTATTTCACACATGTAATTGTTCACTTTGTGTTTCAGTCTACTATTTCACACATGTAATTGGTCACTTAGTGTTTCAGTCTACTATTTCACACATGTAATTGGTCACTTAGTGTTTCAGTCTACTATTTCACACATGTAATTGGTCACTTAGTGTTTCAGTCTACTATTTCACACATGTAATTGGTCACTTAGTGTTTCAGTCTACTATTTCACACATGTAATTGTTCACTTTGTGTTTCAGTCTACTATTTCACACATGTAATTGTTCACTTTGTGTTTCAGTCCACTATTTCACACATGTAATTGGTCACTTAGTGTTTCAGTCTACTATTTCACACATGTAATTGGTCACTTTGTGCTTCAGTCTACTATTTCACACATGTAATTGGTCATTTTGTGCTTCAGTCTACTATTTCACATATGTAATTGGTCACTTTGTGTTTCAGTCTACTATTTCACACATGTAATTGGTCACTTAGTGTTTCAGTCTACTATTTCACACATGTAATTGGTCACTTTGTGCTTCAGTCTACTATTTCACACATGTAATTGGTCATTTTGTGCTTCAGTCTACTATTTCACACATGTAATTGGTCACTTTGTGTTTCAGTCTACTATTTCACACATGTAATTGGTCACTTAGTGTTTCAGTCTACTATTTCACACATGTAATTGGTCACTTTGTGCTTCAGTCTACTATTTCACACATGTAATTGGTCACTTAGTGTTTCAGTCTACTATTTCACACATGTAATTGGTCACTTTGTGTTTCAGTCTACTATTTCACACATGTAATTGGTCACTTAGTGTTTCAGTCTACTATTTCACACATGTAATTGGTCACTTAGTGTTTCAGTCTACTATTTCACACATGTAATTGGTCACTTAGTGTTTCAGTCTACTATTTCACACATGTAATTGATCACTTATTGTTTCAGTCTACTATTTCACACATGTAATTGTTCACTTTGTGTTTCAGTCTACTATTTCACACATGTAATTGTTCACTTTGTGTTTCAGTCTACTATTTCACACATGTAATTGGTCACTTAGTGTTTCAGTCTACTATTTCACACATGTAATTGTTCACTTTGTGTTTCAGTCTACTATTTCACACATGTAATTGGTCACTTAGTGTTTCAGTCTACTATTTCACACATGTAATTGTTCACTTTGTGTTTCAGTCTACTATTTTACACATGTAATTGGTCACTTAGTGTTTCAGTCTACTATTTCACACATGTAATTGGTCACTTAGTGTTTCAGTCTACTATTTCATACATGTAATTGGTCACTTTGTGTTTCAGTCTACTATTTCATACATGTAATTGGTCACTTTGTGCTTCAGTCTACTATTTCACATATGTAATTGGTCACTTTGTGTTTCAGTCTACTATTTCACACATGTAATTGGTCACTTAGTGCTTCAGTCTACTATTTCACACATGTAATTGATCACTTTGTGCTTCAGTCTACTATTTCACACATGTAATTGTTCACTTTGTGTTTCAGTCTACTATTTCACACATTTAATTGGTCACTTTGTGCTTCAGTCTACTATTTCACACATGTAATTGGTCACTTTGTGCTTCAGTCTACTATTTCACATATGTAATTGGTCACTTTGTGTTTCAGTGTACTATTTCATACATGTAATTGTTCACTTTGTGTTTCAGTCTACTATTTCACACATGTAATTGGTCACTTTGTGCTTCAGTCTACTATTTCACACATGAAATTGGTCACTTTGTGCTTCAGTCTACTATTTCACACATTTAATTGGTCACTTTGTGCTTCAGTCTACTATTTCACACATGTAATTGGTCACTTTGTGTTTCAGTCTACTATTTCACACATGTAATTGGTCACTTAGTGTTTCAGTCTACTATTTCACACATGTAATTGGTAACTTTGTGTTTCAGTCTACTATTTCACACATGTAATTGGTCACTTAGTGTTTCAGTCTACTATTTCACAAATGTAATTGTTCACTTTGTGTTTCAGTCTGCTATTTCACACATGTAATTGGTCACTTTGTGTTTCAGTCTACTATTTCACACATGAAATTGGTCACTTTGTGTTTCAGTCTACTATTTCACACATGTAATTGGTCACTTTGTGTTTCAGTCTACTATTTCACACATGTAATTGGTCACTTAGTGTTTCAGTCTACTATTTCACACGTGTAATTGGTAACTTTGTGTTTCAGTCTACTATTTCACACATGTAATTGGTCACTTTGTGTTTCAGTCTACTATTTCACACATGTAATTGGTCACTTAGTGTTTCAGTCTACTATTTCACACATGTAATTGGTCACTTTGTGCTTCAGTCTACTATTTCACATATGTAATTGGTCACTTTGTGTTTCAGTCTACTATTTCACTCATGTAATTGGTCACTTAGTGTTTCAGTCTACTATTTCACACATGTAATTGGTCACTTTGTGTTTCAGTCTACTATTTCACACATGTAATTGGTCACTTTGTGTTTCAGTCTACTATTTCATACATGTAATTGGTCACTGTGTGCTTCAGTCTACTATTTCACACATGTAATTGGTCACTTAGTGTTTCAGTCTACTATTTCACACATGTAATTGGTCACTTTGTGTTTCAGTCTACTATTTCACACATGTAATTGGTCACTTAGTGTTTCAGTCTACTATTTCACACATGTAATTGGTCACTTAGTGTTTCAGTCTACTATTTCACACATGTAATTGGTCACTTAGTGTTTCAGTCTACTATTTCACACATGTAATTGGTCACTTAGTGTTTCAGTCTACTATTTCACACATGTAATTGTTCACTTTGTGTTTCAGTCTACTATTTCACACATGTAATTGTTCACTTTGTGTTTCAGTCTACTATTTCACACATGTAATTGGTCACTTAGTGTTTCAGTCTACTATTTCACACATGTAATTGGTCACTTTGTGTTTCAGTCTACTATTTCACACATGTAATTGGTCACTTAGTGTTTCAGTCTACTATTTCACACATGTAATTGGTCACTTTGTGCTTCAGTCTACTATTTCACACATGTAATTGGTCACTTAGTGTTTCAGTCTACTATTTCACACATGTAATTGTTCACTTTGTGTTTCAGTCTACTATTTCACACATGTAATTGGTCACTTAGTGTTTCAGTCTACTATTTCACACATGTAATTGGTCACTTAGTGTTTCAGTCTACTATTTCACACATGTAATTGGTCACTTAGTGTTTCAGTCTACTATTTCACACATGTAATTGGTCACTTAGTGTTTCAGTCTACTATTTCACACATGTAATTGGTCACTTAGTGTTTCAGTCTACTATTTCACACATGTAATTGGTCACTTAGTGTTTCAGTCTACTATTTCACACATGTAATTGTTCACTTTGTGTTTCAGTCTACTATTTCACACATGTAATTGGTCACTTAGTGTTTCAGTCTACTATTTCACACATGTAATTGGTCACTTAGTGTTTCAGTCTACTATTTCACACATGTAATTGGTCACTTAGTGTTTCAGTCTACTATTTCACACATGTAATTGTTCACTTTGTGTTTCAGTCTACTATTTCACACATGTAATTGGTCACTTAGTGTTTCAGTCTACTATTTCACACATGTAATTGGTCACTTTGTGCTTCAGTCTACTATTTCACACATGTAATTGGTCACTTTGTGCTTCAGTCTACTATTTCACATATGTAATTGGTCACTTTGTGTTTCAGTCTACTATTTCACACATGTAATTGGTCACTTAGTGCTTCAGTCTACTATTTCACACATGTAATTGATCACTTTGTGCTTCAGTCTACTATTTCACACATGTAATTGTTCACTTTGTGTTTCAGTCTACTATTTCACACATGTAATTGGTCACTTTGTGCTTCAGTCTACTATTTCACACATGTAATTGGTCACTTTGTGCTTCAGTCTACTATTTCACATATGTAATTGGTCACTTTGTGTTTCAGTGTACTATTTCATACATGTAATTGTTCACTTTGTGTTTCAGTCTACTATTTCACACATGTAATTGGTCACTTTGTGCTTCAGTCTACTATTTCACACATGAAATTGGTCACTTTGTGCTTCAGTCTACTATTTCACACATTTAATTGGTCACTTTGTGCTTCAGTCTACTATTTCACACATGTAATTGGTCACTTTGTGTTTCAGTCTACTATTTCACACATGTAATTGGTCACTTAGTGTTTCAGTCTACTATTTCACACATGTAATTGGTAACTTTGTGTTTCAGTCTACTATTTCACACATGTAATTGGTCACTTAGTGTTTCAGTCTACTATTTCACAAATGTAATTGTTCACTTTGTGTTTCAGTCTGCTATTTCACACATGTAATTGGTCACTTTGTGTTTCAGTCTACTATTTCACACATGAAATTGGTCACTTTGTGTTTCAGTCTACTATTTCACACATGTAATTGGTCACTTTGTGTTTCAGTCTACTATTTCACACATGTAATTGGTCACTTAGTGTTTCAGTCTACTATTTCACACGTGTAATTGGTAACTTTGTGTTTCAGTCTACTATTTCACACATGTAATTGGTCACTTTGTGTTTCAGTCTACTATTTCACACATGTAATTGGTCACTTAGTGTTTCAGTCTACTATTTCACACATGTAATTGGTCACTTTGTGCTTCAGTCTACTATTTCACACATGTAATTGGTCACTTTGTGCTTCAGTCTACTATTTCACATATGTAATTGGTCACTTTGTGTTTCAGTCTACTATTTCACTCATGTAATTGGTGACTTAGTGTTTCAGTCTACTATTTCACACATGTAATTGGTCACTTTGTGTTTCAGTCTACTATTTCACACATGTAATTGGTCACTTTGTGTTTCAGTCTACTATTTCATACATGTAATTGGTCACTGTGTGCTTCAGTCTACTATTTCACACATGTAATTGGTCACTTTGTGCTTCAGTCTACTATTTCACACATGTAATTGGTCACTTTGTGCTTCAGTCTACTATTTCACACATGTAATTGGTCACTTAGTGTTTCAGTCTACTATTTCACACATGTAATTGGTAACTTAGTGTTTCAGTCTACTATTTCACACATGTAATTGTTCACTTTGTGTTTCAGTCTACTATTTCACACATGTAATTGGTCACTTAGTGTTTCAGTCTACTATTTCACACATGTAATTGGTCACTTAGTGTTTCAGTCTACTATTTCACACATGTAATTGGTCACTTAGTGTTTCAGTCTACTATTTCACACATGTAATTGGTCACTTAGTGTTTCAGTCTACTATTTCACACATGTAATTGGTCACTTAGTGTTTCAGTTTACTATTTCACACATGTAATTGGTCACCTTGCATTTCAGTCTACTATTTCACACATGTAATTGTTCACTTTGTGTTTCAGTCTACTATTTCACACATGTAATTGTTCACTTTGTGTTTCAGTCCACTATTTCACACATGTAATTGGTCACTTAGTGTTTCAGTCTACTATTTCACACATGTAATTGGTCACTTTGTGCTTCAGTCTACTATTTCACACATGTAATTGGTCATTTTGTGCTTCAGTCTACTATTTCACATATGTAATTGGTCACTTTGTGTTTCAGTCTACTATTTCACACATGTAATTGGTCAATTTGTGCTTCAGTCTACTATTTCACACATGTAATTGGTCACTTAGTGTTTCAGTCTACTATTTCACACATGTAATTGGTAACTTAGTGTTTCAGTCTACTATTTCACACATGTAATTGGTCACTTAGTGTTTCAGTCTACTATTTCACACATGTAATTGGTCACTTAGTGTTTCAGTCTACTATTTCACACATGTAATTGGTCACTTAGTGTTTCAGTCTACTATTTCACACATGTAATTGGTCACTTAGTGTTTCAGTCTACTATTTCACACATGTAATTGTTCACTTTGTGTTTCAGTCTACTATTTCACACATGTAATTGTTCACTTTGTGTTTCAGTCTACTATTTCACACATGTAATTGGTCACTTAGTGTTTCAGTCTACTATTTCACACATGTAATTGTTCACTTTGTGTTTCAGTCTACTATTTCACACGTGTGTAATTGGTCACTTAGTGTTTCAGTCTACTATTTCACACATGTAATTGGTCACTTAGTGTTTCAGTCTACTATTTCACACGTGTAATTGGTAACTTAGTGTTTCAGTCTACTATTTCACACATGTAATTGTTCACTTTGTGTTTCAGTCTACTATTTCACACATGTAATTGGTCACTTAGTGTTTCAGTCTACTATTTCACACATGTAATTGGTCACTTAATGTTTCAGTCTACTATTTCACACATGTAATTGGTCACTTAGTGTTTCAGTCTACTATTTCACACATGTAATTGGTCACTTAGTGTTTCAGTCTTCTATTTCACACATGTAATTGTTCACTTTGTGTTTCAGTCTACTATTTCACACATGTAATTGTTCACTTTGTGTTTCAGTCTACTATTTCACACATGTAATTGGTCACTTAGTGTTTCAGTCTACTATTTCACACATGTAATTGTTCACTTTGTGTTTCAGTCTACTATTTCACACATGTAATTGGTCACTTAGTGTTTCAGTCTACTATTTCACACATGTAATTGTTCACTTTGTGTTTCAGTCTACTATTTCACACATGTAATTGGTCACTTAGTGTTTCAGTCTACTATTTCACACATGTAATTGGTCACTTTGTGCTTCAGTCTACTATTTCACACATGTAATTGGTCACTTAGTGTTTCAGTCTACTATTTCACACATGTAATTGTTCACTTTGTGTTTCAGTCTACTATTTCACACATGTAATTGGTCACTTAGTGTTTCAGTCTACTATTTCACACATGTAATTGGTCACTTTGTGCTTCAGTCTACTATTTCACACATGTAATTGGTCACTTTGTGCTTCAGTCTACTATTTCACATATGTAATTGGTCACTTTGTGTTTCAGTCTACTATTTCACACATGTAATTGGTCACTTAGTGCTTCAGTCTACTATTTCACACATGTAATTAATCACTTTGTGCTTCAGTCTACTATTTCACACATGTAATTGTTCACTTTGTGTTTCAGTCTACTATTTCACACATGTAATTGGTCACTTTGTGCTTCAGTCTACTATTTCACACATGTAATTGGTCACTTTGTGCTTCAGTCTACTATTTCACATATGTAATTGGTCACTTTGTGTTTCAGTGTACTATTTCACACATGTAATTGTTCACTTTGTGTTTCAGTCTACTATTTCACACATGTAATTGGTCACTTTGTGCTTCAGTCTACTATTTCACACATGAAATTGGTCACTTTGTGCTTCAGTCTACTATTTCACACATTTAATTGGTCACTTTGTGCTTCAGTCTACTATTTCACACATGTAATTGGTCACTTTGTGTTTCAGTCTACTATTTCACACATGTAATTGGTCACTTAGTGTTTCAGTCTACTATTTCACACATGTAATTGGTCACTTTGTGTTTCAGTCTACTATTTCACACATGTAATTGGTCACTTAGTGTTTCAGTCTACTATTTCACAAATGTAATTGTTCACTTTGTGTTTCAGTCTGCTATTTCACACATGTAATTGGTCACTTTGTGCTTCAGTCTACTATTTCACACATGAAATTGGTCACTTTGTGTTTCAGTCTACTATTTCACACATGTAATTGGTCACTTTGTGTTTCAGTCTACTATTTCACACATGTAATTGGTCACTTAGTGTTTCAGTCTACTATTTCACACATGTAATTGGTAACTTTGTGTTTCAGTCTACTATTTCACACATGTAATTGGTCACTTTGTGTTTCAGTCTACTATTTCACACATGTAATTGGTCACTTAGTGTTTCAGTCTACTATTTCACACATGTAATTGGTCACTTTGTGCTTCAGTCTACTATTTCACACATGTAATTGGTCACTTTGTGCTTCAGTCTACTATTTCACACATGTAATTGGTCACTTTGTGTTTCAGTCTACTATTTCACACATGTAATTGGTCACTTAGTGTTTCAGTCTACTATTTCACACATGTAATTGTTCACTTTGTGTTTCAGTCTACTATTTCACACATGTGTAATTGGTCACTTAGTGTTTCAGTCTACTATTTCACACATGTAATTGGTCACTTAGTGTTTCAGTCTACTATTTCACACGTGTAATTGGTAACTTAGTGTTTCAGTCTACTATTTCACACATGTAATTGTTCACTTTGTGTTTCAGTCTACTATTTCACACATGTAATTGGTCACTTAGTGTTTCAGTCTACTATTTCACACATGTAATTGGTCACTTAGTGTTTCAGTCTACTATTTCACACATGTAATTGGTCACTTAGTGTTTCAGTCTACTATTTCACACATGTAATTGGTCACTTAGTGTTTCAGTCTACTATTTCACACATGTAATTGTTCACTTTGTGTTTCAGTCTACTATTTCACACATGTAATTGTTCACTTTGTGTTTCAGTCTACTATTTCACACATGTAATTGGTCACTTAGTGTTTCAGTCTACTATTTCACACATGTAATTGTTCACTTTGTGTTTCAGTCTACTATTTCACACATGTAATTGGTCACTTAGTGTTTCAGTCTACTATTTCACACATGTAATTGTTCACTTTGTGTTTCAGTCTACTATTTCACACATGTAATTGGTCACTTAGTGTTTCAGTCTACTATTTAACACATGTAATTGGTCACTTTGTGCTTCAGTCTACTATTTCACACATGTAATTGGTCACTTAGTGTTTCAGTCTACTATTTCACACATGTAATTGTTCACTTTGTGTTTCATTCTACTATTTCACACATGTAATTGGTCACTTAGTGTTTCAGTCTACTATTTCACACATGTAATTGGTCACTTAGTGTTTCAGTCTACTATTTCACACATGTAATTGGTCTCTTAGTGTTTCAGTCTACTATTTCACACATGTAATTGGTCACTTAGTGTTTTAGTCTACTATTTCACACATGTAATTGTTCACTTTGTGTTTCAGTCTACTATTTCACACATGTAAATGGTCACTTTGTGTTTCAGTCTACTATTTCACACATGTAATTGGTCACTTTGTGCTTCAGTCTACTATTTCACACATGTCATTGGTCGCTTTGTGCTTCAGTCTACTATTTCACACATGTAATTGGTCACTTTGTGTTTCAGTGTACTATTTCACACATGTAATTTGTCACTTTTGTGTTTCAGTCTATTATTTCACACATGTAATTGGTCACTTTGTGTTTCAGTCTACTATTTCACACATGTAATTGTTCACTTTGTGCTTCTGTCTACTATTTCACACATGTAATTGGTCACCTTGTGTTTCAGTTTACTATTTCACACATATAATTGATCACTTTGTGTTTCAATCTACTATTTCACACATGTAATTGGTCACTTTGTGTTTCAGTCTACTATTTCACACATGTAATTGGTCACTTTGTGTTTCAGTCTGCTATTTCACACATGTAATTGGTTACTTATTGTTTCAGTTTACTATTTCACACATGCAATTGGTCACTTTGTGTTTCAGTCTACTATTTCACACATGTAATTGGTCACTTTGTGTTTCAGTCTACTATTTCACACATGTAATTGGTCACCTTGTGTTTCAGTCTACTATTTCACACATGTAATTGGTCACTTAGTGTTTCAGTCTACTATTTCACACATGTAATTGGTCACCTTGTGTTTCAGTCTACTATTTCACACATGTAATTGGTCACTTTGTGTTTCAGTCTACTATTTCACACATGTAATTGGTCACTTAGTGTTTCAGTCTACTATTTCACACATGTAATTGTTCACTTTGTGCTTCTGTCTACTATTTCACATATGTAATTGGGCACCTTGTGTTTCAGTCTACTATTTCATACATGTAATTGTTCACTTTGTGCTTCAGTCTACTATTTCACACATGTCATTGGTCACTTTGTGTTTCAGTGTACTATTTAACACATGTAATTTGTCACCTTGTAATTCAGTCTACTATTTCACACATGTCATTGGTCACTTTGTGCTTCAGTCTACTATTTCACACATGTAATTGGTCACTTTGTGTTTCAGTCTACTATTTCACACATGTAATTGGTCACTTTGTGCTTCAGTCTACTATTTCACACATGTCATTGGTCACTTTGTGCTTCAGTCTACTATTTCACACATGTCATTGGTCACTTTGTGTTTCAGTGTACTATTTCACACATGTAATTTGTCACTTTTGTGTTTCAGTCTATTATTTCACACATGCAATTGGTCACTTTGTGTTTCAGTCAACTATTTCACACATGTAATTGGTCACCTTGTGTTTCAGTCTACTATTTCACACATGTAATTGGTTACTTTGTGCTTCAGTCTACTATTTCACACATGTAATTGGTCACTTTGTGCTTCAGTCTACTATTTCACACATGTAATTGGTCACTTAGTGTTTCAGTTTACTATTTCACACATATAATTGATCACTTTGTGTTTCAATCTACTATTTCACACATGTAATTGGTCACTTTGTGTTTCAGTCTGCTATTTCACACATATAATTGGTCACTTTGTGTTTCAGTCTGCTATTTCACACATGTAATTGGTTACTTATTGCTTCAGTCTACTATTTCACACATGTAATTGGTCACTTAGTGTTTCAGTCTACTATTTCACACATGTAATTGGTCACCTTGTGTTTCAGTCTACTATTTCACACATGTAATTGGTTACTTTGTGCTTCAGTCTACTATTTCACACATGTAATTGGTCACTTTGTGCTTCAGTCTACTATTTCACACATGTAATTGGTCACTTTGTGTTTCAGTTACTATTTCACACATGTAATTGGTCACTTTGTGTTTCAGTCTACTATTTCACAAATGTAATTGGTCACTTTGTGTTTCAGTCTACTATTTCACAAATGTAATTGGTCACTTTGTGTTTCAGTCTACTATTTCACACATGCAATTGGTCACTTTGTGTTTCAGTCTACTATTTCACACATGTAATTGGTCACTTTGTGTTTCAGTCTACTATTTCATACATGTAATTGGTCACTTTGTGTTTCAGTCTACTATTTCACACATGTAATTGGTCACTTTGTGTTTCAGTCTACTATTTCACACATGTAATTGGTCACTTTGTGTTTCAGTCTACTATTTCACACATGTAATTGGTCACTTTGTGTTTCAGTCTACTATTTCACACATGTTATTGGTCACCTTGTGTTTCAGTCTACTATTTCACACATGTAATTGGTCACCTTGTGTTTCATTCTACTATTTCACACATGTTATTGGTCACTTTGTGTTTCATTCTACTATTTCACACATGTAATTGGTCACCTTGTGTTTCAGTCTACTATTTCACACATGTAATTGGTCACTTTGTGTTTCAGTCTACTATTTCACACATGTAATTGGTCACTTTGTGTTTCAGTCTACTATTTCACACATGTAATTGGTCACTTTGTGTTTCAGTCTACTATTTCACACATGTAATTGGTCACTTTGTGTTTCAGTCTACTATTTCACACATGTAATTGGTCACTTTGTGTTTCAGTCTACTATTTCACACATGTAATTGGTCACTTTGTGTTTCAGTCTACTATTTCACACATGTAATTGGTCACTTTGTGTTTCAGTCTACTATTTCACACATGTAATTGGTCACCTTGTGTTTCATTCTACTATTTCACACATGTTATTGGTCACTTTGTGTTTCATTCTACTATTTCACACATGTAATTGGTCACCTTGTGTTTCAGTCTACTATTTCACACATGTAATTGGTCACTTTGTGTTTCAGTCTACTATTTCACACATGTAATTGGTCACTTTGTGTTTCAGTCTACTATTTCACACATGTAATTGGTCACTTTGTGTTTCAGTCTACTATTTCACACATGTTATTGGTCACCTTGTGTTTCAGTCTACTATTTCACACATGTAATTGGTCACTTAGTGTTTTATTCTACTATTTCACACATGTAATTGGTCACTTTGTGTTTCAGTCTACTATTTCACACATGTAATTGGTCACTTTGTGTTTTATTCTACTATTTCACACATGTAATTGGTCACTTTGTGTTTCAGTCTACTATTTCACACATGTAATTGGTCACTTTGTGTTTCAGTCTACTATTTCACACATGTAATTGGTCACCTTGTGTTTCAGTCTACTATTTCACACATGTAATTGGTCACCTTGTGTTTCAGTCTACTATTTCACACATGTAATTGGTCACTTTGTGTTTCAGTCTACTATTTCACACATGTAATTGGTCACTTTGTGTTTCAGTCTACTATTTCACACATGTTATTGGTCACCTTGTGTTTCAGTCTACTATTTCACACATGTAATTGGTCACTTAGTGTTTTATTCTACTATTTCACACATGTAATTGGTCACTTTGTGTTTCAGTCTACTATTTCACACATGTAATTGGTCACTTAGTGTTTTATTCTACTATTTCACACATGTAATTGGTCACTTTGTGTTTTATTCTACTATTTCACACATGTAATTGGTCACTTTGTGTTTCAGTCTACTATTTCACACATGTAATTGGTCACTTAGTGTTTTATTCTACTATTTCACACATGTAATTGGTCACTTTGTGTTTCAGTCTACTATTTCACACATGTAATTGGTCACTTAGTGTTTCAGTCTACTATTTCACACATGTAATTGGTCACTTTGTGTTTCAGTCTACTATTTCACACATGTAATTGGTCACTTAGTGTTTCAGTCTACTATTTCACACATGTAATTGGTCACTTTGTGTTTTATTCTACTATTTCACACATGTAATTGGTCACTTTGTGTTTCAGTCTACTATTTCACACATGTAATTGGTCACTTAGTGTTTTATTCTACTATTTCACACATGTAATTGGTCACTTTGTGTTTTATTCTACTATTTCACACATGTAATTGGTCACTTTGTGTTTTATTCTACTATTTCACACATGTAATTGGTCACTTTGTGGTTCAGTCTACTATTTCACACATGTAATTGGTCACTTAGTGTTTTATTCTACTATTTCACACATGTAATTGGTCACCTTGTGTTTCAGTCTACTATTTCACACATGTAATTGGTCACTTTGTGGTTCAGTCTACTATTTCACACATGTAATTGGTCACTTTGTGTTTTATTCTACTATTTCACACATGTAATTGGTCACCTTGTGTTTCAGTCTACTATTTCACACATGTAATTGGTCACCTTGTGTTTCAGTCTACTATTTCACACATGTAATTGGTCACTTTGTGTTTCAGTCTACTATTTCACACATGTAATTGGTCACTTAGTGTTTCAGTCTACTATTTCACACATGTAATTGGTCACTTTGTGTTTCAGTCTACTATTTCACACATGTAATTGGTCACCTTGTGTTTCATTCTACTATTTCACACATGTAATTGGTCACTTTGTGTTTCAGTCTACTATTTCACACATGTAATTGGTCACTTAGTGTTTCAGTTTACTATTTCACACATGTAATTGGTCACCTTGTGTTTCAGTCTACTATTTCACACATGTAATTGGTCACTTTGTGTTTCAGTCTACTATTTCACACATGTAATTGGTCACTTAGTGTTTCAGTCTACTATTTCACACATGTAATTGGTCACTTTGTGTTTCAGTCTACTATTTCACACATGTAATTGGTCACCTTGTGTTTCATTCTACTATTTCACACATGTAATTGGTCACTTTGTGTTTCAGTCTACTATTTCACACATGTAATTGGTCACTTAGTGTTTCAGTCTACTATTTCACACATGTAATTGGTCACCTTGTGTTTCAGTCTACTATTTCACACATGTAATTGGTCACTTTGTGTTTCAGTCTACTATTTCACACATGTAATTGGTCACTTAGTGTTTCAGTCTACTATTTCACACATGTAATTGTTCACTTTGTGCTTCTGTCTACTATTTCACACATGTAATTGGTCACCTTGTGTTTCAGTTTACTATTTCACACATATAATTGATCACTTTGTGTTTCAATCTACTATTTCACACATGTAATTGGTCACTTAGTGTTTCAGTCTACTATTTCACACATGTAATTGGTTACTTATTGTTTCAGTCTACTATTTCACACATGTAATTGGACACTTTGTGTTTCAGTTTACTATTTCACACATGTTATTGGTCACCTTGTGTTTCAGTCTACTATTTCACACATGTAATTGGTCACTTAGTGTTTTATTCTACTATTTCACACATGTAATTGGTCACTTTGTGTTTCAGTCTACTATTTCACACATGTAATTGGTCACTTAGTGTTTTATTCTACTATTTCACACATGTAATTGGTCACTTTGTGTTTTATTCTACTATTTCACACATGTAATTGGTCACTTTGTGTTTCAGTCTACTATTTCACACATGTAATTGGTCACTTAGTGTTTTATTCTACTATTTCACCCATGTAATTGGTCACTTTGTGTTTCAGTCTACTATTTCACACATGTAATTGGTCACTTAGTGTTTTATTCTATTATTTCACACATGTAATTGGTCACTTTGTGTTTCAGTCTACTATTTCACACATGTAATTGGTCACTTAGTGTTTTATTCTACTATTTCACACATGTAATTGGTCACTTTGTGTTTTATTCTACTATTTCACACATGTAATTGGTCACTTTGTGTTTTATTCTACTATTTCACACATGTAATTGGTCACTTTGTGGTTCAGTCTACTATTTCACACATGTAATTGGTCACTTAGTGTTTTATTCTACTATTTCACACATGTAATTGGTCACCTTGTGTTTCAGTCTACTATTTCACACATGTAATTGGTCACTTAGTGTTTCAGTCTACTATTTCACACATGTAATTGGTCACTTTGTGTTTCAGTCTACTATTTCACACATGTAATTGGTCACTTAGTGTTTCAGTCTACTATTTCACACATGTAATTGGTCACTTTGTGTTTTATTCTACTATTTCACACATGTAATTGGTCACTTTGTGTTTCAGTCTACTATTTCACACATGTAATTGGTCACTTAGTGTTTTATTCTACTATTTCACACATGTAATTGGTCACTTTGTGTTTTATTCTACTATTTCACACATGTAATTGGTCACTTTGTGTTTTATTCTACTATTTCACACATGTAATTGGTCACTTTGTGGTTCAGTCTACTATTTCACACATGTAATTGGTCACTTAGTGTTTTATTCTACTATTTCACACATGTAATTGGTCACCTTGTGTTTCAGTCTACTATTTCACACATGTAATTGGTCACTTTGTGGTTCAGTCTACTATTTCACACATGTAATTGGTCACTTTGTGTTTTATTCTACTATTTCACACATGTAATTGGTCACCTTGTGTTTCAGTCTACTATTTCACACATGTAATTGGTCACCTTGTGTTTCAGTCTACTATTTCACACATGTAATTGGTCACTTTGTGTTTCAGTCTACTATTTCACACATGTAATTGGTCACTTAGTGTTTCAGTCTACTATTTCACACATGTAATTGGTCACTTTGTGTTTCAGTCTACTATTTCACACATGTAATTGGTCACCTTGTGTTTCATTCTACTATTTCACACATGTAATTGGTCACTTTGTGTTTCAGTCTACTATTTCACACATGTAATTGGTCACTTAGTGTTTCAGTCTACTATTTCACACATGTAATTGGTCACCTTGTGTTTCAGTCTACTATTTCACACATGTAATTGGTCACTTTGTGTTTCAGTCTACTATTTCACACATGTAATTGGTCACTTAGTGTTTCAGTCTACTATTTCACACATGTAATTGGTCACTTTGTGTTTCAGTCTACTATTTCACACATGTAATTGGTCACCTTGTGTTTCATTCTACTATTTCACACATGTAATTGGTCACTTTGTGTTTCAGTCTACTATTTCACACATGTAATTGGTCACTTAGTGTTTCAGTCTACTATTTCACACATGTAATTGGTCACCTTGTGTTTCAGTCTACTATTTCACACATGTAATTGGTCACTTTGTGTTTCAGTCTACTATTTCACACATGTAATTGGTCACTTAGTGTTTCAGTCTACTATTTCACACATGTAATTGTTCACTTTGTGCTTCTGTCTACTATTTCACACATGTAATTGGTCACCTTGTGTTTCAGTTTACTATTTCACACATATAATTGATCACTTTGTGTTTCAATCTACTATTTCACACATGTAATTGGTCACTTAGTGTTTCAGTCTACTATTTCACACATGTAATTGGTTACTTATTGTTTCAGTCTACTATTTCACACATGTAATTGGACACTTTGTGTTTCAGTTTACTATTTCACACATGTAATTGGTCACTTTGTGGTTCAGTCTACTATTTCACACATGTAATTGGTCACTTTGTGTTTTATTCTACTATTTCACACATGTAATTGGTCACTTTGTGTTTCAGTCTACTATTTCACACATGTAATTGGTCACTTTGTGTTTCATTCTACTATTTCACACATGTAATTGGTCACTTTGTGTTTCAGTCTACTATTTCACACATGTAATTGGTCACTTTGTGTTTCAGTCTACTATTTCACACATGTAATTGGTCACTTTGTGTTTCATTCTACTATTTCACACATGTAATTGGTCACTTTGTGTTTCAGTCTACTATTTCACACATGTAATTGGTCACTTAGTGTTTCAGTCTACTATTTCACACATGTAATTGGTCACTTTGTGTTTCAGTCTACTATTTTACACATGTAATTGGTCACTTTGTGTTTCAGTCTGCTATTTCACACATGTAATTGGTCACTTTGTGTTTCAGTCTACTATTTCACACATGTAATTGGTCACTTTGTGTTTTATTCTACTATTTCACACATGTAATTGGTCACTTAGTGTTTCAGTCTACTATTTCACACATGTAATTGGTCACTTTGTGTTTCAGTCTACTATTTCACACATGTAATTGGTCACTTTGTGTTTCATTCTAATATTTCACACATGTAATTGGTCACTTTGTGTTTCATTCTACTATTTCACACATGTAATTGGTCACTTTGTGTTTCAGTCTACTATTTCACACATGTAATTGGTCACTTTGTGTTTCATTCTACTATTTCAAACATGTAATTGGTCACTTTGTGTTTCAGTCTACTATTTCACACATGTAATTGGTCACTTAGTGTTTCAGTCTACTATTTCACACATGTAATTGGTCACTTTGTGTTTCAGTCTACTATTTCACACATGTAATTGGTCACTTTGTGTTTCAGTCTACTATTTCACACATGTAATTGGTCACTTAGTGTTTCAGTCTACTATTTCACACATGTAATTGGTCACCTTGTGTTTCAGTCTACTATTTCACACATGTAATTGGTCACTTTGTGTTTCAGTCTACTATTTCACACATGTAATTGGTCACTTTGTGTTTCAGTCTACTATTTCACACATGTAATTGGTCACTTTGTGTTTCAGTCTACTATTTCACACATGTAATTGGTCACTTAGTGTTTCAGTCTACTATTTCACACATGTAATTGGTCACCTTGTGTTTCAGTCTACTATTTCACACATGTAATTGGTCACTTAGTGTTTCAGTCTACTATTTCACACATGTAATTGGTCACTTTGTGTTTTATTCTACTATTTCACACATGTAATTGGTCACTTTGTGTTTTATTCTACTATTTCACACATGTAATTGGTCACTTTGTGTTTCATTCTACTATTTCACACATGTAATTGGTCACTTTGTGTTTCATTCTACTATTTCACACATGTAATTGGTCACTTTGTGTTTCAGTCTACTATTTCACACATGTAATTGGTCACTTTGTGTTTCATTCTACTATTTCACACATGTAATTGGTCACTTTGTGTTTCAGTCTACTATTTCACACATGTAATTGGTCACTTAGTGTTTCAGTCTACTATTTCACACATGTAATTGGTCACTTTGTGTTTCAGTCTACTATTTTACACATGTAATTGGTCACTTTGTGTTTCAGTCTGCTATTTCACACATGTAATTGGTCACTTTGTGTTTCAGTCTACTATTTCACACATGTAATTGGTCACTTTGTGTTTTATTCTACTATTTCACACATGTAATTGGTCACTTTGTGTTTTATTCTACTATTTCACACATGTAATTGGTCACTTTGTGTTTCATTCTACTATTTCACACATGTAATTGGTCACTTTGTGTTTCATTCTACTATTTCACACATGTAATTGGTCACTTTGTGTTTCAGTCTACTATTTCACACATGTAATTGGTCACTTTGTGTTTTATTCTACTATTTCACACATGTAATTGGTCACTTAGTGTTTCAGTCTACTATTTCACACATGTAATTGGTCACTTTGTGTTTTATTCTACTATTTCACACATGTAATTGGTCACTTTGTGGTTCAGTCTACTATTTCACACATGTAATTGGTCACTTTGTGTTTTATTCTACTATTTCACACATGTAATTGGTCACTTTGTGGTTCAGTCTACTATTTCACACATGTAATTGGTCACTTTGTGTTTTATTCTACTATTTCACACATGTAATTGGTCACTTTGTGTTTCATTCTACTATTTCACACATGTAATTGGTCACTTTGTGTTTCATTCTACTATTTCACACATGTAATTGGTCACTTTGTGTTTCAGTCTACTATTTCACACATGTAATTGGTCACTTTGTGTTTTATTCTACTATTTCACACATGTAATTGGTCACTTAGTGTTTCAGTCTACTATTTCACACATGTAATTGGTCACTTTGTGTTTCAGTCTACTATTTTACACATGTAATTGGTCACTTTGTGTTTCAGTCTGCTATTTCACACATGTAATTGGTCACTTTGTGTTTCAGTCTACTATTTCACACATGTAATTGGTCACTTTGTGTTTTATTCTACTATTTCACACATGTAATTGGTCACTTAGTGTTTCAGTCTACTATTTCACACATGTAATTGGTCACTTTGTGTTTCAGTCTACTATTTCACACATGTAATTGGTCACTTTGTGTTTCATTCTACTATTTCACACATGTAATTGGTCACTTTGTGTTTCATTCTACTATTTCACACATGTAATTGGTCACTTTGTGTTTCAGTCTACTATTTCACACATGTAATTGGTCACTTTGTGTTTCATTCTACTATTTCACACATGTAATTGGTCACTTTGTGTTTCAGTCTACTATTTCACACATGTAATTGGTCACTTAGTGTTTCAGTCTACTATTTCACACATGTAATTGGTCACTTTGTGTTTCAGTCTACTATTTCACACATGTAATTGGTCACTTTGTGTTTCAGTCTACTATTTCACACATGTAATTGGTCACTTAGTGTTTCAGTCTACTATTTCACACATGTAATTGGTCACCTTGTGTTTCAGTCTACTATTTCACACATGTAATTGGTCACTTTGTGTTTCAGTCTACTATTTCACACATGTAATTGGTCACTTTGTGTTTTATTCTACTATTTCACACATGTAATTGGTCACTTTGTGTTTTATTCTACTATTTCACACATGTAATTGGTCACTTTGTGTTTCATTCTACTATTTCACACATGTAATTGGTCACTTTGTGTTTCATTCTACTATTTCACACATGTAATTGGTCACTTTGTGTTTCAGTCTACTATTTCACACATGTAATTGGTCACTTTGTGCTTCATTCTACTATTTCACACATGTAATTGGTCACTTTGTGTTTCAGTCTACTATTTCACACATGTAATTGGTCACTTAGTGTTTCAGTCTACTATTTCACACATGTAATTGGTCACTTTGTGTTTCAGTCTACTATTTTACACATGTAATTGGTCACTTTGTGTTTCAGTCTACTATTTCACACATGTAATTGGTCACTTTGTGTTTCATTCTACTATTTCACACATGTAATTGGTCACTTTGTGTTTCAGTCTACTATTTCACACATGTAATTGGTCACTTTGTGTTTTATTCTACTATTTCACACATGTAATTGGTCACTTAGTGTTTCAGTCTACTATTTCACACATGTAATTGGTCACTTTGTGTTTTATTCTACTATTTCACACATGTAATTGGTCACTTTGTGGTTCAGTCTACTATTTCACACATGTAATTGGTCACTTTGTGTTTTATTCTACTATTTCACACATGTAATTGGTCACTTTGTGGTTCAGTCTACTATTTCACACATGTAATTGGTCACTTTGTGTTTTATTCTACTATTTCACACATGTAATTGGTCACTTTGTGTTTCATTCTACTATTTCACACATGTAATTGGTCACTTTGTGTTTCATTCTACTATTTCACACATGTAATTGGTCACTTTGTGTTTCAGTCTACTATTTCACACATGTAATTGGTCACTTTGTGTTTTATTCTACTATTTCACACATGTAATTGGTCACTTAGTGTTTCAGTCTACTATTTCACACATGTAATTGGTCACTTTGTGTTTTATTCTACTATTTCACACATGTAATTGGTCACTTTGTGGTTCAGTCTACTATTTCACACATGTAATTGGTCACTTTGTGTTTTATTCTACTATTTCACACATGTAATTGGTCACTTTGTGTTTCAGTCTACTATTTCACACATGTAATTGGTCACTTTGTGTTTTATTCTACTATTTCACACATGTAATTGGTCACTTTGTGGTTCAGTCTACTATTTCACACATGTAATTGGTCACTTAGTGTTTCAGTCTACTATTTCACACATGTAATTGGTCACTTTGTGTTTCAGTCTACTATTTCACACATGTAATTGGTCACTTAGTGTTTCAGTCTACTATTTCACACATGTAATTGGTCACCTTGTGTTTCAGTCTACTATTTCACACATGTAATTGGTCACTTTGTGTTTCAGTCTACTATTTCACACATGTAATTGGTCACTTTGTGTTTTATTCTACTATTTCACACATGTAATTGGTCACTTTGTGTTTTATTCTACTATTTCACACATGTAATTGGTCACTTTGTGTTTCATTCTACTATTTCACACATGTAATTGGTCACTTTGTGTTTCATTCTACTATTTCACACATGTAATTGGTCACTTTGTGTTTCAGTCTACTATTTCACACATGTAATTGGTCACTTTGTGTTTCATTCTACTATTTCACACATGTAATTGGTCACTTTGTGTTTCAGTCTACTATTTCACACATGTAATTGGTCACTTAGTGTTTCAGTCTACTATTTCACACATGTAATTGGTCACTTTGTGTTTCAGTCTACTATTTTACACATGTAATTGGTCACTTTGTGTTTCAGTCTGCTATTTCACACATGTAATTGGTCACTTTGTGTTTCAGTCTACTATTTCACACATGTAATTGGTCACTTTGTGTTTTATTCTACTATTTCACACATGTAATTGGTCACTTTGTGTTTTATTCTACTATTTCACACATGTAATTGGTCACTTTGTGTTTCATTCTACTATTTCACACATGTAATTGGTCACTTTGTGTTTCATTCTACTATTTCACACATGTAATTGGTCACTTTGTGTTTCAGTCTACTATTTCACACATGTAATTGGTCACTTTGTGTTTTATTCTACTATTTCACACATGTAATTGGTCACTTAGTGTTTCAGTCTACTATTTCACACATGTAATTGGTCACTTTGTGTTTTATTCTACTATTTCACACATGTAATTGGTCACTTTGTGGTTCAGTCTACTATTTCACACATGTAATTGGTCACTTTGTGGTTCAGTCTACTATTTCACACATGTAATTGGTCACTTTGTGTTTTATTCTACTATTTCACACATGTAATTGGTCACTTTGTGTTTCATTCTACTATTTCACACATGTAATTGGTCACTTTGTGTTTCATTCTACTATTTCACACATGTAATTGGTCACTTTGTGTTTCAGTCTACTATTTCACACATGTAATTGGTCACTTTGTGTTTTATTCTACTATTTCACACATGTAATTGGTCACTTAGTGTTTCAGTCTACTATTTCACACATGTAATTGGTCACTTTGTGTTTTATTCTACTATTTCACACATGTAATTGGTCACTTTGTGGTTCAGTCTACTATTTCACACATGTAATTGGTCACTTTGTGTTTTATTCTACTATTTCACACATGTAATTGGTCACTTTGTGTTTCAGTCTACTATTTCACACATGTAATTGGTCACTTTGTGTTTTATTCTACTATTTCACACATGTAATTGGTCACTTTGTGGTTCAGTCTACTATTTCACACATGTAATTGGTCACTTAGTGTTTTATTCTACTATTTCACACATGTAATTGGTCACTTTGTGGTTCAGTCTACTATTTCACACATGTAATTTGTCACTTTGTGTTTCAGTCTACTATTTCACACATGTAATTGGTCACTTTGTGTTTTATTCTACTATTTCACACATGTAATTGGTCACTTTGTGGTTCAGTCTACTATTTCACACATGTAATTGGTCACTTAGTGTTTTATTCTACTATTTCACACATGTAATTGGTCACTTTGTGGTTCAGTCTACTATTTCACACATGTAATTTGTCACTTTGTGTTTTATTCTACTATTTCACACATGTAATTGGTCACTTTGTGTTTTATTCTACTATTTCACACATGTAATTTGTCACTTTGTGTTTCAGTCTACTATTTCACACATGTAATTGGTCACTTTGTGTTTTATTCTACTATTTCACACATGTAATTGGTCACTTTGTGGTTCAGTCTACTATTTCACACATGTAATTGGTCACTTTGTGTTTTATTCTACTATTTCACACATGTAATTGGTCACTTTGTGTTTCAGTCTACTATTTCACACATGTAATTGGTCACTTTGTGTTTTATTCTACTATTTCACACATGTAATTGGTCACTTTGTGTTTTATTCTACTATTTCACACATGTAATTGGTCACCTTGTGTTTCAGTCTACTATTTCACACATGTAATTGGTAACCTTGTGTTTCAGTCTACTATTTCACACATGTAATTGGTCACTTTGTGTTTTATTCTACTATTTCACACATGTAATTGGTCACCTTGTGTTTCAGTCTACTATTTCACACATGTAATTGGTCACTTTGTGTTTTATTCTACTATTTCACACATGTAATTGGTCACTTTGTGGTTCAGTCTACTATTTCACACATGTAATTGGTCACTTTGTGTTTCATTCTACTATTTCACACATGTAATTGGTCACCTTGTGTTTCATTCTACTATTTCACACATGTAATTGGTCACTTTGTGTTTTATTCTACTATTTCACACATGTAATTGGTCACTTTGTGTTTCAGTCTACTATTTCACACATGTAATTGGTCACTTAGTGTTTCAGTCTACTATTTCACACATGTAATTGGTCACTTTGTGTTTCAGTCTACTATTTTACACATGTAATTGGTCACTTTGTGTTTCAGTCTGCTATTTCACACATGTAATTGGTCACTTTGTGTTTCAGTCTACTATTTCACACATGTAATTGGTCACTTTGTGTTTTATTCTACTATTTCACACATGTAATTGGTCACTTTGTGTTTTATTCTACTATTTCACACATGTAATTGGTCACTTTGTGTTTCATTCTACTATTTCACACATGTAATTGGTCACTTTGTGTTTCATTCTACTATTTCACACATGTAATTGGTCACTTTGTGTTTCAGTCTACTATTTCACACATGTAATTGGTCACTTTGTGTTTTATTCTACTATTTCACACATGTAATTGGTCACTTTGTGGTTCAGTCTACTATTTCACACATGTAATTGGTCACTTTGTGTTTTATTCTACTATTTCACACATGTAATTGGTCACTTTGTGTTTCAGTCTACTATTTCACACATGTAATTGGTCACTTTGTGTTTTATTCTACTATTTCACACATGTAATTGGTCACTTTGTGGTTCAGTCTACTATTTCACACATGTAATTGGTCACTTAGTGTTTTATTCTACTATTTCACACATGTAATTGGTCACTTTGTGGTTCAGTCTACTATTTCACACATGTAATTGGTCACTTTGTGTTTTATTCTACTATTTCACACATGTAATTGGTCACTTTGTGTTTCAGTCTACTATTTCACACATGTAATTGGTCACTTTGTGTTTCAGTCTACTATTTCACACATGTAATTGGTCACTTTGTGTTTTATTCTACTATTTCACACATGTAATTGGTCACTTTGTGTTTTATTCTACTATTTCACACATGTAATTGGTCACCTTGTGTTTCAGTCTACTATTTCACACATGTAATTGGTCACCTTGTGTTTCAGTCTACTATTTCACACATGTAATTGGTCACTTTGTGTTTTATTCTACTATTTCACACATGTAATTGGTCACCTTGTGTTTCAGTCTACTATTTCACACATGTAATTGGTCACTTTGTGTTTTATTCTACTATTTCACACATGTAATTGGTCACTTTGTGGTTCAGTCTACTATTTCACACATGTAATTGGTCACTTTGTGTTTTATTCTACTATTTCACACATGTAATTGGTCACTTTGTGGTTCAGTCTACTATTTCACACATGTAATTGGTCACTTTGTGTTTCAGTCTACTATTTCACACATGCAATTGGTCACTTTGTGCTTCATTCTACTATTTCACACATGTAATTGGTCACTTTGTGTTTCAGTCTACTATTTCACACATGTAATTGGTCACTTTGTGTTTTATTCTACTATTTCACACATGTAATTGGTCACTTTGTGTTTTATTCTACTATTTCACACATGTAATTGGTCACTTTGTGTTTCAGTCTACTATTTCACACATGTAATTGGTCACTTTGTGTTTCAGTCTACTATTTCACACATGTAATTGGTCACTTTGTGTTTCAGTCTACTATTTCACACATGTAATTGGTCACTTTGTGTTTTATTCTACTATTTCACACATGTAATTGGTCACTTTGTGTTTTATTCTACTATTTCACACATGTAATTGGTCACTTTGTGTTTTATTCTACTATTTCACACATGTAATTGGACACTTTGTGTTTCAGTCTACTATTTCACACATGTAATTGGTCACTTAGTGGTTCAGTCTACTATTTCACACATGTAATTGGTCACTTTGTGTTTTATTCTACTATTTCACACATGTAATTGGTCACCTTGTGTTTCAGTCTACTATTTCACACATGTAATTGGTCACTTTGTGTTTCAGTCTACTATTTCACACATGTAATTGGTCACTTAGTGTTTCAGTCTACTATTTCACACATGTAATTGGTCACTTTGTGTTTCAGTCTACTATTTCACACATGTAATTGGTCACCTTGTGTTTCATTCTACTATTTCACACATGTAATTGGTCACTTTGTGTTTCAGTCTACTATTTCACACATGTAATTGGTCACTTAGTGTTTCAGTCTACTATTTCACACATGTAATTGGTCACCTTGTGTTTCAGTCTACTATTTCACACATGTAATTGGTCACTTTGTGTTTCAGTCTACTATTTCACACATGTAATTGGTCACTTAGTGTTTCAGTCTACTATTTCACACATGTAATTGTTCACTTTGTGCTTCTGTCTACTATTTCACACATGTAATTGGTCACCTTGTGTTTCAGTTTACTATTTCACACATATAATTGATCACTTTGTGTTTCAATCTACTATTTCACACATGTAATTGGTCACTTAGTGTTTCAGTCTACTATTTCACACATGTAATTGGTTACTTATTGTTTCAGTCTACTATTTCACACATGTAATTGGACACTTTGTGTTTCAGTCTACTATTTCACACATGTAATTGGTCACTTTGTGTTTCAGTCTACTATTTCACACATGCAATTGGTCACTTTGTGTTTCAGTCTACTATTTCACACATGTAATTGGTCACTTAGTGTTTCAGTCTACTATTTCACACATGTAATTGGTCACTTTGTGTTTCATTCTACTATTTCACACATGTAATTGGTCACTTTGTGTTTCAATCTACTATTTCACACATGTAATTGGTCACCTTGTGTTTCATTCTACTATTTCACACATGTAATTGGTCACTTTGTGTTTCAGTCTACTATTTCACACATGTAATTGATCATTTAGTGTTTCAGTCTACTATTTCACACATGTAATTGGTCACCTTGTGTTTCAGTCTACTATTTCACACATGTAATTGGTCACTTTGTGTTTCAGTCTACTATTTCACACATGTAATCGGTCACTTAGTGTTTCAGTCTACTATTTCACACATGTAATTGGTCACTTTGTGTTTCAATCAGCTATTTCACACATGTAATTGGTCACTTTGTGTTTCAGTCTACTATTTCATACATGTAATTGGTCACTTTGTGTTTCAATCTGCTATTTCACACATGTAATTGGTCAATTTGTGCTTCATTCTACTATTTCACACATGTAATTGGTCACTTTGTGTTTCAGTCTACTATTTCACACATGCAATTGGTCACTTTGTGTTTCATTCTACTATTTCACACATGTAATTGGTCACTTTGTGTTTTAGTCTACTATTTCACACATGTAATTGGTTACTTATTGTTTCAAAGTACTATTTCACACATGTAATTGGTCACTTTGTGTTTCAGTCTACTATTTCACACATGTAATTGGTCACTTTGTGTTTTAGTCTACTATTTCACACATGTAATTGGTCACTTTGTGCTTCAGTCTACTATTTCACACATGTAATTGGTCACTTAGTGTTTCAGTCTACTATTTCACACATGTAATTGGTCACTTTGTGTTTCAGTCTGCTATTTCACACATGTAATTGGTTACTTATTGTTTCAGTCTACTATTTCACACATGTAATTGGTCACTTTGTGTTTCAGTCTACTATTTCACACATGCAATTGGTCACTTTGTGTTTCAGTCTACTATTTCACACATATAATTGGTCACTTTGTGTTTTAGTCTACTATTTCACACATGTAATTGGTTACTTATTGTTTCAGTCTACTATTTCACACATGTAATTGGTCACTTAGTGTTTCAGTCTACTATTTCACACATGTAATTGGTCACTTTGTGCTTCAGTCTACTATTTCACACATGTAATTGGTCACTTAGTGTTTCAGTCTGCTATTTCACATATGTAATTGTTTACTTAGTGTTTCAGTCTACTATTTCACACATGTAATTGGTCACTTAGTGTTTCAGTCTACTATTTCACACATGTAATTGGTCACCTTGTGTTTCAGTCTACTATTTCACACATGTAATTGGTCACTTTGTGTTTCAGTCTACTATTTCACACATGTAATTGGTTACTTAGTGTTTCAGTCTACTATTTCACACATGTAATTGTTCACTTTGTGTTTCTGTCTACTATTTCACACATGTAATTGGTCACCTTGTGTTTCAGTTTACTATTTCACACATATAATTGATCACTTTGTGTTTCAATCTACTATTTCACACATGTAATTGGTCACTTAGTGTTTCAGTCTACTATTTCACACATGTAATTGGTTACTTATTGTTTCAGTCTACTATTTCACACATGTAATTGGACACTTTGTGTTTCAGTCTACTATTTCACACATGCAATTGGTCACTTTGTGTTTCAGTCTACTATTTCACACATGTAATTGGTCACTTAGTGTTTCAGTCTACTATTTCACACATGTAATTGGTCACTTTGTGTTTCATTCTACTATTTCACACATGTAATTGGTCACTTTGTGTTTCAATCTACTATTTCACACATGTAATTGGTCACCTTGTGTTTCATTCTACTATTTCACACATGTAATTGGTCACTTTGTGTTTCAGTCTACTATTTCACACATGTAATTGATCATTTAGTGTTTCAGTCTACTATTTCACACATGTAATTGGTCACCTTGTGTTTCAGTCTACTATTTCACACATGTAATTGGTCACTTTGTGTTTCAGTCTACTATTTCACACATGTAATCGGTCACTTAGTGTTTCAGTCTACTATTTCACACATGTAATTGGTCACTTTGTGTTTCAATCAGCTATTTCACACATGTAATTGGTCACTTTGTGTTTCAGTCTACTATTTCATACATGTAATTGGTCACTTTGTGTTTCAATCTGCTATTTCACACATGTAATTGGTCAATTTGTGCTTCATTCTACTATTTCACACATGTAATTGGTCACTTTGTGTTTCAGTCTACTATTTCACACATGCAATTGGTCACTTTGTGTTTCATTCTACTATTTCACACATGTAATTGGTCACTTTGTGTTTTAGTCTACTATTTCACACATGTAATTGGTTACTTATTGTTTCAAAGTACTATTTCACACATGTAATTGGTCACTTTGTGTTTCAGTCTACTATTTCACACATGTAATTGGTCACTTTGTGTTTTAGTCTACTATTTCACACATGTAATTGGTCACTTTGTGCTTCAGTCTACTATTTCACACATGTAATTGGTCACTTAGTGTTTCAGTCTACTATTTCACACATGTAATTGGTCACTTTGTGCTTCAGTCTGCTATTTCACACATGTAATTGGTTACTTATTGTTTCAGTCTACTATTTCACACATGTAATTGGTCACTTTGTGTTTCAGTCTACTATTTCACACATGCAATTGGTCACTTTGTGTTTCAGTCTACTATTTCACACATATAATTGGTCACTTTGTGTTTTAGTCTACTATTTCACACATGTAATTGGTTACTTATTGTTTCAGTCTACTATTTCACACATGTAATTGGTCACTTAGTGTTTCAGTCTACTATTTCACACATGTAATTGGTCACTTTGTGTTTCAGTCTACTATTTCACACATGTAATTGGTCACTTAGTGTTTCAGTCTGCTATTTCACATATGTAATTGTTTACTTAGTGTTTCAGTCTACTATTTCACACATGTAATTGGTCACTTTGTGTTTCAGTCTACTATTTCACACATGTAATTGGTCACTTTGTGTTTCAGTCTACTATTTCACACATGTAATTGGTCACTTTGTGTTTCAGTCTACTATTTCACACATGTAATTGGTCACTTAGTGTTTCAGTCTACTATTTCACACATGTAATTGGTCACTTTGTGTTTCAGTCTACTATTTCACACATGCAATTGGTCACTTTGTGTTTCAGTCTACTATTTCACACATGTAATTGGTCACTTTGTGTTTTAGTCTACTATTTCACACATGTAATTGGTCACTTTGTGTTTCAGTCTATTATTTCACACATGTAATTGGTCACTTAGTGTTTCAGTCTACTATTTCACACATGTAATTGGTCACTTTGTGTTTCAGTCTACTATTTCACACATGTAATTGGTCACTTTGTGTTTCAGTCTACTATTTCACAAATGTAATTGGTCACTTTGTGTTTCATTCTACTATTTCACACATGTAATTGGTCACTTTGTGTTTCAGTCTACTATTTCACACATGTAATTGGTCACTTAGTGTTTCAGTCTACTATTTCACACATGTAATTGGTCACCTTGTGTTTCAGTCTACTATTTCACACATGTAATTGGTCACTTTGTGCTTCAGTCTACTATTTCACACATGTAATTGGTCACTTAGTGTTTCAGTCTACTATTTCACACATGTAATTGTTCACTTTGTGCTTCTGTCTACTATTTCACACATGTAATTGGTCACCTTGTGTTTCAGTCTACTATTTCACACATGTGATTGTTCACTTTGTGCTTCAGTCTACTATTTCACACATGTCATTGGTCAGTTTGTGCTTCAGTCTACTATTTCACACATGTAATTGGTCACTTTGTGTTTCAGTCTACTATTTCACACATGTAATTGGTCACTTTGTGCTTCAGTCTACTATTTCACACATGTAATTGGTCACTTTGTGCTTCAGTCTACTATTTCATAAATGTAATTGGTCACTTTCTGTTTCAGTCTACTATTTCACACATGTAATTGGTCACTTTGCACTTCAGTCTACTATTTCACACATGTAATTGGTCACTTTGTGTTTCAGTCTACTATTTCACACATGTAATTGGTCACTTTCTGCTTCAGTCTACTATTTCACATATGTAATTGGTCACTTTGTGTTTCAGTCTACTATTTCACACATGTAATTGGTCACTTTGTGTTTCAGTCTACTATTTCACACATGTAATTGGTCACTTTGTGCTTCAGTCTACTATTTCACACATGTAATTGGTCACTTTGTGCTTCAGTCTGCTATTTCACACATGTAATTGGTCACTTATTGCTTCAGTTTACTATTTCACACATGTAATTGGTCACTTTGTGTTTCAGTCTACTATTTCACACATGTAATTGGTCACTTTGTGCTTTAGTCTACTATTTCACACATGTAATTGGTCACTTTGTGCTTCAGTCTACTATTTCACACATGTAATTGGTCACTTAGTGTTTCAGTCTACTATTTCACACATGTAATTGGTCACTTTGTGCTTCAGTCTGCTATTTCACACATGTAATTGGTTACTTATTGTTTCAGTCTACTATTTCACACATGTAATTGGTCACTTTGTGTTTCAGTCTACTATTTCACACATGCAATTGGTCACTTTGTGTTTCAGTCTACTATTTCACACATATAATTGGTCACTTTGTGTTTTAGTCTACTATTTCACACATGTAATTGGTTACTTATTGTTTCAGTCTACTATTTCACACATGTAATTGGTCACTTAGTGTTTCAGTCTACTATTTCACACATGTAATTGGTCACTTTGTGTTTCAGTCTACTATTTCACACATGTAATTGGTCACTTAGTGTTTCAGTCTGCTATTTCACATATGTAATTGTTTACTTAGTGTTTCAGTCTACTATTTCACACATGTAATTGGTCACTTTGTGTTTCAGTCTACTATTTCACACATGTAATTGGTCACTTTGTGTTTCAGTCTACTATTTCACACATGTAATTGGTCACTTTGTGTTTCAGTCTACTATTTCACACATGTAATTGGTCACTTAGTGTTTCAGTCTACTATTTCACACATGTAATTGGTCACTTTGTGTTTCAGTCTACTATTTCACACATGCAATTGGTCACTTTGTGTTTCAGTCTACTATTTCACACATGTAATTGGTCACTTTGTGTTTTAGTCTACTATTTCACACATGTAATTGGTCACTTTGTGTTTCAGTCTATTATTTCACACATGTAATTGGTCACTTAGTGTTTCAGTCTACTATTTCACACATGTAATTGGTCACTTTGTGTTTCAGTCTACTATTTCACACATGTAATTGGTCACTTTGTGTTTCAGTCTACTATTTCACAAATGTAATTGGTCACTTTGTGTTTCATTCTACTATTTCACACATGTAATTGGTCACTTTGTGTTTCAGTCTACTATTTCACACATGTAATTGGTCACTTAGTGTTTCAGTCTACTATTTCACACATGTAATTGGTCACCTTGTGTTTCAGTCTACTATTTCACACATGTAATTGGTCACTTTGTGCTTCAGTCTACTATTTCACACATGTAATTGGTCACTTAGTGTTTCAGTCTACTATTTCACACATGTAATTGTTCACTTTGTGCTTCTGTCTACTATTTCACACATGTAATTGGTCACCTTGTGTTTCAGTCTACTATTTCACACATGTGATTGTTCACTTTGTGCTTCAGTCTACTATTTCACACATGTCATTGGTCAGTTTGTGCTTCAGTCTACTATTTCACACATGTAATTGGTCACTTTGTGTTTCAGTCTACTATTTCACACATGTAATTGGTCACTTTGTGCTTCAGTCTACTATTTCACACATGTAATTGGTCACTTTGTGCTTCAGTCTACTATTTCATAAATGTAATTGGTCACTTTCTGTTTCAGTCTACTATTTCACACATGTAATTGGTCACTTTGCACTTCAGTCTACTATTTCACACATGTAATTGGTCACTTTGTGTTTCAGTCTACTATTTCACACATGTAATTGGTCACTTTGTGCTTCAGTCTACTATTTCACACATGTAATTGGTCACTTTGTGCTTCAATCTGCTATTTCACACATGTAATTGGTCACTTATTGCTTCAGTTTACTATTTCACACATGTAATTGGTCACTTTGTGTTTCAGTCTACTATTTCACACATGTAATTGGTCACTTTGTGCTTTAGTCTACTATTTCACACATGTAATTGGTCACTTTGTGTTTCAGTCTACTATTTCACACATGTAATTGGTCACTTAGTGTTTCAGTCTACTATTTCACACATGTAATTGGTCACTTAGTGTTTCAGTTTACTATTTCACATATGTAATTGGTCACTTTGTGTTTCAGTCTACTATTTCACACATGTAATTGGTCACTTTCTGTTTCAGTCTACTATTTCACACATGTAATTGGTGACTTTGTGTTTCAGTCTACTATTTCACACATGTAATTGGTCACTTTGTGTTTCAGTCTACTATTCCACACATGTAATTGGTCACTTTGTGTTTCAATCTAGTATTTCACACATGTAATTGGTCACTTTGTGTTTCAGTCTGCTATTTCACACATGTAATTGGTCACTTTGTGTTTCAATCTACTATTTCACACATGTAATTGGTCACTTTGTGCTTCAGTCTACTATTTCACACATGTAATTGGTCACTTTGTGCTTCAGTCTACTATTTCACACATGTAATTCGTCACTTAGTGTTTCAGCTTACTATTTCACACATGTAATTTGTCACTTTGTGCTTCAGTCTACTATTTCACACATGAAATTGATCACTTTGTGTTTCAGTCTACTATTTTACACATGTAATTGGTCACCTTGTGTTTCAGTCTACTATTTCACACATGTAATTGGTGACTTTGTGTTTCAGTCTACTATTTTACACATGTAATTGGTCACTTAGTGTTTCAGTCTACTATTTCACACATGTAATTGGTCACCTTGTGTTTCAGTCTACTATTTTACACATGTAATTGGTCACCTTGTGGTTCAGTCTACTATTTCACACATGTAATTGGTCACTTAGTGTTTCAGTTTACTATTTCACACATGTAATTGGTCACTTTGTGTTTCAGTGTACTATTTTACACATGTAATTGGTCACTTTGTGTTTCAGTCTACTATTTCACACATGTAATTGGTCACCTTGTGTTTCAGTCTACTATTTTTCACATGTAATTGGTCACTTTGTGTTTCAGTCTACTATTTCACACATGTAATTGGTCACTTTGTGTTTCAGTGTACTATTTTACACATGTAATTGGTCACTTTGTGTTTCAGTCTACTATTTCACACATGTAATTGGTCACTTTGTGTTTCAGTCTACTATTTTACACATGTATTTGATCAATTTGTATTTCAGTCTACTATTTCACACATGTAATTGGTCACTTTGTGTTTCAGTGTACTATTTTACACATGTAATTGGTCACCTTGTGTTTCAGTCTACTATTTCACACATGTAATTGGTCACTTTGTGTTTCAGTCTACTATTTCACACATGTAATTGGTCACTTTGTGTTTTAGTGTACTATTTCACACATGTAATTTGTCACTTTGTGCTTCAGTCTATTATTTCACACATGCAATTGGTCACATTGTGTTTCAGTCAACTATTTCACACATGTAATTGGTCACTTTGTGTTTCAGTCTACTATTTCACACATGTAATTGGTCACTTTGTGCTTAAGTCTACTATTTCACACATGTAATTGGTCACTTTGTGCTTCAGTCTACTATTTCACACATGTAATTGGTCACACTGTGTTTCAGTCTACTATTCCACACATGTAATTGGTCACTTTGTGTTTCAGTCTACTATTTCACACATGTAATTGGTCACTTTGTGTTTCAATCTAGTATTTCACACATGTAATTGGTCACTTTGTGTTTCAGTCTACTATTTCACACATGTAATTGGTCACTTTGTGCTTCAGTCTACTATTTCACACATGTAATTGGTCACTTTGTGCTTCAGTCTACTATTTCACACATGTAATTGGTCACTTAGTGTTTCAGTCTACTATTTCACACATGTAATTGGTCACTTAGTGTTTCAGCTTACTATTTCACACATGTAATTTGTCACTTTGTGCTTCAGTCTACTATTTCACACATGTAATTGGTCACTTTGTGTTTCAGTCTACTATTTTACACATGTAATTGGTCACCTTGTGTTTCAGTCTACTATTTCACACATGTAATTGGTGACTTTGTGTTTCAGTCTACTATTTTACACATGTAATTGGTCACTTAGTGTTTCAGTCTACTATTTCACACATGTAATTGGTCACCTTGTGTTTCAGTCTACTATTTTACACATGTAATTGGTCACCTTGTGGTTCAGTCTACTATTTCACACATGTAATTGGTCACTTAGTGTTTCAGTTTACTATTTCACACATGTAATTGGTCACTTTGTGTTTCAGTGTACTATTTTACACATGTAATTGGTCACTTTGTGTTTCAGTCTACTATTTCACACATGTAATTGGTCACCTTGTGTTTCAGTCTACTATTTCACACATGTAATTGGTCACTTTGTGTTTCAGTCTACTATTTCACACATGTAATTGGTCACTTTGTGTTTCAGTCTACTATTCCACACATGTAATTGGTCACTTTGTGTTTCAATCTAGTATTTCACACATGTAATTGGTCACTTTGTGTTTCAGTCTGCTATTTCACACATGTAATTGGTCACTTTGTGTTTCAATCTACTATTTCACACATGTAATTGGTCACTTTGTGCTTCAGTCTACTATTTCACACATGTAATTGGTCACTTTGTGCTTCAGTCTACTATTTCACACATGTAATTCGTCACTTAGTGTTTCAGCTTACTATTTCACACATGTAATTTGTCACTTTGTGCTTCAGTCTACTATTTCACACATGAAATTGATCACTTTGTGTTTCAGTCTACTATTTTACACATGTAATTGGTCACCTTGTGTTTCAGTCTACTATTTCACACATGTAATTGGTGACTTTGTGTTTCAGTCTACTATTTTACACATGTAATTGGTCACTTAGTGTTTCAGTCTACTATTTCACACATGTAATTGGTCACCTTGTGTTTCAGTCTACTATTTTACACATGTAATTGGTCACCTTGTGGTTCAGTCTACTATTTCACACATGTAATTGGTCACTTAGTGTTTCAGTTTACTATTTCACACATGTAATTGGTCACTTTGTGTTTCAGTGTACTATTTTACACATGTAATTGGTCACTTTGTGTTTCAGTCTACTATTTCACACATGTAATTGGTCACCTTGTGTTTCAGTCTACTATTTTTCACATGTAATTGGTCACTTTGTGTTTCAGTCTACTATTTCACACATGTAATTGGTCACTTTGTGTTTCAGTGTACTATTTTACACATGTAATTGGTCACTTTGTGTTTCAGTCTACTATTTCACACATGTAATTGGTCACTTTGTGTTTCAGTCTACTATTTTACACATGTATTTGATCAATTTGTATTTCAGTCTACTATTTCACACATGTAATTGGTCACTTTGTGTTTCAGTGTACTATTTTACACATGTAATTGGTCACCTTGTGTTTCAGTCTACTATTTCACACATGTAATTGGTCACTTTGTGTTTCAGTCTACTATTTCACACATGTAATTGGTCACTTTGTGTTTTAGTGTACTATTTCACACATGTAATTTGTCACTTTGTGCTTCAGTCTATTATTTCACACATGCAATTGGTCACATTGTGTTTCAGTCAACTATTTCACACATGTAATTGGTCACTTTGTGTTTCAGTCTACTATTTCACACATGTAATTGGTCACTTTGTGCTTAAGTCTACTATTTCACACATGTAATTGGTCACTTTGTGCTTCAGTCTACTATTTCACACATGTAATTGGTCACACTGTGTTTCAGTCTACTATTCCACACATGTAATTGGTCACTTTGTGTTTCAGTCTACTATTTCACACATGTAATTGGTCACTTTGTGTTTCAATCTAGTATTTCACACATGTAATTGGTCACTTTGTGTTTCAGTCTACTATTTCACACATGTAATTGGTCACTTTGTGCTTCAGTCTACTATTTCACACATGTAATTGGTCACATTGTGCTTCAGTCTACTATTTCACACATGTAATTGGTCACTTAGTGTTTCAGTCTACTATTTCACACATGTAATTGGTCACTTAGTGTTTCAGCTTACTATTTCACACATGTAATTTGTCACTTTGTGCTTCAGTCTACTATTTCACACATGTAATTGGTCACTTTGTGTTTCAGTCTACTATTTCACACATGTAATTGGTCACTTTGTGCTTAAGTCTACTATTTCACACATGTAATTGGTCACTTTGTGCTTCAGTCTACTATTTCACACATGTAATTGGTCACACTGTGTTTCAGTCTACTATTCCACACATGTAATTGGTCACTTTGTGTTTCAGTCTACTATTTCACACATGTAATTGGTCACTTTGTGTTTCAATCTAGTATTTCACACATGTAATTGGTCACTTTGTGTTTCAGTCTACTATTTCACACATGTAATTGGTCACTTTGTGTTTCAGTCTACTATTTTACACATGTAATTGGTCACCTTGTGTTTCAGTCTACTATTTCACACATGTAATTGGTGACTTTGTGTTTCAGTCTACTATTTTACACATGTAATTGGTCACTTAGTGTTTCAGTCTACTATTTCACACATGTAATTGGTCACCTTGTGTTTCAGTCTACTATTTTACACATGTAATTGGTCACCTTGTGGTTCAGTCTACTATTTCACACATGTAATTGGTCACTTAGTGTTTCAGTTTACTATTTCACACATGTAATTGGTCACTTTGTGTTTCAGTGTACTATTTTACACATGTAATTGGTCACTTTGTGTTTCAGTCTACTATTTCACACATGTAATTGGTCACCTTGTGTTTCAGTCTACTATTTCACACATGTAATTGGTCACTTTGTGTTTCAGTCTACTATTTCACACATGTAATTGGTCACTTAGTGTTTCAGTCTACTATTTTACACATGTAATTGGTCACTTTGTGTTTCAGTCTACTATTTCACACATGTAATTGGTCACTTTGTGTTTCAGTCTACTATTTTACACATGTAATGGGTCACTTTGTGTTTCAGTCTACTATTTCACACATGTAATTGGTCACTTTGTGTTTCAGTCTACTATTTTACACATGTATTTGATCACTTTGTATTTCAGTCTACTATTTCACACATGTAATTGGTCACTTTGTGTTTCAGTGTACTATTTTACACATGTAATTGGTCAACTTGTGTTTCAGTCTACTATTTTACACATGTAATTGGTCACCTTGTGTTTTAGTCTACTATTTCACACATGTAATTGGTCACTTTGTGTTTCATTGTACTATTTTACACATGTAATTGGTCACTTTGTGCTTCAGTCTACTATTTCACACATGTAATTGGTCACTTTGTGTTTCAGTGTACTATTTTACACATGTAATTGGTCACCTTGTGTTTCAGTCTACTATTTCACACATGTAATTGGTCACTTTCTGTTTCAGTCTACTATTTCACACATGTAATTGGTGACTTTGTGTTTCAGTCTACTATTTCACACATGTAATTGGTCACTTTGTGTTTCAGTCTACTATTCCACACATGTAATTGGTCACTTTGTGTTTCAATCTAGTATTTCACACATGTAATTGGTCACTTTGTGTTTCAGTCTGCTATTTCACACATGTAATTGGTCACTTTGTGTTTCAATCTACTATTTCACACATGTAATTGGTCACTTTGTGCTTCAGTCTACTATTTCACACATGTAATTGGTCACTTTGTGCTTCAGTCTACTATTTCACACATGTAATTCGTCACTTAGTGTTTCAGCTTACTATTTCACACATGTAATTTGTCACTTTGTGCTTCAGTCTACTATTTCACACATGTAATTGGTCACTTTGTGTTTCAGTCTACTATTTTACACATGTAATTGGTCACCTTGTGTTTCAGTCTACTATTTCACACATGTAATTGGTGACTTTGTGTTTCAGTCTACTATTTTACACATGTAATTGGTCACTTAGTGTTTCAGTCTACTATTTCACACATGTAATTGGTCACCTTGTGTTTCAGTCTACTATTTTACACATGTAATTGGTCACCTTGTGGTTCAGTCTACTATTTCACACATGTAATTGGTCACTTAGTGTTTCAGTTTACTATTTCACACATGTAATTGGTCACTTTGTGTTTCAGTGTACTATTTTACACATGTAATTGGTCACTTTGTGTTTCAGTCTACTATTTCACACATGTAATTGGTCACCTTGTGTTTCAGTCTACTATTTTTCACATGTAATTGGTCACTTTGTGTTTCAGTCTACTATTTCACACATGTAATTGGTCACTTTGTGTTTCAGTGTACTATTTTACACATGTAATTGGTCACTTTGTGTTTCAGTCTACTATTTCACACATGTAATTGGTCACTTTGTGTTTCAGTCTACTATTTTACACATGTATTTGATCAATTTGTATTTCAGTCTACTATTTCACACATGTAATTGGTCACTTTGTGTTTCAGTGTACTATTTTACACATGTAATTGGTCACCTTGTGTTTCAGTCTACTATTTCACACATGTAATTGGTCACTTTGTGTTTCAGTCTACTATTTCACACATGTAATTGGTCACTTTGTGTTTTAGTGTACTATTTCACACATGTAATTTGTCACTTTGTGCTTCAGTCTATTATTTCACACATGCAATTGGTCACATTGTGTTTCAGTCAACTATTTCACACATGTAATTGGTCACTTTGTGTTTCAGTCTACTATTTCACACATGTAATTGGTCACTTTGTGCTTAAGTCTACTATTTCACACATGTAATTGGTCACTTTGTGCTTCAGTCTACTATTTCACACATGTAATTGGTCACACTGTGTTTCAGTCTACTATTCCACACATGTAATTGGTCACTTTGTGTTTCAGTCTACTATTTCACACATGTAATTGGTCACTTTGTGTTTCAATCTAGTATTTCACACATGTAATTAGTCACTTTGTGTTTCAGTCTACTATTTCACACATGTAATTGGTCACTTTGTGCTTCAGTCTACTATTTCACACATGTAATTGGTCACTTTGTGTTTCAGTCTACTATTTCACACATGTAATTGGTCACTTAGTGTTTCAGTCTACTATTTCACACATGTAATTGGTCACTTAGTGTTTCAGCTTACTATTTCACACATGTAATTTGTCACTTTGTGCTTCAGTCTACTATTTCACACATGTAATTGGTCACTTTGTGTTTCAGTCTACTATTTTACACATGTAATTGGTCACCTTGTGTTTCAGTCTACTATTTCACACATGTAATTGGTCACTTTGTGTTTCAGTCTACTATTTTACACATGTAATTGGTCACTTAGTGTTTCAGTCTACTATTTCACACATGTAATTGGTCACCTTGTGTTTCAGTCTACTATTTTACACATGTAATTGGTCACCTTGTGGTTCAGTCTACTATTTCACACATGTAATTGGTCACTTAGTGTTTCAGTTTACTATTTCACACATGTAATTGGTCACTTTGTGTTTCAGTGTACTATTTTACACATGTAATTGGTCACTTTGTGTTTCAGTCTACTATTTCACACATGTAATTGGTCACCTTGTGTTTCAGTCTACTATTTCACACATGTAATTGGTCACTTTGTGTTTCAGTCTACTATTTCACACATGTAATTGGTCACTTAGTGTTTCAGTCTACTATTTTACACATGTAATTGGTCACTTTGTGTTTCAGTCTACTATTTCACACATGTAATTGGTCACTTTGTGTTTCAGTCTACTATTTTACACATGTAATGGGTCACTTTGTGTTTCAGTCTACTATTTCACACATGTAATTGGTCACTTTGTGTTTCAGTCTACTATTTTACACATGTATTTGATCACTTTGTATTTCAGTCTACTATTTCACACATGTAATTGGTCACTTTGTGTTTCAGTGTACTATTTTACACATGTAATTGGTCAACTTGTGTTTCAGTCTACTATTTTACACATGTAATTGGTCACCTTGTGTTTTAGTCTACTATTTCACACATGTAATTGGTCACTTTGTGTTTCATTGTACTATTTTACACATGTAATTGGTCACTTTGTGCTTCAGTTTACTATTTCACACATGTAATTGGTCACTTTGTGTTTCAGTGTACTATTTTACACATGTAATTGGTCACCTTGTGTTTCAGTCTACTATTTCACACATGTAATTGGTCACTTTCTGTTTCAGTCTACTATTTCACACATGTAATTGGTGACTTTGTGTTTCAGTCTACTATTTCACACATGTAATTGGTCACTTTGTGTTTCAGTCTACTATTCCACACATGTAATTGGTCACTTTGTGTTTCAATCTAGTATTTCACACATGTAATTGGTCACTTTGTGTTTCAGTCTGCTATTTCACACATGTAATTGGTCACTTTGTGTTTCAATCTACTATTTCACACATGCAATTGGTCACTTTGTGCTTCAGTCTACTATTTCACACATGTAATTGGTCACTTTGTGCTTCAGTCTACTATTTCACACATGTAATTCGTCACTTAGTGTTTCAGCTTACTATTTCACACATGTAATTTGTCACTTTGTGCTTCAGTCTACTATTTCACACATGTAATTGGTCATTTTGTGTTTCAGTCTACTATTTTACACATGTAATTGGTCACCTTGTGTTTCAGTCTACTATTTCACACATGTAATTGGTGACTTTGTGTTTCAGTCTACTATTTTACACATGTAATTGGTCACCTTGTGTTTCAGTCTACTATTTCACACATGTAATTGGTGACTTTGTGTTTCAGTCTACTATTTTACACATGTAATTGGTCACTTAGTGTTTCAGTCTACTATTTCACACATGTAATTGGTCACCTTGTGTTTCAGTCTACTATTTTACACATGTAATTGGTCACCTTGTGGTTCAGTCTACTATTTCACACATGTAATTGGTCACTTAGTGTTTCAGTTTACTATTTCACACATGTAATTGGTCACTTTGTGTTTCAGTGTACTATTTTACACATGTAATTGGTCACTTTGTGTTTCAGTCTACTATTTCACACATGTAATTGGTCACCTTGTGTTTCAGTCTACTATTTTTCACATGTAATTGGTCACTTTGTGTTTCAGTCTACTATTTCACACATGTAATTGGTCACTTTGTGTTTCAGTGTACTATTTTACACATGTAATTGGTCACTTTGTGTTTCAGTCTACTATTTCACACATGTAATTGGTCACTTTGTGTTTCAGTCTACTATTTTACACATGTATTTGATCAATTTGTATTTCAGTCTACTATTTCACACATGTAATTGGTCACTTTGTGTTTCAGTGTACTATTTTACACATGTAATTGGTCACCTTGTGTTTCAGTCTACTATTTCACACATGTAATTGGTCACTTTGTGTTTCAGTCTACTATTTCACACATGTAATTGGTCACTTTGTGTTTTAGTGTACTATTTCACACATGTAATTTGTCACTTTGTGCTTCAGTCTATTATTTCACACATGCAATTGGTCACATTGTGTTTCAGTCAACTATTTCACACATGTAATTGGTCACTTTGTGTTTCAGTCTACTATTTCACACATGTAATTGGTCACTTTGTGCTTAAGTCTACTATTTCACACATGTAATTGGTCACTTTGTGCTTCAGTCTACTATTTCACACATGTAATTGGTCACACTGTGTTTCAGTCTACTATTCCACACATGTAATTGGTCACTTTGTGTTTCAGTCTACTATTTCACACATGTAATTGGTCACTTTGTGTTTCAATCTAGTATTTCACACATGTAATTAGTCACTTTGTGTTTCAGTCTACTATTTCACACATGTAATTGGTCACTTTGTGCTTCAGTCTACTATTTCACACATGTAATTGGTCACTTTGTGTTTCAGTCTACTATTTCACACATGTAATTGGTCACTTAGTGTTTCAGTCTACTATTTCACACATGTAATTGGTCACTTAGTGTTTCAGCTTACTATTTCACACATGTAATTTGTCACTTTGTGCTTCAGTCTACTATTTCACACATGTAATTGGTCACTTTGTGTTTCAGTCTACTATTTTACACATGTAATTGGTCACCTTGTGTTTCAGTCTACTATTTCACACATGTAATTGGTCACTTTGTGTTTCAGTCTACTATTTTACACATGTAATTGGTCACTTAGTGTTTCAGTCTACTATTTCACACATGTAATTGGTCACCTTGTGTTTCAGTCTACTATTTTACACATGTAATTGGTCACCTTGTGGTTCAGTCTACTATTTCACACATGTAATTGGTCACTTAGTGTTTCAGTTTACTATTTCACACATGTAATTGGTCACTTTGTGTTTCAGTGTACTATTTTACACATGTAATTGGTCACTTTGTGTTTCAGTCTACTATTTCACACATGTAATTGGTCACCTTGTGTTTCAGTCTACTATTTCACACATGTAATTGGTCACTTTGTGTTTCAGTCTACTATTTCACACATGTAATTGGTCACTTAGTGTTTCAGTCTACTATTTTACACATGTAATTGGTCACTTTGTGTTTCAGTCTACTATTTCACACATGTAATTGGTCACTTTGTGTTTCAGTCTACTATTTTACACATGTAATGGGTCACTTTGTGTTTCAGTCTACTATTTCACACATGTAATTGGTCACTTTGTGTTTCAGTCTACTATTTTACACATGTATTTGATCACTTTGTATTTCAGTCTACTATTTCACACATGTAATTGGTCACTTTGTGTTTCAGTGTACTATTTTACACATGTAATTGGTCAACTTGTGTTTCAGTCTACTATTTTACACATGTAATTGGTCACCTTGTGTTTCAGTCTACTATTTCACACATGTAATTGGTCACTTTGTGTTTCATTGTACTATTTTACACATGTAATTGGTCACCTTGTGCTTCAGTCTACTATTTCACACATGTAATTGGTCACTTTGTGTTTCAGTGTACTATTTTACACATGTAATTGGTCACCTTGTGTTTCAGTCTACTATTTCACACATGTAATTGGTCACTTTGTGTTTCAGTCTACTATTTCACACATGTAATTGTTCACTTTGTGTTTCAGTCTACTATTTCACACATGTAATTGGTCACGTTGTGTTTCAGTCTACTATTTTACACATGTAATTGGTCACTTTGTGTTTCAGTCTACTATTTTACACATGTAATTGGTCACTTTGTGTTTCAGTCTACTATTTTACACATGTAATTGGTCACTTTTTGTTTCAGTCTACTATTTCACACATGTAATTGGTCATTTTGTGCTTCAGTCTACTATTTCACACATGTAATTGGTCACTTTGTGTTTCAGTCTACTATTTCACACATGTAATTGTTCACTTTATGTTTCAGTCTACTATTTCACACATGTAATTGGTCACTTTGTGTTTCAGTTTACTATATTACACATGTAATTGGTCACTTTGTGTTTCAGTCTACTATTTCACACATGTAATTGGTAACTTTGTGTTTCAGTCTACTATTTCACACATGTAATTGGTCACCTTGTGTTTCAGTCTACTATTTCACACATGTAATTGTTCACTTTGTGTTTCAGTCTACTATTTCACACATGTAATTGGTCACTTTGTGTTTCAGTGTACTATTTTACACATGTATTTGGTCACCTTGTGGTTCAGTCTACTATTTCACACATGTAATTGGTCACTTAGTGTTTCAGTTTACTATTTCACACATGTAATTGGTCACTTTTTGCTTCAGTCTACTATTTCACACATGTAATTGGTCACTTTTTGCTTCAGTCTACTATTTCACACATGTAATTGGTCACTTTGTGTTTCAGTCTACTATTTCACACATGTAATTGGTCACTTTGTGTTTCAGTCTACTATTTCACACATGTAATTGGTCACCTTGTGTTTCAGTCTACTATTTCACACATGTAATTGGTCACTTTGTGCTTCAGTCTACTATTTCACACATGTAATTGGTCACCTTGCGTTTCAGTCTACTATTTCACACATGTAATTGTTCACTTTGTGTTTCAGTCTACTATTTCACACATGTAATTGGTCACTTTGTGCTTCAGTCTACTATTTCACACGTGTAATTGGTCACTTTGTTCTTCAGTCTACTATTTCACATATGTAATTGGTCACTTTGTGTTTCAGTCTACTATTTCACACATGTAATTGGTCACTTTGTATTTTAGTCTACTATTTCACACATGTAATTGGTCACCTTGCATTTCAGTCTACTATTTCACACATGTAATTGTTCACTTTGTGTTTCAGTCTACTATTTCACACATGTAATTGGTCACTTTGTGCTTCAGTCTACTATTTCACACGTGTAATTGGTCACTTTGTTCTTCAGTCTACTATTTCACACATGTAATTGGTCACTTTGTGTTTCAGTCTACTATTTCACACATGTAATTGGTCACTTTGTATTTTAGTCTACTATTTCACAAATGTAATTGGTCACTTTGTGTTTTAGTCTACCATTTACAGCGGTTACTAGATTAAAGAAGCAATTTTAATTGTACTCATGTCTCGTCACAGAGCCGACGGTCATCGGTTTGGCTTCTACTTATAGTATCTAAGATTGAGTTTCTATTGAAGATATTGGATTAATATAAAGAATTGCAATCGTTATAACGTTAATATTAAGTAAAATAGCCATTCCGGGCACTTATACGTCGAATATTTCCATTTTGTGAGAAACAATTTATTTCCGTATAGTGGCAGCCATGTTTGTTTACTTGAATTTAGTATTCACGTAGTATCGTTAGATTAGAATCAGAAGATGTATTGATTTTGTTCTCAGTTGATGAAAATACTCTTGTATTTGCCAGAAATATTAAATTATCTGTTTCTTCAGAAAAGATTGAATCAATCCTAGAAAAATAGAACCGAGATAAAAAAAAAAAAAATTGCTAACATGACATCAACGTATAATTGTGTGACGAAATCAATAACAACACTGATGGCTGCTGGAATTCTTTTTAATATTTAAAACATATTTATAATGGATTTGATCACAGTCAACTAAAAAGAGGGAATTATCATGCTAGTTTAAAAGTATGGCAAATATATGAGTTTTTCTACAAAACCAAGAACCTGCATGTGTCAAGGTATCAAGAAAAATAAATAGCGATGGAGAACATTTTAACCAATAGCAACAAAACTAACAACCTATATCCTGACCTCTAGTCATTGAGCATAAAAAGACCATGATATATGCCAATGGTAATCAGAGTCCTGGATTCGATAGGCCCAAAATGATAGCATAACACAAGGTTTTTGGTGGTGTCTGTGTTGATCATCTTTCTAGTTTTCTGTGTTGTGTTTTTGGTAGGGTCTGTGTTGATCATCTTTTTAGTTTTCTGTCTTGTGTTTTTGGTGGGGTCTGTGTTGATCATCTTTTTAGTTTTCTGTCTTGTGTTTTTGGTGGGGTCTGTGTTGATCATCTTTTTAGTTTTCTGTGTTGTGTTTTTGGTAGGGTCCGTGTTGATCATCATTTCAGTTTTCTGTCTTGTGTTTTTGGTGGGGTCCGTGTTGATCATCTTTTTAGTTTTCTGTGTTGTGTTTTTGGTGAGGTCTGTGTTGATCATCTTTTTAGTTTTCTGTGTTGTGTTTTTGGTGGTGTCTGTGTTGATCATCTTTTTTGTTTTCTGTGTTGTGTTTTTAGTGGGGTCTTTGTTCATCATCTTTTTAGTTTTCTGTCTTGTGTTTTTGGTGGTGTCTGTGTTGATCATCTTTTTAGTTTTCTGTGTTGTGTTTTTGGTGGGGTCTGTGTTGATCATCTTTTTAGTTTTCTGTGTTGTGTTTTTAGTGGGGTCTGTGTTCATTATCTTTTTAGTTTTCTGTCTTGTGTTTTTGGTGGGGTCCGTGTTGATCATCTTTTTAGTTTTCTGTCTTGTGTTTTTGGTGGGTTCCGTGTTGATCATCTTTTTAGTTTTCTGTGTTGTGTTTTTGGTTGGGTCTGTGTTGATCATCTTTTTAGTTTTCTGTGTTGTGTTTTTGGTGGGTTCCGTGTTGATCATCTTTTTAGTTTTCTGTGTTGTGTTTTTGGTTGGGTCTGTGTTGATCATCTTTTTAGTTTTCTGTGTTGTGTTTTTGGTTTGGTCTGTGTTGATCATCTTTTTAGTTTTCCGTGTTGTGTTTTTGGTAGGGTCCGTGTTGATCATCTTTTTAGTTTTCTGTGTTGTGTTTTTGGTGAGGTCCGTGTTGATCATCTTTTAAGTTTTCTGTGTTGTGTTTTTGGTGGTGTCTGTGTTGATCATCTTTTTAGTTTTCTGTCTTGTGTTTTTGGTGGTGTCTGTGTTGATCATCTTTTTTGTTTTCTGTGTTGTGTTTTTGGTAGGGTCCGTGTTGATCATCTTTTTAGTTTTCTGTGTTGTGTTTTTGGTGGGTCTGTGTTGATCATCTTTTTAGTTTTCCGTGTTGTGTTTTTGGTAGGGTCCGTGTTGCTCATCTTTTTAGTTTTCTGTCTTGTGTTTTTGGTGGGTTCCGTGTTGATCATCTTTTTAGTTTTCTGTGTTGTGTTTTTGGTTGGGTCTGTGTTGATCATCTTTTTAGTTTTCTGTGTTGTGTTTTTGGTTGGGTCTGTGTTGATCATCTTTTTAGTTTTCTGTCTTGTGTTTTTGGTAGGGTCCGTGTTGATCATCTATTTAGTTTTCTGTGTTGTGTTTTTGGTGAGGTCCGTGTTGATCATCTTTTAAGTTTTCTGTGTTGTGTTTTTGGTGGTGTCTGTGTTGATCATCTTTTTAGTTTTCTGTCTTGTGTTTTTGGTGGGGTCCGTGTTGATCATCTTTTTAGTTTTCTGTCTTGTGTTTTTGGTGGTGTCTGTGTTGATCATCAATTTAGTTTTCTGTGTTGTGTTTTTGGTGGTGTCTGTGTTGATCATCTTTTTAGTTTTCTGTCTTGTGTTTTTGGTGGTGTCTGTGTTGATCATCTTTTTAGTTTTCTGTCTTCTGTTTTTGGTTGGGTCTGTGTTGATCATCTTTTTAGTTTTCTGTGTTGTGTTTTTGGTGGGGTCTGTGTTGATCATCTTTTTAGTTTTCTGTCTTGTGTTTTTGGTTGGGTCTGTGTTGATCATCTTTTTAGTTTTCTGTCTTGTGTTTTTGGTGGTGTCTGTGTTGATCATCTTTTTTGTTTTCTGTCTTGTGTTTTTGGTGGGGTCTGTGTTGATCATCTTTTTAGTTTTCTGTGTTGTGTTTTTGGTGGGGTCCGTGTTGATCATCTTTTTAGTTTTCTCTCTTGTGTTTTTGGTGGTGTCTGTGTTGATCATCAATTTAGTTTTCTGTGTTGTGTTTTTGGTGGTGTCTGTGTTGATCATCTTTTTAGTTTTCTGTCTTGTGTTTTTGGTGGTGTCTGTGTTGATCATCTTTTTAGTTTTCTGTCTTCTGTTTTTGGTTGGGTCTGTGTTGATCATCTTTTTAGTTTTCTGTGTTGTGTTTTTGGTTGGGTCTGTGTTGATCATCTTTTTAGTTTTCTGTGTTGTGTTTTTGGTGGGGTCTGTGTTGATCATCTTTTTAGTTTTCTGTCTTGTGTTTTTGGTTGGGTCTGTGTTGATCATCTTTTTAGTTTTCTGTCTTGTGTTTTTGGTGGTGTCTGTGTTGATCATCTTTTTTGTTTTCTGTCTTGTGTTTTTGGTGGGGTCTGTGTTGATCATCTTTTTAGTTTTCTGTGTTGTGTTTTTGGTGGGGTCCGTGTTGATCATCTTTTTAGTTTTCTGTCTTGTGTTTTTGGTGGTGTCTGTGTTGATCATCAATTTAGTTTTCTGTGTTGTGTTTTTGGTGGTGTCTGTGTTGATCATCTTTTTAGTTTTCTGTCTTGTGTTTTTGGTGGTGTCTGTGTTGATCATCTTTTTAGTTTTCTGTCTTCTGTTTTTGGTTGGGTCTGTGTTGATCATCTTTTTAGTTTTCTGTGTTGTGTTTTTGGTGGGGTCTGTGTTGATCATCTTTTTAGTTTTCTGTCTTGTGTTTTTGGTTGGGTCTGTGTTGATCATCTTTTTAGTTTTCTGTCTTGTGTTTTTGGTGGTGTCTGTGTTGATCATCTTTTTTGTTTTCTGTCTTGTGTTTTTGGTGGGGTCTGTGTTGATCATCTTTTTAGTTTTCTGTGTTGTGTTTTTGGTAGGGTCTGTGTTGATCATCTTTTTAGTTTTCTGTCTTGTGTTTTTGGTGGTGTCTGTGTTGATCATCTTTTTAGTTTTCTGTCTTGTGTTTTTGGTTGGGTCTGTGTTGATCATCTTTTTAGTTTTCTGTCTTGTGTTTTTGGTGGTGTCTGTGTTGATCATCTTTTTAGTTTTCTGTCTTGTGTTTTTGGTTGGGTCTGTGTTGATCATCTTTTTAGTTTTCTGTCTTGTGTTTTTGGTGGTGTCTGTGTTGATCATCTTTTTTGTTTTCTGTCTTGTGTTTTTGGTGGGGTCTGTGTTGATCATCTTTTTAGTTTTCTGTGTTGTGTTTTTGGTAGGGTCTGTGTTGATCATCTTTTTAGTTTTCTGTCTTGTGTTTTTGGTGGTGTCTGTGTTGATCATCTTTTTAGTTTTCTGTCTTGTGTTTTTGGTAGGGTCTGTGTTGATCATCTTTTTAGTTTTCTGTGTTGTGTTTTTGGTGGTGTCTGTGTTGATCATCTTTTTAGTTTTCTGTCTTGTGTTTTTGGTGGTGTCTGTGTTGATCATCTTTTTAGTTTTCTGTCTTGTGTTTTTGGTGGTGTCTGTGTTGATCATCTTTTTTGTTTTCTGTCTTGTGTTTTTGGTGGGGTCTGTGTTGATCATCTTTTTAGTTTTCTGTCTTGTGTTTTTGGTGGGGTCTGTGTTGATCATCTTTTTAGTTTTCTGTCTTGTGTTTTTGGTGGGGTCTGTGTTGATCATCTTTTTAGTTTTCTGCGTTGTGCTTTTGGTGGTGTCTGTGTTGATCATCTTTTTAGTTTTCTGTGTTGTGTTTTGGTGGTGTCTGTGTTGATCATCTTTTTAGTTTTCTGTGTTGTGTTTTTGGTGGGGTCTGTGTTGATCATCTTTTTAGTTTTCTGTGTTGTGTTTTTGGTGGTGTCTGTGTTGATCATCTTTTTAGTTTTCTGTGTTGTGTTTTTGGTGGGGTCTGTGTTGATCATCTTTTTAGTTTTCTGTCTTGTGCTTTTGGTAGGGTCTGTGTTCATCATCTTTTTAGTTTTCTGTGTTGTGTTTTTGGTGGTGTCTGTGTTGATCATCTTTTTAGTTTTCTGTCTTGTGTTTTTGGTAGGGTCTGTGTTGATCATCTTTTTAGTTTTCTGTGTTGTGTTTTTGGTGGGGTCTGTGTTGATCATCTTTTTTGTTTTCTGTGTTGTGTTTTTGGTGGGGTCTGTGTTGATCATCTTTTTTGTTTTCTGTCTTGTGTTTTTGGTGGGGTCTGTGTTGATCATCTTTTTAGTTTTCTGTGTTGTGTTTTTGGTGGGGTCCGTGTTGATCATCTTTTTAGTTTTCTCTCTTGTGTTTTTGGTGGTGTCTGTGTTGATCATCAATTTAGTTTTCTGTGTTGTGTTTTTGGTGGTGTCTGTGTTGATCATCTTTTTAGTTTTCTGTCTTGTGTTTTTGGTGGTGTCTGTGTTGATCATCTTTTTAGTTTTCTGTCTTCTGTTTTTGGTTGGGTCTGTGTTGATCATCTTTTTAGTTTTCTGTGTTGTGTTTTTGGTTGGGTCTGTGTTGATCATCTTTTTAGTTTTCTGTGTTGTGTTTTTGGTGGGGTCTGTGTTGATCATCTTTTTAGTTTTCTGTCTTGTGTTTTTGGTTGGGTCTGTGTTGATCATCTTTTTAGTTTTCTGTCTTGTGTTTTTGGTGGTGTCTGTGTTGATCATCTTTTTTGTTTTCTGTCTTGTGTTTTTGGTGGGGTCTGTGTTGATCATCTTTTTAGTTTTCTGTGTTGTGTTTTTGGTGGGGTCCGTGTTGATCATCTTTTTAGTTTTCTGTCTTGTGTTTTTGGTGGTGTCTGTGTTGATCATCAATTTAGTTTTCTGTGTTGTGTTTTTGGTGGTGTCTGTGTTGATCATCTTTTTAGTTTTCTGTCTTGTGTTTTTGGTGGTGTCTGTGTTGATCATCTTTTTAGTTTTCTGTCTTCTGTTTTTGGTTGGGTCTGTGTTGATCATCTTTTTAGTTTTCTGTGTTGTGTTTTTGGTGGGGTCTGTGTTGATCATCTTTTTAGTTTTCTGTCTTGTGTTTTTGGTTGGGTCTGTGTTGATCATCTTTTTAGTTTTCTGTCTTGTGTTTTTGGTGGTGTCTGTGTTGATCATCTTTTTTGTTTTCTGTCTTGTGTTTTTGGTGGGGTCTGTGTTGATCATCTTTTTAGTTTTCTGTGTTGTGTTTTTGGTAGGGTCTGTGTTGATCATCTTTTTAGTTTTCTGTCTTGTGTTTTTGGTGGTGTCTGTGTTGATCATCTTTTTAGTTTTCTGTCTTGTGTTTTTGGTTGGGTCTGTGTTGATCATCTTTTTAGTTTTCTGTCTTGTGTTTTTGGTGGTGTCTGTGTTGATCATCTTTTTAGTTTTCTGTCTTGTGTTTTTGGTTGGGTCTGTGTTGATCATCTTTTTAGTTTTCTGTCTTGTGTTTTTGGTGGTGTCTGTGTTGATCATCTTTTTTGTTTTCTGTCTTGTGTTTTTGGTGGGGTCTGTGTTGATCATCTTTTTAGTTTTCTGTGTTGTGTTTTTGGTAGGGTCTGTGTTGATCATCTTTTTAGTTTTCTGTCTTGTGTTTTTGGTGGTGTCTGTGTTGATCATCTTTTTAGTTTTCTGTCTTGTGTTTTTGGTAGGGTCTGTGTTGATCATCTTTTTAGTTTTCTGTGTTGTGTTTTTGGTGGTGTCTGTGTTGATCATCTTTTTAGTTTTCTGTCTTGTGTTTTTGGTGGTGTCTGTGTTGATCATCTTTTTAGTTTTCTGTCTTGTGTTTTTGGTGGTGTCTGTGTTGATCATCTTTTTTGTTTTCTGTCTTGTGTTTTTGGTGGGGTCTGTGTTGATCATCTTTTTAGTTTTCTGTCTTGTGTTTTTGGTGGGGTCTGTGTTGATCATCTTTTTAGTTTTCTGTCTTGTGTTTTTGGTGGGGTCTGTGTTGATCATCTTTTTAGTTTTCTGCGTTGTGCTTTTGGTGGTGTCTGTGTTGATCATCTTTTTAGTTTTCTGTGTTGTGTTTTTGGTGGTGTCTGTGTTGATCATCTTTTTAGTTTTCTGTGTTGTGTTTTTGGTGGGGTCTGTGTTGATCATCTTTTTAGTTTTCTGTGTTGTGTTTTTGGTGGTGTCTGTGTTGATCATCTTTTTAGTTTTCTGTGTTGTGTTTTTGGTGGGGTCTGTGTTGATCATCTTTTTAGTTTTCTGTCTTGTGCTTTTGGTAGGGTCTGTGTTCATCATCTTTTTAGTTTTCTGTGTTGTGTTTTTGGTGGTGTCTGTGTTGATCATCTTTTTAGTTTTCTGTCTTGTGTTTTTGGTAGGGTCTGTGTTGATCATCTTTTTAGTTTTCTGTGTTGTGTTTTTGGTGGGGTCTGTGTTGATCATCTTTTTTGTTTTCTGTGTTGTGTTTTTGGTGGGGTCTGTGTTGATCATCTTTTTAGTTTTCTGTCTTCTGTTTTTGGTTGGGTCTGTGTTGATCATCTTTTTAGCTTTGTGTCTTGTGTTTTTGGTGGTGTCTGTGTTGATCATCTTTTTAGTTTTCTGTCTTGTGTTTTTGGTGGGGTCTGTGTTGATCATCTTTTTAGTTTTCTGTCTTGTGTTTTTGGTGGGGTCTGTGTTGATCATCTTTTTTGTTTTCTGTGTTGTGTTTTTGGTGAGGTCTGTGTTGATCATCTTTTTAGTTTTCTGTCTTGTGTTTTTGGTGGTGTCTGTGTTGATCATCTTTTTAGTTTTCTGTCTTGTGTTTTTGGTGGTGTCTGTGTTGATCATCTTTTTAGTTTTCTGTGTTGTGTTTTTGGTGAGGTCTGTGTTGATCATCTTTTTAGTTTTCTGTCTTGTGTTTTTGGTGGTGTCTGTGTTGATCATCTTTTTAGTTTTCTGTCTTGTGTTTTTGGTGGGGTCTGTGTTGATCATCTTTTTAGTTTTCTGTGTTGTGTTTTTAGTGGGGTCTGTGTTCATCATCTTTTTAGTTTTCTGTCTTGTGTTTTTGGTGGGGTCCGTGTTGATCATCTTTTTAGTTTTCTGTCTTGTGTTTTTGGTGGGTTCCGTGTTGATCATCTTTTTAGTTTTCTGTGTTGTGTTTTTGGTTGGGTCTGTGTTGATCATCTTTTTAGTTTTCTGTGTTGTGTTTTTGGTGGGTTCCGTGTTGATCATCTTTTTAGTTTTCTGTGTTGTGTTTTTGGTTGGGTCTGTGTTGATCATCTTTTTAGTTTTCTGTGTTGTGTTTTTGGTTTGGTCTGTGTTGATCATCTTTTTAGTTTTCCGTGTTGTGTTTTTGGTAGGGTCCGTGTTGATCATCTTTTTAGTTTTCTGTGTTGTGTTTTTGGTGAGGTCCGTGTTGATCATCTTTTAAGTTTTCTGTGTTGTGTTTTTGGTGGTGTCTGTGTTGATCATCTTTTTAGTTTTCTGTCTTGTGTTTTTGGTGGGGTCTGTGTTGATCATCTTTTTTGTTTTCTGTGTTGTGTTTTTGGTAGGGTCCGTGTTGATCATCTTTTTAGTTTTCTGTGTTGTGTTTTTGGTGGGTCTGTGTTGATCATCTTTTTAGTTTTCCGTGTTGTGTTTTTGGTAGGGTCCGTGTTGCTCATCTTTTTAGTTTTCTGTCTTGTGTTTTTGGTGGGTTCCGTGTTGATCATCTTTTTAGTTTTCTGTGTTGTGTTTTTGGTTGGGTCTGTGTTGATCATCTTTTTAGTTTTCTGTGTTGTGTTTTTGGTTGGGTCTGTGTTGATCATCTTTTTAGTTTTCTGTCTTGTGTTTTTGGTAGGGTCCGTGTTGATCATCTATTTAGTTTTCTGTGTTGTGTTTTTGGTGAGGTCCGTGTTGATCATCTTTTAAGTTTTCTGTGTTGTGTTTTTGGTGGTGTCTGTGTTGATCATCTTTTTAGTTTTCTGTCTTGTGTTTTTGGTGGGGTCTGTGTTGATCATCTTTTTAGTTTTCTGTGTTGTGTTTTTGGTGGGGTCTGTGTTGATCATCTTTTTAGTTTTCTGTCTTGTGTTTTTGGTGGGGTCTGTGTTGATCATCTTTTTAGTTTTCTGTCTTGTGTTTTTGGTGGTGTCTGTGTTGATCATCTTTTTAGTTTTCTGTCTTGTGTTTTTGGTTGGGTCTGTGTTGATCATCTTTTTAGTTTTCTGTGTTGTGTTTTTGGTAGGGTCAGTGTTGATCATCTTTTTAGTTTTCTGTGTTGTGTTTTTGGTAGGGTCCGTGTTGATCATCTTTTTAGTTTTCTGTGTTGTGTTTTTGGTGGTGTCTGTGTTGATCATCTTTTTAGTTTTCTGTCTTGTGTTTTTGGTGGTGTCTGTGTTGATCATCTTTTTAGTTTTCTGTCTTGTGTTTTTGGTGGTGTCTGTGTTGATCATCTTTTTTGTTTTCTGTCTTGTGTTTTTGGTGGGGTCTGTGTTGATCATCTTTTTAGTTTTCTGTCTTGTGTTTTTGGTGGGGTCTGTGTTGATCATCTTTTTAGTTTTCTGTCTTGTGTTTTTGGTGGGGTCTGTGTTGATCATCTTTTTAGTTTTCTGCGTTGTGCTTTTGGTGGTGTCTGTGTTGATCATCTTTTTAGTTTTCTGTGTTGTGTTTTTGGTGGTGTCTGTGTTGATCATCTTTTTAGTTTTCTGTGTTGTGTTTTTGGTGGGGTCTGTGTTGATCATCTTTTTAGTTTTCTGTGTTGTGTTTTTGGTGGTGTCTGTGTTGATCATCTTTTTAGTTTTCTGTGTTGTGTTTTTGGTGGGGTCTGTGTTGATCATCTTTTTAGTTTTCTGTCTTGTGCTTTTGGTAGGGTCTGTGTTCATCATCTTTTTAGTTTTCTGTGTTGTGTTTTTGGTGGTGTCTGTGTTGATCATCTTTTTAGTTTTCTGTCTTGTGTTTTTGGTAGGGTCTGTGTTGATCATCTTTTTAGTTTTCTGTGTTGTGTTTTTGGTGGGGTCTGTGTTGATCATCTTTTTTGTTTTCTGTGTTGTGTTTTTGGTGGGGTCTGTGTTGATCATCTTTTTAGTTTTCTGTCTTCTGTTTTTGGTTGGGTCTGTGTTGATCATCTTTTTAGCTTTGTGTCTTGTGTTTTTGGTGGTGTCTGTGTTGATCATCTTTTTAGTTTTCTGTCTTGTGTTTTTGGTGGGGTCTGTGTTGATCATCTTTTTAGTTTTCTGTCTTGTGTTTTTGGTGGGGTCTGTGTTGATCATCTTTTTTGTTTTCTGTGTTGTGTTTTTGGTGAGGTCTGTGTTGATCATCTTTTTAGTTTTCTGTCTTGTGTTTTTGGTGGTGTCTGTGTTGATCATCTTTTTAGTTTTCTGTCTTGTGTTTTTGGTGGTGTCTGTGTTGATCATCTTTTTAGTTTTCTGTGTTGTGTTTTTGGTGAGGTCTGTGTTGATCATCTTTTTAGTTTTCTGTCTTGTGTTTTTGGTGGTGTCTGTGTTGATCATCTTTTTAGTTTTCTGTCTTGTGTTTTTGGTGGGGTCTGTGTTGATCATCTTTTTAGTTTTCTGTGTTGTGTTTTTAGTGGGGTCTGTGTTCATCATCTTTTTAGTTTTCTGTCTTGTGTTTTTGGTGGGGTCCGTGTTGATCATCTTTTTAGTTTTCTGTCTTGTGTTTTTGGTGGGTTCCGTGTTGATCATCTTTTTAGTTTTCTGTGTTGTGTTTTTGGTTGGGTCTGTGTTGATCATCTTTTTAGTTTTCTGTGTTGTGTTTTTGGTGGGTTCCGTGTTGATCATCTTTTTAGTTTTCTGTGTTGTGTTTTTGGTTGGGTCTGTGTTGATCATCTTTTTAGTTTTCTGTGTTGTGTTTTTGGTTTGGTCTGTGTTGATCATCTTTTTAGTTTTCCGTGTTGTGTTTTTGGTAGGGTCCGTGTTGATCATCTTTTTAGTTTTCTGTGTTGTGTTTTTGGTGAGGTCCGTGTTGATCATCTTTTAAGTTTTCTGTGTTGTGTTTTTGGTGGTGTCTGTGTTGATCATCTTTTTAGTTTTCTGTCTTGTGTTTTTGGTGGGGTCTGTGTTGATCATCTTTTTTGTTTTCTGTGTTGTGTTTTTGGTAGGGTCCGTGTTGATCATCTTTTTAGTTTTCTGTGTTGTGTTTTTGGTGGGTCTGTGTTGATCATCTTTTTAGTTTTCCGTGTTGTGTTTTTGGTAGGGTCCGTGTTGCTCATCTTTTTAGTTTTCTGTCTTGTGTTTTTGGTGGGTTCCGTGTTGATCATCTTTTTAGTTTTCTGTGTTGTGTTTTTGGTTGGGTCTGTGTTGATCATCTTTTTAGTTTTCTGTGTTGTGTTTTTGGTTGGGTCTGTGTTGATCATCTTTTTAGTTTTCTGTCTTGTGTTTTTGGTAGGGTCCGTGTTGATCATCTATTTAGTTTTCTGTGTTGTGTTTTTGGTGAGGTCCGTGTTGATCATCTTTTAAGTTTTCTGTGTTGTGTTTTTGGTGGTGTCTGTGTTGATCATCTTTTTAGTTTTCTGTCTTGTGTTTTTGGTGGGGTCTGTGTTGATCATCTTTTTAGTTTTCTGTGTTGTGTTTTTGGTGGGGTCTGTGTTGATCATCTTTTTAGTTTTCTGTCTTGTGTTTTTGGTGGGGTCTGTGTTGATCATCTTTTTAGTTTTCTGTCTTGTGTTTTTGGTGGTGTCTGTGTTGATCATCTTTTTAGTTTTCTGTCTTGTGTTTTTGGTTGGGTCTGTGTTGATCATCTTTTTAGTTTTCTGTGTTGTGTTTTTGGTAGGGTCAGTGTTGATCATCTTTTTAGTTTTCTGTGTTGTGTTTTTGGTAGGGTCCGTGTTGATCATCTTTTTTGTTTTCTGTGTTGTGTTTTTGGTTGGGTCTGTGTTGATCATCTTTTTTGTTTTCTGTGTTGTGTTTTTGGTAGGGTCGGTGTTGATCATCTTTTTAGTTTTCTGTGTTGTGTTTTTGGTGGTGTCTGTGTTGATCATCTTTTTAGTTTTCTGTGTTGTGCTTTTGGTGGGGTCTGTGTTGATTATGTTTTTAGTTTTCTGTGTTGTGCTTTTGGTGGGGTCTGTGTTGATCATCTTTTTAGTTTTCTGTCTTGTGCTTTTGGTGGGGTCTGTGTTGATCATCTTTTTAGTTTTCTGTCTTGTGTTTTTGGTGGGGTCTGTGTTGATCATCTTTTTTGTTTTCTGTGTTGTGTTTTTGGTGGGGTCTGTGTTGATCATCTTTTTAGTTTTCTGTCTTGTGTTTTTGGTGGGGTCCGTGTTGATCATCTTTTTAGTTTTCTGTCTTGTGTTTTTGGTCGGGTCTGTGTTGATCATCTTTTTAGTTTTGTGTCTTGTGTTTTTGGTGGGGTCTGTGTTGATCATCTTTTTAGTTTTCTGTCTTGTGTTTTTGGTAGGGTCGGTGTTGATCATCTTTTTAGTTTTCTGTGTTGTGTTTTTGGTTGGGTCTGTGTTGATCATCTTTTTAGTTTTCTGTGTTGTGTTTTTGGTGGGGTCTGTGTTGATCATCTTTTTAGTTTTCTGTCTTGTGTTTTTGGTAGGGTCTGTGTTGATCATCTTTTTTGTTTTCTGTCTTGTGTTTTTGGTAGGGTCTGTGTTGATCATCTTTTTTGTTTTCTGTCTTGTGTTTTTGGTAGGGTCTGTGTTGATCATCTTTTTTGTTTTCTGTCTTGTGTTTTTGGTAGGGTCTGTGTTGATCATCTTTTTTGTTTTCTGTCTTGTGTTTTTGGTGAGGTCTGTGTTGATCATCTTTTTTGTTTTCTGTCTTGTGTTTTTGGTAGGGTCTGTGTTGATCATCTTTTTAGTTTTCTGTGTTGTGTTTTTGGTGGTGTCTGTGTTGATCATCTTTTTAGTTTTCTGTCTTGTGTTTTTGGTGAGGTCTGTGTTGATCATCTTTTTAGTTTTCTGTGTTGTGTTTTTGGTGGTGTCTGTGTTGATCATCTTTTTAGTTTTCTGTCTTGTGTTTTTGGTTGGGTCTGTGTTGATCATCTTTTTAGTTTTCTGTGTTGTGTTTTTGGTGGGGTCTGTGTTGATCATCTTTTTAGTTTTCTGTCTTGTGTTTTTGGTGGTGTCTGTGTTGATCATCTTTTTAGTTTTCTGTCTTGTGTTTTTGGTGGGTTCTGTGTTGATCATCTTTTTAGTTTTCTGTGTTGTGTTTTTGGTGAGGTCTGTGTTGATCATCTTTTTAGTTTTCTGTGTTGTGTTTTTGGTGAGGTCTGTGTTGATCATCTTTTTAGTTTTCTGTGTTGTGTTTTTGGTGGTGTCTGTGTTGATCATCTTTTTAGTTTTCTGTCTTGTGTTTTTGGTGGTGTCTGTGTTGATCATCTTTTTAGTTTTCTGTCTTGTGTTTTTGGTGGTGTCTGTGTTGATCATCTTTTTAGTTTTCTGTGTTGTGTTTTTGGTGGCGTCTGTGTTGATCATCTTTTTAGTTTTCTGTCTTGTGTTTTTGGTTGGGTCTTGTGTTTTTGGTTGGGTCTGTGTTGATCATCTTTTTAGTTTTCTGTGTTGTGTTTTTGGTAGGGTCAGTGTTGATCATCTTTTTAGTTTTCTGTGTTGTGTTTTTGGTGGCGTCTGTGTTGATCATCTTTTTAGTTTTCTGTCTTGTGTTTTTGGTAGGGTCGGTGTTGATCATCTTTTTAGTTTTCTGTGTTGTGTTTTTGGTTGGGTCTGTGTTGATCATCTTTTTTGTTTTCTGTCTTGTGTTTTTGGTAGGGTCTGTGTTGATCATCTTTTTAGTTTTCTGTGTTGTGTTTTTGGTGGTGTCTGTGTTGATCATCTTTTTAGTTTTCTGTCTTGTGTTTTTGGTGAGGTCTGTGTTGATCATCTTTTTAGTTTTCTGTGTTGTGTTTTTGGTGGTGTCTGTGTTGATCATCTTTTTAGTTTTCTGTGTTGTGTTTTTGGTGAGGTCTGTGTTGATCATCTTTTTAGTTTTCTGTCTTGTGTTTTTGGTTGGGTCTGTGTTGATCATCTTTTTAGTTTTCTGTGTTGTGTTTTTGGTGGGGTCTGTGTTGATCATCTTTTTAGTTTTCTGTCTTGTGTTTTTGGTGGTGTCTGTGTTGATCATCTTTTTAGTTTTCTGTCTTCTGTTTTTGGTGGGTTCTGTGTTGATCATCTTTTTAGTTTTCTGTGTTGTGTTTTTGGTGAGGTCTGTGTTGATCATCTTTTTAGTTTTCTGTGTTGTGTTTTTGGTGAGGTCTGTGTTGATCATCTTTTTAGTTTTCTGTGTTGTGTTTTTGGTGGTGTCTGTGTTGATCATCTTTTTAGTTTTCTGTCTTGTGTTTTTGGTGGTGTCTGTGTTGATCATCTTTTTAGTTTTCTGTCTTGTGTTTTTGGTGGTGTCTGTGTTGATCATCTTTTTAGTTTTCTGTGTTGTGTTTTTGGTGGCGTCTGTGTTGATCATCTTTTTAGTTTTCTGTCTTGTGTTTTTGGTTGGGTCTGTGTTGATCATCTTTTTAGTTTTCTGTGTTGTGTTTTTGGTAGGGTCAGTGTTGATCATCTTTTTTGTTTTCTGTCTTGTGTTTTTGGTGGGGTCCGTGTTGATCATCTTTTTTGTTTTCTGTGTTGTGTTTTTGGTGGGGTCCGTGTTGATCATCTTTTTTGTTTTCTGTGTTGTGTTTTTGGTAGGGTCCGTGTTGATCATCTTTTTAGTTTTCTGTGTTGTGTTTTTGGTGGTGTCTGTGTTGATCATCTTTTTAGTTTTCTGTCTTGTGTTTTTGGTGGTGTCTGTGTTGATCATCTTTTTAGTTTTCTGTGTTGTGTTTTTGGTGGGGTCTGTGTTGATCATCTTTTTAGTTTTCTGTGTTGTGTTTTTGGTAGGGTCTGTGTTGATCATCTTTTTAGTTTTCTGTCTTGTGTTTTTGGTAGTGTCTGTGTTGATCATCTTTTTAGTTTTCTGTCTTGTGTTTTTGGTCGGGTCTGTGTTGATCATCTTTTTAGTTTTCTGTCTTGTGTTTTTGGTAGGGTCTGTGTTGATCATCTTTTTAGTTTTCTGTGTTGTGTTTTTGGTGGGGTCTGTGTTGATCATCTTTTTAGTTTTCTGTCTTGTGTTTTTGGTAGGGTCTGTGTTGATCATCTTTTTAGTTTTCTGTGTTGTGTTTTTGGTGGTGTCTGTGTTGATCATCTTTTTAGTTTTCTGTCTTGTGTTTTTGGTGGTGTCTGTGTTGATTATCTTTTTAGTTTTCTGTCTTGTGTTTTTGGTGGTGTCTGTGTTGATCAACTTTTTAGTTTTCTGTCTTGTGTTTTTGGTCGGGTCTGTGTTGATCATCTTTTTAGTTTTCTGTCTTGTGTTTTTGGTAGGGTCTGTGTTGATCATCTTTTTAGTTTTCTGTGTTGTGTTTTTGGTGGTGTCTGTGTTGATCATCTTTTTAGTTTTCTGTCTTGTGTTTTTGGTAGGGTCTGTGTTGATCATCTTTTTAGTTTTCTGTCTTGTGTTTTTGGTTGGGTCTGTGTTGATCATCTTTTTTGTTTTCTGTGTTGTGTTTTTGGTGGGGTCTGTGTTGATCATCTTTTTAGTTTTCTGTCTTGTGTTTTTGGTGGGGTCTGTGTTGATCATCTTTTTAGTTTTCTGTCTTGTGTTTTTGGTGGGGTCTGTGTTGATCATCTTTTTAGTTTTCTGTCTTGTGTTTTTGGTGGGGTCCGTGTTGATCATCTTTTTAGTTTTCTGTGTTGTGTTTTTGGTGAGGTCCGTGTTGATCATCTTTTTAGTTTTCTGTGTTGTGTTTTTGGTGGTGTCTGTGTTGATCATCTTTTTAGTTTTCTGTCTTGTGTTTTTGGTGGTGTCTGTGTTGATCATCTTTTTAGTTTTCTGTCTTGTGTTTTTGGTGGGGTCTGTGTTGATCATCTTTTTAGTTTTCTGTCTTGTGTTTTTGGTGGTGTCTGTGTTGATCATCTTTTTAGTTTTCTGTCTTGTGTTTTTGGTGGGGTCTGTGTTGATCATCTTTTTAGTTTTCTGTCTTGTGTTTTTGGTGGTGTCTGTGTTGATCATCTTTTTAGTTTTCTGTGTTGTGTTTTTGGTGGTGTCTGTGTTGATCATCTTTTTAGTTTTCTGTCTTGTGTTTTTGGTGGGGTCTGTGTTGATCATCTTTTTAGTTTTCTGTGTTGTGTTTTTGGTGGTGTCTGTGTTGATCATCTTTTTAGTTTTCTGTGTTGTGTTTTTGGTGGTGTCTGTGTTGATCATCTTTTTAGTTTTCTGTGTTGTGTTTTTGGTGGGGTTTGTATTCCTCCATTTTAAATGTTTATGTTTGCTTACCACTTAAAAATAAATGATGAATATGAACACCCATACGACATTGAAAATGATAACATTGTTAACACTATCATTCATTTTATTCTACTCGTTCAAATCAATTGGATTGTAAATAACTTTTTTGTGGTTAACCAATGAAGTTATTCACGATTGAATCTGTAATTTATCAGAATCGCTACTTGAATTCGAATATGCCGTTCACCTGTAACATCTTATTATACCTATCCATATTGTCGTATGCTAAACTGTGCAATTAGAGGCGACCATCTTTTATTTCCAATCAACACAATAACGTAAATTATTTAGTCGGCCACAAAAGAAACATTTCAACCGAATATCATTTTAAGTTGCTCAGTTGTTTCAGAAAAACATATTAACAACTTTTATATAATATCTTCTATATCTCATGCGGCGGTGACCAACATGGATGTCCAATACACCCTAAAGACGTAAACTTTGAAAGGTATCATGAACATTTATGTGCAGCTTGATTCCAAGTTTGTAGATTCCGGAATTTTTATCCATATTTCCATGGAGTATTACGTTCCGCTAAATCTTGCTGCGATGGCCATCTTGAATTTTCATCCAAGATTGGGCTACTTATGTCTTCTTAACCAACGGTTTATGTAGATCTGACTCCAACTAGCTAACGACCTCTGGCACAGCGATCCCCACCACATCGATGTCCTACCACAACGATCCCCACCACATCGATGTCCTACCACATCGATGTCCTACCACAACGACCCCCGCCACAACGACCCCCACCACATCGATGTCCTACCACAAGGGCCCCCACCACAACGACCCCCGCCACAACGATGCCCACCACATATATCCCCACCACTACGACCTCTGCCATAACGATCTCCGCCACATCGATCCCCACCACTACGACCTCTGCCACAACGACCCCCACCACATCAATGTCCTACCACAATGACCCCCACCACATCAATGTCCTACCACAACGACCCCCACCACATCAATGTCCTACCACAACGACCCCTACCACATCAATGTCTTACCACAATGACCCCCCCACATCAATTTCCTACCACAATGACCCCCACCACATCAATGTCCTACCACAACGACCCCCACCACATCAATGTCCTACCACAACGACCCCCACCACATCAATGTCCTACCACAATGACCCCTACCACATCAATGTCCTACCACAACGACCCCCACCACATCAATGTCCTACCACAACGACCCCCACCACATCAATGTCCTACCACAACGACCCCCACCACATCAATGTCCTACCACAACGACCCCTACCACATCAATGTCCTACCACAACGACCCCCACCACATCAATGTCCTACCACAACGACCCCCACCACATCAATGTCCTACCACAACGACCCCTACCACATCAATGTCCTACCACAACGACCCCCACCACATCAATGTCCTACCACAACGACCCCCACCACATCAATGTCCTACCACAACGACCCCCACCACATCAATGTCCTACCACAACAACCCCTACCACATCAATGTCCTACCACAACGACTCCTACCACATCAATGTCCTACCACAACGACCCCTACCACATCAATGTCTTACCACAACGACCCCCACCACATCAATGTCCTACCACAACGACCCCCACCACATCAATGTCCTACCACAACGACCCCCACCACATCAATGTCCTACCACAACGACCCCCACCACATCAATGTCCTACCACTACGACCCCCACCACATCAATGTCCTACCACAACGACCCCCACCACATCAATGTCCTACCACAACGACCCCTACCACATCAATGTCCTACCACAACGACCCCTACCCCATCAATGTCTTACCACAATGACCCCCACCACATCAATGTCCTACCACAACGACTCCTACCACATCAATGTCCTACCACAACGACCCCCACCACATCAATGTCCTACCACAACGACTCCTACCACATCAATGTCCTACCACAACGACCCCCACCACATCAATGTCCTACCACAACGACCCCTACCACTACGATGCCCACCACATCGATGTCCTACCACAACGACCCCCACCACAAGGATGCCCACCACATCAATGTCCTACCACAACGACCCCTACCACATCAATGTCCTACCACAACGACCCCCACCACATCAATGTCCTACCACAACGACCCCCACCACATCAATGTCCTACCACAACGACCCCTACCACATCAATGTCCTACCACAACGACCCCTACCACATCAATGTCCTACCACAACGACCCCCACCACATCAATGTCCTACCACAACGACCCCTACCACATCAATGTCCTACCACAACGACCCCTACCCCATCAATGTCTTACCACAATGACCCCCACCACATCAATTTCCTACCACAACGACCCCTACCACATCAATGTCCTACCACAACGACCCCCACCACATCAATGTCCTACCACAACGACCCCTACCACATCAATGTCCTACCACAACGACCCCCACCACATCAATGTCCTACCACAACGACCCCCACCACATCAATGTCCTACCACAACAACCCCTACCACTACGATGCCCACCACTACGACCTCTGCCACAACGATCCCTACCACATCGATGTCCTACCACAACGACCCCCACCACAACGATGCCCACCACATCGATCCCCACCACAACGACCTCTGCCACAACGACCCCCGCCACAACGACCCCATATACATGTATCTTATCTACGCAAATAGGAAAACTTTGTAGTGGTCCATACAAGGAACATTCATGCATGATTCCGGCAAATATTTAATTTCAAGGGTCATATTAATACTAAGAAGAAACTCGCTTTAGGAACTTGCCTTTTTAGTGTGCTATTTCAACTTGACAAGGGCCCTGGTGACTCAATGAGTTAGGTAGTTGGATTAAATAACAACTCATACAAGCCCGTCACCATTACGGCGTGGGTTCGCGCCCGGCTTTGTAAATTACAAAAAAGTGTGGACTCGACTCGCAGCCGCAAGTGATAAAGTTTACCATTTGCTTACCCATGGTCGGTGGTTCTCTCTGGGTACTCCGGCTTCTTCCACCACTAAAACTGGTTGCCATGATATAGCTGAAATATTGCTGAAAGTGGCGTTAAACACCAAAAATCAATCAATCAATAAAGTTGACATAGCTTCACAAAATGTAATTGTCATATTTTGTCATTTTTCATCAAATTTTCAAAAGTAGAGACAGACCAAATAAGATGCAAAATAATCAATATATTAGCCCACGTCATCGGGGCAGTTACAACAGAACAGTGGAACCTGTTTACAACAGAACAGTGGAAGTTGTTTACAACAGAACAGTGGAACTTGTTTACAACAGAACAGTGGAACCTGTTTACAACAGAACAGTGGAAGTTGTGTTTACAACAGAACAGTGGAACCTGTTTACAACAGAACAGTGGAAGTTGTTTACAACAGAACAGTGGAAGTTGTTTACAACAGAACAGTGGATCTTGTTTACAACAGAACAGTGGAAGTTGTTTACAACAGAACAGTGGAACCTGTTCACAACAGAACAGTGGAACCTGTTTACAACAGAACAGTGGAAGTTGTTTACAACAGAACAGTGGAAGTTGTTTACAACAGAACAGTGGAAGTTGTTTACAACAGAACAGTGGAACCTGTTTACAACAGAACAGTGGAACCTGTTTACAACAGAACAGTGGAACAAGTTTACAACAGAACAGTGGAACCTGTTTACAACAGAACAGTGGAACCTGTTCACAACAGAACAGTGGAACCTGTTTACAACAGAACAGTGGAACCTGTTTACAACAGAACAGTGGAACCTGTTCACAACAGAACAGTGGAACCTGTTTACAACAGAACCGTGGAACCTGTTTGCAACAGAACAGTGGAACCTGTTTACAACAGAACTTCCCATGTCACTAACTTTTGTGTTTGGAATAGACAGGTGAAGGTGAAATACAGTTAAACTAACAAAGATTTCCTACCTTGGAACTTTATTTTTTAGTTAGGGTTATACAGTATTTCGATTTATCCAGGTTTCGTGTTAGACATATTTAACTCTACTATGTTTCATAATCAATATATATGTCCCTGGATGAAGTTTTCTTTAAGTCAGACAATCTCTAATACAATGCTTATATTTTCTCAATAAAGGCCACTAACTCTACAACGGTGGGTAGCAAACCATTTTCATGAGTGGAATTGACAGTTATAACTGATATTTTTATGCAAAAATATAGATGAATACCACAATTTTCCTCGGAGTTGTTTAGTCGAATGTCTATGGGCAGACAGACTGACGGACACACAAGTAATGCATATATCTCCTATTTATAAAAAAAAAATGTTATTTTCAGGTTTGAAATGTTATTAAAATGTTTTTGTCTACTTAAAACATAAAAAAATGAAGTTGACCTTGTGAATCCAAGGTGCTTATGTCTAAATGTTTACAAAGGTACGGGTAACCCACTCCGCATAAAACACAGTCCGGTAGTTGATCTAAAATAGTAATAGTGTCAAAAGTGGTGTTCTTGAACATTATTGATTTAAAGTAATAATAACGTTAAAAGTGGTGTTCCTGAACATTATTGATCTAAAGTAATAATAACGTTAAAAGTGGTGATCCTGAACATTATTGATCTAAAGTAATAATAACGTTAATAGTGGTGATCCTGATTATTATTGATCTAAGGTAATAATAACGTTAAAAGTGGTGATCCTGAACATTATTGATCTAAAGTTATAATAACGTTAAAAGTGGCGATCTTAATCATTATTGATCTAATGTAATAATAGCGCTAAGTGGTGATCCTGATCATTATTGATCTAAAATAATAATAACGTAAAAAGTGGTGATACTGAACATTATTGATCTAACGTAATAATAGATTTAAAAGTGGTGATTCTGAACCTTATTGATATAAAGTAATACTAGCATTACAAGTCATGATCCTGAACATTATTGATCTAATGTAATAATAGCATTACAAGTCATGATCCTGAACATTATTGATCTAAAGTAATAATAGTGTTAAAAGTGGTGATACTAACCATTATTGATCGAAAGTAATAATAGAGTTAAAAGTGGTGGTCCTGAACATTATTGAACTAAGTAATAATAGCGTTAAAAGTGATGATCATGAACATTATTGGACTAAATAATAATAGCGATAAAAGTGGTGTTACTGAACATTATTGATCTAAAGTAATAATAACGTTAAAAGTGGTGATTTTCAACATTATTGATCTACAGTAATAATAGAATTAAAAGTGGTGATCCTGAACATTATTGAGCTAAAGTAATAATTGCGTTAAAAGTTGTGATTCTGATCATTATTGATCTAAAGTAATAATTGCGTTAAAAGTGGTGATCCTGAACATTATTGATCTAAAGTTATAATAGCATTAAAAGTGGTGATCCTGAACATTACTGGTCTAAAGTGATAATAGTGTTAAAAGTGGTGATCCTGAACATTATTGATCTAAAGTAATAATTGGATTAAAAGTGGTGATGCTAAACATTATTGATCTAAAATAATAATAGTGCTAAAAGTGGTGTTCCTTAACATTATTCATCTAAACTAATAACAGCGTTAAACATGGTGATTCTGAACATTATTGATCTAACATAATTACAGAGTTAAAAGTGGTGATTTTGAACATTATTGATCTAAAGTGATAATAGTGTTAAACGTGGTGATTCTCAACATTATTGATCTAAAGTAATAATAGCGTTAAAAGTGGTGATCCTGATTATTATTGATCTAAAGTAATAATAACGTTAAAAGTGGTGACCCTGAGCATAATTGATCTAAAGTAATAATAGTGTTAACAGTGGTGATCCTGAACATTATTGATCTAAAGTAATAATAACGTTAAAAGTGGTGATTCTGAACCTTATTGATCTAAAATAATAATGGCATTAAAAGTGATGTTCCTGAACATTATTGAACTAAATAATAATAGCGTTAAAAGTGGTGTTACTGAACATTATTGATCTAAGTATTAATAGCATTAAAAGTGGTGATTCTGATCATTATTGATCTTAAGTAATAATAGCATTAAAAGTGTTGATCCTGAACATTATTGATCTAAAGAAATAATATCGTTAAAAGTGGTGTTACTGAACAGTATTGATCTAAAGTATTAATAGCGTTAAAAGTTGTGATCCTGAACATTATTGATCTAACGTAATAACAGCGTTAAAAGTGATGAATCTGAACATTATTGATCTAAAGTAATAACAGCGTTAAAAGTGGTGTTACTGAATATTATTGATCTAAAGTAATAATAGCGTTAAAAGTGGTGATCCTGATTATTATTGATCTAAAGTAATAATAGCGTTAACAGTAATGATCCTGAACATTATTGATCTAAAGTAATAATATCATTAAAAGTGGTGATTCTGAACCTTATTGATCTAAATTAATAATAGCGCTAAAAGTGATGTTCCTGAACATTATTGAACTAAATAATAATAGCGTTAAAAGTGGTGTTACTGAACATTATTGATTTAAATATTAATAGCATTAAAAGTGGTGATTCTGATCATTATTGATCTTAAGTAATAATAGCATTAAAAGTGGTGATCCTGAACATTATTGATCTAAAGTAATAATAGCGTTAAAAGTGGTGTTACTGAATATTATTGATCTAAAGTAATAATAGCGTTAAAAGTGGTGATCCTGATTATTGTTGATCTAAAGTAATAATAACGTTAAAAGTGGTGATCCTGAACATAATTGATCTAAAGTAATAATAGCGTTAACAGTTGTGATCCTGAACATTATTGATCTAAAGTAATAATAACGTTAAAAGTTGTGATTCTGAACCTTATTGATCTAAAATAATAATAGCGTTAAAAGTGATGTTTCTGAACATTATTGAACTAAATAATAATAGCGTTAAAAGTGGTGTTACTGAACATTATTGATCTAAGTATTAATAGCGTTAAAAGTGGTGATTCTGATCATTATTGATCTTAGTAATAATAGCATTAAAAGTGGTGATCCTGAACATTATTGATCTAAAGTAATAATAGCATTAAAAGTGGTGTTACTGAATAGTATTGATCTAAAGTATTAATAGCGTTAAAAGTGGTGATCCTGAACATTATTGATCTAAAGTAATAACACCGTTAAAAGTGATGAATCTGAACATTATTGATCTAAAGTAATAATAGCGTTAAAAGTGGTGTTACTGAATATTATTGATCTAAAGTAATAATAGCATTAAAAGTGGTGTTACTGAATATTATTGATCTAAAGTAATAATAGCGTTAAAAGTGGTGATCCTGAACATTATTGATCTAAAGTAATAACAGCGTTAAAAGTGATGAATCTGAACATTATTGATCTAAAGTAATAACAGTGTTAAAAGTGATGAATCTGAACATTACTGATCTAAAGTAATAACAACGTTAAAAGTGGTGATCCTGAACATTACTGATCTAAAGTAATAATAACGTTAAAAGTGATGATGCTGAACATTATTGATCTAAAATAATAATAACGTCAACAGCGGTGTTACTGAATATTATTGATCTAAAGTAATAATAGCGTTAACAGTGGTGATCCTGAACATTATAGATCTAAAGTAGTAACAGCGTTAAAAGTGGTGATCCTGAACATTATTGATTTAAAGTAATAATAGTGTCAAAAGTGGTGATTCTCAACATTATTGATCTAGATTAATATAGCGTTAAAAGTGGTGTTCCTGACCATTATTGATCTAAAGTAATAATAACGTTAAAAGTGGTGATCCTGATTATTATTGATCTAAAGTAATAATAACGTTAAAAGTGGTGATTCTGAACATTATTGATATAAAGTAATAATAGCGTTAAAAGTGGTGATACTGAACATTATTGATCTAAAGTAATATTAGAGTTAAAAGTGGTGATTCTTAACATTATTGAAAGTAATAATAGCATTAAAAGTGGTGATTCTGAACATTATTGAAAGTAATAATAGTGTTAAAAGTGATCATACTGAACATTATTGAACTTAGTAATAATAGTGTTAAAAGTGATGTTACTGAACATTATTGATCTAAAGTAATAATAACGTTAAAATGGGTGATCCTGAACATTATTGAGCTAAGTAATAATAGCGTTAAAAGTGGTGATTCTGAACATTATTGATCTAAAGTAATAATAGCATTAAAAGTGGTGATTCTGAACATTATTGATCTAAATTAATAATAGCATTAAAAGTGGTTATTCTGAACATTATTGATCTTATGTAATAATAGCGTTAAAAGTGGTGATTCTGAACATTATTGATCTAAAGTAATAATAGCATTAAAAGTGGTGATCCTGAACATTATTGATCTAAGTAATAAGCATTAAAAGTGGTGAGCCTGAACATTATTGATCTAAGTAATAAGCATTAAAAGTGGTGAGCCTGAACATTATTGATATAAAGTAGTAATAGCATTAAAAGTGGTGTTCCTGAACATTATTGATCTAAAGTTTTAATAGCGTTAAAAGTGGTGATCCTGAACATTATTGATCTAAAGTAATTAAAACGTTAAAAGTGGTGATTCTGTACATTATTGATCTAAAGTAATAACAGCGTTAAAAGTGGTGAGCCTGAACATTATTGATCTAAAGTAATAATAGCGTTAAAAGTGGATTCAATTTATTGTTTATTTACCTCTAATTCATAGATTGCTAAAACCAATCAAGGTACTTTATGTAGGTTTCAAGGAGATAAATGTTTACTACACATATACAATATGTGAACCCGGCCCGAATCAGTTTAAATGTCAAATGTCAATTGCACAAAACCCTACAACTTCACGTTGATTTTATTCAAAGATGACTTTACTTGATTCTCTTTTTCAAAGTATATTATCTCGACCCGGAGTGGAATATACTTTGAATTTAGAATGATCACAACCAAATTATTCAGGTGAACTATTTTTGCATAACTTAATGATAAAAGTAAAGTGGTATGAATGCTTAATGGTCCACATATTAATTATAATCAACTTGAAAGAGGTTCTCACATTGAAAGCATTGAAAGATATTAGAAGCTGAGATGAAGTCATGTTGCTGTCATTTAAGAAAATGTTTAAAGTTCAATAAAAAAAACACAATGAGCACAATAATACAAACATATGTTTTATTAAGCAAAATACTGCAAAAAAAAGCTCATTGTATTTCACGCCCGTATTTTCGTTACTGAATATCTATTTTTAGTTCAATCGATGTACTTGTTCTTTTCACCTTCGAACATCTAATCCAGTTCTCTATGTAGGATTTGTAATTATCATAATCCAGTAATAAGTCAAAATGTAGTACTTTTATGTGGAAACAACACAATTGGTCATCTACATGTCATACAATTGCTATGCAGTCAAATTGTAGAAAAAAAAACATTTCTGATATATACTTTGTCATTAGATATATATTGGCTTGTAATGACAGAAAATCTGATATATACGTATACTACGTCATTGAATATTGGCTTGTAAAGACAACACTGTTGATGTATACATTGGATTGTAAATACAGAGCAAACATGATAGTGTATCACAATCCATTAAATCTTCATTTTGTCGCATGCTTGACTTCAGAAAAGATATATTAACAAATGACGGAAAGACCAAGAACAAGTTGTTTCAAAACGTATCCATTCCGTAGCGTTATAACATGTTCATAGGAACTGATAGTAGGCACTCGGCCCCGCCTCGGCCTTTAATATATGAGATTTGCCGTCTGTGATAGTAGGTACCCCCAAAGTTAATGTCTGACACAGACTTATCGGCCCTTATACTCCATTATATACCTCAGTCAACTTTTTAACTTTTGCAAGATTCTAAAACTTAAAACTAACTGTCGCCATTAGCTAGAAGACTTATTTCGTGTGCAGTTTTACAGTGAGTGAAGCGTCTCTTACTGCAAAGAAATGTTAGGTGTAGACACATATCGCATTCCCGTAGAAGTAGAACAGCGGATTCATACTAGGGTTACCGATTGACTTTGACAGAGGTTAATGAGTGCGTATAAGGAACGATAACTCTGTGTGGCAGATTGCTCAAAAGTAAGATTCAGATTGCCCGGATATTTAAAGGAACATATTTCTTCGCCACGTGTGTTTCCTTTTTTATCAAATGCTTTCAGTAAACATTTCACTTTTATTTGTAAATTGTTTGTGATTTATTTAACAGGACTGGCAAAACATTGAAATTGAGAATATTGGAGGAAATATGTGTTGTGACGTTAAACATAGACAGTGACCGGAAACTGACCGGAATGGAAACGATTGAGAACATTTGGGTTTACATGTTTACAACATATTTGACATCGACTATCCCACTATCGCCACATCTAAATAAAATAATATTTAAAATTATACTCATTTAACTGCTCCATACTTAGAGGCTCCAGGAGGGTATTTTGTTAAATTTATGATCAAATGGAAAACAAAAATATTCCACACTTTCGGAACAATTCCAAAATCAAATATCAAAATCGTAGAAAAAGGTCTCAATTGGGTATGTCAGAAACATCTTCTGTCACAAGTGAAATATTTTTGGGAGAAACTAGGAATAATTTTCTAACATATTTACGGCACATTACCACAAATAGATAACCCCTCTAGGGCCTAAGCTTGGAGCACTGACTATAAATAATATAATATATAAAAGACTATCATTATTTTTTTATTCTGGGGAAAGGATTTTGGAGTAGCGAATTCTACATGGATGCGTACGACATACAGAGAATAATTGCAATACTTACTGTCTTGAAGGGGGCGTCCTGAGAATGAAAAAACTAAATGTTCACATACTGTCCGTCCGGTTCAAATTCGACATTTTATCGCATGATGGTTCACGGACTTATCATCACTATTTCGCCTGGGTATAATTTTCATTCATGATTTATTTAATAATGTATGTTGGTAAATATAGTAACTACTATCTACCAATCGCGAAATAAACCAAATTTGTACCCGCGCGAAATAAACGAAATTTGTACCCACGCGAAACATTCAATGTTGATATTTAAGGTTTACGTTGGTTCTTAGAAATATATAATAGGCGCCATTCCTATTATTGGTATCGTCCTTCCTTGAAATACCCAACTTGAAATGGACGGCCAGTATAGAATGTATACATTTACACAAATGAGTTGAAACTTTTTCGAATTTCAAAATTTCATATATTTTGCATTTCCCCTTAATATATTCCCCTTAAAAATCGGTTACACAAACTAACTATATTGCAGAAAATAGACAGGTTTATTTAT